>JAUPFN010000014.1:14376940-15576940 GCA_036924255.1 Apodemia mormo | reverse complement strand
CGCTCGGGTCTGGTACCACCGCCTGACCTATTCCTTCCGCAATAGAGTCAGTACTTGTCACTGTCGTGTTCCGGTTTGGAGGGTAAGGTAGCCGGTAAACTTATGCATGTGGCATTAGACCTCGCTACAAGATAGCAACGCACCATTGACATTTTTGGTGTCTATAGGCGATGGTTGATTTTTTCCATCAAGAGACCCATCTGCTTGTTTGCTATCTTATGATGTAAAAAAAAAACATAAAACCTCGAAAAACCTCAGTAACAATTTGCCCGACCCGAGGATCGAACCCGGAACCTCATGGTGTGAGCCAAATAGGCTTCCCCTAGACCACGAGGCAGTCAAATATTCTAAATTAAAGTAAACACATTTGAAGTAAAGTATTCTAAATTCGGTCATAGTTCTCGTACCTGAGCAAACGTTTGTTTGGAATTGAGGAGTAAATATAAACGGTTATATTGCAAGATGTCCTTTGTTTCGAGCTCTGTCGTGATTCGTTTACTGGACGTAGTAATTTATACAATTAATCTATATTAATATTATAAATGCCACATGGAAAAAATAAACACATTCAGAGAGAGACATCAATATTTATGTCTCTCTTTGAATATGTGTATTTTTGTAATATAATTTTGTCTTTTTATATCATAGAATACACATTTTTTGTTTTATAGGATAGTAAACAAGCGTATGACTCTTTATGACATTATATAGCAAACAAGCAGATGACTCTTCCAACAGAAAGAGACAACCATCGCCTATGGACACATGATTTAAATAATGCGTTGCTATCCTTGTGGTGAGGTCTCAATGTCAAATGCATAACTTTACCTGACACTGACGCTGTTGCGGCAGGAATAGGTAAAGCGGAGGTACCAGGCCTGAGCGAGACAATGCAGAACTCTATCACCTCGTATTTACAATATCTACGTTGCTTATCAGTGCATGTGTTGTGTTCTAGACAGCGGTCCCAGAAACAAACTTTTGTTTTATTAATAAGTAGCTGTATTTTCATGAACAGCTTCGTTTAGACGATCTTTTCTATCTTTGAAAAATCTCGAATCGGCTTCTAGCATTTTAATTTGATGAAGGGAACATGTTTATTAATAACAATAATTATGTTTTCACTATAATTGCTTAATTATTTTATGAAAAATTCGATAAAATTTTTGTCTTACACATTCGATGGTTTTTCCGATGAGCCCTTCACTCTAAAGATTCGAAATTATAAGATTTTTAAACTGATACTTATCAATTTAATTACAACCTAATTTTCTAATAACAGCTTTTTATTTATTATTAAAATTCAAGGATTACTTTATCCTATAAGTAAAGCGGAAACTTTTCTTAGTCCGACACTCTAAGCTTTTCTTTTCACCTATCTTTATTAGTTACCCGATTCATGATTTTTCGAAGCTAGAAAAGATGGGCGTCTCGTCAAAACGAAGGTGTTTACAAAAATGCAGCTTGTTATTAATCAAAAACAAGTTTGTTTCCGCGACCACTGTCTAGAACACAACACATGCACTGATAAGCAAACATAGATATAGTAGACATTACCGTGCCTCTACCACTCACCGTTTTTAGTGGCAGTATACGAACAACACAGTGTGCAACATTCATTAGTTTTTCTTCTACCTTAGCTTTCAAATGGGACCACTCAGTAACAAACACCGGAACTATAGTGGAATACCACCTTCGAGCCGCGTACTACACCTTAGCAAAACATTGCAAACTCTAGTACTTAGTGTATAATTAAAATGAAGACAAGAATAGAATATCAAAAACTGGGTTTATTAAGTGCAAATTGAATAAATATATACTGAGCAACTATACAGAGCAACTTAGCTAGCGAGGTAGTTGACAAGAGAGAAAAAAATTGTTATATATAAAAAATAAGCTACCAATTAAAGTGTTACTAGCTCAAACTATAAAATTCTTTTCTAATATTTATTAAACATTTAGTAATCCTGGAAGATATAGGCAGAGGTACGACAAAAGCAACCATAATTAGCCGAAGATACTTAATCACATGGCCACAATGTGTTAGGTGGACAGTCTATAGCCAACCAGCTACTTTCTCCAATCCCGGGCAACACTGTTTTTGTCAGAAAATTGAAAAAAATATATTTTTTAATTACCCGACATGGGAATTGAACTCGGGATCTCATGTGGTCAACTCCGACACCTGACCACTAGGCCACAAAGGCGAGTAGTCTAGACTAGACTACCTAGTAGTCAAGATATTAGTGATACATTTGGAATATCGTTTGCCTTTTACAACTTACTCGTAAAAATGGCAGATAGTCTAAAAAACTAGAACCATCACGGCATAAACGTGAGGCTTCAAATTTTATAAAGTATGGGCCCTCTTGGCTTACTATCGAACAAAATAAATGACGACTATATCAATTGAATCAGATTTTTTAATCTTTTATTCTGTGAATAAAAAGGCGAAACACAGCTAGTACTCTTATTTTAAAACAAGATCTAAGATAATTTAATAAAATAGCACAAAGAATTTGCATTTCAATATAAGCTCACGTCTGAAACTAGGCTATCTTGGGGCAGAATTATTCGATAAGCCAGTTTTCAATACCTAGGCAATATTCAACCGCAAATCTGTCTTGGATGGGTTCTAGTTTAAATATTCTGTGTACGGCTAAAGTTTGTTATTGACATTTTCATATTATGGGAAGGAAATATTCTAAAATATTCTTATAATATTTTGTTTTGTACATACTCATGTAATTTCTTTATAATAATTAAACATAAATATATAGAGTGCTGTAAGCGGCAATTTATTGCTTAAATTATAATGCCATAAATTGCAGAAAATTAGTACACTAGCAATCATTCGCGACTTCATTCGCGTGACCAAAAATCATAACTTCGCTTTGCTTGACCGGGGAAAAAGAATTCCCAGACAATGTAACTTTCTAAATGTGAAATAATTTTTAAAACTGGTGTGATAGTTTTTGAGTTAAATTGTAACAAGCAAACATACAAAAAACTAAATCTGTCCTCTTTATGACATTAGTTATATTATGGCTAAAACCATAAGCGTAATACCGGCAAGTTACGCGCTTACCGACCTGTGACAAAAATATGAAGAAGTTTAGTTCAGTTGCTTTTAGCCGACACCCAGAAAAACTCTCCGTTCGTCCATTTCTGTCAAGGGCTCCATCGACTTGAACCTTACCAGATTTGTTGCAAATATCAGTAATTGAACTAGAAACGTTTTTTTCATGTCATAAGATACTAAACAAGCAGATGGGTCTTCTGGTGGAAAGATTCGACCATTGCCTATAAACACCAAAGATGTTAATGATGCGTTACTATCTTGTAGCAAGGTCTAATGACACATGCATAAGTTTATCGGCTACCTTACCCTTCGAACCGGAACACGACTTTGACTAGCACTGACGCTATTGCATGGTATTGGAATAGGTAAGGCGGTTGTACTAGACCCGGGCGTGACAATTCAGAACTCTACCACCTAGTAGCCACGATGGAAGTGACTCGAATAGCTAATCGGTCGCTTTTTACGACCTGCCTGGCAGAACGGCAGTTGGCCTATTCTTCAAAGGAGCCCGGGACCAATACGGGGAAACCTGACTTATTGCACATGTCGCAGGTCGTCGATTCGACCAACGACTTGCGACGACAAGGGGCTACCCGACTCCACACTTTTTTTATACGAAAAACGTTTATAAACAAATGCCGGTGCAGGTATTGGCCATCATTATAGGCTTCTGTAGGCGAAAAGCTACGAAAGTAAAGCTGCACCACCTAGAGAAATCAATGGACCCTGCAGTTGATAAGCAGTAGGTTTCTTAGATTGCCTTTAGCTTCAACATAAAAAATTATGACACTGCAATAAAATAATACCCTAGGCTCAACTCACATTGGCGCAGAGTCGAAGCGTCATATATTTCCCGCCTAAAGCATATTCATCTCTATTATTCTATTAATTGAGTACAAAGTGCTATATAAATATGGAAGCGCGCGTCGACACGCGTTAACGCGCGCATTCGCGCTTCAACGCTCTGCTGGAGTTGGGACTTAAGGCGAAGCCTCGCGACAAACGGGAAAAAACTGGTTTGTTTAATCACGTTTTTTTGTATTGATTTTTAAATAACTATTTTACAAAAATTACACGATATACCTGAAGATATTATCTAAAGAATGTGCTAACTCATTACATGATAGAATGTACTTTACTCGATCATATAAAATTCCGAAAACAGGCTAAAAAAATCTCTAAAACAAATAATTTGTTAATAATATTTCTTATCTTCCACATGATTTTTACATGGTGATATTTAGTTGTAAATACAAAAAAGAATGTGCTAAATTATAGTTTTCAGCTGATGTCCTATATTTATTTATCCGAAAATTAACACGTTTCCCAGCGGTTTCAGAACATACCGCGCCACCCATTTTCTATAGAATTGACGCGCATCGAAATACCTCGCCTTAAATAATAGAACAATAGAGATGAATATGCTTTGGCGGAAAAATATGACGCTTCGACTCTGCGCCAATGTAAGTCGAGCCTTAGGGTACTTTAAACGGTCATATTTATTTCCCGAATTAGCGTATGATTTACGGTTCTTTTAATAAAGCAATAGAGTTTCTTTAGTGCCATATTAGGTATTTTATAGATACATATCGGGTTCGATTACCGACACAAGCATTTGTGTGATGAGCATAAATGTTTGTATTTTGTATTCTGGTGTTTTGGTGTTTGGGTTTGGGTGTTTATTATGTACTTATGTATTATTATCGTTGACTAGCACTCATAACATAAGCAAATAATTTGGGGTTAGATCAGTAAGTGTAATTTGTCCCGTGAATATTTATTTATTTATTTACTAGCTGTTGCCCACGACTTCGTCCGCGTGGACTTCGTTTACTCCGCACAGCTCCTCCCCCGCAGGAGATAGCGTGATAATATGTAGCCTATATGTTGACCCAACCAATAAGTAATCAAAATTTGAAATAAATCCATCCAGTACTTTTTGAGTTTACCCCGGACATACATACAGACAAACAGACAAACAGACAAACAGACAAACAGACAAACAGACAAACAGACAAACAGACAAACAGACAAACAGACAAACAGACAAACAGACAAACAGACAAACAGACAAACAGACAAACAGACAAACAGACAAACAGACAAACAGACAAACAGACAAACAGACAAACAGACAAACAGACAAACAGACAAACAGACAAACAGACAAACAGACAAACAGACAAACAGACAAACAGACAAACAGACAAACAGACAAACAGACAAACAGACAAACAGACAAACAGACAAACAGACAAACAGACAAACAGACAAACAGACAAACAGACAAACAGACAAACAGACAAACAGACAAACAGACAAACAGACAAACAGACAAACAGACAAACAGACAAACAGACAAACAGACAAACAGACAAACAGACAAACAGACAAACAGACAAACAGACAAACAGACAAACAGACAAACAGACAAACAGACAAACAGACAAACAGACAAACAGACAAACAGACAAACAGACAAACAGACAAACAGACAAACAGACAAACAGACAAACAGACAAACAGACAAACAGACAAACAGACAAACAGACAAACAGACAAACAGACAAACAGACAAACAGACAAACAGACAAACAGACAAACAGACAAACAGACAAACAGACAAACAGACAAACAGACAAACAGACAAACAGACAAACAGACAAACAGACAAACAGACAAACAGACAAACAGACAAACAGACAAACAGACAAACAGACAAACAGACAAACAGACAAACAGACAAACAGACAAACAGACAAACAGACAAACAGACAAACAGACAAACAGACAAACAGACAAACAGACAAACAGACAAACAGACAAACAGACAAACAGACAAACAGACAAACAGACAAACAGACAAACAGACAAACAGACAAACAGACAAACAGACAAACAGACAAACAGACAAACAGACAAACAGACAAACAGACAAACAGACAAACAGACAAACAGACAAACAGACAAACAGACAGACAGACAAACAGACAGACAGACAAACAGACAGACAGACAGACAGACAGACAGACAGACAGACAATAAGACCAACAGACCAACAGACCAACAGACCAACAGACCAACAGTCCAACAGACCAACAGACCAACAGACCAACAGACCAACAGACCAACAGTCCAACAGACCAACAGACAAACAGACAAAAATTCTAAAAACTATACTTTTGGTTTCGATATCGACTGTAGATCATGCCCCAAGTATCCTTTTAAAAAAAATATTCAGTGTACAGTTTTGACTTTCCTACGATTTTATTATATGTATAGATATATAGATATGCGTAGCTTAACGAAGTTAGTTTCTTTGCTGACCTGATGAATACCAGATAGAGAAACGTTCATGTGGTGGAACTTGAAACCTACCAACTGCTGAGGACAATTAGAAAATCCTGATGACAATGGCTTCTCCATGCCGATTCCAACGTATAGATTGTGGATCGGGCTCGTGCTGACGCATACCTGCTTACTCTACGTAACCTCATGCTGAAACAAATCTGCTTACCTCCTGCTAATCTGACGTAGTAGTAGCCTTCGCTACGGTGTGGTTTTGCGCTGAATTTGCGCTGAGCGTGCCGATCAGAGTCAAGGTTGCAGCTTCTAATCTTGTCTTGTCGAAATTTTTTGTAAGTTCTTAGTTTTCCTAAGCACGGGATAAGTGCTAAAACACATAAACATATAGTTAAAAATACGAAAGTGTTGATCATTATTATGAATGTGAATTTCATCTCTAACGATAACTTCATTTAGATAGTACATTATTTAGTATGTGTATACAGTGTGTAAAGAAAACCCTGTCCGATCCGAAAGAGGCATATACGTTGGTTAAAGGCATTACTGAAAAAAAAAACTTTGTTTGAAAAAATAAAAAAGACATCGCTTTTTTAATATTCGTATTTTTACTTATATTTCCCTAGAGTAAAGCGAATATTTTAAAAATGACAACACTTTGTCGCTGCTTGTTTCATTTTTTTCCTTTGGCGGCTTTCACAAAACACCACGCGAAGGCGCGGTCTTCGTTTTTCGGCTTTTTATAAAGGAATTTTAAACGCGCCGCATGATCTTCGGTGGCGTACGACTTGCGTGGCATTCTTTGATAATAGAATTTATTTATTTGTAAGTGTTGTCGTACTTAATGTATCAAAATAC
Source organism: Apodemia mormo (assembly GCA_036924255.1). Taxonomy (NCBI): domain Eukaryota; kingdom Metazoa; phylum Arthropoda; class Insecta; order Lepidoptera; family Riodinidae; genus Apodemia; species Apodemia mormo. Next base: position 15,569,697 of record JAUPFN010000014.1, on the reverse strand, counting down.
CATTTAAGATTACTTTGTTTTGTTGGGAAAACTAATTAATTAATATCCATAAAATAATTACACATAATATGTAACCGTATTACGGTACCAAACAACACCTTTAATTATCCGACAGGGTTTTCTTTACAAACCGTATAACGGTCAGTAAAATCGATATACTCGAACACAAGGCAAAAAAGAATCGCTACGTTGAACCTGTAGACAATGGCTTAGTTGGTAGATAATGCCGGCCAGGAAGGTTAAGGTCCAATTTCTCTCATATCGAAATTTTTCTTTGCAAGTGTTTAAAGTCAGCAAACAAACCAAAATTATAGAGCATTTCTAATTTCTTATACTACGAGTATATTATATTGTATATATTTTATTTAGCACTGAAACAATTGACGGTCGACTAAATCGATCACAGCTGAGGAGAATTTCGCGGCATTGAACCATCGACACGTAGCTGACCTGAGAGCGATGCCCGGCTTTAAGGTAAGATGGTCGCTGATTCATACCTTTTGCCTATTTAAAAAAATAAGATAAAAATATATCGCATGCCGTCCAAGCTATTGATAGTCGTGGATCGTATCAAACAATCAACTTTTTCAAGAGAACCTACATAATTCCTTTTTAAATTTATAACTTATATAACCATTTAAAGTTAGGCTTACATTGTGTATTTGTACAGTGTGATTATTAGAAATTTCTTCCCAATAGCTGCAATATGCGATACTTTTTTGAAATTATTAACAAGCTAAAACTTCGTGTACTCAAAACTTATTTATGTGAGAAAATTCATGATTTAACGTAACGAGTGAAATATAGAAAAATAACATTTTCACCACAGTGGATTAAGTTAATGCAGCAGAAATATTTTAACCTAATTTAAGGTCATACGATCAGTGATCACCCACTGGTCGAAATTCGGCCATAAACCAAACAATGAAATCTCTTGTAAGTTAGATAAGAAATTTTAGACATAAACATGATAATATACACACATGTATATTACGTGTGTGTATATTATCATGTATCCATACTAATATAAATGCGAAAGTAACTCTGTCTGTCTGTCTCTTCTTCACGCCTAAACTACTTAACTGATTTTAGTGAAATTAGGTACAAAGATAGTTTGAGACTCAAGAAAGGAAAAACCCCGGGATTTATATTTCAGAATTTTTTTTCGGGCTAACTTAAACTAGCTGTAGTATTAAATGAATGTGGTGTGTGTAATTTTTGTTTTATGAACTTCTAAACTAACGCGTTCTTCTACCATTTTTAAAAACACAAACGGGACAAAACGCGTACATATATAGAACATTTTTCCCCGTTCGTATTTTTAATTTTTTTTAAATTAATTTAATGCATATTAACAGCCTCTTTTCGCTAGCTACTCAACCCACGGTCTAGTGGCTACCAAACCCAACCACGAATCAATGAGGTTCTGGTTGATTCCCGACTGGGACAAACATTTGTGTGATGAGCATCGATATTTGTATTTCTCTGTTTGGGTATTTATTATGTATGTTAGCATTTACATATATGTAGGAAGTAGGTAAGATACAATGCAGAGGTGGTGATAGAACAGGTCCTTATATTTTGCCGACTTTAAATCAAAATTACAATTGGATCACTATTAAAGCTTCACATTATTAATTAGTTATCGTTAACAATTCCAACCATAAGTAACTTAAACTATTCCTTATACAAATGAGTCATATTCAAACAATGAATAGTCAATTACAAATTGTACTGAGACTAATTTATAGTTGACAATAATAATTAATTTGTTTGCACAAAATTAATTATCCAAGAGTCAAGGACAAGCTATTAGCAGGATACAACAACACGTCGTGGACTTCGCGCGCCCCCAGCAGGTGAGCGGGGAATTGACATCGGGGCTATTTGCCCCCTGGTCAAAGGATCAACCGCTAGCCCTAAAAAGGACTAGGTCATTGGGATAGGAAGGATTTCCTGTTGGTATGCAGTTGGGATTTTGTGGTGTTTGTGTTGTGTGTTTTGGAAGTGAAAGTTACGTCCTCCCTCCCCCCTCTTTAGACCCACCTCGGTTTCTTCACACCACCAGAGGCGATCGCCCCGCCGGGTTAGACCCATGGGGGAAGCCCAGTGAGGCGATCCGCGACCCCAGTGGTGACTTTGGCAGAGGAGGGGAGGAAGGGGGGGGGGCAATTTATGAGTTCGAATTGTCCTTAGGGACCTGCGGTCCATAAAGGGCCAGCAGGTTCGTTATCCCCCTAAGGATGGCCGGCACAGGGTCTGATCCCTCTCTAAGTGCCCCCAGCACATCTTGGAAAACCTGCAGTGCTCTCTCAAGCACCGCAAGTTTCCCTTCGTCCGGGGACACGGAGGGCGTCGCTCTTCTGGAGGAAGTATCCCTTGTTTGAGGGGGCTGCTTCTCTGTCTTTTTAGACAGCTGGATGGTAGGCAGGTTTTCGGCTTCTGTTTCCAAGCCGCTTTCTGGAAACTCATTGGTGGCGTTGGTTTTCCTCTTCTTCTTCTTCTTCTTTGTTTCCCCTTGCCCTGGAATGCGGGGTTTGGGGTCATTGGCCGGGGCCATAAGAGAAGAAGGAAGTTCACCGAGTGTCCGTTCTTTTGGTTGGGAGGTTCCTGCTTTGCTGGCTTCGTGTTTTGGTAGTGGGGTTGGTGTTGTTAATGCCACCGTACCCGCTTTCTTGTTTCTCGCCGCTCGTTTGAAGATGGGGCATGTGGTGCTATTCGCGGTGTGAGAACCACCACAGTTTGCACAAGTTGGTGGTTCTTCGCGTGGGCGAGGGCAATCTTTCGCGCGATGTTCTTCACCACAGCGGATGACTGGGGACGGTGGCAGTTGTGGGACAAGTGGCGGAATTGTTGGCACCGGTGACACAGGGCCGGTCCCTTTTTACCCCGCCACGCCTCCACTTTTACCCCTGGCATGTACAGCATTTCCTCGATGGTGTAGATATTTGGCAGTGTATCATGGTTCCTTTTAATTATTGCCAAAAATACGGCGGGCGTTCAGAGCCTTTTATACAGGTAGCAAAACAAGTTGAGTAGTAGGGATATCGAACGATGCGCTCGGTGGCTTAGGCGGTGCGCCTGTTGTCTACAAAGTACAATATTTTTGCCAGGTCCATTTGATGACGCAGACGCTCTCATATATATGAATTTCTATGTATTTATATCGTTGCCTAAAACCCATAACACAAGCAAATAATTTGCTTATTTTAAGGTTAGGAAAATTCATTTAATTTGTCTAGTGATTATTGTTTATCATTATTATCTAGATTAGATGAGAATGCAAGATATTTTAACAATAGCTACAGCATGCAGCCCGATGCATTATAAAAGTTTCTGGTGAACCAACCATTACCTATGTGCTATTCCAGATCATTGTCTACCTGTATGCCAAATTTAATTTAAATCTGTTTAGTAGTTTTTGCGTGATTGAGTAACAAACATCAAATCAAATCAAATCAAATCAAATAATATTTTATTCGACGTAGGTACACATAGGAACACTTATCGACGTCATTTATAAGCAAAATTATACATGACAAGTTATACAATAGTTATAAAATAAACTAAGGTAAAATACAGAAAAATAAGGACAGCTAAAGAGAATTCTTTGTCTACAGAAATGACTTATACTTAAATATTTTTAAAATAACAATGAAATTTAAATTAATATAGAAGCAAATCTATACATATAATAAAATCGTAGGAAAGTCAAAACAGAAAACTGTACATTGAATATTTTTTTAAAAGAATATTTGGGGCGTGATCTACAGTCGATATCAAAAGGCAAAAATATAGTTTTTAGAATTTTTGTCTGTTTGTCTGTATGTATGTCCAGGTAAACTCTATAATAAAAATTACAATAATGTCAAAAGAGGTGTCAAATGAAAGTCAAAAAAATAATAATAACTAAATTTAAAAAAATACAATTACTATATAACAAATTAAAGAGCAGAAAAAATATGCTTCATTCAATTAATACAAACTACATTCAATTAATACAAAATATATTAGTTATATCCATGCCTCCTTGTCATTAATAAAATCTTGTATTTTGTAATAACCCTTTTGGCTCAATTTTTGCTTTACAAATTTTTTAAATTTACAGTATGGTAAGTCTATAACATGGTCTGGGAGTGTGTTATAAAAACGTACGCTTTGGCATAAAAAGGACTTATTAACTTTACTCAATCTGGAAAAGTGTATAACGATCTTATCTTTATTCCTAGTATTTATACTGTGGGTGTCACAATTTTTATTAAAATTATTTATATTTTTTTTAACATACAATATATTTTCCAAAATAAATTGAGAGGTCACAGTAAGTATGCCTATTTCATTAAATTTATTTCGTAAAGATTCTGTTTTACGCATTTTATAAAGAAAGCGAATTACTCTTTTTTGCAAAACAAAAATTACATCAATGTCTGTGGCACTACCCCATAATAATATGACATAAGACATGACGCTATGGAAGTAGCTAAAATAAACTAAACGAGCTGTGTCTATATCAGTTAGTTCACGAACTTTTTTAACTGCGTAAGCAGCAGAACTCAGTTTTTTCGCCAAATGAGATATATGCGAGCCCCAATGTAACCCCGAGTCTATTCTGATTCCTAAAAACAATGTGGAATCCACATAGTCCAAATTGTCCCTATTTATCTTTGGTTTAACTTCAATATGCCTTGCATTAGGTAAAACGAATTTTATACATTTTGTCTTTTTGTGGTTTAGTAATAAATTATTTGTGTTAAACCAGTAGACTACATTAGAAATAGCATTATTTACGTCGTCATAGTCAGTTTGTTTTCTGTTAATTTTAAAAATGAGAGAAGTGTCATCTGCAAATAATACTATTTCATGTTTTTGGCCCACTAAAAATGGCAAATCGTTAATGTATACAAGAAACAGAAATGGCCCGAGGATCGATCCTTGAGGAACGCCCATACGTAACTTAGTCCCATGAGATGTTTTGCCATTGATGCTTACTCTTTGGATCCTGTTTTCCAGGTAAGATACAAGAAGTGCTAAAGCCTTATTTTTAACTCCATAATGGTGTAATTTATTTATCAATATTTCGTGGTTTACGCAATCGAACGCCTTGGATAAATCACAAAATATTCCCAACGCATTATGTGAATTTTCCCAGGCATCATAAATTTGTTTTATTAATTCGACTCCTGCATCAATCGTGGAAAGGCCTCTAGAAAACCCAAACTGTTTGTTATGTAGTAGTTTGTGTTTTTGGAAATATTCCAACAATTGGTTCAAGACAATTTTTTCAAAAACTTTACTAAGTGTGGGCAAAAATGAGATAGGGCGATAATTTGTAGGATCTGTAGTTGAACCTGATTTAAATAAAGGTATGATTTTACTATATTTCATCAGATCCGGAAAAACCCCACATTTAATGCAATTATTAAAAACTGTTGCTAAGTCTGAGGCAATAATGTCAATAATATTGTTAATAATTTTAATCAAGTGACCCCATAAGTCTGAAGTACTTTTCTTGTGTAATGTTTTAAATGTTTTTATTATCTCTTCTGGGGTAACATATTTAAATTGGAAAGAAAACGTGCACTCTGGTACATTATTTTTTAAAAGAGAATTCGCTAAATTAGGAGATACATTCAGGTTTTGAGTTATAATAAAAGGTATTTCCGAAAAAAAGTTTCAAAAGCCTCAGCAATTTTCATATCATTCTGTATTACATTGCCATACATTTCCAATTCAATTTCGCGAGCACATATTTTTGTTTTGGCTGTCTCTCTGTTTATAATATCCCATGTGGTCTTAACGATATTATTGGAATTCACAATTTTTTTTCTTATCGTTAAAGATTTTGCAAATGTACAAACACGTTTAAAGAGTTTAGAATATTTTTTAACATACATTTGGAACTGTGGATCAAAGTTGTAGTGTTTTTGTTCATATAGATCATATAATCGCCTTCTACTAACGTTAATACCTGCTGTCGCCCATTCACTAAAAGCTAGGCGATTTTTTATTGATATTGTCATCCATCCAAACATCCAAACTTTCGCATTTACGAGTATAATATTAATATAGATTATTAGGTTCTCCACTCCTCAGCAATGCCGAATTTCATACTCCACCGTTTGCTTAATTGTTTTAAATAGGGGTAAAAAATTTTTGCTTCATATATTGTTAGAGATATTTTAAAGGCTAGTATTACTAAATGTGTAAGGTAACCTTGAGTAAATACTTAGACTATCTCTCAGTTTGAAGTGATTTATATGAATAAAACATTAATTAAATATACACTAGTAGTTTTTTGTTTAATAAAAATATTCCGAGCAGGAAAATATGTTAAAACATTTTAGTTGTACAACAAATCGTTTTTAGAGTTCCGTACTGAAAAGAAAAAAGTGACCCTTTTAAAAAAAATAGATATGACCACTTACGAGTATGTCGCATATTTTGCGATTTCAAATGAAATGAAAAATTTTTATTTGTAAGAATATGGTTTTTATAATTTAGTTATTAAAATAATTAATAGTTACTAGCATATTCTACCTTGGTATGGTGTGCAAAAGGAAATCAAAACCTACAGCGTACTTCCCGATGATCTAGAATTAAGAAATTTGGCAAGAAGCAATGTATTATACCTAATGTACCGGCTACCTTACTCTCTAAACCAAAACACGACAGTGAACAAGAATTGACGCTACTGCAGCAAGAATAAGGTCCAAAAAAATAGTGATGTAAAATCAGCGACATCGAAAAAAAAACACCGAAATTTCTTGCTTTTTTGTTGCTAATAAGTAAAAGTAAAACTAAAAAAGTATTTTTTTTCGGGTTTACGGCAAATTATCCAGTATTATGTTATTATTTTATTTATTTATTTCATCAAAAAAATTAACATAAGCTTACAAATATTTCAACAGCCTTAAACCTCGTTGTAGGTTTGTGTGGATGTTGCACACTTCACGGTTTAAGTATTGATTGATGTTTTAGCAAAGCTACATTACACTACATAAAATTTTAACATTACCATCGCCCTTATCAGTTGAAATAAACTAATATCTATCTTTAATCAACTTGCTACTGGGTGTTCCACTCTGTGTCGTTTACGTACAGGCCATATTCCATTGCTAACTGCAGTCAAAACCAGTTTTGGTCTGATTCATAAATACTTTTACTGTGCATTAAAGATAATGCGATCGTCGTTACGTACACAATATACAATGCGTACAGGCTGCTCCTTTTATTATGATAAAATATGTGTGTGTGCAGGTGTACTTGTGTGTGAACAATGCATGTCAGTATATATTTGTGTGTGGGTATATGTTTGTGTGTGTACTTGTGTATGTGTGTGCGTGCGTTTTTATCTGCATATAAATTTAATTTAACCGTGTTAGAATTTATATGTACACATGATTAATTATTCTCGTGAGAGTTCGCTCAAGTAAACACTTAATTTATGGTACTATAATAGCTTTTAATATATGTTTCAAATTATTTTCATTGATTTTATTTCGCATTTCAATATTTATATTATTATTAAATAATCTAGGTATTAAGTAGTCAGTTGTTCTTTCTCCATAAAAATTCCTAGCACTTGTACAGTACATCGTTTCTTTGTTGTTATTTGTCTAGTTACTACATAACTTTTTCTTTCATTTTCTATATATTTAATAAGTGAGAGTTTTATTTTCTCGCTTACAGGCAACACTTTACTATATTTGAATAAGTATTCGGGATCTTTTTTATACTTTATTTTAATTGCACTTGGAACGATATTTATATTTATATAGAAAATAGTATTGTCTTATTGTGAAACAGTACAAGTTTTATCAGCTAGCAAATATTGTGTTATTATGTATGTAGCATAACCATCCTGCATAGATGAAGTTTTTCTATCAAGAGAACTATTTGCTTGTTTACTATCTAATGATATAAAAAGTTACAAATAACTTTTTCATAATACAAAACAGTGTGTAGGTGTATGTTATTTTTCCAAGTAAATTTAGAATCAGTTATATAATGCGTCTAGAAGCTCGACGTGGACTGGGATTTGCACTGGGCACTATTAGATTTATTATCAGTACGCATGATTAGGTTCTGTCCCTAAGCGACCTCGTTACTAACTGAACTAAGGGTTATTCCTTGCCAATAAACTGATAAGGGGCGGAATATATTTGTTAAGTCTGACAGGAAAATAATTCAATCTCTTTGAACTGGTAGTAATAGGCTTATGAGTTAGAGAATGATGATAGAAAATAATAAATGAACATATGTAGGTCTAATGTAATTATGGATATTGAACAGATCCAACATCAAATAAAATTTCTTTTAGCTAATGTTATTTATATAGGACATAATATTAGTTATATTTGACAGAAGTATGACAATAATTAATTAGTCGCCTCTGTAATCTAGTGGTCCGGTTTCAGTGTTGACCACATGGGGTCCCAGGTTCGATTCCCGGGTTAGGCAATTCAAAAATGTGTGTTTTTAGTTTTCTGATAAAAACCACGTTGCCTAGGACTGGATAAGTGCCCAGTTGGCAATAGGCTTGCCACCTATCACATTACATGGGACTAAGGGCGGCTTGCACCAAAATGCTTAAATAATTTTAAGTCACTAAATACGTTTAAAGTGACAGCGTTTTGACATTTGCTAAACATGTTTAAGGGACTAAATGCATTTAAGCATTTTGTTGCAAGCCGCCCTAAGTATCTTTGGATAATCGTGGGTTTCTTATTGTACCACGTGTTAAATCACAATCTCGAGGTGCATGTCACAAACTCAAGTTATCAAATGAAAGCGTGTTATGTTTAACAGTAAGAAAAAAATGTCACACACTTTTATATGAAAACTTGAGACTGTGATTAGTACAATAAGATTTAATATGGTATGTATATATAGTGTATATATGGTGGTATGAATCATCAGGGTATGAAAATAAATAATTATTATATGCAATGACTTTCAAAAAGACGAAGAATTACATTTAGGGAAGTAGTCTGTAGTTTAAGAAGTGCACATTTTTTTACATCTTAAGATAACAAACGAGCAGATGGGTCTTCTGATGGAAAAAGTCACCTATCGTCTATACGACATCAAAGATGTTAAGGCGATAGGTAATGCCAAACTACGAAATAGACTCCTCTTTGAAAGCCTACTACTGCTAACCGGTTGGTCCAATAATTAAAAAAAAATATACTTTATACGTATAATATAATTAAGTTTAAATTTTAAGTTCGTTTTTTCAAATTTTATTGTTATTTTTGACGGAAAAAAATCGAACATCTTTCTTATTTTTACGCAAAAATTTGCTTATAACTTCCAAACTACTGTAACGATTTTGATGATTTTTTCTTTTTATTACAGACAATTTATTGTTTTATGAAATTTAAGTTCAAAATTTTACAAAATCTCTATAGTGTGCTATTAAATCAATAAAAACCTTATTATTTTATTCGCGGACAGCGCTCGCGCCGAAAGTCAGTCTCCCGGTAGCGTTCATACGGGCAGGCTGTGTCGCATGTTAGCGTGCTTCGCTCTCCGTATTCGAGTCAAAGAGTAATAGTACAGATAAAACGTTCGGCACAATAGTAAGGTTGTGCTGTTTGGAAATTGAACATTTCGTTTACGTTTGGATGTTTTTTTATAGTAGATAATGGTAGCTTGGAGCGAGAAGGCTGTATTTTACAAAGGTTGTTCTTATGATGTAGACAAGGAATAAGAAAGGAGGTTTTTTTAATTATTCCCCTTAGATGGTGAAATAGGGGGTGAAAGTTTGTACGAAACTCTGTCATTTTTGAGTTGTAATGAATGATATGCCGTAATTAAATTATCCTTTATCTGAAAAGAAATTAAATACAAATTTAATATTTTTTTTAATATTAGCCCATAGAGGCATAAAAAGAGGCTATAAGTTTTTTAAAAATGAACCATTTATTTATTGCATTTCTATAAAATCTAAATTATTTTAATTTGGTATTTATGCTTTTTAATACAATCAAGAAGTACGAATTTTAGGATTTTTTTATTTCATATCTTAAATGGGTAAATAGAAGTGTTAAAATTTGTATAAAATATAAATAATTTATAATCAACATCGCTTGAAATTTGGTATTTATACTCTTCAATCCAATTAAAGAAATGCATGTAAGGATGTTTTGAGTTTGATCCCTCAAAGAGGTAAGAGGGAGTGTTAAAATATGCACGAATCAATAAACGTTTACTGTCAAAATCACTTCAAATTTTGTATTAATACAATTTAGGAAACATTTGTCTAGATTTTTTTTAAATTTCATCCCTTGAGATAAAATAATTGAAATAAATTGTTTATTGTAGTTATTACTTAAAATTTAGTATTTATGCTTTTGAATATGATTAAAGAAGTACGCATTTTTAAATGTGATTCCTTAAAGGGGTAAAATGAGCATTAATTTTTGTACGAAAAATGAATTGTCTGTTGCAAAAATTACTTAAAATTTATTATTTATGCTTTTTAATACAATTAAAGAAATACGTATTTTAGAATTTCTTATAATTTCATCCATTAAAAGGGTAAAAATAAGTGTAAAAATTTGTATGAAAAATAAAATTTACTATTAAAACTCTTATAAAATTTAGTACTTATGCTCTTCAATCGAAATTGAAGAAACATTCACGTAATGATGTTCGGAGTTTCATCCATTAAAGGAGTAAAAGTGGGTGTTACAATTTATATGAAAAATCAAACGTTTATGGTCAAAATAACTTGAAATTCGGCATTCATGTTCTTCAACACAATTTAAGAATAATATATTTGGGAATTTTTGTTAATTTCATTCTTTAAAGGGTAAAAAAGCATTGATGTTTGTATAAAAAATAGATTATTTATTGTAGAATATTGTAGAAATTATTTAAAACTTAGTATGTATGATTTTTAATACAATTAAATGAATACGAGTTTAAGGTTTTCAAATGTCATCTCTTCAAAGGATGAAAAAAGTTGTAAAGTTTGTAGAAAAAATAAAATATGTTTTATCAAAATCTTCAAATTTATTAGTCATGCTTTTTAATTCAATTAAATAAACGTGCATGTAAAGATGATGTGAATTTTATCTCTTAAAAAGGTAAAAGAGAGTATTAAAGGTGCTGAAAGCTAGTACTTTATAAATAGTTTTGTTTGCGAGTAGACGCTGAATAATGTTTTGAGACTATTCATGTACTTACCTACGTTTCGGCTTGAATGTTTTATTGGCTATATATAGATAAGTATTTTGTTTAAATATACAAAAATAAAAAATAGTACAAATAAACAACGAAGATAATTTAAGCAAGCGAATAAAAAGCAAAACTCTGAAGAAAAAAAATAAAAACTACTACTACTACTATTTGAAAGTAATAAATAGTCTTCGCAACTAAAAATAAATAAATTAAATATATTACACATACAAATAGTCTGAATAAACCAACTTATTTAGTACTTTCCTCTATAATATATTTTTTTCTTACGAGATTTTGAAACAAAAACTAAGAAGCTAATTAAAGTTTTTAAATATTATTCAAGAGATTACATTTTACAAAATCAAATTTTGAAAGGTTTTGTTAAATATTAATTGTTGATTGTATGTATTAAAATAAAGTGCTACACGGGATGTATTGTATATTACAAAACTTTCAAAAAAATAGGATACGTAACTGTTATTATTGTGTAAATTGTTATATGATTTTTTGTCGATTTATTTTTTCGATATATTTTTTTCTCTAGATATTTATCGTTTTTCTAAAATGAATGGATATGTAATCGATAAATGAACGATTACTGGTTATTGGTTTTGAGTTTGAAAACATTCAGTCGATTCATAATGATAAATGTTCATATAGGTGAACAAAAATGTTAAAACGTGTCTGTATCCACAGTAAATACTCTTTGACATCTGGGCATGCAAAGTATTTGCGCTACTCCTGTCAGAAACTCAAGGTCGTTCGCAGCTGTAATCGCCTTAATCATGCGTTGCTATTTTGTGGTGAGGTCTTATGCCACGTGTATATGTTTACCGACTACCTCGCCAAAACGGAACACGGCAGTGACAAGCACTGACGTGATTGCGACAGGAATAGGTAAAACAGTGGTACCAGAACCGAGCAAGATAATGCAGAACGCTACCAGCTAGTAGTCACAATGGTATTAACTCGCATAGCAAATCAGTCGCCTTTTACGACTTGGCTGGCAGAACAGCTATAGATTGTTCTTCAAAAAGGCCCAAAACAAACACGGGGGAGAAAATTGTTTTGATATTATGAATATTTGAATATTTTGAATAGTTAGCTACTGGAATATTGACATAATTTAATTGGAAGTTAAATATAATTAAAACGGTCGACGATCATTCGCCTTTTACGAACTGCCTGGCAGAATGGCAGATGGTATATATATATATATATATATATATATATATATATATATATATATATATATATATATATATATATATATATATATATATATATATATATATATATATATATATATATATATATATATATATATATATATATATATATATATATATATATATATATATATATATATATATATATATATATATATATATCATCATAGGCTCATCATAGGCTCATCGCTTGCAACTTAACAAAGCGCAAATTAGTCCTCACATGGAGAACTGTTCTCATCTCTGGGCAGGAGCTCCGCAGTATCTTAGTATCTTTCTTGGCTTTAGACATAGATGTAGGTTCGCTTAGTATATTTTACCGCATCTATCATAGAGAGTGTTCCGACGAACTGTTCGGATTGATCCCTGCCGTTGGATTACATCATAGGACATCGCAGCGAAAAAGTTCCATCCACATCACCTCGATGTCTGGAAATCCACTACCTTGCGATTCTCTAGGCGCTTTTTTACCACATACTACTCTGTTTATATGCTTAAACCTAATTTCGCTAATTTAAATAATACTCTGTCCTCCTCTGACAAGCTAGAGTGCTATTTAAATATCCAATGTGTGATATTCTTGTATTAAGACATACTTTTCTAATTGATTTATTGCGAACACACACCATCAAAATATGTGTCATATCTTCAAATACTCCACACACACCGCAATTTAGTAAACGTGGTAGTATTAATCGTATATGCGAACCTATTTAATAAAATGTGTCCTATAACCATATGTCCACGTACCAATATTTCAATCAAATCAAAGCATTTATGTCTCTTACACATTTTATTTTCTTTACACAGTATGTGGCATCGTAGCACGATGCGATCACAAAACAAACAAGTTAAGAAGTTAATCTACATATAAAGGCTGATCGAGCAACGCAATAGACACCTTTCATTGACTCAATATCCCGGAATGGTTGGGAATAGTGCAAGCGCGAGTGCCACCGGCTTGAACAGGCGTCAGTGAACTTTTTTTGCGGAAAATTTATAATAGGTACAATAATAACAAAATCGAAATATTATATTTATTTTTTGGCTAACATTTCCGTTATTCCTGTTTAATTGTCAAAAATATATCAAACACCTAGATACTAGTGGCATTAAAAGTTTTTTGTGCATAAGCCAAAGTTGATAACCCTAGTGCGATCGACCAGCGTAGGTATGAAAAATGACGTAAATGCCTGACATTGACTTCTGTATCTATTTATTTTGTGTCGCGATGTTGTATTATGTTTACGTTTAAAAGAGCCTTAAACTCTACAATTCGATTGAAGTTATGTCACGTGAATAGAGACACTAAACGCAAACTAAGATAGTATATAAAATTGAAGTGAAGTATTCTGAATTCGGTCATAGAAGCAGCGGGATAGCAAATAAAAGGAGGCCCGCTTGATAAGTCTGTACCTGAGCAAACGTTTGTATAGGAATTGAGGAGTAAATATGAACGGTTACATTGCGAGACGCTCTTTGCTCCCTGCATTTCCGTGATTCGTGTAGTTTACGTAGCACTATATGTTTTATTTAAGCGTTATTTGTTGAAATGATATTACAAAAAGACAGTTGAAACAAACAAAAATCTGTTGGCGTTAGATAATCTTAACATGCTAAGTAACAAACCACGAAAAATCAATAAGTACTCTCGTGACATCGATGTAGATATTGTCGCCTTTTATTACTAAAATTTAAACAATTATATATATATATATATATATATATATATATATATATATATATATATATATATATATATATATATATATATATATTAGGCTGATTCAAAAAATCAACTGTTTTTTTTTTCGATACTGAAACTCAAAAACCTTTGGAAAGGTGTAAAAAAACGCCTGTAAAAATCTGAGCTCTTAATATTAATATTTAAGGGTCGCGCACTGCGAATTTCTATTTCCTATCTAAATAACACAGGCAAAATTTTTTACAAACTTTAGAATTTTATCACTTCCGAATGGCTTGCTGGACGGCTAAGATTATAGCTGATTCTTGTAGAGAATTTGACGCTCTATAAAAAAGGTCTCTTGTCAATTTTCGATTATTCGACTCTTTTAAAAGATATTCAAAGTCAAAGATAAACCTAGAAAAAATTAAAGGTTTTTTTCTACTTTTTGGTTGATCTACCAGACTTTTTATAAAATTTTGCTTTTAGCGATATTTTCTGAAGCATCAGATTTTTACAGGCGTTTTGCCTGTAAAAATCTGAGCTCTTAATATTAATATTTAAGGGTCGTGCACTGCGAATTTCTATTTCCTATCTAAATAACACAGGCAAAATTTTTGACAAACTTTAGAATTTTATCACTTCCGAGTGGCTTGCTGGACGGCTAAGATTATAGCTGATTCTTGTAGAGAATTTGACGCTCTACAAAAAAGGTCTCTTGTAAATTTTCGATTATTCGACTCTTTTAAAAGATATTCAAAGTCAAAGATAAACCTAAAAAAAAATTGTAGGTTTTTTTCAACACAACTAAAACACAACTATGAATCTACAGAATTGAACTATAAATTATAATAAATATTCAAGGTAAGATTAAGAAAGATAGTTCAGAACAAAGCGGCACAGTGACAAGTGAAGTAATAACAAATATTTTTTTGGTTATATCGATAAAAAAGAGCACTACTCCCCTAATACACTACTGTTGGTAATTTTCTATTAAATAATGCGACTTGGCTTAAATCATGTCAAAAAAAGCGTCTATTCAAAACCACAAATGAAATGGACTAAGGATAATCTCAGAATTACAAAAATGCTTCAGAAAATATCGCTAAAAGCAAAATTTTATAAAAAGTCTGGTAGATCAACCAAAAAGTAGAAAAAACCTTTAATTTTTTTCTAGGTTTATCTTTGACTTTGAATATCTTTTAAAAGAGTCGAATAATCGAAAATTTACAACAGACCTTTTTTATAGAGCGTCAAATTCTCTACAAGAATCAGCTATAATCTTAGCCGTCCAGCAAGCCATTCGGAAGTGATAAAATTCTAAAGTTTGTAAAAAATTTTGCCTGTGTTATTTAGATAGGAAATAGAAATTCGCAGTGCGCGACCCTTAAATATTAATATTAAGAGCTCAGATTTTTACAGGCGTTTTTTTACACCTTTCCGAAGGTTTTTGAGTTTCAGTATCGAAAAAAAAAAATAGTCGATTTTTTTGAATCAGCCTAATATATATATATATATATATATATATATATATATATATATATATATATATATATATACTGCATAAAAGTACATTCTTCGGTTTATGAAACAACAAACATGAAAATGTGTTAATGTACTTGTATTTCTAAGAATTGAGGAGTGTTTGACGCATATGTTGTATCATTCGTTTCTTATTTACAGTTTTATATTCCTTTTCTTATTGACCCTAAGACTTATGCCTGGCATTTTTGACAAATGCTCTCGTGGTAGATAACTTCCAAGTTCTTATGATAAAGCAGGAAAGAGATCATTAGAACTTAGAATTGCAAATGAGTAACACCTTATATTTTGGGTTTATTGATTCGTTCTTTTAAGGAATTTGGAGCCGGATAGTTTCTAGTGTTTGATGATAGAAATGAAAGAAATTCATGGAAACTCCTTAACTAAACTGGTTAAACCCATGGAGTGTGGGCTGATTTCGTTTAATTTTGAAAATTCTTAGGTGGTAGATGTTTTATAAGATCTGATAATGGAACTAGAACATGGTCATCCGAAGCTTAGGCTGATATAGTTGGCCTTTTACTGCTAGAAGATTTGCCGAGTATGCTTTGCAAAAGATTGCAGAAGATGGCCATATAACTCCTTAACTAAATAAAATGAGCTCATCGAGTATGGTTTAATTTATTATATTTTAACAAATAGGTATATAGTGGAGCAGGTCATGGGAGCTTGCAATAAAACAACTCAAGCTCGTTGATTAACAAATCATGATAATATCAACCACATGCTGCAGGATCCCTTTTCAAAGATCATCAGCTCCTTTCACGTTTTGCTTTTAAAATAATGCATAGATATAAAGCCGAATGGCGGTTTCATTATAAAAAAAATATGTCAAGGGTTTTCGAAATTTTAAATTTTATCTTGTGTTGAAGTTTGTTGGAGAAAATCTGACGGTATTTATTTATGTCAACATTTTCTTCATATTTCAATAAGTTAATCATCAACGTCATTTTTGATATTTAAACAAAAATTTAAACATTTACAAAACAAATAACGCTTCACTACATTTATTGTTGTAAACTGTTCTAGATAAGGTACATTACCTCAAACATTGCAATGAATTGCATTTTTTTCCAAAATCAGTAGTAGCAATCATGTAGTTGACAGTGCCATCTATTGAAATTATCTAGAACGCTCACTTAGCTTTTTACAATTACCAATCGATTAATGGTATAGATGTCCAGTTTAGATATTTCAAATCAGGAATACGATTATATATAATAATAGACACACAATACACATTTTTAGTAAAAATATTTGATTTTTGGTTAGGCATATATATTTCCTTACTATTCCTAAAATATGAGTTACCAGTGACTTCAGCATTTGTTTTAAATAACTATTGGTGCTTTTTTACAAATACGCATAGCTCTAAAATATATAAACATGTAGCTGTCTATTGAACAGGTAATAGCTGAAAAAATAGCCAAATTAGCAAAAACGCTCAAAAAGTAACATAATTGTAAGTAGTTTATTTGAAAAGTACATTTCGTTACCTAGAAGAAAATTAAAAAATCTTAAAGAAAAACTATAAAACTAAGAAAAAAGATTATATTGTTTCCTATAAAAACTAACGAGATACTAAAACTTGGTCTTTTTCGCCATCTAAGAAAAAAAATTTTCTTATGCAGAATACAATTTCATCAACTTGGTTAAAGTCTTTTATCTAAAAATCTAGGAAACACAGGGGCACAAAAAACAAAAACTGAGAATAAAAGGCAATATTTGAAATAAATAAATAACTAAATTTTTTGAAAAATCATTTTTACCAAACTACAACCGACAAATATTAAAGCCATAGACTGCAGGGATTTGGTGATAGAAAGTTCATTTGGTTCATTGTGGTTACTTTTTTTCGTTAATTTAAAAAAGATTTTAAAACAAAAATTTGCTTTAAAAGATGTAACACTATACTGCATTAAAGATGACTATCTACACTATATACTCGAAAAAAGAAAAATCTTTAAGATCAAGTAAAGATAGAGAAAAAAAGCAAACATAGCTATATGTGGCAAAAAATTTTTTTAATCCATTAATTTTGCAAATAAGCAACCCATGAACAAT
This sequence comes from Apodemia mormo, assembly GCA_036924255.1. Classification (NCBI taxonomy): domain Eukaryota; kingdom Metazoa; phylum Arthropoda; class Insecta; order Lepidoptera; family Riodinidae; genus Apodemia; species Apodemia mormo. The sequence goes on along the minus strand of JAUPFN010000014.1, from coordinate 15,551,991 downwards.
AATATCATGTAGTAGTATATTCACGCCGGTATCCCCGAAGGGTTAGGCACAACAAGTGTACCCACGATTAGCCGAAGATACTAAGTCCCACAAATGTGATAGGTGGCAAGCCTATCACTAACTAGGCACTTGCTAATCCTGGACAACATTGTTTTTGTCAGAAAACTGAAAAGACACATTTTTAAATTGTCCGACCCTGGAATCGAACCCGATACCTCATGTGATTAACGCCAACGCTGGACCACTAGACCACAGAGGCGATAAAGTAAATATCATATAGTAATTTCAATTTGGGGTACATTTATCTATCCTATTATACAATATAATAATTTTGTAGGAAGCATTTTGTCTAACTAACGTTTATTTTGATGAAAAGTTTATTTAGCTAACTCACGTTTATTTTGATGAAAAGCAAAAGACACGTAAGATCAATGGGTGTATCTTAGTTGGCTAGCATTCAAGACGAAAATATTTTTAAATAGAAAATTTCAATTACCTTAACATGAAAAACTTATATCAATCAGGTTTAACCTGATACTGCCTTTTCTCATAAAAATAGTACTTTATATTAGATTATTACGGATAATAAAAATTATTGAAAAATCATTTTTACCAAACTACAACCGACAAATATTAAAGCCATAGACTGCAGGGATTTGGTGATAGAAAGTTCATTTGTTTTCTTCAAACATTTATCCTCGCATTATAATTGCAAGCAATCCCTAGATTTTAATATTGTGTTTTTCTCAACCTCCAATTTGTACGCTTACCATTGTTTTTCTCAACAATGGTAAGCATTGATATTATTATAGAGATTGTAGTGGTTATGGCGTTGAATGGTAAATAAAACCAGCCACAACAGTTATACTCTACAACTTCAATTATAATAATTACCCAACAGTCTTCCTTTGCCCCTATAACATTTAAAGCAGTGCTAATACTGGTACTTGTAATATGTACTAATTTGGATTTAAACGCTTAGAAGGTTCAATAGAAAAACTAAACTCCACCAGCCTTTTCGATATTTCTTACAAATTATAGTAAATTCATGACGAAACTTAGTGTATTTAATGTGTTTTTCGTAGCAGCATGAAGTAGGTAATGTCTCCCTAGATGTTGACTAAATACTGGAAGTTTATTACAAAAACATTTTATAAAGCTTAGTTACTTCTCATAACCCCGGCCTAAATAAATAAAAAACATAGGACTACAATACATTTTTGTACCCAAAGTAGGTCTTTTTGTCTTCTTTTTGCGTTATTTTTGTTGTATAATATTGAATGGGTGATAAAATGCGTAGTAAGTAAATGAAATAAAAGCCTTTTTCATAATTTATTTTAAATTTTAAATTAACATATTTCTACTCTATGTTTCTACTATCGTTTAAAAAAAAAGTAAACATTTCTGTGGTAGATTGACCAATGTCAATGTAATTAGGCCGAAACGTCGTCTTTACAAGTAAGTTACGTATACGTACCAAACGCCCACAAATCCAATCCAACTCAATCCAACCCAACCCCAACCCAACCCCAGCCTAACCCCAACCCAAAATAATCATAAGCTTCGTAATTAAAGGAAAGTTTAATTATATATGTGACGTTTCTATTGTGCATGTAATATTTTGATCCCTTTGTAAAAACCACAAACCATATTAATACTAATAGGCACGCCATTGGCAAGGAAACGTGTCACCGCGCATATGAGCAAACGCTCCTATTACTGTCAAAAATGTCATACATTTGTAGATTAATTATATTATGAAAAATAGAAATAAACCATGTTATACTGTTTTATCATACCGATTTTTTTTTTATAGAAAAAGAGGGCAATCGAGCAGGAGACTCACCTGATGGTAAGTGATTACCGCCGCCCATGGACAGCCACATCACTAGAGGTCTCGCAGCTGCGTTGCCGGCTTTTTAAGAAGGAGTATGCTCTTTTCTTGAAGGTACCTAAGTCGTTCGGAAACACCCCCACCAATAATTGATTCCACAGAGGAGTAGTGCGTGGTAAAAAGTGCCTAGAGAATCGCACGGTTGTGGATTTCCAGACATCGAGGTGATGAGGATGGAACTTTGAGTTTTGCCGCGTGTCCGATGATGAAATTCAACAGCAGGGATCAATCCAAACAGTTCGTCGGAACACTCTCCATGATTGAATGAAAAAACAAGGTTTAAAAATTACCTTTGGAGTGATTTTAATTCTAAGGTAAATAGTTATAACTCTGTATTTCAGTGCATGAATGTAAGCTACACTGACAAACTCAGAAATTGTGTTGAAAGGCGTATCTATTCAATCCGTGGTAAAATCAGACCGTCTGCTTCCTAATATTTATGCCAGACAGCTCAGTGATTACGAGATCGTGTCGCCCGGATAAAACACTTTACCTTTTTACGGTATACTAATTTTAATATTAGACGTTTTACCTTTTTTATGTGAGTAGTACAACATTTATGTCACAAATAGTGAAAAACCAAAAGGCTATAACATACTAACGCGCTATTTTGATGTTCATAAGCGACATAATATATACATCTTTTCATTAAAAAAACACTTTCATTGTTTATTTATTCTTTTTTAATAGGACAGAAAGAAGCACATGGTTTCCCTTATATAAAGAGACTAGCCTTCTACTCATGGTTTCGCTGGCATGGACTTCACGATGTTTTTCTCAGTTCTGGCGAAATATTGAAAATTATACAAACATAAATTTTTACCCGCGACATTGCTTGTGTGGATCACAAAATTTGCTTAACTTTATAATTATATCGAAATAAAATTTTAATTGATTTAAAATGCGCCCAAACTGCCCCAAAATTCTAACGCTATACTCCTATAAATACAAAAAGACAACCATCACCTATGGGCACCAATGATGGTAATGGTACATTGCAATCTATATAATAGTAGTTTAATCATATGCCTTTCACAAATTGCCAATTAGAATGATTGAAGAGAAGAGAGTCATTAAAGGGAGGTCCGGATTGACATGACGAGCACAGTTGGTTTGTTCTTCAACGGAGGCCTAGATATTTAAAGTTGACAACGCCTTATAGATGTTTACAGAAATGTTCGTTACTTATAAACTAATTTATTTTTTACTTTAAACAATTTATTTTTACACTTTAAAACAAATATAAAATTTAGTTAAAAATAATCCTCTCAAAAATCTAAACTCTAAAACAATAAAAGCTGTGTAGTGCTCTCACTTGAGTCGTAAAGAAGAAAATTGGGTGTTGTAAATGGTCAGGCAGCTTTTGTGTTACTACCGTTTTTTCTCTCAAACACTTGTGATGACATTGTTTTATGTACTGCAACGTTCGCTTCGTTTCATAACCGAAATTACTTTAGTTCACTTTTATTTATTAAATTTTTACGTCATGCTGGCATATAGAAATAAAGATCAATAGGGTGTGGAATTAACAAACTGGCCAAATGCGAGTTGGACTCGTGCACAAAAGGTTCCGTACTATCTATAAAAAATCAAGTTTGTTGTTTGTATGTGTACTTAAATATTTATTTTATGTTTTTTTTTTATATTATAAGATAGCAAACAAGCAGATGGGTCTCCTGATAGAAAGAGTTAACCATCGCCTATAGACACCAAAGGTGTTAATGGTGCGTTGCTATCTTGTGGCGAGGTCTAATGCCACATGCATAAGTTTACCGGCTACCTTACCCTCCAAACCGGAACACGACAGCGACAAGCACTGACGCTATTGCGGCAGGAATAGGTAAGGCGGTGGTACAAGACCCAGACGAGACAATGCAGAACTCCACCACCTAGTAGCCACGATGGTAGTGACTTGCATAGCCAATCGGTCGCCTTTTACGACCTGCCTGGCAGAACGGCAGTTGGTTTATTCTTCAAAGAAGCCCGGAACCAACACGGGGATGGTTGTATGATGGTATGTATTAGGTATTTATTTTTATAGTTAAAATATTTCCAAATACTTGCTTTTTTGAAATTATTCTAGTTTCTATCTGTTTATTAAGATCAAGTAAAAATTGCTTAAAAATTACGTTTGTTATATGGGCGCCTCCCTTTAATATTTATTTTTATTCAATTATTTATTTTGAAAGGTAATAAACAACTTAAAATTCTGTGAAAATTTTAAGCACCTACCTGTTGCCGTTATTAATATTGAGCAAAACAATACAAAAAACACGTTTATTGTGTTATCCCCTTTAATATATATTTTTATTTATTTTTAGTATTTGTTGTTATAGCGGCGACGGAAATACATAATTTGTGAAAATATCAGCTTTCTAGATATCACGGCTTATGAGAGATACAGCGTGGTGTCAGACAGACAGACGGACAGACAGAGTGGAGGTTTAGTAATAGGGTCCCGTTTGACCTTTTAGGTATGGAAACCTAAAAAAACTGGGAAAACATTAAGATTGGGATAAAATTGGGATGTCGCAGATAGTAATAATTTTTTTCATAGGACGACTACCAAGAATTAAAGCTTTTAAATTAAAGTATTAATTCTTGGTAAATTTTATTTTTTTTATTTGAATTAAAGTTTTAATTCTTGGTTTTAATTCTTGGTTTTAAAGCTTGGTCTTTGAATAGGGTCCCGTTTGACCTTTTAGGTATGGAACCCTAAAAAAAACTGGGAAAACATTAATCTGTAAACATAAATAGCAAAATAGATATATGTTATGTTCAGAATTTCCTTTACCTATATTTGTCCGGGCTCTTTTTAAAGAATAGACCATTTGCCATTCTACTAGGTAGCTATTGTGACTACTAGGCAGTAGTTCTGTAACGTCTGGTTTTTAACTTTTCCTATTCCTACTACCTGATTGTCTATAATAAAAGTCTAAAAATATTATATTATAACCCACATCCCATGAAAATTATTTAAGGAATCATAACATTTATTTCACGACAACTATTTAATCAACGAGGCTCGGGTTCGATCCCCGACGGGGACAAGCATTTGTGTGATGAGCATAAATGTTTGTATTTCCGGGTTTGGGTGTTTATTAAATATATTCTAGTATTTATATATGTATTTCTATGTATTAGTATCGTTGACTAACACCCATACCACAAGCAAATAATTTGCTTACTTTGGGGTTAGATCAGTAAGTGTAATTTGTCCCGTGAATTATTATTATTATTATTATATTATAGAAGTCGTGAACTTATGCTTTGTGGTATATATGGAAACACGAAAAAAAATTCTTTAACGTTGGCATATGGAAACATGGAGAAAAACATTCTTTAATGTTATCTATAATATAAAAATAAGTCAGGTTTTCCTTCCTGACGCATAACTCCAGAACGCACGAACCCATTTCCACGGTTTTGCATTCGTTGGAAAAGTCTCGGGCTCCGTGAGGTTTATAGCAAAGAAAAAGCAAAGCAAAGCCATCTGGTGGCGAAACGGAGTTCGCCGGGTGCTAGTTTTATTTATAAGAAAAAAATTATCTTCATGCTATTATCCCCGAAGAGGTAAGCAGAGATACAACAAGGGCACCCACGATTTGTGGAAGATACTTAGTCCCACTAAGTGATAGGAGGCAAGCGTATCGCCAATATCGGTTATTATCGGTAGTTATCGGTACTTATACAATCCCATGCAAGGCTGTTTTTATCAGAAAACTGAAAAGACACATTTTAAATTGCCCAACCCGGAAATCATACCTGGGGCCTCATGTAGTCAACACGAATACCGGACTACTAGACCACAGAGGCGAAATTATTTATAATAAAAGGAATTATAAGGTGAATGTAAGAAATTTAAGGAGTAAATGTTAATCAAATATTACATATAAGTAGAAAAAAATTAAACTAAATAGTAATATTTGTTATAAACATTCTAAATCTGCGATATAGGAAAAAAGATGTTTTATGTATCTCCTAAAAGTGTAAAAACTGTGACACTAAATATTTTACTTCTTTTATTCTTATATTTATCTATCAACTTTTAACTATTATAGTAAAATTCAAAAGGTATTAAATTTTTTCAATTAGAAATAGTTTTAATTAAGTACTTATAGCGACTGTGTTCTAGTGGTCCGATATCAGAGTTGACTATAATATGAGGTCTCGGGTTCGATTCTCGGGTCGGGCAATTGAAAAAGGGTTTTTTCAGTTTTCTGACAAAAACAACATTGCCCGGGATTGTAAAAAGTGCCCGGTTGGCGTTAGGCTAGCCACCTATCACATTATGAGACTAAGTATCTTCGGTTAATCACGGATGCACTTGTTGTAACTGTGCCTACCTCTTCAGGGTACGGCCATAAAAATATTTTACACCTTAAAAGTTACACCATTATGAAGTTAGAAATAAAGCTCTCGATCTTCTGGTTTCTTACTTAAATGAAAGAATTCAGAAGGTTGATATTAATGGAAAAAGGTCCCTGGTGCTGTTGTAACCATGGGTGTCCCGCTGGGCTCCATACTTGGTCCATTTCTGTTTCTGATATACATAAATGACTTGCCTTACTATGTAGGGGATAAGCATGGAATCGTACTGTTTGCGGATGACACTTCACTTTTATTCAAAGTAAAAATACGAATTGGTAAGTATGACGAAGTAAATAATGCGATTTCAAAAGTTGTACACTGGTTCAGTACGAACAATCTTTTATTAAATGGTAACAAAACTAAGTGTGTTTAATTTTCATTCCCAAATGTAAGGCATGTAGATACCAGCGTACAACTGGATAGAAACAACCTGGATCTGGTGGATTCCACTGTTTTTAGGTATTACTTTAGATAAGAAATTACAATGGGGACCGCAAATTAATAATTTAGCAAATAGACTTAGTTCAGCAGCTTATGCAGCAAAAAAAATGAAACAGTTAACTGATGTCGACACAGCAAGAATTGTATACTTTAGTTACTTCCACAGCATTATGTCATATGGAATTCTTCTCTGGGGAAATATTGCTGAAATAAATACTATATTTGTATTGCAGAAAACAGCTATTAGGGCAATTTACAATCTTAGCCCGAGGGTTTCTCTGAGAGAAAAATTCAAAGAAACCAATTTTCTAACTGTTACATCCCAATATATATTTGAGAACTTGATGTACGTTCGTAAAAATATTTACTTTTTTAAAAAAAATGTTGACGTACACTCACTTAATACAAGGAACAAAAACAATCTTGTTGTGCATGCATCTCGTCTCCACAGAATAAGTAACTCTTTTATGGGGCAATGTATACGCTTTTACAATAAACTTCCCGAAACAATAAGAGATCTACCAGTCAATAAATTTAAAAAATGTGTTAAAACAAAACTGTGTAAAAAAGGATATTATAAAATGTCCGATTATTTAGAAGACAAAAAGCCTGGGATTAATTGCTCCTCATACCGATCTAATACATATTTTTTGTAATATTGTGATAATGTAAAAAAAATCAATGATATGAAAAAAAAGACAAGCCCGCTGAGTTTCTTCCGTCGGATATTCTCAGTGTGCGGCCGCGTTTCCGATCCGGTAGTAGTTTTTAAAAAAATATGTTGACGTGTCAAAATAACTTGTAAAACGTTTTATTGGATAAAGTATTTCTAATTTCTGATTTCTTTATTTAATTATCGCGTTTTAAGATTTTAGTAATCTCAAACATCCTATTAATAGTAACATTAAAATGTCTCCATGGTGTAATTTTCCTTTTAGTTACGTATGTTGATTTACTGTAAAACAATAATTATCTAATAGTGTACATTTATCTTCAGGTAAATTTTGTGTTATCTATTCGATACATAGTATTCTTTATTGACCAAATCTCAGCCGTACGTGCGATTTGCACTAACAGAGATTCAAAGTTTTTGTATTACTCATTAGTGTATCAATTAGCTTCGATGTTGACGAAAAAATTACTAACTTTGATAATATTATTTTAGATCTTTATAATAAACATGCTCCGATGAGAAAAGTCAGATAAAAACATGACCCTGCTCCATGGATTAATGACGACATTAAACATTTTATGAGTAGAAGAGACAAGACCAATCGCCATTACAGGAAGATTCCGATGGTTGAAAACCTAGCTGCTTGTAAATTGTTGCGTAATAAATGTAATCAGCTGTGTCGTCATGCTAAGCGTCGCTATATACACGAAACCATTATGTATGTCATCTGGCTCTGATTCTGGCAAGGTCTGGAACCTTTTAAGAGCTCTTGGCGTTGGTCGACCATTAGCTTGTAATAAGTGTAGTATTGATTTAAATGACTTTAATGTTCATTTTTCTACTCCACCTGTAGTTTTTGACGACGTGTCTAAGGCGACCACTATTGCTAGGTTAGCTTCCAATCCACTTCCTTCGTGCCCTATCTTTACTTTTAAACCAGCCAACGAATCGGATGTCAAAAAACATGTAATTTCCATTTCAGCTGCAGCATTGGTAGTGACGGGGTGTGTTCGCGTATGATTGTCCCTATTCTCTCTGAACTTCTTCCAATTCTCGTTCATATATTTAATTTTTCCTTAACTTCAAGTTCTTTTCCAGTTGCTTGGAAAAAGGCATATATTAGTCCACTTCCAAAGATTCCAAACGCTTCTTCTTCTTTGCATTTACGCCCAATTTCAATTCTCCCATTTCTTTCTAAGGTACTAGAGCATACAGTTCATTCACAGCTGAGCGAGTTTCTTAGAAGGAATTGTCTTCTACATCCTCATCAGTCTGGTTTCCGACCTGGACATAGCACCGTCACTGCTCTGATCCGAGTAACCGATGACATCTGACAAGCTATTGATGATAAAAAGCTAACTTTACTCATTCTCTTAGATTTCAGCAATACTTTCAATTCAGTTGACTTTGACGTGCTCATAAGAGTACTTGCTTCGCTTAATATATCGTCACCTACTCTTGACTGGTTTAACTCTTATCTCCTACGCCGATCACAAAGCGTTGTTTCTGGTGAACTCAGGTCTGACTGGTTTAATTTACAAGCAGGTGTACCACAAGGTGGAGTCCTATCACCGCTTCTATTTTCGGCGTTCATCAACACTGTTACTTCTATTATCAGATCAATTTTCCATCTTTATGCTGACGACCTACAGGTATATCGCCAATTTAGCGTCGGGAATGTAACAGAAGCAGTCAGAGAAATGAATGATGATTTGGATAATATTTATGAGTGGGCCAAATCCTTTGGTCTATCAGTAAACCTAATTAAGTCAAAAGCTTTAATACTTGGTAGTCGTCCTATGAAAAAAATTATTACTAACTGCGACATCCCAATTTTACGGTATAATAATACACCTATACCTTTTTCCTCTTCCGCTACTAATCTGGGTGTAACTTTTAATTCTGATTTTTCTTGGGACACTCATGTTAATCAATTTAGCCGAAAAGTGCATCATGAGTTTCACTCTCTTAAATCGCTTCAAAATTTTTTACCTATCAAAACAAAAATATTTTTAATGCATACCCTTATTCTACCAATAATAGATTACGCTGATTTGCCACCTAGATATTACAGAAGACCTATTAAACAAGCTTGAAAGGTTGCAGAACCTCTGTATTCGTTTTATTTATGGTATAAGGAAATATGACCACGTTTCTGATTTTCGAGCTGAACTTCGGTGGCTTCCTATTAGACAGCGGAGAAATACGCACATCCTTTGCTTACTATATAAGATTTTCTTCAATCCTGTAGCTTCTAAATATCTCCGTAACTCTTTTAGTTTTTTGCACTCTCCTGATTCCCCGTGTCGCTCTAACGTTAGAAGCTTGTTGCGTTTTCCTCCTAGTAACTCTGCTGCCTTCTCGTACTCTTTTACGGTACATGCAGTAAATTTGTGGAACTCTCTGCCTAGTGAGATTCGCCTCTGCCAGACTTTTGATTCCTTTAAAAAACGCGTTAAAGAACATTTACTAGCTGAATTGTAAGACTCCCATATATGGTATGTGTTTTTTTCTTCTTTTTTTTCATTATCACCTATATATATTTAGTTTATTTATGTAACCATAATATTCTTTTGTACACTAAGTCTACTCATTTGTTTTTTTTTTAAATCGCCTTTTACGGGTTGGCTGGAAGAAATCTCTTTAAGTAGAGATAAGCTCGCCCGTTGTACTTATGTTACGTTTATTTTTTTCCCTAATTGTGCTGTTCTCTGTGTACAATAAAGTATTAAATAAATAAATAAATAAATAAAATAGACATATAGATATTATCTCTTTAATAACGTGAAAGTATGCCTTCACAATGAGGTGGGCAGTGCGTTAACCCAGAACAGCACCACGCAAGCGAAGCACGGTAGTACACCGGTGTGGCATCCATCGGTAGATCAAATCTTTAAGCGTTAAAGTACCATTATATTGCTGGTACAGTTTAGCTTGTACAATCCTAAAAATCCTTGATAAAATTAACTTTAATACAATAAATTATCCAAATATATTTTCACTTAAGTTCCAGAATAGAAAGCAAAACCAATTTGTTTTTGAAGAATTATCAAACATTTATCAGAACAGTTGACTTCAAGAGACAACATTCCAGTATTTTCAAGATTGCCGTTGTTGAACTTTATTCGTTTACTTAATTTACTTGGAATCTGACTTAAGTTTTGCAAAGTTTAAAGTTACAAAGAGAATATTTTAGAGTTAGTTACATTTTTAGTCAAAATTTATATATTGATGGAGGTTTGTTATTCAATCACGCAAAAACTGCTCAACCGATTTGTATCAAATTTGGATGCGTAAATGATGACCTGGAATAGCACATTGGATACTTCTTATATCATAAAAATTAATTGTTCCAGTGGAATTCACTTAAACCTTTTGTAATATAGTTGGCTGCAAAATGCAGCTATACTTAATTCATTTTATTACTGGTACTTTTTACAATAATAAAATTGAACTACGCTCAATACGGACACACAGAGTCACACACACGTACGCACATACACTCTTTCACACATATAGACATTAATGGCATGTGTATTAGGGAATTTAATTGGTATTGTGTTAGTGATATTTTATCATTCATTACTGTTTCATGTTTTCTTCCTTTTTAATTTGTTTAAATCTTAAAGTTTTGTCTGAGATTTTGTTTCTATTATTATTTCATTTTTATTTTTGGCATTATAAAATGCTTGTATCGTTTTTATTTTTCTTAATTAAATTTATTATTTTATTTAAATTTAAGCTGACTAATCTCCGAAAGTCAAAACTATTGTGTGCACGAAGTAGTGATCCGTAATTGGCTTATGTTTGACGTTAAATAATTGTCTTTTATCTTATAATTTAAAAAAATGTTGTAGATTAATTGGTAATAAATAAACAAATAAAAAACATCGACTATCTATCGTAGCGGTACACCCCATTACTAAGTACGTCTAAGGTGTTATGTTATACGCATAACACTTTGCTTAATTTTTTTTTGGAACGAAGTTCCTTACGGCAGGCTTGGAGGGGATAGGGATTTTGCTGCGCGACCGAACTGAAAAAAATGTGATAGTAAAACCGTAAGAAAAATGCGTGGAATAAAAGCGTTAAATGAAACGTGCGCAGGCGCGACAGTCGCGTACACAAGCGAGTAGTGCCGTTTAGCCGAAGGAAGTTCGTTCCTACCTGGTGTCCCGCGACACCACATCATTTTCATTCAATTTTGTTTGTAGACTAGAACATTCTGGTTGGGTTTAATTTAATTTACTACAGTAATTAATGTGATACAGCGTAAATACTAAGTCAAAATTTGTAAATCGCGGCAAGTACTAAGGATCCCTGAACTATTGTGCGGACTTGGAGGGGATAGGGATTTTGCTGCGCGACCGAACTGAAAAAAATGTGATAGTAAAACCGTAAGAAAAATGCGTGGAATAAAAGCGTTAAATGAAACGTGCGCAGGCGCGACAGTCGCGTACACAAGCGAGTAGTGCCGTTTAGCCGAAGGAAGTTCGTTCCTACCTGGTGTCCCGCGACACCACATCATTTTCATTCAATTTTGTTTGTAGACTAGAACATTCTGGTTGGGTTTAATTTAATTTACTACAGTAATTAATGTGATACAGCGTAAATACTAAGTCAAAATTTGTAAATCGCGGCAAGTACTAAGGATCCCTGAACTATTGTGCGGACGGACGAACGAACAGACGAACGGACGGAAGGGCGGATGGATAAAGCAAAACTATAAGGGTTCCTAGTTTACTTCGGAACCCTAAAAAGTATCATTTGTCCAAATTCAAGTAATGATAATACTTTTTGTGAATTATCGCTCAGCTAATTTTTATGTTAAAATGATAACCATCTATAAACGTGCATTAAATTCTAGGCAAACTTTGTGTGGACACTTAATATTATAATATATTTTACATTTTGAAAAAACCTATATTTATTTTACTAATTTTTAAAACTAACCTACATACGCCTGTTAATGACCATATATTTTAATATATTTGGGAATTAATTTTTCAAATTATAAAAATGTAGCGCAAATAAAAATATCGCCTTTTCCAAAAAGTCTTAATTTTCGTTTAATTTAGCCATATCCAGATATTTGTATGTATATCACATACATACAAATATCTGGCGGTTCGAAAGTCAAAAAATTATAGTATATATATTAAAATAAAATAATAATACAAAATATATTCCCTGTAGATAAAATACAAAGTTATAAAGTTTTATTTGTTCATTTGACAATGTTTAGTAGTTCCATATTTGCATTTCCTTAGGTACGCTGCGTATTTGCTCTTTTCAACCCGATTCAATTTCCTACTTTGACCCAAATACTACCTACGGATGGAAGAGACTATTTTGTTGGCGTATGCTATATTCAGAATCGTAAAATAGGGAAAAAAATAATATTTGTCTAATATTCTGCAAACTTAAAAATATGTAATTTTCAATCGCCATTAATCAACTGATTATCAAGAATATATTTAATTTATATGTTTCTAACTGAAACACCCAAATACTCCAAAATATTTAATTCTGAATTTTAATACTCCGATTTTCCAAAGTCCAAATTTCATAATACGTAAGTGTTATAATGTGTGTTATCAAAAATCACGAAGAGTGGTTTCTGAAGCAGGTCTTTCGCGCGTTGGTCACTGCTCTAATAAATATTAGAACAGCAGAACAACAAAATTTCATCTTGTTTTCAATTCAGGAAACTTTTTTTTTCTTAGATACACACTGTACGTAGTATGCTGAGCGGACCTATGTAATTTATGAAGGCAGCTTTAGTGCGTTATATCTCTGAAAAGGAAAATGCATCTTACAATAGCTCTGTGCCGATAACCATATTGTTATTTTAAACAATCATTAACTCTCCAGCTCCTTATGTAGTTAGTAGAACATCGACTAAATATTGACCATCATTACCGTTTCCTTGATGACTACTTAGCTAGTATGATCCTGGTAAACCTGATGCACTACTGGGTTGAGGCAACAGGAAGTATTAACAGTAGGTTTAGGTTTGATTTGTAATTATTGCAGAGATATGTAGGCTTACTCTATATTTTCTATCGCACGTATCCTAGACAGTGTTTTGTGTGTCTCGTTGGGATTAAATTTTTTCGTTGAATTTTTTCATCGGTCATCATGACAAAATTTAAGATTCCACCCTCATCGACTCGATGGCTGGAAATCCACATCCGTGCAATTGTTTAGGTAATATTTGTGCCGAACAACTTTGTTTTTGAAACATGGTGGAGTTATTCCCGAATGGATACAACAAGGACAACTTTGATGAAAACACTGACTCAATTTAAAAATGCTGGCAACGTATGTTACTTCTACTCGTTTTACTTGTGTCTAAAGAAATACAAATGTCTAAAGAAATAGTGTAACATTTGAAACTGATATTTATTAAAAAAGTAAAGAGCAAAAGCACTAAAATGTCTTATAAGCCCAGTCATTTGGTCAATAAAAAAGGGGTTACCTGGAAAGTTTTCCGGGAGTTTTGAAAATTGGTTATTTTATGGATTTCAGTATGCTTTTTTCGAATTTCAACTTTGCCACCTCGTATTTCTGCCGCTCGCGCCGCTATATTCAAGTTTTTCGGGAATATCTCCTTTCCGATAGGTACATTTTACGAAAAAAACATCTATGTACTAAATTAAACTAGAAAAAAATCCTACAATTTATGTATTTCTAATTATTTTGTAAAATCAATAGTTTTTGGCGTACGAGCGACATTAAGTATTATTCATCTGCACTACCACGTGTGTTTCGTATATTTTTCTAAAATACTCTACTATTACTACTAGATTAAAACGCTCCGTTATATGCACAAATTATAGTGGCGCTTGTAATAATTCGCAAATTTCATCACATAATAACGATGAAGAAGATGAAATGGCGACTATTTATCAAAAAGCTTTCGATGAAATCGAAAATGAAGATGCGTGTGATAAATCTGATAGTCACATCGCAGATGATGCGGACGAAATTTTAGTTTGAGATGTCTCGATCAGTGCTCAAGGCAAAGTCATAATACCTGGTCCATCAGGAATAGCAAAGTGAGGGAAATTGTGCTAAATTTCTAAATAAATGAATATATCACTTATGGATTAAGCCTATAGGAGAAACCACGATAAAGAAAATGCGCCACTTACTCTACCTCCTGGTGGTGTCGAAATGAGTTTTTTTCAAAACGTCTATTGAAAAGTACTTAATTAAACTATTGATTTTATGAAAAAAATGTAAATAGATAAATTGCGGGAATTTTTTCTAGTTTATTTAGTACATAAATGTTTTTTTCTTAAAATGCAAAGAAAAGGAGTTATTCCCAAAAAATGCTATTAGGCTCCATTTTTTTTAAAATGATGGCGCGAAAAGCGGAGATACGAGGTGGCAAAGTAGAAATTCGAAAAGAGCATACCGAAATCCATAAAACAAAAAAAAATTCAAAACTCCTGAAAAACTTTCCCGGTAAAACTACCAAATGACTGAGCTATATTGGTAGTTCAAGAAATTTTATCTCGTTAAACAATGTTTTATGTTAAGTTCAAACTAGCTAACAACTAAACCAACGAGGCAAATATGAGGTCTATAGTATTGTATTTTATTGATTCAGGCGTTACTTTGCGGAAATCCATTATTAAAAGGTGAAATTAATTAAATTTGCTTTTATCCGCGAACTATTATTCAATGTATCCTCCGTGATGGTACCGAAAAGAGAGACGTCGGTTTAATAAATGGATAGGACTCACCGATGGTTCCGATCAAACGAAGACCCCCAGCGGCACACTTATCCGCCCACATCCACCACACTTTTACAACCACGACCACGCCGGCACCAATCACAAAAGCACACAATTCATGTACGTACTCAACGCACGTTTCACTTCGAAACCGAAGCATCTTCAGGAGAAACGAACACTACCTCACTCTACGCGAGTGTAAGTAATACTGATTCGCGCCGGTGTTTGACACGCTTTTTATTCTATTCGCAATGTGTGGCCAGCCCAAACGCTCTTTTGTAACAGGGGTGAATTTGAAAAATTTATTTCCTATCTTAATCCTATCCATTTATTAAACCGACGTCTCTCTTTTCGGTACCATCACGGAGGATACATAGAATAATAGTTCGCGGATAAAAGCAAATTTAATTAATTTCACCTTTCTATAGTATTGGCCCAAGTTTAGAACTTATTACATTTTCTCGTGATTCAACAGGCGATCTAATAAATACTGAAGTGAATACTACTGCAATCAATATCTTCAGTTTAGGGACTTGCATGAAATGGCAAATATTAAAGTCAAATAGATCCTATATTTCCTTTTCAAAATTGCCTTCACATTCAGGAATGCACTACAGAGGAACGTAAATATGTTGTTCACTTTTAATCAATTGTCCTCGCTATATTGAAATATTACTTCACTAGTAATGAACCTCATAAAATAGTAATCAAACAGATTGTTTTTCTAAAACAAAAAGATAACTATAGCCTATAAGTACCGCTAAAGTTAATAATGTGTTGCCAATGCTATTTGCATTCCAATTAAATTACGACGGTAACAAACACTGGCACTTTTGAGGCTGTAATGGGTAAGGAGATGGTATCAAATCTTGTAGTCCAAGATCTCAAGACCCCTATACTTTACTTATTTTTTAATGGACAAAATATAAAAAAGAGTAATAATGTTAGTGTGCATAGTGCAGACAATATCTGCTAGCTTGGGTCCATGTACTAAGCGCTAAAGGTACGTAAAAATACATGGAGCACACTAAAAGTTTTGCACTTTTAGCTAATCGGAACTATCTAGCTTTCGAATGTTATATTTTTAAAATTTTGCAACCTTCTTAGTAATAAAAAAAAACAATTGGCAGGAAATGATTTGTCAATTTTTTTTACCACACGTCAAAGTTCTACATACGCAACGAAAATGGAATTAAGTTGAAAAGATTTTAAAGCGGTGATTTTTTATGATTTTAAAAATTCTGTTTCTGCGCAAGACTGTGCCGCTAGTCTTAAAAATGCTTTTGGGAGAGAAGCAACTTGTTTGAGCACCGTGAGGCGAAGGGTTGTTGAATTTGAGAAAGGTCCAGGTTCTTTACATGACGAATTTCGTGTAGGGTGGCCTTCAACTGCCGTCAACGAAAATAATGTGGCTACTGTTAAGCGGTTAATTGAAGAAAACTCCCAGATTACCTATGAGACAATTCGAGGACTATTGGGGATTGGTATGAGCCAAATTTAGAAAATTTTACACGAAGAATTGAAAGTTCGGAAACTTTGTTGTCGTTGGATCCCTCATGAATTGACAGCGGAGCAGAAGCGGGCTCGCGTGGAATGGTGCTCTGATGCTACTGAAGTACGACCATGGATATTCTAATGCTGTTTATGACATTGTAGCAGGAGACAAAACGTAGATTTATTGATTTGAACCCGAAAAAAAACAGCAATCTTGTGAATGGGTGTTTGAAAATGAGAACAAGCCAACAAACGTGAGACAGGCGAGAAACGTTGGTAAAAAGTGATCACGTTTTTTTGCTCAGCTACGGGTCCCATCTGTACAGTTCCACTTGAAGATCAAAAGAGTATTAATGCCGAGTGGTATTCTACCGTTTGTTTGCCCAGAGTGTTAGAAAAAGTTCGCAAAAGACGACCCAAAAGCCGCATTCTCCTACACCATGATAAGGAACGCTTCTTCACACACGGCCAACAAAACAAAGTCATTTTTGGCTTCCGAAAAAGTACATCTCGTCACCCGACCTAGCACTCTGTGATTTCCGTATTTTCCCCAAAATCAAAGAGTTGATGAGAGGTCTCAACTCCGAAGAGGCAGTGATAGCGTTCAATCAGCATGTAGAAAACATGCCTTTAGATCTGTGGTCCGCCTGTTTTAAAAAATGGTTCGATCGCATAAAAAATGTTTAAAATGTAAAGGAGATTATTTTGGAATGCAATAAACATAATATTTTGGTTATAACATGTTGTTTTTTTAAGTTACGCAAAACTTATAGTGTGACCTATGTATTACTCACTTTACTAAAAATCTGAGAGCTGATTTTTACGTACGTGTTGGGAAATATTATAAACAATTTTTAATTAATGTTGCCAGACATCTATCAGCGGAAGTCAATTCCGGACGTTTTTAAAAATATTAATATAATCTCTTAGATAAAATTAAGTCTCAATTTTTAATTAAGATTATATTTTTTTCGATCTTTGAAGCATTTGACGCCGTCGATACAAGATATTTGGCAGTCATGATTTTAATATTTCCTAAAACATAATATAAAATCTATTTATAATATTTGCTACAAAATACATAAAAATCAGCTTTTGGACTTTAAGTAAAGTAAGTAATATTTCTACGCATATTTAGCACGTGATACTAAAGATTTCTATGTACATTAAACTATCTGCCTGATACCTGAGAATTGGCTTTCGGCTAAAACGAGACGGGATGCATGCATTCACTATACATGCTAACACTACTCAATTGCCTAAAACCAGTAAGGTCTGGGGTCCCTGAGATCTTTATATTAGCGAGACTTTTCCAAGCTTTTTCATATAGTAGTCACAATGCGCTACGTTTGTCACAATTATATTATTAATTATTATTATTTGAAACAAATTTATAATGCATTTGTACTTACTTTTATTTCACTGTATGTATAGACAAATCTATATGTTAATACCAAAAAGGAAAACTTTGTACGCATTTTTAAGTGAATTGCGCGAACGGTGGAATATGATATTTGGCACTGTTAAATTTTACATTGCGGAGGACTGCAGAAAGTGTATTTTAAATAAAATGAATTCGAAATACATTAAATTAATGAAAATAAACATTACACAGTACATTCATTTGGCATAATGATAATATACACACATATATACTTACAGTTTCTTTACTGCTATTCAGTTAATTTTAAAACACTGCATAACATTATCCCTGTGTTAGTTTCGGGCTCCTTTGAAGAAAAGACCAACTGCCGTTCTGCCAGGCAGGTCGTAAAAGACGACCGATTGGCTATGTAAGTCCTTACCATCGTGGCTACTAGGTGATAGAGTTCTGCATTGGCTCGCCCGGGTCTGGTACTACCGTCTTACCTATTCCTACCGCAATAGCGTCAGTGCTTGTCGCTGTCGTGTTCCGGTTTGGAGGGTAAGGTAGCCGGTAAACTCATGCATGTGGTATTAGACCTCGCCACAAGATAGCAACGCATCATTGACATCTTTGGCTATGGCGTCTATAGGCGATGGTTGACTCTTTCCATCAGGAGACCCATCTGCTTGTTTGCTATCTTATGATATAAACAAAAGGAA
Source organism: Apodemia mormo (assembly GCA_036924255.1). Taxonomy (NCBI): domain Eukaryota; kingdom Metazoa; phylum Arthropoda; class Insecta; order Lepidoptera; family Riodinidae; genus Apodemia; species Apodemia mormo. Next base: position 15,533,288 of record JAUPFN010000014.1, on the reverse strand, counting down.
GTTTGGTTTAGTCTACCGTTTTTTGTAATTTATTTTTATTTTATTTTTATATTAAAAATCGTTTATAAATAGTTAAGATGAATACGTAAATATTATTTTTTATAAAATACTAGCGACCTGCCTGACTTTGTAGAGGTTTTTAATAAAGTAGCTTATAAAGAAAGCTTAAGTAAGTTATAGCTAGTCTGTTTATAAATGTTATAATTCATGACACATTCGTAGTATTTCAATTTTCAAATAATTTACATTGGTTGATTAGTTTGTGTCGTTTGATTTCATGACATAACGACGCACATGTATTTTAACAAACAGCTAACCACATACTTAATGTAGAAGAAGCCAACTTATTTTAATTTTATTTTTAGTTGTGTTGGTATAAAATCAGTACTGTAAGAACATTTCTCATATCAAGAAAATTGAAACCTACATATAAAGATAATTACAAAATTAATTCTTTGAGGTGTTCACTTTTGGATATTCCAAATGATTTTTAATGAGTATTTGTGCAATTTTCTATACGAATATGTCTTTGAGTAATTTATTTTGATGACAATAGAATGCATTAAGTATAATTCATAATCAAATAATATTTTATTCTGCATAAATACACATGTAATAACAATCGATTTCATTTTTAAAACAAAATATAAAAGATCTGTTATAGGATGGTTTTAAAACATATTAAAGCAAAATAAATAAAATGCAAGTCATCTAGAGAGAATTTTTTATTTACAGAAATTACTAATATTTTAAAAATATATAAAAATTAAAGTTGAAGCAAATATATAGAATAGTCAATTTTTCTAAATTAAAATTGAAAATCCTAAAAAAATAATGATATCAATCGCAATCAATTTTGCATAATATTTTGTGATAAGTACATGTTATTACCAAACATTAAAAAATATGCAAAAAATACAAATTCCTATCGTTTTAATCAGTCGCCACAAAAATTCAATGATCTGAATCTCATCAAGGCTTCTTGATTAGTTTTTAATTGCTTTTTGGCTCTGTTTTATAATATTGTTCTAAAAAATTGCCGCTTGAAGTTTAATTAATCTACAAGAGAATTTCGATAAGGCCGAAAACATTTTATGACAGTGTTGTTTAAGCATTTTGTCTGGTACTGCTCTGGACTTCTTGATAATAATATGTAATTTACTATCCTGCCATAAAACTCGTCTGACTACTCGCTTGGATTAGTTATAGTATGGACGGTTGGTTATCTGCAACAGCACAAGCTTTGGGTTTTAGAAAGAGATTTATGAATTGTACTTATTCTAATGTAAGATTTACCCATATGGCCAAATATTATTTAATAAAAAAAGCATCTTCACTCCCGTACTCCCGAAGAGGTAGACAGAGGTACTACCAGTACACTTACGATTAGCCAAAGATAATTAGTCTCACAATTAAGGTAGGTGGCAATCCTGTCGCCAATCGGGCACTTATCCAATTCCGTGCAATGTTTTCTTTGTCATAAAAATAAGAAACACATTTTTGAATTGCTTGACCTGGGAACCAAACCTGAGACCTCATTTGGTCGATACCGATTCCAGATCAATAGACTTCAGAGGCGATGGAACACAAATGTTTTTTAATGTTTAGATAGTTAATTAATGTTTGAATACGAGCATAACCTCAACGGCTCAGTATGCCAATTTGTAATAGTTGTAATAAACATTGATTTCATAAAAATATATCACTTAGTATATACGAAAAACACAAATAACCTGAGCTTTTTTTTAGGGATTTCATAACGTACAACTGTTTACGATGTGCTATATTTTATATATCACAGATAGATAGCAAAGATGATAATAGTCTACTGCTCTTCATATGGGAGGATGGGAGGAACACGTTGGTATGAAGTATCTGGACACTATCATCAGAAATCATCCGATCAATTTGATCATCTAGTTTAGACTAGTCTAAACTAGTGCACTATTTTAATATATTACTAATGACGGAAGAAGTTTAAATTAGTTTAATTATAAATTTAATTATTTAATATTATCGACACGTAATTTAGCTAGGCAACCTATTCGCCATATGTCAATGCCTGCAATATCTATCACTTATTTCTTATCGTCATTAAATAAAAGTTGAGAGCATATATTTTTATTAACTGTTGCCCGCGACTTCGTCCGCGCGGACTTCGTTTATTTCACACAGCTCCTCCCTCGTGGGTAATAGCGTGATAATATGTAGCCCATATGTTGACCCGATCTGTCACTAATATTCATACAAAATTTAAAGTAAATCCATGCTGTACTTTTTGAGTTTACCCCGGACATACATTGACTTTCTTACGATTTTATTATATGTATAGATACTAGATCTTTAAATTTTAGTAAAAGTTCTATTTCAATACTTTGAAATTAATTCGCGAAATATAATAACAATAATTAAAACACCGCTGGACAAATTACACGTATTGATTTAACCCAAAATGAGAAAATTATTTGCTTGTGTTATGGGTATTAGTCAACGATACTGATATATAGAAATACATATATAAATACTGTTACAAACATAATAAGCACCCAAACCCACAAATATAAGCATCTATGCTCATCACACAAGTGTTTGTCCCTATAGGGAATCGTTCCCAAAGCCCATCGATTCCTAGTCAGATCGACTAACCACTCGACCAACAGGGCGATCCAGAAGTGAAAACGACAATTTAACGTTTCTATACTTTTCATTCACAACTAATTTGTATGACACTTATTCACAACATAGCTTTTGGGCAGGACAGAATCTTTTTTTTACTTTTTATTACAAAGTCAAAGCATATTAACAGAATTGGCAAGAAATTAGTTAGCTTTACCTCAGAAACACGTACGTTACGGTCCGTCGCTAAAGCTATTTTAGGAAAAGGCAACACACTTGCAGGACCTCCGGAATTACAGCTGTGTATGGGCGGCGCTGATCACTTACTATCAGGTGAGCCTCTTACTCATTTGCCCCCTATTCTATATAAAAATTTTCAACGGAAACGAAAAATTCTAAGTATTTTCGAATGACATAACTAACCACAGCAAAGCAAGGCCGGATTTAGCTACATATTTTATAAAAACAAAAAAGGGAAACATCAAATGAGAAACCTTTTCGTGAATTTATTTATAAATTAATCTTGAATAGCTTTTGATTTCAAATTGTTAGCTAACATTATATTTAGAAAAGTTATTTATGAAATGAAATTCAAATATAAGAATCTTATCCACTTCAAGGAAATTAATTCTCATAAGAAAAAATACGTTCGGCATATAAAATCTGTTTATTTCCAAAGCTATTCCAAGATTTCACTTGAAAAGACCCATTGACTTTAAGACAAAAAGCTTCGCAAAAAGTCTCCCTTAATTATAATGAAAGCTTTTATTTGAATAAATATTTTTCTCTCTTATTATTCTTTGATCGTCTCGACAGAAATCGTAAACAAATATTTATCTACGCTGCGAGAAGATGCCGTTTCCTGTCATCCCATTTGCATCAATAATAACGTTGTTGTCTCAAATATCAAAGTGATCGAAGAGTTCTCAAATAATAATTGAGATTTTTCATATCACCGTCATTATTGTGTGTACTTTGTCTATACTGTTTTGATGTCCACTACTGTATAGAAAACTTATTGCCCCTTTTAATAACACTAGCTGTTCCTCACTAATTTGTTCGCTTGACACACACACATTTCTTTTAACGCATTGGGTTAAAACATTAGCCTATGTTACTCAGTGATAATGTATCTTTATATTGAAAAACGTTTTTTTAAATCTATTGAGAATTTTTTTATTTTTATCTAGTATACAAACAAATCTTACCTCAGAAAAATATAGACAAATGGGTATAAAGTGTTCAAAATTTTCCACTGACGTGATATTACGAGTACACAGGTCGACTGATAAATGATTGTACATATTGACGGATATGATAGATAATGATCATAAGTAAATGATAATATATATATATTAATACGCGAAGGATAAACTTACACCCTTTTTGAGACATTTGCGTGAATGGTGGAGTATTAAATTTGGCACAGTTTCAGTTTACATTGCAGTGACTGCAGAAACTAATTAATTTTAAATAAAATGCTTTAGAATTACATCAAATTAATAAAAATAAAAATTACACAAAGTACATTCATGTGACGTACATGATAATATACACACATATATACTATTTCTATGTCAAACTTAAATTTTATTGTTTATTCTACGGTCGAATTTTGGCCACAGGCGATCGCTAGTAGTGCAACAAAATGAGATTATTGCTTAAATACATAGTAAACCTTAACGAAATTAGTATTTGCGGTCTGAAGTTGATAATATGAAGAAATGCTTTGCTGGCGTGTAAAATTAAGGCTACAAGAGTTTAGTTCCGACATTCCTTTTTATTTAGTGGCATAAATATTGTGTCCAATCTTAAAGTCTTTCCATGTCTTCAGACGAAATTTCAAATAGTTTACTGCATGTCAACTCTGTGTATGCCCATTGCCTTATCTTGGGATGTCGTCAGCTGTTCAACTTTTGTTCTTTTTCAAGTGATCGATTGCGGCGTGAACTTTATTTTTTGAAATACATGGTTTCATAACATTAAATGTAGTTTGCGGAAGTGTACTAGTGTCACATGATGATGTTGCGTTACTATTGGTGAAAATTTTCTCGTAATATTCTTTCCATTTGTTTTTAATTGGAATATTTTCCTCAATTCCTTCCATCCTTAGTTTGTTTTACGAGTAGGTATCGTGTGGTTTGTTTAGTTTTTTAAGACGTCTAAAATATATTTAGATTTTCATTTGAATTTACAACAGTAATTACATTCGATTTTCGGTTGTGATTTCAGTTTGATCTTTTAAGTACATCTTTTATTTTTTAATTTATTATATTAATTTGAACAAGCAGGCTAATTTGTTGTTTAAGAACGGAAGGCTTAAAAAGAGACCAGTTGGAAGACGGAAAGTTGCTCAAGGTACTCCTAGTTTAATTTGATAACCGTTTTATCGGCAAAGTCGACAGGACGAAAACGCTTGGGAAGACATAGCTCCAGAAAGTGTATCTTTTCAAGGGCACACTCATATTATATCGGGCCGATACTATACATAAACCACTATCTTGTACCCAAAATATTGACCAAAGGGCAAGCTTATGATGCGCTCAGTAGAGATCTTTGCAAAGTGTAGTAATAAATGATCTAGATCAAGGCAAACTTTTCAACAACTCACATAATAGCAAAGCGTTGGAAGAATTAAAGTGATTGAAAAGCACTTTACGCCAGCCGCAAACCTAAAAATAGAAGAAAGGCCATAAATTGAATTTTTTCTTTAGCTCCACACTCATATTTTGCGCTTAAACCGTGGATGACGTAGGTTTTAAAAGATTTTTAATTTTTTTTTTTTAATTTTTTAGAATTTCTGTATCATACTCTACAGAAATTCTTAACTATAAAGTTCTATAGGTTTTTTCTAAATAAGTTGTAGCTAAAACAAAATACTCCAGCACCTCTCAGTAATTTACCTAAACCTAATTTAGCACTTAATTAAGAATTTTCACTATTCGAACATATTCCCATTATTAAAAACCGCAGCCGAATCGCACTAGTAGTTTTGGTTTTGCACAAACAAATGTTTACTGCAGCATCTCCTGGTGAGATTTTTATCGTAACACCTACCTAAGAACATGCACCAACCACATTCAAATCCATCACTGAAAACCCCATCAAAATCGGACTAGTGGTTCTGGAGATAAATGACAATATTTGTTTTACAAATAAGTGCTTCCTGCAGCGCTCTTTATAACTTGTTACTGTAACACCTATCGCAAAATATGCAGCAATCAAGTCCAAACCCATCTCTGAAAATCTTATCGAAATCGGACTAGTAGTTTTGAAGATAAATTGCAAATTTTAAATGGCAAAAAAAAAAATTAACATCAAATTCGGAAGGTTGAACTAGTTGTTGGTCTGGGCAGATAATCGCCACACAAACTTTACTACGCCGGGTTAAAAAGGAGCTCAAAAGTCCCATTTTTCAATGGGTCTATACACCACAGTAATAGAAGTACAGTTGCATATGGTGCTTTGGTATAGTGGCCAACAACCAGACTAAATACAGTGCGAAGAAAACTTGAGAAGTTCCAAAGGAAAAGATGTTTAGCAATCATTAGAAGCACGAATATCAAACCGACTGCAGCAATAGAGGTTGTTCTAGGAATTGCTCCAATGCATTTGTTTATCCAACAAGAAGTAACATTATCTTGTCTAAGACTAACGTTACCTGGAACCATAAGTAGTAATGTTTTCACTACTAAACTAGTAAAAATAAATCCTTAAATATCCTTCGTGCAAAAAGGTGACAAAGCAACCTTTACAGGCAACAGCTACACAATTACAATTTTCAAAGAAAAGAACGACACTTCTAGAATAAATGAATTACGTATATACACGGACGGCTCTAAAACTAATTTGGGGACGGCTACTTGTGCCTACTGTCCCGAATGAAACATTAGCATAAGTAAAAACCTGAGTAAATGTAACTCAGTATTCCTAGCCAAATGTCTAGGACTAACCATGTCTGCGAAGGTTGTTATTAACAGGAAAGTAATTGATAAATTCCTTGAATGCAAATATACAATTTACGATAGAAATTGGGGTTAATCAAATTAAATTTTTTTAACCTAAATATAGACATATCAACTTATATTTATATCGTATTAAAAGCACTTGTACTGTTTTACTTGACTTTTTAATTATTAAAACCAACCGGTTTCGCGTTTTAGCGATGGGAAGTCCACTGTCACCGTTGTGTGCTGATATTTATATGGATAGTATTGAAGTACAGATACTTGGGGAGGAGATGTAAAAAAAGCATATCAGATACTGGTATAGGTATGTTGACGATGTTTTGTGCTTATGGACGGGGCAAAAACAAGAACTTATTAAATTTCTTGACCTTTTAAATTCATATGACCCTCGGATTCAATTTACAATGGAAATCGGTGGTAAAGAAATACACTTTCTAGATTTAACTATTAAAATAGAAGAACAAAGGCACCATTTCAATATTTACAGAAAAGACACATACACGGACAACATCATACCAGCGGACTCTAAACATTCACCCAACCATAAGTATGCAGCATTTCATGCGATGGTCCAAAGATTGCTAACAGTACCATTGTCAAACAATAATTTTCAACAAGAATTAAAAACTATCAAAGCAATCGCGGTGAACAATGGCTACAAGTCCCAAATGATTGATGCCTTAATTAAAAAGAAGCGAAAAAATCTTGTACTTCCCTCCATATACTCTGGCCACAGCAAATGCAATAACAAAAAAGAGGAAAAGTTTATGAGGATACCATTTTTAGGTAGAATTTCACATACCTGCGCAAGATTAATTAAAGAATATAAGCCAGTTTCTACACACAAAACTCTCTTGAAAAATTACTGTTTAATAATAAACAAAAAATCCCACAAATGGCCAAAAGTGGAGTTTACCAATTAAAATGCAGTGACTGTGATGCCACCTACATAGGACAAACAGGCAGATCTTTTGCAGCCAGAATTAAGGAACATGACAGGGGCTGGCGATTGAAAAAAGGAAATTCTGCATTCGCACAACACCTTATTACTGAAGGCCATAATTTTTATGTTACAAGGGACATAAAAACTATACACATATGTGATAAAGGGAAGAAACTAGATGCTTTAGAGGCATTGGAAATAAATAAACTTAAACATCAGACCCAACTACTAAATGACCGCAGAGAACTAAACGTATCTCCTTTACTGAATATTTTTAATGATTAATGTATAAGTTACTGCTTTTATTTTTATTTTTTTATTATTATGTTTTTGTTTTTATTATAGTTATTACTTTATTCTTTATATTATTTGAATTAATAATTATGTATAATTGACATTCAATAATGATAATTTAATACTAGAATTCGAATAATTATTTTATATTAATCTTATATGGGAAATGTATCACGACATTTAATTATTTTAATTTGACATTAGAATCTATATGACATTTTTACATATTAATCAATCCAATTATACTATTACTTTGCACTATTGACATCGACATACTATTGAATTAATAAATTACTATACACAATTCTCCCTGCTTAAAAGGGTAATTATGATGTGTGGGTAACACCGATATTGTGAAATATAATTTTAAATTTAAAATGTTCATACTACCTTCAGTATATATTGTTAATTGTCAAATTGTCAATTGTACTAAACAATAATAACTTTTGCCCTGATGATGCGTTAAAACGTGAAACCGGTTGGTTTTAATAATTAAAAAGTCAAGTAAAACAGTACAAGTGCTTTTAATACGATATAAATATAAGTTAACATGGAGTTTTACCAAGTGCCGACGATATTCAGTGTTCAAAGTATAGACATATCACACGGTAAACATATCACACATTTAAAATCTATAGAAAGTATACTTAGAGTGATAACACAATACCTGCATATCGTCCCGACAAGCTTAAACATGCGGCACTTTATGCTATGATTTTTCGTCTGTTAACGGTACCATTGAGTAACGATAATTATTATGAAGATCTATGAAACTAAAAAACTCAGATACAACTCTGAAATCATAAATACGATGATAAGGAAAAAAAAGTAAAAGCGTGGTCTCTGTTATACATATCCTTCTGTCCACCAACTGAAGTTGGTATCCCAACTCCTGTATCCCTAACAGAGAATATCTCGTGTTTGGGCTTTTTTATTTGTCTGCACTTAAAGCAGGAAGTACATGTAAAGGAGTATGTCGTGGGTATGTCAAATTTAGAGTCATTCTACAAAATGCTGTTTAAATATTAATAAAATTGTCATTTTTTTATCGTACACAATAGAGAACAATAAAATAACAAAAAATTTAAAAAACTAAAATTTATAACTTACAAAAGGTAAGTTCCATTAACACAAACATACTGTTAAATTAATCAATATTACACATCTTAGAAATATAAAAATTGTAAAGATATTATTAATTAGAAACTTTAAATAATAAAGTTTAAACCTGGTGAGCGCATACTCGTAAGATTGATATTTTATTTGTATTAATTTTATTAGTATACTTTATACGGTACGTATATATAAAATAACTTAAATTATTATACTTAGGTATTTATTTGAAAATTAATCATGGCACAAATTTGCCGTTATAAGCCTAATTATAATTACACAAGTTCAGCCAAACTCAATGTATTATAAGCAGCAAGCCTAACAAAACAATAACTTAATTTGCGACCTGGTTATTCTGCAATTACCTTGGCGAAGAAAATTAAAAGGATATGCTATGATAAAAACAATATTGGTTAAATTAGAAGCTTAGCATTTGGCGTTGAGAGTTATCTAACGTTACGAAATAAAAATTGGATGAAAGCCAACATTACATTCGTAAAATCTTTAAACGTCTGTTTGAGTTGGTCAGTCACATTAGCGCGTAAAACCGAAAACTTTATGACTTGTAGTCTAGTTTACATGTGCAACAAATAAAACGGCATGGGCCGTTGTTGTTCGCCGTAATGTTGGCTAATAGACTATGATCAAGTAATGGAATTATCGGAATTATTGGGAGCTGAATCATCTTCATGGGGACTGAATCACCATCATGGGACTAAATCATCTTCGTCCGTAGGAGAACACCCGGAATTATGTATCCCTACACGTGGCCCCTGGGTGGTGCTAATCAGGTGATATGGTGGGAGACATATGTCGCAGCTATAAGAACCACCCATCCACCCATAAAGTCGTGCCACCAAGGTCCGTTTTCCGTCACGTTAATGTTGGTGTAGCTTTAGTGCAGATGGGTCGAATCAGTTGCGCCTATTCGGTATTTTGTAAAATGACTCTAAATTTGACATACCCACGACATATTTCTTTACATTTACTTCCGGCTTTAAGTGCAGACCAACAAAAAAGCATAACATGAGATATTTTCTGTTAGGGATACAGGAGTTAGTTTGTCAGCAGACTTTTATGATTACATTAGGACGTTAGATCCACCTTGAAAACTATTCCGCTTTAATAATTTTTTGATTATAAAAATATTGAAAAAGAAAAACCCCGGCTGCATTTAATCCTGAAAAAAGATTCACTGCCTTAAATAAAAACTGAAAAAAGGGAACAAGTCGAATTTGACCGCCCCGTTGGTCGAGTGGTTAGTGACCCTGACTACGCAATCAACGGGGCTCGGGTTCGATCCCCGACGGGGACAAGCATTTATATATATATGTATATATATATATATATATATATATATATATATATATATATATATATATATATATATATATATATATATTCTAGTATTTATATATGTATTTCTATGTACTAGTATCGTTGACTAACACCCATAACACAAGCAAATAATTTGCTTACTTTGGGGTTAGATCAGTAAGTGTAATTTGTCCCGTGAATATTTATTTATTTTATTTTATTTATTTATTAGTTTAGAACCATGTTAAGTAATAATAAAAAACTACACTTGAAATAGTTCTATAATCAATTCACTTTTAAATGTGATTAACAGTCGGGGCCCATTCAATTTTTAAATCGTAAAAGGCGACCGATTTGCTATGCAAGTCACTACAATCGTGGCTACTAGGTGGTAGAGTTCTGCATTGTCTCGCCTGGGTCTAGTATCACGGCTTTACCTATTTCTGCCGCAATAGCTTCAGTGCTTCAGTACATGCATGTGGTATTAGACCTCGTCACAAGATAGCAACGCACAATTAACCCCTTTGGTGTATATGGGTAGTGGTTGACTGTTTCCATCAGGAGACCCATCTGCTTGTTTGCTATCTTATGATATAAAAAAAATTAAGTTTGTTTTCTCTACAAAGGTGTGAGCCAGTGTCCGACCCCTCCAACTACAGTCAAATTTCAATCATGTCCATATTCTGCAAGACTATGGAGCGCGTACTGAACAGGAGGCTAATGGCACACCTAGAAGTGAACGATTTACTCAGTAACCGTCAATGTCTATAATAATAGTGGAACCTCTACCGAAATCGGTCCACTGGGGATCTTCTAGCGTATGCCACCTACATCTAGTGCAGAGTAACATCAGAGCGCAGTCAGCGAGAATTTAGCACTAGCTGTCTCCCTTGATATCTCGAAAGCCTCACAGGTCCGTACTGATAACTAACCACCTCGAGCTCCTTGGTGTCCTTAACGCCTACTTTCAAGTTTGCTTCGTACATCGAATCTAAAGTCCAAGTTGCCTTAAAAAAGCTTGGTATTGTAGCAAAGGTGAAACAGTATTTCAGCCCGGGACATTTACTCAATCTTTATCAAGCGCAAGTTCGTTCGTGCATAGAATACTGCTCTCACCTCTGGGATAGATCCGCCAAATATCTGCTGGAGACGCTTGAGGTGATAGAGAGGCGTGCCAAGAGGCTCATATACGACGATGATCTGGTAGGCATAAAACTCCAGAGCCTCGTTCATCGCCGTAGATTGGCTAGTCTATCGGTTTTTTATCGGATACACTTTAGAAGCGCGCTGCGGAATTGCACGACTTAATTCCACCACGCCCGGTTTTCTATCGATCGTCGAGGCACACAGATACTAGACATCGCCATATGGTGGACGTTGTACGTATCCGGATAAAGCGGTCCGACCCGACATTTTTGATCCGAACCGCAAGGGACTGGAAAAAGCTTCCTGTGTCTGTGTTACCCGACGAGTACAACCTGGGGTTCTTCAAGAGAAGAGTGAACTAGTACCTTCTAGGGAAGACCTACCTAGACTACCATCTTAGGCCGCATCCTAGCTTACCATCAGGCGAGATCGTGGTCAAGCGCTTCCTATCAATACTAAAAAAATCAAATTATATTATCGACAGGATGGATAATGGAAAGAGAAAGCGTCGCCTATAGACACCAAAGATGTTACTGGTGCGTTGATATCCGAGTGGCGGGATGACAATGTCACAAGCTTATGCTAGTTTTTCCTGCCAACCGGAACACGACACTGACAATCATTGTCGCTATTGCGGCAGAAATAGGAAAGGCGGTGCTACTAAATACCCGGGCAAGACGTTGTGTATCTCTACAACCTAGTAGTCACGACGGTAGTGATACGTATAGAAAATCAGTGGCCGCTTACGTCCTACCGAGCAGAACGGCAGTTAGTCTATTATCCAAAAAAAACCGGAACGAAACGAAGGATGCATGCATATAAATAATTATAAATACTATAGAAAAACTGAAAAGTTAAAGTATATTTGGTGGCAAAAGTTAACAATTTTTTACTGGTACTTGCAATCATATTTACCATAGGTTGCTAACCTCGTTTCTCAAAAATCTGATTGCGCAGAGTTATAAGCCAATATTTAAGTCGAATCACTAACTACCCACTATGTAATATGACAGAAATAGACACCTCCATTATTTTCGTTCCTCGTTGCCAAGTTTCCAAATCGGTATCTGTTTATATTAAATTCGGAGCGGCTAAGTCGCAAGGCAAATTGAATTCTACAGTGGCAATTAGAAAGGCTAAGTAAAGCAAACTACTAAAATCTACGGAGGATTTTTGGCTGCGGAAAATAACTGTTTTATATATTTGTAATATCTCGTTGGTTGAGTGGATACTGGGTAGCTTATTTCTTGAATTAAATGAAATGTATCTTCCAGTTTATCTTGCTCTTGTGGAAAAATCATTTAAGCATTTTTTCTGATTTTATATCTTAAATACCATTTTTACGTTCTTGTAATTATGCCAATTCATTTTTTGTAGGTAATGCAAAATGTTCGTCTTATGATTTTTTCTTATATTCACGACAAGCTACGCAATGTAAAGCATTCGTAGATCCAACTTTCGTAGATCATTTTTTTTTTTTTTTTTTGCCATTTTCTTTTCCGCACTTAGCCACTTGAGCCTTTGTACGTAGCTGGCTATGTCTATTCCAGCCATCCTAACTCCTTCCAGAAGCTTATTAGACGGCTTATGTTTTCACATGCTTCTTTAGGAGTTTTTGGGTTATTCAGGATACGTGCCCGTTGTTCGGCCACACTCCTGCACTCAAGGAGAACGTGAGTAGTGGTTTCCTGTTCCTCCATGCAGCCGCGGCATAAAGGGCTGTCTGTCACACCTATGTTAAATAGGTGTCGGTTTAGATGGCAATGTCCTGTTATTGTGCCCACAACTTTTCTTAATTCATCTCTTTTGAGTTTCATTATGCGTTGTGTTAGGTTTTTCGAAAGGGTTGGCACAATTTCCTTTGTTTGCTTACAGTCATTTGTGGCTAGCCACAACGCTTCATGTTGTTGGTATGTTCTCTCAGTTAGCCATGTCATGAGTTGGCTGTATGGCAAGACTGCTATCGGTTCTGGACCTGATAGTTTTTTATTTGCTCCGTTTCTTGCCAGTGTATCAGCTGTGTCATTGCCCTGAGAGTTGCTGTGTCCTTTTATCCATTGCAGGATTATTTGGTTGGTTTCTGCTGCTGCTACTAATGATTTGTGGCATTCCAACACTATGCTAGAGTTGAAGCAGTTAGTTTTTAGAGCTGCAAGGACCGATGCACTATCAGAGATAATACGTATAATTTGATCTGTTATTTCTCTTGCTTTGATCTCTGTTGCAGCTCTGCTAATAGCAATACATTCTGCTTGGAATATTGTATTGTACTTTCCTAAAGTTTCCATTATGTTTATATTTAATTCCCGAGAGAATACACCGACTCCTGTCCCTGAGTTGGTTTTGGATCCATCTGTGTATATTCTCAGTTCTTGTATACCTGAATAGTCCTCAGGTTCTGCTTCCAGATTAATTTTGTAGTTTTTATTTGATACCATTATCGTTGGTATTCTGTCATTCATGGCCTCAACCATTGGTTGTTCTTTAGTGATTTCTTCTAAAATGTTCATGTAGGGAATTTTCTTTTTTTGGCGCCACATTCCCATGGTTTTTAAACGAAAAGCTGCGCTGGCTGCTTCTTGTTGTATTACCAGATGTAGTGGTCTAAGGTTCAACAGGACTTCTAATGCTGCTGTTGGTGTAGTTTTCATACAGCCAGTTGTTGCAACACAAGCCAATCGTTGAAGTTGTTGTAATTTGTTTTTAGTTGTAATTTGGTTAGTTTTAGGCCACCATATAATGGAGCCATATGTTATTATTGGGCGTATCACTGCAGTGTAGAGCCAGAGGAAAACTTTGGGGTTAGCACCCCATTTTATCCCCACTACACGCTTACACTGCCAAAATGCGATATATGCCTTCTTGATGATGTGCTCTATATGAGTATTCCAGTTTAGTTTATTATCTAAGTGTATACCTAGGTATTTAACATTTGATGACAGTTTTAGTTCAGTGCCAAATAATTTAGGCAAAGTTAAGTTACTTATTTTTCTCTTGTTTGTAAAGAGTACTAGTTCAGTTTTCATGGGATTTACAGAGAGTTTGTGTTTGTTACACCATTTTTCTACTATAGCCATGGCTGAACTCATCAGGCTGCAGAGAAGATTTTCTGAGTTCCCATTTATTGTTATCGCCAGATCATCTGCATATCCAGTGGTTGGAAAACCTTGATCGTTTAGTATTTTGATAAGTTCATCAACAACAAAGTTCCATATAAGTGGAGACAGTACCCCACCTTGTGGACACCCTCGTGATGTCATCGCATAGGTGTTGTTGTTTATTGTTAATTTAATTACTCTTAATTTGAGTAGGTTTATGATCCATTCTCTTACGGTCTCTACTACCCCAAACCTATCTAGGGCAGATTTGATGCTTTCGAAGTTTGTTTTATCAAAGGCGCCTTCAATGTCTATAAATGCTCCTAGTGAATGGGTTTTCTCAGACAGTGCCGATTGTATTCTATTTACTACGGCACATAGTGCTGTCTCTGTTGATCTTCCCTTTCTATAGGCGTGTTGTTGACAGTGTAGGGGATTGCGCGTTAGCACGTGTTCCCTTAAGTATCTGTCATTTAATCTTTCTATTGTTTTAAGCAGAAAGGAGGTAAGACTTATAGGTCTGTATGCCTTTGCTTCTGCATAGTTGGATTTCCCTGGTTTGGGTATAAATATTACGTTTACCTCTCTCCATTTTTGAGGTATGTATCTATAAGCTATACAGGCTCTGTAGATATTTGTGAGGTGTTGTAATATGTTTGTGATTCCCCATTGTAAAAGTGCTGGGAAGATTCCGTCAGCACCGGGTGATTTAAAAGGTTTGAAAGTATCTACTGCCCATATTACTTTCTCTTTTGTTACAATGTTGTCTGCTATTTGCCAGTCTGTGTGAGAAGGTTCATGTATACTTTCATTCTCCCACTTTGGGCTATTTACTAGTATGCTATCTGGAAAGTGTGTTTGGAGAAGTACTTCACATATATCTCTAGTTGAGTTTGTGTATGTACCATCTTGTTTTATTAAGGAGCCTAGTTTTTGTTGGTTGTCTTGTGCTAATATCTTTTTTACCCTAGCTGCTTTATTTGTGGTTGTAATGTTATTACAGTAGTTTTGCCAGGATTTATTTTTGAAGAATTTCAGTTCTTTTTTATATAACTGCTGAGCTAATTTATATTGAGCCCAATCTTCCGAATCCCTTGTGTTTTTTGCTCTGTTAAAAAGTTTCCGGAGCCGTTTTTTCAGCCTTTCCAATTTAGGTCCCCACCAGGAGTTAGTTTTTTGCTGGTCTGGATCCACTATTGGACAGGCCTCTTCATAGCTGTTTATAATACATTGTGTTAGTTTTCGCACATTATACTCTATGTTAGTAGGGTTTAGAATGTCATCAATAAGTTGTACATTCTGTAGTTCGTTTTTAAGTGAAGTCACATACCTGTAAGTATCCGTCCTGCGAGGGTTACGGAAGGTTGTCTTCGCTTTCGTTGTTACCTGTATTTCATAGCATATGCGTCTGTGATCTGCTAAAGATGGTTCATTTGACACATGCCAGTTAGTTATATTTTCAGTTGCTTTTCCTGATGCTAGGGTTATATCTATAATCGTCTGGAATCTAGAACTAACGAAGGTTGGTTCCGAGCCAGTGTTTATTATGTTAAGGTTAGTAGTAAAGAGGTATTCTGTTAGCTGCTCACCTCTCTTGTTTGTGTTTTTGCTTCCCCATAAGGGGTGATGTGCATTACTATCCGCTGAAATGATGATTTCCCAGCCACTTGTTTCGCAGAACTGTATTAGTTCTGCCAATTCCCTTTGTGGTAGTTCTTCATCACTGGGCATGTAAGCAGACACTAATACAAGTTCTTGTTTGTTTTTGTCTTCTATTTTAATTGCTGTTAGGTCTCTGGAACAGAATTGTGTTAGTAGCATTGCTGTTATATTTTTAGGTACAAAAATACATGTCCTTGGGTTTGTAATTGTACTATTATATATTATGTTGCCTGATTTATTGTTTAGACCACATATCTTACCTTTATAAATCCATGGTTCTTGGATCATGGCCATTGTGTTTATATTTTCCTCCAGCATTTTCCCCAGTGTTATCGTGGCAATCCTTTTATGCTGGAGGTTAGTTTGGATGATTTTTATGCTGCTAGTCGGAGGCGAGAACTTGGTAGTAGTCCTCCTCCATTTCATCCTCGCTGTTTGTGGGACCTTCCAGCAGCATTGTCTCGGTCTGGTTGGCTAGTTCTTGAGGTTTAAGTGTTTCCTCTTTTTCTGTTTGTTTTTGGTCTAGTCCGATTGTTGGGGGTGTATCACTCAGCCCTTGGTGAGTAAAGAAACGGAGGTAGACACTGCCACAACCAAAGGCGATGCATCTACCTCTTTCCATCACTTTCTTTACCTCTTTTGTGGGAACGCCAAGGGTGAGGAATAGACCTTTGTTTTCTTGCACTTGTGCGCTGTATAAGTGCCAGGTTTTTATATTACACCATGGATTTTGGTTATACAGCATGAGTTGTACTCGGTTAGTATCTTGCATGTTGGTTGGCAAGAGTAATCCAGCTTTGATGCGTTTGGTGATTTCTGACTGCTGGATGACTTTGAGTTTTGTGCCTTCTATTGGCGATGTTAAATTCTGTGCAGTTTTTCTGAGCCATGTCGCTGTTTCTTCGTTTTCGCACCACATCTTCAGGACACCTTCACTAGGGAAGGGTCTCCCCTTGAAGATGGGTGCAAAAGGTCTCTCTGCACTTGTTGTTGGCGCTGTAGCAGCCTCCACAGTAGCTTCAAATATTGCGGAGTATACCTGCTCAGCTTCTTCGTCTGAAAGGTTTTTGGCCGGCACAGTTGTGATAGCTACCAGTAGGTGTGATTGGGAAATCGCAGCGTAGGTAGATTGAGCCGGTTCGTTGTTTTGGGCAGTCTTTAAGCGTTTAGCCTCACCTCTAGGCGAAATCGTATCGTCAAGGCGCGCGCGTTTCGTCGTTGCCGACTCGGTTTGCTGCGTTTGGCCTTTCGCTGCAAGACGTTTGCCTCTTTTGCCTCTAGGTTTTTTGAAAAAGAGGTTAGTTGGGAATGCCACTGCTGGAGAAGTAGTGGGTTGATTGCGCTGATTTAAATCTGCAGCAGAACCCAGTGTTTCCTCAGCAGTGTTGTTAGGTTTGTTCCCAGGTTTCGCGCGCCATTGGCGACTGCGTCCCTCTGGGGTGTGTTTGTTTGCCATAGCTTTCGCATCGGCCTGTTTGTTTGTTATCCCGGTATTCGCGCCCTCGAGGGGCTTGCGGGTTTCGGGATTTATGCGGGTTGTTTGTGTTTGCTCAGGGTTCGAGTTGTCTTTCGACTCTCGTTCCCTGAGACTTTGTGTATTTGTGTGTGTGTTTGGTTTATTTTGTGTTTGTGGTTGTGCTTGGGTGCTACTGTGTTCTTTTTGTATTGGTTGTATTTGTGTTTGTTCTTCTGTGTGTGCTTGTGTTGGTGTTTGAGAGGGTGGTTGTGTCTGTACATGTGCTTCTGTTTGTATATGTCCTGTTGCTCTATTTTGTTTCCGTTTTTCTTTTCTTTTCTGTTTGTAAAGCTCTGTCCTGTGTTGCCTATTTGTTTTTAAAGATATTTGTGGGGTGACATGCCATGCAGTTACGTCTGTTGTTGTGGGCATAGCCTCTGCCAAGCCCCTTAAGTCCATGGCTTTTGAGGTGTCATTTTTATATTGTGCTTTGTCATGTTGTGTCAGTTGTTGTGGCTGTCGTGTTATGTCATGTTTGTGTTGTGTTTTATCTTGTTTGTATTGTGAAGTGTTGTGTGGTGTTTGATTTTGTGATTGCGGAACATTGCCCCCCCCAGAATACGTGGGGCAGCCCGAGATTTTCTCGGGGAGGGATTCTCCAATACCGATGGTACTGGTACCCTCCTGGGGTAAATTATTCTTTTGTGCCGCGTTCATGTTGTGTGTTGCGTTCTCCTTGAACCTTCAAACCCTGAGCTCTTTTAGGGGATAGACCCCTAGGCCCGCCCTCTGACCTATTGTGTAGCTTTTAGCCGCTACGATTCGGCTAGTCGGTTAATGATGGTATGGCGCCGACTTCGCCATCGCCCTGCGTAGATTGGCTATCGCGACCTAGGGTTGCAACAGAAAAGGTGGAGCCTAATATGGCCGCGACATTGCCCAGGGTGTACGGTCTATCCAAAAGATATTCATCAGATAGCCCCAGCCACCGTAGATCATAATGCCCGCAGAACTCTCAAATCAGCCATTTATTTTGTGCGGCATGTGACGCATAATACATTGCTCATTTTGTGTATTTCCTTTAATTGTACTATTTTTTTAGAAAAATCACACGTAAGTATTACTATAGATCAAAATTTGATTTATAGTAGTACTTAGTAGTAATACTTTTCTGACTTAAATTTGTATCACTTAATGATACAAAACTAAGTCAGAAAAATCGTCAAAATCCTCAAAAATTTCCCATACAAATTGCCAGCAGTTTCATCTCAGAATCATGGTCCAAAGCTATGGTTTCGGTTTGTGGTAGACCGCTTCTTACACACGGCTGTGTAGTGCTTGAATTGTGATCCAGTACAAGTGTCTAATTTTAAATGAGTTACACTGAGTCTTCAATCGAGGTTATAAATTATATAATTTTTATTTCATTTTGTTAATCATCGAAATGTAATCATATTTCTATGTATGTAAACAGTTAAAAAAAAGTTAATAAATATCATTAGTTGAAAATTATCGCTTTTGTGGTCTAGTGGTCCGATGTCGGCGTTGAACAGACGAGATCACGGGTTCGATTCCCGAGTCGGGCAAATCAAAAAATCAAAGTTTTCTTATAAAAACGATGTTGCCCGTGATCGGAAAAGTGCCCAGTTGGCGATAGGCTGGTCACATAGGTGGATCACATTGTGGGACTAAGTATCTTCGGCTAATTTTGGGTGCACATCTTGAACCTCTGCTGATCTTCACGCCCGTATCCCCGAAAAGATTGTAAATGTTGCCATAAATATTTTCTTTTATTATCAGTTATTTTTATAAGTATATTTCTGTGAATTTTAATAACTTTTATTTAGAGAGTTATGAATATGGAAAATGCAAGGCAAGAGTACCATATATTTTTTTTAATATCATGGAATAGTAAGCGAGTCCTGACGATGGAAATAGCTCTCCTGACAAAAAAAAAACACTCATCGTCTATGGACATCAAAGATATTAATGGTGTATGTTAGACTGATACAACACATGCAAAAGTATATCATCTACCTTACTCTTCACGACAATGCAAGTACGCATGCTATTACAGCAGAAATAGGTTAAGCGATGCGAAGCGATGGTTAACTGAATGTCTGTAAATAATCGGTTCACTTTGTTACCATGTAAGGGAATAATGATAATTATATATACTTTGTCAACAGCAGTAAATACTGCTAAATATGCTTTCTCTATTTTCACAATTACATAATTTATGTTAACACTAGCTGTTATTTACGACTTAGTTTACGCGATCCAAAATCATTATTATCTTCTGCACAGTCGGATAAAAAGTGACCTGTCATTCATAGAAAGCGTAACTGGTATATTAAAAATCGACGCAATGATTATGTATTAATAATATTACTTTTGCGATATTATTAATACATGAAAGTATGTGAAAGAGTTCAACATTTGGTAGTATATTTTGTTTATTCCATAAATATTCGCCCAGGGAAAAGTTGAAGTCAATTGTACTGATAACATAGAATATGTAATAGTACTAATGCGTACATATTGATACATGAATAATGTAAATTACAGTTTTCTGCTTTGTATGTAACATATGCTCTAAAAGGATCTATAATAAAATCATTACGCCCATTTTTGCAGTATTGGTAAAATACAGAATGAACTCGTTTAACATTGTATGGTCTAGTGCTACTACATCTATGTCGTCACAGTAAAAACCTGCTATCTATGTGAGTGCAAATGCAAAGGGAGGTCCTCAACTTCGTTAAAAGAATTGGTCCTCGACTTCGTAGAAATTACATAAATGAACATTGAAATGAAATGTACTTTTTTTAAAGTATTTATTTACAAGACTAAATGTATTACAAGTTATTAAAATTTACCAAAGATACTACTTGCATATTCTACTAGGTATGGTGTGCAATTAATATTTTACTGTTTTTCTACTGTTTAAACTATCAACAGTTACTATTTAGTGTGTGTTTTTGCATATATATATTGTGGACAATTGTATACATGATCTAGAAATTTTATTTACAATACCTACCAGTGACTTTACATTTTGCTATTGGAATCACAAGTAAAATTTCAAAATGGCCACTTTTTCTGATGTCGTTGAAACACAAAAAACAATTGAAGCTAATGTAAGGCAAATGATGCAGGACTTCGAATCCAAGTTGAAGGCTACTCCTCACACAGATAATCTTGACCAGCTGACACAAGAATTTTTAAGTTACCGTAGTCATGTTCAAGGTGTTCTTCAACTTCTTCAGTAGCAAGTATCCGAAATTGGTAAACAAGTAGACATCATGGAGATGCGTCACCGTAAAAAATTCTTGTTGCTTAACGGTGTTGAGGAAAAGCATGACGAGGATGTTCCAGGTCTAGTCTTGGAAGTTTTAAACAATAGGTTGGATATGAGGCTGCCTTCTTCGGCTATTTTGAAAGCTCATAGGCTTGGCAATGCTCCTGCGGGAAAAATTCGTCCCATATTATTTCGTATGACGGCCGCAAATCCACGTGATGAAGTATGGAAGCTCAAAACCAAACTTAAAGGTACTTCTTTAGTGTTGTCGGAATATCTCACTAAACGCCGCAAGGCTCTTTTTCTTGAGGCTCGAAATCACTTTGGTACTCGTAATGTTTGGACAACTGGCGGAAGTATAAATATCAAGACGCCTAATGGCAGTCGGCATAAGATCCTAAGTAGTTTGGATCTTGAAAAACTTGTTTTGGCGCATCCTAAACTAGCTGTTAGTCATGTGCAAGCACCGCAGCAGCAGCAGCAGCCATCATTGGCTAAGGAGAGATCGAAGCGAGTTACTAAAAAATAGTATTTTATATATATTTCTCGTTTAGCTTATTTACTTAGTCGAACTACGTTGTTCAATATCAATAGCGTATCTTTGTATCTCACTCCAATATTCACGTTGTTATATTACTTTTCACTTTTTACGAAATATAATATGACTGTTTTGAATTCTAACAAAACAGGTATTATGTGTTGAATAAAACACACAGCGTTGATATGAAGAAGCTGATGTGAATATGCCCACAAAAGTAATTGTTTATGGATAAACTTACCACTTTAGTCTCTGATTTCTACTTATCTTTATCTGTCACCAGCAGGCAACCTCTTCTGTTAAGGGTGCTGTCATATTTGTCAATTCATAGAGTCTTCAGATCACCAGCAAAGCATTGCTGCAACGCTGTGTGTTTTATTCAACACATAATACCTGTTTTGTTGGAATTCAAAACAGTCATATTATGTGATTTTCTAAAACACACAGCGTTGATATGAAGACTTGTTTGGTATCTGCTGGTGTTAACACAAAGGCTATGTTGAACATAAAATGTAAGACTTATTAAGCTTATATTTCAATATATTAAAATAATTTTATTATTCACTTCTCAAAAAACAAAACAATAAAAATATAACAATTCTTAAACTTCTAAAATAAAATCATAAAATCAACAATAGAAATAATTTAAATGTACTAAATTATAAGAGATCAAATTAACAAGGAACATATACCTACTATAAACTATTCTTTAGTATTAGAATTGCTAAAGGATAAAGTGATTATATATTAGAAAAGTTGTTACATAACAAATCAACACTAGAACATGTATTATCTGTATTATTTACTGGACGACAGTAATATTTTCTAAATGTCTCAATGCTTTTCCAATTTCCTCTATTTAATATCTCCTGGACAGGTCTATTTTCTAACCAACTTCTAGAGGCTACAGCTGACCTGATACTGCCTGGTGGGGCATCAATGTTAGCATCTTTAAAAATGCTCCGAATCCATCCTGCAATCATTGTTCGTGATGCAGGTCTTAAATTACCAGATAGTGATATAAAAAGGTTAGTGACATTTTTATCTGCACGTCGTCTATTTTCAGACTTATTTATAAGCTCATTAATGTGTGAAACAGGACAAACTCTGTAGTCTGGATGTTTCCGCAACAACCAACCTGACTGTCTGTGAGTACTTGAATCTGTTTTGGAGCTAAACTTGGGCCACAAACTTATATCATCATCTGTGTAAACCAAATTTTGAGGATTTATATCAAGTAATGTGAGATCATGAATCCGACGACCTGATGCTAGTAGAAGTATTAAGGCTGTCCGTCTAGAAATTTCAAACAATGATCTAGAATTTATTGAATTCTTTAACCAATGAAATAAAATTCCTGTATCCCATACTGGTGACTTTTGTATATCTGGCTTTGCAAGAGAGATTGCTTTCAAAACTTGTTTGGTAAAGAATCTATTTGAAAAATCTATCCCTGATGCTGCACAGAATGTTGAAATAGCTGATTTGTGTAAGAGTATAGTTCTGTATGCTAACTTATCTTCTAAATATGATTTTGCTAAAAATCTAGCTACTTCTTGATCTTCAGGTGCTTTTGGATTAACATTGTGTTGGTTACACCATAACAACCATCTTTTATAATTTATACTTTCCATCGTCGGCACTTGGTGAAACTGCATCATATTGATTATATAATATAAGAACTTGTACTGTTTCACAAATGTTATTTAAATTTTATTTATTACACAATCACTTTTAAACTGACAGCCAACCGGTTTCGCCTATTAAAGCATCATCAGGGCTTTCACATTAACATTTTTCATTATACCATTGTAAAACTTAACTAATGAACATACTAAAGACTTTAATAACTTAAACGAGTTATTATTATATAAACAACCATCTTTTAATGGGGGCGTTGTATGTCATTAAAGTGGATTTTCTCCAACTACTCTTTAGTAAATCTTGTTCATCTAAAGACCAGTGGGTAATCTTGTCGGCCCAGCCGTAAGTTTCCATGCTAGAAGAGATAACTTGTCCACTTGAGGAGGGCAAATCCCTGTGGTTAGGTCTATTAGAACTTTCCGCAAATTCATTATTGGTAAATATGGTAGTGGCACTGCTTTTGTTCGCATTTTCAGGTCTGGTAACCAGAAGCACTTGGTCCACTCTGGTGCTATTAGAATGTAAGTCCCTTTTGCATTGTTCAAGTGGGCTAGAACTCGTGGTATTAAGCTGGGTGGGGGAAATACCCAACCCAGGTGAAAGTCCCATTGTTGACTGAAAGCGTCGCAAAAAATTGCAGTACCATCTCTGGAATCTAAAGTGACGTACTTTGGAACCACAGCGGAATCTTTGGAACCAAACAGGTCTACGTCTGGTACACCCCACTTTTCGAAAATGGCTTCTGTAGCCTGGGGTAGTAGATGCCACTCTGGTAGTTTGCGACCTCTTGACAAGTGATCTGCAATTCCGTTTAATCTCCCCGGGAGATAAGTGGCTGAAAGAGTTATGTTTAACCGTTCTGTGAGTTCCAGAAGCCTAGTTGTCAACTTCAGCAACGAAAGAGATTGTGTTCCTCCTTCGTTTCTGAGGTATGCAACCAGAGTCCTGTTGTCTGACTGTACATGTATGTGTGCATTCCTTAGTGTCTTCCGATGAATGTTTACAGTTGCAAATACTGCATACATCTCTTTCATGTTTGAATGCCAACTTTTTTGGTAAGGAGCCCACTGCCCTGAGAGGTAACAATTGTTTAACTGGGCCCCCCAACCTGCATCCGCTGCATCTGATGTCAGGAAATGAGTGACATTCTTTTTTATTATTGGTGTGGAATTCTGATCTACAACTTCCAACCACCATCTCAGGTCTTGTCGAACGGTCAAAGGTAGAATTTTTCTTTCTTTTTGTCTGTCCTGATTGAACTGTTTTAAAAATACCTGTGTTTTGCGGCAGTGAAGCCGTCCTTTGGAAACTATGTAATTTGCAAAATTGAGCAAACCTAATAAACTCTGCACTTCTTTTAGAGAACTGTTTCCACAGTTCAACATCTTGGTTATTATAGATTTTATTTTTATTACCTTTTTTGCAGGGAGCTTTATCTGATTCTGTTGGGAGTTCCACACAAGACCAAGATATTCTATTTCCTGAGATGGCTCCAGGATGGATTTTTTGTAATTTATGTTCCATCCAAGGGTTTCCAATGTTCTCAAAGTTTCCGCAACTTGAGAAATAAGTGTAGTTCGGTCTTGATTCACAAGGAGATAATCGTCCAAATAGACTAGTAAACGGAAACCTTTTGCTCGTAGGATCTCCGCGATCCAATTTGTCACTGTGGCAAACATTCTTGGGGCTGCTGACAGGCCAAAAGGTAGTGCAGTTAACTGTAGTATTTCTTTGTTGTAAACTACTCTGAGGAATCTCCTGTGCGCCTCTGAGATTGGTAAATGAAAGTAAGCTTGGTGAATATCGATTTTCACTAACCTTCTAAATTCTGCAACATTGGTCTGAGAAATTAGTTGAAAATGTTTTAACTGCTACATAAGAATTCAGACCTCTGAGGTCGAAAATAGGCCGCAGTCCTCCATCTGCCTTCTTTACAAGAAACATTCGACAAAGGAAACCTGGATTTATTATGGATGGTGTTTCTAATATTTTCTCCTGTTTTAACTGAAGAATCATGTTTGTCATATCTGGAGTTGTAGTGGTGGCAAATCGTTTTACAACATGGTTGTTTGGATATTGTAGGGGAGGTTTCTTTAAAAAAGGAATGCGATCACCAGTTATTAATTTTAGAATATAGCTGTTGGCACCTTTTTGCTCCCACAGATGTGCATAATCCTTCAGACAACCCCCCTTGAATAATCTGTCAGTTTTGTTTGCTGATGGTGCTATTGGAATTTGTTGAGTAATTTCTACGAAAGGGCTGATTGTTTCTATATTTGGGATTTTGCTTTCTAACAGATTTGTTTTCTTTATTTTGTGTTTTATTGTAGGGTTTGTAGTCCTTACTATGTGGTCTGTATGATTTTTTAGAATTGAAATGTGAAGTGTTTGCTGGTCTTCTATCCTTAATATAAGCTGGTGTATTAAGCCACATTTGAGATCCACCTAATGATGCTATCACTGGTTGTAAAGCATCACGACTAAAAAGATATTCCTGACTAGGAGGAATATTTTGCAGTGTTGCTCGTAAATTGGTATTTTCAATCTCCTTCAGAAGGCGATCACGTCTGACCTCAATACACTCTGCTCTTTTACCATAAATAATTTGCATAGCAATTTCGGACTTTTTGTAAGAAGCTGAACCTGGTCCAAATGTATTGGTGATTTTATCAAATAATGTGTTGATATTTAAATTATTTGGATTTGCTGAAACCCAGTCGAGCAATGCCTGTAACCCTGTATTAAATAAATGTCTTTGTTCTAACATATTGTTAGATAAGCCAGCTAATAATTGTTCAGTGGAAGCTAAATAAAATAATCTTTGGTTTTATTAAAATGACACAATTCTTCATTAAGTTTAAGGCCCACAAACCCTGGGCTAGCGAGACAAGATTGCAAGGCTTTTTTATAACGAATTCCTTTCCAAGCAGGTGTGTCAAATTTCTGAAGGTGATTTATTTCTATTAATCGTTCTGTGTTTGCTGGTGGAATAATTGTTTTTTCATCAAATTCTGTACCTAACTCACCCAATGAAAGCTTGTGCGAACTTGTAGGGTTCGTCAAAAAATTGGATGTAGATGGAATGGAGCTATAAGTTTCTTGCTCAGAAATATTCTGACTAACACATGGTAATGGAGATAATTGCGTTAAGTATTGGGATATATACCCTACCTGTTGAATTAAATGATCAACTCGTGGGTCTTAACTTGTCTGAATATTATGTTTATACTTACGAGATGATACTTTACGTCTCTTATTTGGCGGAGGCGAAGTAATACCCTCTTCATCTTCCGAAGATGAAGAAGATGAAGTTTCATCCGGAACTGATCTAACTGAAGGTTGATCTTCCTCCGAAGCATCAACCTTCGAGTTTATTTCATCTCTATTTTCAAACTCCGTATTTTCAGCACTCATTTTTAATACTTACGTATTTATACTAGAAAACAAATATGAAAAAAGACACTGTGTGTTTATAAAACGCTGTTTTAGAATATTAACAATTAAAATTTAATAATTTCAACACTTTAAAAATATTGATATGTTTTCGCGGCAAAATTCACAAAGGCTATGAATTGACAAATATGACAGCACCCTTAACAGAAGAGGTTGCCTGCTGGTGACAGATAAAGATAAGTAGAAATCAGAGACTAAAGTGGTAAGTTTATCCATAAACAATTACTTTTGTGGGCATATTCACATCAGCTTCTTCATATCAACGCTGTGTGTTTTAGAAAATCACATAATAACTGTATTCGGGTATACATTAAAATTTAACATTTCTAAAACCAATTACTTTAATAACTTTAGACATAATTCAATTAACATGTCGTGGTTTTGTATGACATTTGTCAGACGTCAATCGATGACATTGTCAAATGTCAAATTACTTTCCACCTTCTTCGTTTCTGTAGTGAAGATTCATAGATAAACTATAAATGTTTAGACTTTGTGAATTGAGTTTTTAATATAGTTTTTAATATATTTCTTCCTTGTAAATTTACCCTACTGTGTTTATCTAGTTTGTCAGAAATATGAAAATGGCTCTATAGGTCCCGATTGTGGCGCTGTATTTATTTATCTTATGATTGTGTTTTTTTTCTCTATTTCGTATTATTGATAATTTTTGTTTTTCAGTTTTGTGATTTCATTATCTTACATTGAACATTTTATTAACGATGTAATAACCACCGGTAGTTACAAATATGTTTAAGTGCTACTGCACTTGATTAACTGAAAAGTTATTAAGTTATTAACGTATTTTTATTTAATTATATATATATATATATATATATATATATATATATATATATATATATATATATATATATATATATATATATATATATTATTAGTATTTATTTGATATTATATTATTTTATTATGTCATCTGATACTGATAGCGCTTCTTTCTATTCTGCCCTAGACTCTGATTCGCCTTCCGACTCTACTACAGTTGCCCAGACCCTTGACACAATGATAACTCAACACTTTTCTCAATACAATAACCATTTTAATGTTTGTCATATTAATGCTCAAAGTATCCCCCAACATTACAATGAACTATATGATACCTTTAATTCTCCTTGTGTGAATGCTATTCTTGTGTCTGAGAGTTGGCTTAAACCTTCCTACAGCTCTAATCTTTGCAGTTTACCCGGCTATGTACTTCTTCGTAATGATCGTTTGAATAAGCGGGGTGGTGGGGTTGCCATTTATCTACAAAGCAAAATATCTTTCAAAATATTAGCAACTTCATCGACACCTTACTCGGAAGCCATCGAATATCTCATGCTGGAGATAATTGTTAGTGGAGTAAAGGTACTTCTTGGCGTTGTTTATTGTCCACCAAATGTTAATTATTTTTCTGACTTTGAATCTCTTTTAGCCTTGTACAGTAATGAGTATTCTCATCGTGTTATAATGGGGGATTTTAACACTGATGTACTAAGAGACACTCAAAGAGCACGAGAACTTCACTCAATTTTAAATTCTTATTGTCTAACGCTCTTACCCCTTGATCCCACACATCACAATATAAATGCTGAAGACTCATTAATTGATTTAATAATGGTATCTTCACCAACACACGCGGTGGATTATGGTCAGTTTTCAGCCCCGGGTTTCTCCCGTCATGATTTGATACACTTGTCTTATAAATTGAGACCTCCTAAGCCTCGAGTGAAAATCTTGAAATTGCGTAATTTTGCAAGAATTAATCAAGCAGATTTAGAACAGGATGCTTCTTCTATTGATTGGTCAGATGTCTTTGACAGCTTAACTATAGATGCCAAGGTCAATTGTTTTACCAAGAAAATTATTGATTTGTATGACAGACACGCTCCTTTACATCGTGTGAAAATAAAGCGCCCTCCTGCTCCTTGGATTACACCTGAAATCCGAAAAATGATGAAAAGACGGGATCGAGCATTTTGTCATTTCAAGAGGGACAGATGTTCAGAGAACTGGTGTTACTTTAAAAAAATTAGAAATCGCTGCAATCAGATGGTGAGGTCAGCTAAACGTAGATATATCCATGATAATATATCCAATTCGTCTCCACCACATGTTTGGAAATTCTTAAATTCTCTTGGTGTTTCCACTTCCGTAAATAACTGCTCTCTAAATATATCTGCTAATGAATTTAACATCTTTTTCTCAGCCACACACATCATGGATGACACAATCAAATCTCGTACAATATCTTATATACGCTCAATGAACCCCTTTCACAATAATATATTTACTTTTTCACCTGTCACTAATGAAGACACGATAAAGGCAATGCTTGCCATTAAATCAAAAGCTGTTGGATGTGATCAGGTGAGTAGAGACATGATTTTTAGAATCAAAGAATTTATTGTGCCTGTTATAACACATTTAATTAATTTTTCCCTATCCAGTGAATTTCCCTCTCTCTGGCGTAAAGCACTCATTCTGCCGCTTCCCAAAATCTCAAATCCTAGTACTACTAACCACTTCAGACCCATATCTATACTTCCCTTTCTCTCAAAAATTCTCGAGGCAGTTGCTCATAATCAGATCACTAAGTACCTGAATGAGATAAATTATCTGAGTCCCTGTCAATCGGGCTTCCGTATGGGGCATAGCACGACTACTGCTCTCCTGAAAGTTACTGAAGATATAAGGTCCGTTATGGAAGAGTCATCGTTGTCAGTCCTAGTTTTAATCGATTTTTCCAATGCTTTCAATACAGTCAACCATGACATTTTAATAGTGGTCCTTGCACACCTTGGCCTATCCCCGTCTGCCTTAAATTGGTTTTCATCCTACGTTAGAGGCCGTCAGCAAGCAGTTCGTGTTAATGATAATTTATCTGACTGGTGTGACGTATTGACAGGCGTTCCTCAGGGTGGGATCCTATCTCCCCTCCTTTTTTCCGTAGTCATAAACCTAATTACTAACCGTTTAAGCTGTTCTCACCATTTGTATGCAGATGATTTGCAAATTTATGCCCAATCAAGCTTAGGAGGCATCAACGAAGCTGTAAGTCGTATCAATCAGGATTTACACAACGTTCTTGACTGGACGAAAAAGTTTGGTATAACAGTCAATCCTAATAAATGTCAGGCTATCATTATTAGCAGCTCGCGCCGGGTTCAAAATTTGGATTGGAGCTCTATTTCAGCGGTAGTTTTTGATAACATTACTATCCCCTTTCTCCCTTACGTCAAAGATCTAGGACTCATAATAGACCAAACTCTATCTTGGTTACCACATACTACTGAACTTTGTCGTAAGGTTAATATGGCTTTACGATCCCTTTATCGGTACAAAAACTTTTTGCCACTCCAATCAAAACTCCTACTTGTGCAGACCCTTGTTATACCAATACTTGATTATGCCGACGTGTGTTTCGTAGATTTAAGTCAATCCCTTTTAGACAGATTAGAACGCATGCTCAACAATTGTATACGGTTCATCTTTGGTCTGCGTAAGTTTGATCACGTCTCATTATATCGCTCTAAACTGAAATGGCTTCCGATCCGCCAACGAAGACAGTTGAGATTGCTTTGTACATTATTCACAATTCTTTATAATCCTAATGCACCTCAATATCTTAAGTCAAAATTCATATTTCAGCATGCCACACATTCACGCCAACTTCGTTCAGAAAATATCCCGACTATTCAAGTACCTTTTTGTCGTACCGATTTCTTATCCAAATCTTTTTCTTCTGAAGCTGTGAGGACTCTTCCCATTGATATTAGGAATAGTCCCTCCAAATTGTCTTTTAAACGTTCTCTCTGTAAGCATTTGGCAGAATAATGGTGTTACGCGCTATGGTAGTATAATATATATGTATTTATATAACTATATATAAATATGTACTTGTATATATATATATATATATATATATATATATATATATATAGGTATTTATGTAGGTATATGTATAATGTATTATATATGTAATATATTACTTGTATCTAAATATATTGTAATATCGTATTATCTTATTGTTTTCTTTAATTTTAATTTATCTTAATAATAATCAAGAAGGTATGTACTGACATACTAGTAAACAATTGTAATAAGTTTCTCTGTGCACCCCATCGTAAACACTGTTTATATTTGTTTAAGGTTGACTGGTAGAGAATGTCATGTAGCATTAAGTCCACCTCTGTACATGTTGTGCATAAATTTTAAATAAATAAAATAAATAAATAAATATTTATAAAGTTATTATATTTTTTTTCGTTGTTAATCTATAAACAATGAATGTTTTTACTTCCTTGTAATTCAGAATAAAGGGCTATATGTTTTTTTTTTCATATTATTCAATAGCAAACAAGCAACTTCTCTCCAGATGGAAAGAGAAACCTAAGATGATATAGACACTAAAGATGTTAATAGTGCATTGGTTTTTGTGTGGCAGAATGCCAATGCCACATGCATAAGTCTACCGGCTTCAGGCTACAGGCTTTTTAAACTTCATATTATTTACATTAATTACATAAGATTTATTTTTTATTATTATTATATACATTTAAATATCAATCAAATCAAAAAATATTTTATTCTTTCATGTGTGATTTTTTGACGAGTCGATTCATTAAGAATTACTGGATCGGAACGTGGCCACATACTGAGAAGAAACTGGGCTTATTATATATTAAAGAAATATTTAATATGATAAAATGTATTAAATATGATTTGTATAAGAAGTTTTTCTTACGAGTAATTAAACATTCTTACGAGTAATTGATAAATATCGCTTCCTTTCCATAATCTGTCTTTTCCATAGTAAATTTAGTCCGAGTAACCAAAAAATAAATCAACGTTGGGTACGTTGTAGATTAAGCTTCTACAATCTTTGTTCACAGAAATGTATTAATTATAAATTTAAAAACGTTTTCCTTGGTTTTGTATTAAAATTCCAGAACTTTAACTATTTTAAATTTTATGTAGATGTTAGTTTGCAAAGATGTTAATGGTGCAAATCCGTGTGGCAAGGTATTAATGCCACTTGCATAATGTTTCAGCTGCCTTACATTCCAAAAGGGTACACAGCAATAACAAGAATTGACGCTATTTCGGCAGGAACATGTTCGTCTTTTACGAACTGTATGGCAGAATTGCAGATGGTCTATTCTCCAGAGAGAGCCTTAACCTACTCTTTAAATTAATCTAAATTAAAATTGACTTGAACACGTGCCATCGATAGACCCAAATTTGGCCCCGCGATCAGATCTGCCTGTAATTTCTTCAAGTTACCTTATTTGATTAAAATAATATCTGTATTTTTTCGTCTTTAGTATCTATAGATATTATAAAACAAATTAGCTCGCCGCGCTTGTTTGCCTGTATGTCTGTCTGTACAAATTTTTATATTCACGATAATATCTTAATATATATGAATTACTTAACACGTTGTTTGTCCGCAATGGACTTAACATTACAAAACCGATTTTAATGTAATTTTGTAGATATCTACTGCTTAGTTTATCTTAAAAGATAGGATAGTTTTTATCTCAATTAACCCTCCCCCTCTCTCAAGTACTCCACCGGAATATTTAATACAAGTAATTTATATGGCAAAACAACATTTGTCGGGTCAGCTAGTAAAAATGTAAAACTCAACATCATCAACCACGTTTTTGTAGCAATATGGAGAATTATTTGATCCGCAATAAGCGCTTATTTATCATAAATTGGTCATTGGGCTTGAAGAGATTTGCTTGTTAACGAGATCAGTTTTTGTTGGTGATTGCGATCCTTATCGCATGTTACATTTTTTCATTTGTTTCTTTGTATCTAATCATCTTACTGTTATTGTTATTTGTTTTCTGTGATAGCCAGAAGCAGCCGATTTGAGTGTTTATTTAAGACTCTGGGGTATTAAGCACACCATCACAAGACTCAGAGATTCTAACAATATGACGATTATGAGATTCTAACAATCGATTGACGATTCTCGATCAAATGTTAAGACATTTTAATAAATTTAAATTATTTCATGACAAACAGTTTGGTTTTACAAAGGGTCGCTCAACTACAGATGCTGGTGTAGAATTATTAAAGAACATTTATGAAGCCTGGGAAGAGTCACGGGATGCGATTGGGATGTTCTGTGATTTATCTAAGGCTTTTGACTGTGTTCATCATAGCATATTAATCAGGAAATTACACCATTATGGAATCAGAAATAAGGCTCTCGACCTTTTGATTTCTTATTTAAACGGAAGAATTCAGAAGGTTGAAGTTAACGGAATAAGATCCTCTGGCGCTGCTGTCACAATGGGTGTCCCACAAGGGCCCATACTTGGTCCATTTCTGTTTCTTATATATATATAAATGACTTACCTTACTATGTGGGTGATAAATATGGAATTGTATTGTTTGCGGATGACACTTCACTTTTATTTAAAGTGAAAAGACAAATTGGTAAGTATGACGAAGTAAACAATATGATTTCAAAAGTTGTACACTGGTTCAGTGTTAATAATTTGCTTCTAAATGGCAACAAAACTAAGTGTATTAAATTTTCAACGCCTAATGTAAGGCATGTAGATACATAATGGTAAAAAAATGGACCTTGTGGACTCTACTACATTTTTAGGGGTTACTGTAGATAAAAAATTGCATTGGGGACCACATATCGAGAAATTAGCCAGTAGACTAAGTTCAGCAGCATTCGCAGTAAAAAAAATGAGACAGCTTACTGATGTTGATACTGCACGCCTTGTTACTTTAGTTACTTTCATAGTGTTATGTCATATGGAATTCTTTTCTGGGGGAATTCCTCTGAAATAAATACTATATTTGCATTACAAAAAAGGGCTATAAGGGCAATTTACAATCTTAGTCCAAGGACCTCAATGAGAGAAAAATTCAAAGAAATCAATATCTTAACTGTAATTTCTCAGTATATATTCGAAACCTTGATGTACGTTCGTAAAAATATTTGCTTATTTAAAAAGAACAGTGATATTCACTCCCTAAATACAAGGAACAAAAACAATCTTGCTGTGCATGTGTCTCGTCTCCACAGAATAAGCAACTCTTTTGTGGGGCAAAGTATACTTCTACAATAAGCTGCCTGATGCCATTAGAGATTTACCAGTTAACAAATTCAAAAAATGTGTTAAAACTATGTAAAAAAGGTTACTATAAAATATCTGAATACCTTGCTCCTCATATCGGCAATCCTTGTTATTAATGAAACAATTAGATACTAATTAAATATTATGTAATATTTTATTTAAAAAAATTTATGAAAAAAAGACAAGCCCACTGAGTTTATTCCGCCGGATCTTCTCAATTTGTGGCCGCGTTTCTGATCCGGTAGTAGTTTAAAAAAATGTTGACGCGTCAAAATAACTTGTAAAAAGTTTTATTGAATAAAGTGCTTCTGATTTCTGATTTCTTATGTCTTCTTGAATAAACATAATAACCTTTTACTCGACTAGGCGATCAAAACGGGTCTATGTGATTTGTTATAAATAGGCCCCGAAGATTATATTATGGGAACATTGATTGAACGCCCCGTAGGTCAAGTGGTTAGCTAACCTAGTTACGAATCAATAAGACTTGGATTCGATTTTTGACGGGGACAAACATTTCTGTGATGAGCAAAGATGTTTGTAATTCTGAAACTGGGTATTTTTTATGTATATAGCAGTATTTGTATGTGTATATAAGTATTCAAATCATTAACTAACGCCCATAACAGGAGCAAATAATTTGCTTACTTTGGGATAAGCGCGATTTTTATAATTTATCCAGCCATATTACTATCTGTTAGTACAATGAAAATAATTAATACGCAAATTA
Organism: Apodemia mormo; assembly: GCA_036924255.1. Taxonomy (NCBI): domain Eukaryota; kingdom Metazoa; phylum Arthropoda; class Insecta; order Lepidoptera; family Riodinidae; genus Apodemia; species Apodemia mormo. The sequence continues at coordinate 15,498,897 of JAUPFN010000014.1, read as the reverse complement.
TTTTTCTAAAATGGGTTTACAAAATGTAGACATGAAATATGTAGGTATCCCAAAGAAATCAAATAATAAAAATATGTTGATATACATAACAAGAACACACAAGCTATAATATAATTAGGACCGGCTCAATATGAGACTTTTTAAAATTCTAATATAAATAATAAACACTTCTCTAATATTTTGCTTAAAAACTACATACAAATTGAAATTGAATAGCTATCAATGGATACAACTCATCAAAAACTGAAATGAAATAAATTATTTCTCGTTAATTAATGTTCCTAAATAAATTATGTAAGTACAGTAAAAAAATCTAGGTAATTAAAATCTAACATTAAGGCTATTTTAAAAATTAAATTAAATTGTCAATTCCTAATTTCAAACGTAACAGTCAGATTTGATATTTACAATCGATTAAACTACATAATATGCTTATAGACAAAACAAATTTAAAATCAAGATAAATGGATTCAATTCATATATAAAAGTAGGTAAAAATTACTTACAAGGATTGGAACTACACAACGTAAATTTCATTTTACGCTTGGAATACCAATAAACTCAGCAAACTAGGAAAAATAAATTTAAAACATAAAACTACGTTAAACGTAAGATCTAGTTACAAATTGAAAGAAATGTAGTTGCACTGGAAATCCGAGTCCCGACATTTCAAGGCATATGTGCCTCAAAGCCAGTTCGACAGACGTGAATTTTATTTCACGCATCCGTTTGCACGGAATTGAAAAAGGTACATTTCGATGCACGGACCACATATTCTAATGTAGAATCTGTATTGAATTCAATGTTGTAACTGACATTGATTGATAGAGAACTTGTTGATTACATTATGATAGTATTTGTCCATCTATTGAAACTAGTCTAGTTTTAGAAAACAAAACAATATATAATCTCAAAAAATAATCTAGCTTTGTTTACTAGCGAAAAACTAATTTTAAAGGAAATTGATGAAGGTCCATACTAAGTTTTTAGGATGATACTATAAGTAGCTTGTTTATACAGTCTTGTTTGTAGTTAGTTTCGATTAAAGTAATAAGTATTTTAATTTTTGTTGCATTTTATACAATATAGTTTATTTAAATGTGACGTCTAACCTATTGGAAATTTTTGTAATCTGTTTTGTTGATCATAAATAAGAGAAAGTGTTAACTTTATGGCAGAAAAGAGAAACCTTTGCTTGATTTAGAAATAAGAAAAACCTTCTTTTTAAAATTTACTTGCTATTAAAAAGTATCCGTTGAATTCTAATATGTGCTTATGAAAAGGTTAATTTTATGTACTAAATTAATTAATTTAATAATTTTGGCTAACGCTTTATTCTCGTAGCATTTTGAGGCCAATCTCATCAATCTCCTTTACTCGACGATTATCATAAGTTAGATTTTTGATGGCTAATGTTTCGTAACAAGATTATTTATGGACAGTAATTCTTTGCATTATTTTACGTTTAGACAAAGAAAAATAGTTATTTTGAAAATTGCCGCGAACTTTTAAGTATACGTTTGGTATGTCACTGAAAAGTTAGACATGTAAAAGTGGTGTAAGAAATGGAACAAACTTACCGTAGGTCTGAAAAATAATGAAGACCCCAGCGGCACAGTTATCCACTCTCGTCCACCACACTTTATACCACGACAGCACCAAAGACAATCACACAATTTACGTACTCAACGCACGTTTCACTTCGCAACCGAAGCATTTTCAGGAGACACGAACACTATTACACTAAACGAGAGCCGCAGTTGTACTGACTCGCGCGCGGTTGCGACACTCGTTTTATAGGCTGAGCTCGCATGACTAAGCGCGCGCTACATTATGTAATAAAGGCGATTTTGTAACATTTCTGTGTTCGTACGACAGTACAAATGAATCGTTATTATGTTTTATGATTTCAAGTTGTTCTTATATATATAATTTTAATCTCTTGTCACAGGTATGAATTACAACAAAAGAATGATTTGTGGATAAAGTATGTCCAGTTTCTATTAGGAGCTTTGCGAAGTGAAGTTTGTCAGCGTGTATATTTTAAAATGCGGATTGGTTTTGTCTTTTCCATTACATAATATGTCTTGTAAGGAACTGTGTGTTTTAAATGCTACATTGATATTATTACTCCGCAAACACCTCTTTATTTCTTCAGAATTTCATCCAAAATAATTTATACTGAATTTAAACCTGATTTCTTTTCGACTTGATACTGCATATAGTAATCGTGATAGTGCTTATTTTTCTTTCTTTTTTATTAAACTTGTAACTAAAGCACGATTGTACCCATTTGACACTGCCAACTTAAAAATTATATTTAACTCTTCCATATAGCTTTTTTAGCCCCACACAGTCACTTTGTACAACTATTATTAAAAGTTTTATGATCCGTTACAATTTGAAAGCCCTCATTTATTTATTTATAATTGATTATATATTTAATATTGATAATCAATACATAAAAATATTATGTTTCCTTACATTTGTTGAGATAATACATTTCTGAACTAACTTCGTTTATGTGAAAGCATCAGGTCGTTAGGTTGGCTTCTAGTCTCGGCGACGTGCATAATAAATGACTATTTAGCAAATAAAGCCTTGCAACTACCTCTGTCCATTAGCCGTTTGCGGCTTGCCAATGGATTGACGGGTAGAATTCTATTTAGATGTCATTATTTCTTTAGTAATATGACGGAAAAAGCTTTACCTTCATTATTGCACATTTTATTTTGAAATAAGATGTTAAACTCGTTTCAAGTTCTCAATATTTTCTTGAACGTAAAAAGACAATACAGATTGCATTGTCGTTTTACTCTTAAAAAATATTATAATTCCTATTTAAATTTACCTAGCTGCAGAAGAAGAAGACTAATAATTAACAAGTAAATATATATACGTATCGCGCTCTGTAGCCTAACCGGCTTGATGGTTTTTCGAATATATAGGTATGCTTACTTTATTTGCGCTGTAGCATGGTACGGGTGACAGTTGCCTGTATGACGTTGACATCTGTCAGTACCACATGATTGGAGATGTGACGTTATGCAATTCATTTTTATCACTAACGATACTCGCAGCATAAATCTAGTTCTCATTAATAGTGTTATGAAAGATAGTGTGTTATTCAGTTGGGCAGTGTAACTACATGTAAACTTGCCAATATATATAGTTTATGGCTACGTAATAATATCTTTGTACTTATATAAAATAATCAAAATCGGGTTTATGATTTTTTGCGCGACATTTTTGCTCTATGACGCATTGGCCCGGCGGCCACTTTGTTTACTCGTGTGACGCTATCAGTACAAGTGCTAGCGCCTTGTATTTATTGCTACTTCATAATTTGTTTTCATAGTTTGTTTTCATTTTTGTTAAATTGTTATTTGTAATAGTTTGTTAAGTTTGTTCTTTATTTGTTAAAGTTTGTTGTTATTAGCATGCCTATTTTGGGTAGTCAGGCCAGGGAGCGTGTTGTTCGCCTCCGAGACTACTTTGAAAGAGAACAACAAAATAATGGATCGTTGTTACCATTGAATCGAATTGTGAAATGAGTAGCCGAAGCTCTTGATATTGGCCGCAATACTGTTTCCTGTATAACACGTGAGAAAATTGGACAAGTTGGGATGTCAGAAAATAAATTATCGACATCCAACAAAAACCGGACCTAGGTGAAGCCAATCACAGATTTAGATGATTTTGCTAAGGTTGCTATTAGAAGTCATATTTATGATTATTATAGAAGAAATAAGCTACCCACATTACTCAAGCGTCTAAAATCATTAAAAGAAGCTGACTTGTTCAAAGGAGGTATTACTTTGTTGCGGAAAGTTATAAAAGATATTGGCTTTGTTTACAAAAAAGTTAACAAAAGGAAGATTATTATGGAGAGGACTGATATTGCTCTAGCAAGATGTTCATTTTCAAGAAAGACCAAAAACATAAGTGATTGGATCAAAGTTGTCTTTTTCGATGAAACGTGCCTCACTGCCAACCATACAGTAGCTAAAAGTTGGACCGACGTTACGGCACAATCGTGTACCAAAGTGCTGGATGGCAAAGCCGAATGCCTTATTATTTGTCACGCAGGTAGAGCAAGTGGATTTTTCCCTAATTGTTTGCTGACTTAAGTCAAAAAAACTACAGAGTATCATGAGAAGATGAACTAAAAAAAATTTAAAGATTGATTCTTAGGTCTATTAAACAATTTAAAAGAGCCTATGACCACAATAACGGACAACGCACCCTACCATTCGGTACAAGTTAATAAACTCCCAAACCAATCCAACCGCAAAAGCGAGTTGGTGAAGTGGCTGAATGAAAATGAAGTTACAGCAGATATAGAAATATTAAAGACGGAGCTTATTGCCCTAGTACGGCGTCATAAGCCACCAACTTCTACCTATGCTCTCGATGAAATGGCAAAAGTAAAAGGCCACCATGTCATTCGACTATGACACTACCATTGCCAGTATAACGCTATTGAGCTGATTTGGGCCCAAATAAAAGGTCACACTGCAAGAAATAATACTTTTCCGCCATTTACGGCAAATAAGATGTTGGCCCTATTACAAGAGGCCATCAACAATATTAAATATCAAGACTGGTCAAAGATCGTGAATAAAATGAAAAGGGACATTATGTTTGATTGGGGTCGTGACGTCCATATTGACAATATAATGGAGTCATCGTTAATAATATCCGTCACAGATACAGATGATGAATTTAGTGACAATTCAGTGGATTTTTAAATTTAAGATGAAAATTTAAATGATAACATGCTTAACATATATTCTCACATTCAGGTATCATAATAGTATAAATGTGGAAGTATGTCTATATGTCCGTTTTTCTATCTATCTGTTATACTTTCACGGTTAAATCCCTGATCCATTTTGATGAAATATGGCAAGGAGTTAGTAGAATATCCGGAGTCATACATAATTATACATATATACGCATATCTGGCGATCAGTACAATAAACGAAATCAATCACAAAGCAAAGAAGAATTTTGTTAGGTTTAACTAGTCGACAGTAGCTCAGTTGGTAAAGCGTGCTGGCCAGAGCAAGGTTGCAGATTTAAATCCTATCGTATCAAAACTTTTTCTTTGTCAGTTTTGAAAGTTTTCCCGAACTCAGGTAATACATATATAGTTAGAAACATTGACTACATTTATTTAAAAATCAATCATGCTGCGTATTGTTCGGGACTCCTCTGAAGAATGAGCCAACTGCCATTCTGCCAGGCAGGTCATAAAAGGCGACCGATTAGCTATTCGTGTTACTACCATGATGACTACTAGTTGGTACTCGTCTCGTCCGGGTATTTGGTACCACCGCCTTACCTATTCCTGCAGCAATAGCGTCAATTCTTGTCACTGTCGTATTCCGGTTTAAAGGGTAAAGTAGCCAGTAGACTTATGCATGTGGCATAACTATTCCGGCACATGGATAGCAGCGCACCATTAACATGTCTGGTGTATATAGGCGATAGTTTCTCTTTCCACCAGAGGAACCATCTGCTTATTCGCTATCTTATAAGATGAAAATAATCCTAAGAGAAAATTGAAAAGCTGCGCGGGTCAGCCTGTAAAACCACAATTAAACAGTGCAATTCAACTTAGTTTCAAATGGCTATTAAAGTCTTTTATAATTGTACAAATTGCACTTACAAACATTCCAAACTTTATTACTCAAATGAACAGCAAGCTTTTGAATCGAATGCCGTATATCAAAGAGAGTAGCACTTCTAATAGAAGTCGGCGAGTGCGGAAGCAATTATCGGAACTGATATAATTAATTGAACGACTCTTGCCGTTCTGGCAACCTACTGTTAAATTTTAAGCTATAAAGTGTGAGAATACTAGTTATAATTCGTAATTTTATCTATACTAGCGATCGTCTGTGGCCGAAATTCAACCATAAACTAAACAATAAATCTCTTTTGAGTTTGAAAACTGACTTTAGCCGTTAAGAAAACAGTATTCATGTGTGTATAATATCATGTATGTCACATGTATATAGTGTATGTAATTTTTATTTTTCTTTAAATTAATGTATAACGCATTAGTTGACCCGGTAAACGTTGTTCTAGCTTTTTAACTACTCTTATATTTTTTCTATATTTTCTCACCTTTTAAACCTTACCTGGACTTCAACAATTAATTCCAAACCAAAATTAGCCAAATCAGTCCAGCCGTTCTCGAGTTTAAGCAAGACTAATGAACAGCAATTGATTTTTAATATATATAGAGATTTCATTTAAAAATGTTAATTTTCTGCAGTCTTCCACAAAGTAAACTTTAACTGCGCCAAATTTCATTTTCCACCGTTTACGTAATTGTCTTAAAAAGGGATCTAAAGTTTTTCCTTCACGTATTAATAAATAGATATTTTTACGAGCTAATAGTTATGTAATAGAATATCACTTATATGAAAATTGTGTTTATTTACCACACAAATGTACGATACACCATAATAACAACACACAACACCACATGAATATATACACTGACTACAACTGATAACAAAACCGTCTCTATATTCACACTAGCACTAACCAATTAAACCAAATCACTAAACCTAGATAATATCTGTGTTAAGAATACATAACTCTATCAATTTTATCGCACTGTACTATTTCGTCCAAATTAACACTTTGATCGCTTTACGAAAACTGGCCCGTTTCTTGCTGATACGTCCTTATGTATACATCCAGGTAAGCATTCGAAAATGTTCTCGAAAGCTCGGAAATAGTCTAGATAACAAGTCGTAAACAACTTAAACATGTCACGGTACACGATAATTTCAACCTTATGCCTTATGCGAGAACATCCATTGTGGCATCGCTGTTTGTGACACTAGTACTTTTTGTTTATTGATAGAAGCAGTTATCTCTTTCTTTTACGAGTATTTGTAGATTTTTCCAGTATTCTCACACTTCATTTTTCTAGAACATTCGCAACATTATAATTATAATTTTTCAACCTACTTCCTAAAATGAACGGAGAACCTCCTCTTTCTAATTCGAATGTTTGTATGTTTTTTCATGTGTGTATGGGCATAACTATTATATACGTATAGACGGATTTGCAAAATTATTTTTTGTATAAGAGTGTATATTTTCGATTTAGACCCATATACTTTGGGGCCATCCATAAAGTACGTCACACGAATTTTAGGACTTTTGAACCCCTCCCCCCGTCCTTGTCACAGGTTGTCACATTTTTATAACCCCCCCCCCCCTCCTGATGTGACGTCACAAATTTCATAAAACCGAAAAAACAAATAACTAGTTAGAAAATAATAAACGATTAATTATATTAATTAAAGATAAAAAATTTAATTATCGAGTGTCCATGGACTTTGGATCCACTCTTTTATATCAGCTATTACTGGTAAATCAGGCACTTTGCGTTTTAGTATTTTAAATTTTAACATGTGACGTCACAAAACTATTGACCCCCCCCATACCCCTTGTCACACGATGTCACACTTCGGTGATACCCTCCCTCCCCATTAACGTGTGACGTACTTTATGGATGGCCCCTTTCGGTAAAGGTCTGATTCAGGGTTTCGGAGATATTGCAGGTTAGAAATCGGTCGTTGCAGTCTTACTGCGATTATTATACAGATTGACTGGTACTTTTGGCTGTACATAGAAAGGGTGTTCATTAGATTCTAATATCAAATATGGAAAAAATGGAAAAATAGGTTTTAATTCAAATATCGAAAAAAAAAAATTAAATGCCCCTGCGCATTGTTACCGAGTTTCAATGTTTAAAGGCAGCGAATTACCCTAAAATCTTATCACTAAGACCCGGTCGGGATGTTTCGGAGCTCGACCAAAACCGAAATTGTAATTTTTTTGAAAGTTCTTCAATTATTTTATAGATAATTATTAATCCTGTCTTAGTATGTACCTAATCTTATTTACTTTTCTCTCTACATTAGAAATTCCTTTAATATCAAACGAAAATTTGAAAATTTCCTATTCACATTTTTCAAGCATCTGGAAATTTTAAATAGTTAAAGCCAGTGTCGGCGGAAATATTCGAATGGCTTGCATACGGACAATTATGATTTTAAGCTTTATAAATCGCTAGAGAAATAATTTTCAACCTTATTATTGTGCGCTATGGTTCAATTTGGGATAATGCAAAAGCCTTTGTAAATACAACCTTCAAGCCAGCACTATGGGATGTAGGAAATAGTGTATGCTAAATTAAAAGTACAAGAAGTGAAATTAAAACCTGCGGTTACATTTATAATACTGCTTACGCTAATAAACTCACGTGAATTCTTTTAAAACCAGACTTTGTATGTACGTAGGTGTATATACCTACTAAATATAGTCTTCATAGAAGTTTCTACCCCCTTTTTATGTATTATAGAATACGCGGCATATAATATTAGGCGGATATGAATTGGATAATAAAATCGAGCTATCAGCTAACGTTTTCCCGTACCAATATCGATATAGAAAGGGACAGGAAATAGATAACATCCGTGCAGTTCCTGGGTAGACGCACTATTTTTTAATAAATAGTATTACTGAAAATCCTATCTACTTACTTCAAGTAGACCTTAGCCTCTTACAAAAAATGTCTCTCTTTTTTCTGATTGCAGTACTCATATCAGTTGAATTTTAACAAAGTAATCTGTTTAGCTTTGATCGCTAAACATACAGACAGAATTTCGCATTTTTAGCATTAGTTTGGATTGATCACAAGCCATCGTGATCACAAACTATCGTTTCACTTTCAATATACATAGTCTTTTACGAGTCAACCTACATAGTGACTAGCAAAAACGAGCGAGCCTTACAATATTCGCATATGATATGTAACTTCTAACATTCGAGTAATTGGTAAAATCTCATTACTTATTCTACCATCACGCGCGCTCAATGGTTAATTCAGATTACAAATAGCGCGCGCTCATTGGTCAATTCCTGTGGTCAATTCAAATAGCATCCGCTTCCTCGGCTTTCTGTTACTTCCGTTACTTTATACGAAATCACTCCCACAGACTTCAGGAAAGCAAAGGAAAAGACGTTACACATCAAAAACCCTTTCTGATCATCAAAAACATTACCTGCAAGCTTAACGGTTATAATATTATATTGTGTAGTTATTTTTTGGGCATTGATAGATAAATTTTCTTTGATCAAATTAGGTAATTTTAATTAGGTAACATTTTTGAGCATTTTTATGTTAAAAAAATGGCCTATTCACAAGCATGTTTTACTAGCTTTGCTCGCGGCTTTGTTCGCGTAAAATAGAAGACAAAACACAGCCTATATCACTCTCCATCCCTTCAACTAACTTCACTTAAAAAATCACGTCAATTCATTGCATCGCTCCGTTTAGCCGTAAAAGACGGACAAACAAACACACACATACACTTTCCATTTATAATATTAGTATGGATGTTTTGTTATAATAAAAAGGCCGAAATAGAGTAAGCTACGACCGTGATTGTTTCTGACGGATTTTGGTGTTACCTTCTTTAAAATATTTGCTAAATTGTAAGTAAATTTGAGGATTGCTACGAATATTAAAAATACCGTTATAATTTTGTTTTATAAATATAATAATATAATTACTTTTCGATAATAATTTGAACGTACCTATATGTACCTTTCAGACCTGATGGGTTTTTTAATCACCGTATACTGAGTGCTCTCAACACCTAATCAAATAAGTTTGTTAGGTAAAAGCACCAATAGTAAATTATTTCACACGACTACATTTTCTATCTACGAATATACTTGTATATAAAATTGTTTAGTCATTGTAACGTGATTGATTGAATTTCCAAATATTTTACCTTATGAACCTTTAAATTTTGGGCCAATCTATATGAAAATCACCTAAGGTTAAATATACTTACGTAGTTTTTCAAACGGTTCTACAGAAACGTGAGATTTTCTTCGCTGACCTCGTTCTAACTATAAAGAGATAACGATCGGAGATATCCATTTTAATCTACTACTAGGGAAACTAAAAGATACGATAAAAATAGACATCCCTTACTGGCTTCCTTAGTTTCTAGTCCATTTAGTTCGTATTTAACGCATTAATGCATCCTTTGTGCGTTAAGCTGGGTGCCTTATTTGATGGGTATTTTATTATTAGTTGCTATAATAGGAAATATGCACCTATTTTTTTAATTTGTTTAATCCATTTTTCATTTCATTTTAACAAAATAAAAAACATAAATACTGTTAGAAATGTTTGAATTAATTTTTAAAATCTTTTTTTTATGGTATAAGATAGCAAACAAGCAGATGAGTCTCCTGATGGAAAGAGTTAACCATCGCCTATATACACCAAAGGTGTTAATGGTGCGTTGCTATTTTGTGGCAAGGTCTTATGCCACATGCATAAGTTTACCGGCTACCTTATCCTCCAAACCGGAACGCGATAGTGACTAGCACTGACGCTATTGCGGCAAAATCTATATCTATACAAATAAATAAAATTGGAGTACCTGTTTGTAATATTAAAATAACCGCTTTTTACTAAATGTATCTATATGGATACACGATACATATTTTAACAATTTTTGTCTATCTGTCTGTTTCTTCCGCCGGATCTTCTCAGTGTTTGGCCGCGTTTCCGATCCGGTAGTAGTTTTTAAAAAAGTATGTTGACGTGTCAAAATAACTTGTAACTTTTTACAAATGTCATACCCCAACATTCGCGCATTTGTCTTGAAAAGGGACATAAAGTTTCTCCTTCACGTATTAATATATAGAAGATGGGCAAGCGTTCGTATGATGAACAAGAATATTTATATTTGTAGGTTTGCTGTTTATTAAACACTAGTGACTTGCCAGCGGTTTCACCCGCGTAGCTTTTTTTCCCGTAGGAATATCGGAGAGGTTTATATATTTAAACCTTCCTCAAGAATCAATCTATCTATTAAAAACCCGTATCAAAATCCGTTGCGTAGTTTTAAAGATTTAAGCATACATAGGGACATAAGGATAGACAGAGAAAGCGACTTTGTTTTATACTATGTAGTGATTTTTCACTATTTATACTTGTTGTTTTTTTTGTATCACAAAATAGCAAACAATAGATGACTCTTCTTATGGAAGAAAATGTTAATGGTTTATTTTTGTCCATGTAGTGGGATGGTATTGTCACGTATATAAATTTACCGGTTAGCTTTCCAAACCAGAACACACCAGTGACAAGTGTTGAGCTACTATGGTAGGAATAGGTGAGGCGTTGATAACACAAGCACACTTTGGGGTTGGACCTGTTCATTTATCCAAAGTCATTTATTATTAATTCCTTACTGCTTTTACATTATATAAGCCTAGAATACACATGCTACTAAAAAAGCACACTTTTTTTTATATTATAAGATAGCAAACAAGCAGATGGGTCTCCTGATGGAAAGCGTCAACCATCGCCTATAGACACCAAAGATGTTAATGGTGCGTTGCTATCTTGTGGCGAGGTCTAATGCCACATGCATAAGTTTACCGGCTACCTTACCCTCCAAACCGGAACACGACAGCGACAAGCGCTGACGCTATTGCGGCAGGAATAGGTAAGGCGGTGGTACCAGACCCGAGCGAGACAATGCAGAACTCTACCACCTAGTAGCCACGATGGTAGTGACTCGATAGCCAATCGGTCGCCTTTTGCTTGTTTGCTTGTTTGTTTGCTTGTGTGTTTGCTTGATTGCTTGTTTGTTTGCTTGTTTGCTTCTACATAGTACGCTCATTTATAGCATGCTCTCCGAGTGTGTACATTTGCTCATGAAAGCACAGACCTCAGAAACATGCTTCTTAGGAGAACACTTCTTTCTAGCACATGCGAAATACACGTGCTAATTAGAGAATATTAATAGAGTGTTGCTGTCTGTGTGCCGGTGTGTTAATGCCACATACATAAGTCTACCGGCTACCTTACCCTCCAAACAATACAACAATGACAAGCATTGACGATATTGTGGCAGGAATCAGTAAGGTAGTGGTATCAGCCTATGGCGTAACAATGCAAAAATCTAGCACTTAGTAGTCACGTAGTTTTTTTTTTAAATAAATAAATTGTTTATTTCATTAACCAGTATATCAACAAACAAAGAGAAAGTTTGGGATCCCCTTTTAAGTGTTTGTTTACATAAGGTAAAGAAAACTGTACAGAATTTTCTATATATATTATATAAAACCCCGGGAGAATAAGTTCTGTAACATTTCAGTCTAGAATAAGGTATCGTGTAAGGTACTATCTTTATTTTTTGCTTCATAGATTTTCAAATTAACAAACGGCTTTGTTATTTATAAAAAGAAAATAGTCCCAGGCTTATATTGCTCATGGTAAATTAAAAATGTTTGCAAGAAAAAACTTTCATGTTTCTTAAATCTTTAAATGATGTTTAAAGATTGCGAATTAACAACATAAGCCTCTTTAGCCAAGAGCTTTTTTATTTTTTATTAAAAGCAAAGTCATTTGTTAATTCAAAAATTTGTGATTTTCACAAAATAAAGGGACACTACTTTTGATTACATCTTGTTTTATGTCGATATCTTATGCTGAACTAAATTTATACGCATTCGCCTTTTTAAAATTACTATTTTGCCATAGGTTGCCACATTGTTTTTGAAAACCGTCTTCAGTCTTTATCTTAGGCACTTTAAGATCTACCTTTTCTAAAAGTTTCATATATTTTTAATGAAATTTTGTTGATTTGTATAATTTCGATTACTTGATCTTTTTAAAGTTAAATTTTTGCAATAGCTTATCCGAATGTGACATTTTTTAAGACACCAATTTATCCATGTACTTGTCCCTCCCTGTAACGTCGATATGCCTCTAGGCATATTGTCCGAAATATTAGTAAACACAAAAGAGGGCTGGTTTTTTATTTGTTATAAATATTATGTTTCAGATCTCCTACAAGGTCAATATTTGATATGTATGTTTGACTTATTCTTAATCCAATAAAATTACTTTTATTTGATACTTACTGTAAGCAATTGCTATTTCTCCCTGACTGAAAAGGAATCCACTCACGAAGCTTCAAGCCTCTAAGGGGTTGATTTTGAAAAAAAATAACCTATATCTGACCCCGGATATTTAATTATCTGCAAACCAAATTTCATCAAAATCGTTTTAGTGGTTTTGTCATGAAAGCATAAAAGATAGAAAGGTAAGCAGACAAGTAGACTTCCGCATTCATAATATTAATATGGATTGAGATAAATTACTAATAAATTGATCGTGTATAAAGCAATATCTCACGTAGCTACATTGTGCTACTTAAATTGTTTTCCCAGAAAAACCCTTTGTGAAGTTGAAAAATGTTTACCACCTTTAAAAGCATCGCTTAAAGATGTTTACTGCTTCACTCCTTGCATTAATCGCCCATCGCCTCCCAAGTCTCTGAACGCTTTCTTCAAAACATTGCCTTATCGGTTACTTTAAATCTCTTTCGGTGAGTTGAGCTAAAGTAGAAATTTATTATAGTTACTGCTTTGCGGTCTTTTAGTACTTACTGAAGCCTGCAAATATATTGTGACGGTGGCTAGTTTATATTGTTTTAATCGGAATTTCTAAGAATATGTAGTTGAAATTTCTATAACATAATATCAAATTTAGTAAATATAAATTAACATCTTTGGTGTCTATAGGCGATGGTTGACTTTTTCCATCAAGAGACCCATCTGCTTATTTGCTCTCTTATGATATAAAAAAAAATGTTTATCCCTGAAATGTTTGTACGCGCATAACTTTGAAATATATGTAATAAATTGGATAATTATTTTTTTTGTTGTATTTGTGGTTTTTAGGAACAGATTTGTGTAAAAGAAAATGTTTTAAAACTATAAGGGACTTTTTTAAATCTAATAATATGAAAAGTGAATGAGTAAGTAAGATAGAAGATGGTGGAAGGGATTTTAAATATCTTGACAAAATCAACTGACAACCACAATTAGTACTTTTTTTACTTCATAGTCGTACTGTAAATAAAAGATTTTGTTCATTATTTTCATTGAGTAGGTACTGCAGTACCCGTGCAAAACCAGGGCGGACAGCTAATGTGTAATAATTATATTAAAGTGTACTATACAAATTTTATTTGCGTTATTTATTTTTCATCACATGTGTAACTAACGCACCGTTCTAATTTTAAATCCAACCGCACAAAGGGGTGTTATATGTTTGACCACTATGTGTGTTTGTTTGTGTGTCTATTTGTGAACCATACTTTTTAAATTGATGATGGCCTAGCGGTGGTTTTGTTTTATCAATAATGGTTTAGCTGTTTCATCAGTTCTTTTCTACTTCAGGAATTTAGTAACTGGTGCAGGTCTGATCAATAAAAACTGATGTATTCTTTTACAGGTTCTGCTGCGCATAATGCACATAATGCAGAAACTATACTTATGTATATCGTCTTATAAAATGAATGCCAAGAGATTTTCCAAAATTTCATTAGTGATTATGGTATGCTTTGGTATCGGTATAGTATCGGTATGATATAGGTATAGTATTGGTATGGTATCGGTATGGTATTGAAATGGTATCGGTATGGTATCAGTATGATATCGGTATGGTATCGGTATCGATAAGTAAATTTAATTCAACTCGTAAAAACAAAACAAAAGAATCTGTAAACCAGTTTACCCCGCAGGTCATCCCTGAAACATTTTAAGCTCAAAGAAGCAAAAAAGCTGCACAAAAACCTGAACATAGACTTTTGAGCTCGAAAAGATCAAAAATCTAAAATTTGTAAAAGTGATAGTATTTTAATTTGTCAAATACGTATATTATCAAAATGATAATCGATTTTCATCTTTCAAGTGACGTTCAAAGCAATTTTTGACCAGATTTTTAAATAAATTGGTATGTGCCTCAAAGTTATTTTAAGAATACGAAATAAGTTTGCAGTAAACAGCATAATTTTAATATTTGAAAAGCTATAACTTTTGAAAATTCGAATCGATTTTTAGTTTTTTAAGCACCAAAATATTGTAAAAGATAAAAAAATGATTAAACAAAAGATTTATGTTTATTTATGTTAAATGTTATGTTTTCGACATTTTTTCAAAATTTTTCGTCAACAATAACTCCCAAACGGATAAACCGATTTTGATGCAGTTTATGCATTGAACGAGTTTTTTAAAGAATAGAGCCGATTAGATTTTGTACTCAATCGGTATATTAATCTGAAAGTTAAATTTAAAAAATAGTGTTTTGCGATCATGTTTTTAAATTTTTTTTAAATTTCTTAAAACCTCTTAGACCGAATTATTTTCGACCGAATTTTTAGGAAGTCTAAGTTGAGCGGAGTGCAATTGAATACCATCAACCGCGTTTTAATCGGTCAAGCGGTTCAAAGGTTATATATACACAGACACACACAAACACACACACATACATACTGACGTCATCGTGGAAATAGTCGAAAAAGGTTCCTAGAACCTCAAAACGTAGAGATCTGGTGAAAACTGGATTTTCGAAAACCGGTGCAAAATTAGTAACTTCCTTATCTACTTACGTAGCGGGATGTTAAAGAAATCAAATTTATATAATAAAATTACGTACTTGTTTTAATAATAAATTAGAGGTGAAACCAATTCAAATAATCTAAACTTGCTCGTATATTATATCCATATGAAACATTACAAGTTAAGAATTCGGTAATTACTTCGAACCGTGGAGAAATTAATAATAAATTATAACAAATAAAGTTTCGACGAAGAAACTTTTGTTTCATGAGTAAGCAATATGTTACCCTACAATTTCTAAAATTATCTGAAAATTTTATGAACGTTGATTGCTCTGGTTTTTAAACACATACTAAAAATTAACGACTGCTCAAATCAAATATCTGGTATAGGTATAAAAAGTTTATCTTTACATATAATAAAATCGTAGGAAAGTCAATACTGTACATTGAATATTTTTTTTTAAGAATACTTGGGGCGTGATCTACAATCGATATCGATGCCAAAAATATAGTTTTTAGAATTTTTGTCTATTCGTCTGTTCGTCTGTTCGTCTGTTCGTCTGTTCGTCTGTTCGTCCGTTCGTCCGTCCGTCCGTCCGTCCGTCCGTCCGTCCGTCCGTCCGTCCGTCCGTCCGTCCGTCCGTCCGTCCGTCCGTCTGTCTGTCTGTCTGTCTGTCTGTCTGTCTGTCTGTCTGTCTAGTCTAGTACTAGTCTGTCTAGACTAGTCTAGTCTAATATAGTCTAAGTGGGAATCAAAAAAAGGGTGGAGATCCAGAATTACAACAAATCGGACTGGTAATCTGTAAAAACTTGGACATTTTTTTTGTGGAAAGTATTTTTTGTCTTTCCCTATATTTAATAGCATATTAAGTTCATTTAAAAGCGATAAACAAACACAAATATCGGCGTTTAGTTCAGAGACTCAAATAAGTAAAGAAATTTTTGTGACCTGGCAAATGGTTGTCCTTTTTTTAGCACTTTATACCGACACTGCCTGCAGTTTAGTAGATAAAAAATTAGTATACTTAGACGAAAATCATCTTTAGGACAATCGTTTACCACGGTGACGTGACCGTACATCATTTATTTTATTTATTTAATTCTTTATTTTACCCAGTAATCACTTAAACAAAAAATTGAAAGAAAAAAAGTACAATAGGCAAGCTTATGTCTAGTAACGGAGATTTCTTCCAGCCAACCTTAATTTTCAATTAGTATGCATTAAAAATAGTGGTTAGCAAATTTTCGCATCTCTGCCGTTTGCAGCGTTGCTGTCGTATTCTAACTTGGAAGGTAAGGTGGCTGATTAACTAATACACATAATGGACCATATGTTATGGTAGAATATTTCAATGTATCGTATAACTCTCAAGTACAAGTTAACCATCCACTAAAGTTCAAAAAGTGTAGGTCAAATGGCTGTAAAAACTGAATATTCAATGGATAGGGCTCGGTCGGAGTCTATTCTCGACAGGTTCTCATATTTAAATTAGGAGTATTAATGTTTGTATTTCTGAGTTAGGGTCTTAGTAATTATTTTTCAGTATTCAATATGTATTTATATGTATGTCATATGTTTAATCAATACGTGTAATTTGCTCAGCATTATTTTCTTATTTTATATATTTATTTATTTATACAGTACTTTCAAGACAGTAACATGACAAATGTATTGATGCTGCATTAGAAAAAAATGAAGAATAAATATTAACTTTTTGGAAATAAAAAATAAAATCTGCATTCTTTACAAAAATTACGAAAACATTATTCACGTATAAAAATTACTGTACATTTTGACAGCGACACAAGAATTAGTAATTAAGATAGTCACATCTGCAGTAGACTGAAGCCAGAAAGACAGTGATAAATCATGGCTCAGTAAAATACAAGCTATTTAAATAATTATACATTTCTTAGATAAATAAATACGAGATATGCTTGTTTATTTCCTTACATGATACAAAATTTATGTACGTAAGGAGACTATAACTAAATATCCTCGATGTTTACTTGCAACTAGATATCTCATGAAAAAATCACTCGAAGGTAACGGCGGCGCGACCGATAGCATTATTATAGGGTTTACTATACGTGCTTATTTAAGTTGAACATAATATTTGTTTTGCATTGACCTGTCTAATAATCCCTCCTGTTATTACAAAAGTAATATCTCATACTTTATCACAGAATATTTATTAAGTATGTATTAAAAAAAGGCTTGTACCATGGTTAGTCTTTAAATTATTTTGCCTTAAACATATTGCTTTTGACTAGGCGATCAATCTTATCAAAAGAAAATTTATGTATTTTATTGTGTCGGGCACAATAAAATAATGTTATAAGTTTGACCACTATGTGCACGTATGTGTATATGTGTGTGTTTTTAGGGGGTCTATCTGTGTGTCTGTCTATGGCAACGTGCTTAAACTGATAAGCCGATTCAAATGCGATTATTTTAATTGCTGGTTTTTACCGATGTTTCTTACATAAGTTAAATAAGAATTTATTCAGTCATTTCAAGGTTATCAGCTCTCTTCTACTTGATGAATGGAATCAAGCAACTGGTACACGCCTAATCGGGCGAAATTTGGTATTTCCTATACTTCTGTTTTTTTTTTATTGATTTACTTCAATGACATTGCAATGACACGGTAACTTTGACCAGTGGCTGTAACACTCACTATGAAAGATAAGTATTTTCAATAATGAGTTTTTAAGAAAGTTTGCTTTATCTATTTCGTTGTTTAATCGAAGCCTACAAAAGGAAATATAGCAGGTGTCTTTAGCACACTCATCCTTATCTAACTGTGAATCTTCAGCAACTGATTAATGGGAAATATTATTTACGTTTTTTTTTATATCATAAGATAACAAACAAACAAGTAGAATACTCTCCTGTTAAAAAAAGAAATTATCTGCTACAGACACCAAAGACGTTATTGGTGCGTTACTATCCATGTGGTGAGGTGGGAATGCCACATGCATAAGTCTACCGGCTACTTTACTCTCCAAACTGGAACACGCCAATGACAAGCATTGACGCTATTGCGGCAGGAATAGGTAAGGCGGTGGTACTAAATACCCGGGTGAGACGTTGCGAAACGCTACCAACTAATAATCATGATGCTAGTGACACGCATAGCCTATCAGTCGCCTTTTACCACCTGCCTGGCATAACGACAGTTAGTCTATTCTTCAAAGGAGCCTGGAACAACACGGGGGTGTGACACGTAGTGACACATTTTAAAAAAAATAATAATATCTTTATTTACCAACTTAGTTGACATTTTTTCATACAGGCTTAAAATGAAAGTGTGTGGTTTGTAATACATTTTGACATCACAATATTGCACGTTCATACCCACACTAGGTAAAGAATATCTGAATTACGGGTAGCAGCGACATCCTCCTGATGTGTGTTTATTTGCGTTTATTTAAGTATATAGATATTTAATACACTATTTAATAAAAATTAACTAATTATGTCTGTTGCAAAATGTTGTGCGACATTACTTATACTTGCACTCATTAAGTAATCGAATACATATTATATTCTACTACTTTAGGAGCAAATAAATATATACCCGAGAAGTAATACAATACTACATGCAGCGTTATTTACCGAAACTACCACTAATTAATATAACCCAGTCGCATTAGTCCATACACTCACACACTCAAAAGTTTGTGTAGTATTTTTCGTTTTACTCCTTTATTATTTTATTTATTATTTGCACTCTTAGGACAAAATACTTAAACAACGTTTAGATTTCATGCAAAATGTAATAAATTACCGTTAATCCTGATTTAATGCAATTTATTCGAGCAGTCGCTTAAGCTTCAAATTGTAACGTCTATGATTATAATAAATAATTCGCTCTTAAGTAAAGGTATTAAAATAAAATTGACAATTTTAATGAAAGATTTAAATTAAATCTAACACAATCACGCAAGTTGAAATATAAATTGGAAACAATTTAAAAGCAAAATAGATGCAGAAAGCAATAAAAACGGGTGTTATATTGTGATATGATGTGCTTTTATGAAAAATTATTATAGTAGGGTTTTCGGCGAGCTATAAAAATTCAAAATAAACAGCATAGTCTTTTATTTACCCCAGATTATGCTTAATTTTTTTCGTAATGTCTTTTATAATCATCTTGTATCCGTTAGCGCGCAGTTATAGTTTTATTTGTGTCAAATACATTACGTGCATGTGTTTACACACACGTGAGCTTATCAACATTAATTCTCGTTAAAATCTATGGTTTTATCGCAACAAAGCGTTCTCTGCCAGATAACCTCTATGCAAAGAAGACACTTTACTTAATTAAATTTAGGTATTTGATGCTACCAAAATAATATCTATTTTTTATTAAAAAATATGTAATATATATATGTATTTAATAAGTTCTGTATAACTTTACAATACATTTTTCATTGCTAATTATAATAAAAAACCTATGATATTGGTTTTTTTGTAACTACTCCATGTTGGCCCCTTCGAAGAATAGACCACCTGCCATTCTGCCAGGTAGTTCATAAGAGGCAAACGATTTGGCTATGCGAGTCACTAACATCGTGGCTAGCTAGTAGCGTTTTTTATTGCCTTGTCCGAGTCTAGTACCACAACCTTACCTATTCCTGCCGCAAAAGCGGCAGTGTTTGTCACTGTCTTATTCCGGTTTAAAGGATATTCAGGTAGCTTGCGGGAAACGCTACAACGCAACGCACCATTTACATATTTGGATGGTTAAACTAGGTGACTTGCGCAGATTCGCGCTCGCTGGTAAGTTTGTGTCGTCAGTATAGTTTTTCGCACAAAATATCATCGCCTATTGCTATCCTTAAGGGATTGATTTTTTAAATAAATGTTAGCCTGTATTTAATCCCAAACCTTAACATTTCGCCAAGCGAAAGCGTAAGAAGTATATAGACAGACTTTCGCATTTATAATAATGAAAGTATTAGCTGACCAGTGCAGCTCCACTTGCATAAAGGTTTATATGTCGTCGATATAGTTTTTATATAAACTTTCATCGTTATTGCGGTCCTTTTAGGATTTATTTTTTAGAAAAACTTAGCATATGTTTGACCTTAGATCTTGACCTATACACGCATTATTCATTAATATTTTAATTAGTAAGATAAGACAGACAGATATACAGCCATCAAGAGAGCTACGTGTCATCGCAAATGATTACCTATCAAGTGTATCATTAATATATTATCAATACAGTATAATCAATATTATTTATCAATCCAATAGTATACTAGTTAATAAGAACCTGTACATTATTAAATGGTTATTTGAACCGAATTTGAACCAGCGACCTATACAATACGCATATAGACACCAAGAGACGCTTACACCTTTCAAATAGTATGGATTAAAATAGCATCTATTCTTACTCAAATAAAGAAAATTTGGCATTAGTCCTAATAAAACTGATGCCAACTATTCATTATTTTTATTAAGACAGTACTTTGAGAGGCAGCCTAAATCAACTACAAAGTTTATCGTTTGTTCGTGAACACAAATCGACAAGTGGTAGCGCTCTCAGGCTTCCCCTATTGCGTTAAAACTTAAGGGGCTTTAGAAAACACTGATAAACACATAATAATTACTACAACAATATAAGCCGTTTGAAACAAGATAAATGGTCGATAAATACTGGTTAGAACTTATAATTACTGACCAGAGGCACATTGTGCTTTTGTTTATTTTGTAAACAGATTTAGGTAAAACTTAGATAAAAGAAACAAAAATTGTAGTACAATGTGCGAGCGAGCGAATTGAAAGAAAGTTCTCCGAGCCTAATGAAACAATCACGCATTGTATTTACGTATGTGTGTGTGTATCATCATCATCGATCGGGTATCATCGATCGGATTGTCTTGGGTAGACGATTAATGAGAAGGATTTTTAGGTTCGAATATATGTCAGGTGACTACTGATATACAGATTAACTGATATTGACAGTGATTGACAGTACATACTAAAGGAGGGTGTTCAGTACTCGATTCTGATACGAATTAAGTAAAATATAGGTACCAACTTAAATTTTCATCTCATTAACAAATAAAAATATCTAATATGGACACACGTGAGTAGATATCAAAGTTTATTGTTTAAGAACCACAATTGCCGCCGCGGTACATGCCGGTCTAAAATCGCGCCTATTTACCGCGCGATGACTAAAATTTTAAATTTTTCCGTCTATTTACCGCGTGGTAGCTATAACTTAACTTATAATAACTTGAAAAACCTTAAAAACAACAAAGAAAAATATCGACATGCGGGATTTGAACCTGCGTCCATCTCCCTAAAGCCGGGACGCTCTTCCACTGAGCTATTGTCGACAGCCTCGAGGCGGCGAAATTCTTCTTTGCTATATGATCGATTACGTCGATTGTACTGATCGCCAGCTATACATACGTATAATACATATATATTATACGTATGTATAGCTATAACACGAAAATAATTAGAAATACGAAAGTACTGATCAAAATTATAAATATGAATTTCATCTGTAACGATGAACTCATTTAACTAGTTATACGTATGTATAGCTGGCGATCAGTACAATCGGCGTAATCGAAGCAAAGAAGAATTTCGCCGCCTCGAGCCTGTCGACACTAACTCAGTGGAAGAGCGTCCCGGCTTTAGGGAGATGGTCGCAGGTTCAAGTCCCGCGTATCGATATTTTTCTTTGTTGTTTTTAAGGTTTTTCCAGTTTCCCAATCACGGGGTGAGTGCTATAACACAAAAATAATTATAATAACTTTTAATCATATATTATTACACTAATTTCGTTGAAATTGTCTATGTAGTTTAGCAATATTCAATTTTTCATGTTTTTTGATTAGTTACATATGACCATATTTCGTTGAAATTAACTATGTAGTTTAATAATATTCAATTTTTCATGTATTTTATTAATTACCATTGACTATCGTGTATAGTCTTTTACCAGGCAAACTGTATAGGAAATATAAGTGAGGGTCCGCAAATCTGTTGTTAAAACTATGCCAACAATTCTGGGCAAACTACTAATATAACGACCCGCCTAGTAATTTTCTGCGTGATTGGAGGCTAAGGTTGCTTGTAAATCTCATTGGAATAATGTTAGAGTTGTTGTTGAAAGAGGGATAAAAGGTAGCCTACGAATTAAAAGGTTATAGGCCTACTATATAACAAAAAAAGTATCATCACGCCCGTTTTTCTATCGATCGACACATATATATTCTAGTTGCACGGATTCTAGGCATCGCCATATGGTGAACACTCCACGGACCCGGACAAAGCGGTTCGACTCGACATTCTTCATTTGAACCGCAAGGGACTGGAACATGCTTCCTGAGTCTGTGTTCCCCGACGAGTACAATCTGGGAACTTCAAGAGAAGAGTGAACAGGTACCATCTAGGGAAGCGCGTTCCATCTTAGGCTGCATCTTAGCTTACCATCAGGCAAGATCGTGGTCAAGCTCTTCCCTATCGATAATAATAAAAATATATTATTGCGATTAAGTTACATGAAACAAAAACAAAAAATAAATTGGGCAATCGAAAAGTGTACGACTTATAATGCTGATTCGATAGTGGAAAAAGATACTGAAGAAATAATTTAAAAAAAACTCTAAACTGATAAACCCTATGGTAAGTAACTTGCTCATATTATTAATAATGTAGCAGGAAATTAGAAAACCGGCCAAGAGCGAATCGGTCTCGAAAATAATCACTCGAAAATAAGCACAGCTTTTGTTGCTGTGAAAATAGTTACACTGTGGTAAAAAATACTAGCTACCGAAATATTTTATGCAACTATCGAAATCATCCCATACCTCAGACTACATGATTATTTTTTTACAAACCAATTTTCGTTTGAAGTTTTTGTTGAATTCTTTGAAAACATTCCTTATTTGTTTTACAATTTTTCACTCCATAAAATAACACTTTAGAAGCTTAATTTTTTAGAAACCTCCATATCATTTACCAAAATCTTTTACAATAACATCGCACTCAATTATATTCTCTTGATTTTTTTGGTAGTGACTAAAGGGACTGTGATAGACGGACGGCCAGATAAATTGACAGACATGACGAAATTATTAGGATTTCTTTTATTCTGTGGGGTTACGGAACCCTAAAATGAATGTAAAGAAATATTCAGATTAAAGCAATGCTACAGAAAACGTACTTTTCTACTTTTCTACGTTATTATCGACAGTTGAATATTATTCAATAATTCATTTTACTATCATAGCGCTATTTGAGATAAGATTATTTCAAACGAATTATTAAAAAATCAATGGGATCTTACCGCCATTTGTTGATGAAGATGTAAAATCCCGTAATGCGGTAAGATCCTGTTGACTTAATAATTCGTTTGAAAAAAGCCGCGAAAGCTTAAAAGTGTACATAAGAGTATTTTCAGGAAACAAAAAGAAATACACGCATATACAAGGACCTAGAAATAGACGAGGACTTTTTATGGTTTTTTATTACATACCCCATTTTCTAGGTAATTTACTTGCATTAAAAATCTCAAGTGAGTAAAGTATGGTGATTATATACAAGAAAACTTTGCATTTTATGCTTATTATCGTGAAATTGTGAATATATTAACGCTTCTATTAAAGAAGACGATTATGTTGCCTGGAATTTTAATATTTGTCAATTTAAAAAAAAATACTTTATGTTTCTTCTTATTGTAGAACAATAAGCCCCGAACGCAATTAAAGCATGATACTCGTTCCGAGCTTTGTTGACATTTAATTTAGAAGACACAGTAATTTGTTTCGTCGCGCACATAATAATACTTGTAAAAACGAAGGATAAAATAATATATCCCAGTCTTAATTTAATAGAACATATTTTTTTCATAATTTCTCGTTAAAAATACATTTGTAATGTTAAACGTTTGCTTAAGTCCAAATTACAATTACTAGATATTTATATAAATGTTTAAATAAAAAGAACTGTTAGTAGTAGGTATTTTTAGAAGTCGCAGAGTATATATATAGATTAAACGAATTAAAGTACATTAATTAATAAGTACTCATTAAGTACTTCATAAACCAAATTAAAAGTGATCGGGAAAAGTGTACTTAAAGTACAGATTACATAATAGTAAAATGACACACTGCCAGCATTACAGATTTCAATCACAAGACTTTTTTTTTTTTTTTTTTTTTTATATCATAAGATAGCAAACAAGCAGATGGGTCTCCTGATGGAAAGAGTCAACCATCGCCTATAGACACCAAAGATGTTAATGGTGCGTTGCTATCTTGTGGCGAGGTCTAATGCCACTTGCATAAGTTTACCGGCTACCTTACCCTCCAAACCGGAACACGACAGCGACAAGCACTGACGCTATTGCGGCAGGAATAGGCAAGGCGGTGGTACCTGACCCGGGCGAGACAATGCAGAACTCTACCACCTAGTAGCCACGATGGTAGTGACTCGATAGCCATTCGGTCGCCTTTTACGACCTGCCTGGCAGAACGGCAGTTGGCCTATTCTACAAAGGAGGCCGGGACCAACACGGCGGAAATTCATAAATTTAGCTGTGCACTCTGTGCTAATTCATAAATTTAGTGGGATATTTTTAAATGAGCAATTTTATATTATCTTGTAATAATTATACAATAATAAAACGTATTTTAAATTCAATATTTAGTTCCTAATTTTAAAATTTCGCCGGAATTATAAAAGTAGGGTTACTTTTGATGAACCTATATGGTTCATGTCAAAATCTATGCTTTTACTACCAATATCAAACGTACCTTATACTTAAATTTACCTAAACTACCCAAAGTGTGCAAACGGAACCCTGTTACTAAGACTCCACTGTCCGTCCGTCTTTCTGTCTGTCTGTCTCCAGGCTGTATCTCATTAACCGTTATACCGCTCTCTCCAGTTGATCTCTCATTACTGAAGATCTAACTCCGTCGCTGAATATTACTAACATTCTTCCATCTGTGGAGATTAGTTGCCAAATGTAGCGTGGCGCTGAAAATTATCTCCAGTTGTTCGGAAACCTAGTCTGACCATCTCTTCGGACTACGTCCTGTTGGCCTTTTCCCTTAAACCTTGCCTGTAACCTTGCCTGTTAACTTTAACAAATACTAAAAACATAATAAAATAAATATTTAAAGAGAACTTCCATACAACAAACGTGATTTTTTTACAATTTTTTTCTCGATCTAACGACATCTGGTAGACGCTTGAAATATTCACATAATATTTAATTACATGTACTTTCATTTTAAGTATTAACAATTAAATAAATAGTGGGGCTCCTATACAACAAACGTGATTTTTGCCGTTTTTTAAAAATGATATGGAATCTTTCGTGCGTGAACCCGACTCGCACTTGTCCGTTTTTTTATCAATAGTTATGAATTATTTAAGAATTATTTCTTGTCACAAAAAGTATAAGATATTGGTATGAGAAGCAATAAATTCTTAGCTTTTTTGTCTTCTAAATAATTTGGAAATTTATAGTACTTCTTTTTACACATATTTGTTTTAACATATTCTTATTTTTCCTTTTCGGTAGATTTCTTACAGCTTCTGGAACTTTATTGAAATAAAGTTACTAAAACTTTCTTGTAAGAACAATGAAAAGTTACAGACACAAAAATATTGTTTTTCTTCCTTGTACTTACGGTGTGCTAATCACCTTTTTCTTTAACAAGCAATTACTTTTGCAAACATACCTACATAATGTTCTCAAAACCAATAAATCTTGTTCTATGTTAAAACACTAAATGTTTTCTCTGCGGTCAAAACGTAATTAAACTGAACCTCTTTTTTTAAGATTGATCACTGATACTGAAGTGAATCTTACGACAAATACTTGTGTAAAAATCATAGTCAAAAGAGTTGACTTTATTTCTTTACATATTATAGTGACACCCGGATAAACTCGCAATAAAGTGATGCTTTGTATATAACAGGATTGGAAGAACATCATTTATTTACAGAAAGGGTGTGTTTTTATCATAATAACACCAGACCACACACATCTTTAAACGCTCAGCAAATATTGAAAGAGCTCGGTTGGGAAAAGTTAATGCATTTATCGTATAGCCCTGACCTTATACCCTTAAATTTTTTTCTGTTTCGGTTTCTTTCAGAAAAATTCTTTCAGTGCTGTTAAATTAATAACAAGAACGAATCAAAACATTATTTGTCGCAGTTTTTTAATAGAAGTCCAAAAATTTCGATAGCAATGCAATTATATTACTACTTACAAAATGGCAACAAGTAATAGCACAAAATGGCAAATCCATACTAAAATAAAAAGACACTAATATTATAAAAGTCTATCTGTCCGTCACGCATTCACGGCTAAGCCAGTGAACTGATTTTGGCATTTGAAATTTTTGCATGGAAATATTTGAAGATTTTTAGTAAAACATAAAAAAAAATATTTTAATAAATTAACCCCTAGGGGGCTGAAATAGGGAATGAAAGTGTGTATGAAAAACTATATTGACTTATTTAATCTACACGCGGGCAAAGCTATGCTGGTCAGCTTGTAAGTAATAATTTCAAGGTCTGTAGCACAAAAAAACTGTGGAAGTCTCATACAAACTTTGACCCCCTAAATTAAGGGGTTAGATTAGGTTAGGTTAGGTTTTTGAATTTTTTTATCGTTTGTGTCCTAATATTAGCTTACATGCCAAATTTTAGCTTACTAGAACATGGGGAATAATATATAATTTTAATGATCATAAGTCAGACAGTGAGTGACGAAATGGGAAATAGAATATAATTTTAATGATCATAAGTCAGACAGTGAGTGACGAAATGGGAAATAGAATATAATTTTAATGATCATAAGTCAGAGAGTGAGTGACGAAATTGGAGTGTTTTACATGTTAATAAAATCTAAAGTATAAAGGTTATGATAATGAAACTTTAATAAGAGTGCTATGGACACGGTATCATGAAAATTTTGGCAATCTGGCATTATCCGGACTGAAGCTATCAAGGTTCAAATATTCGGTGAAACGGTTCGAGAAAAGGTAGGTAGTGCCCTAGCGCTTCACTTAATTCGCCTTGGCGGTATACGAAAAATCTTTTTCCTCGACCCATGTTACGCAACTTCTCATAAGTTAACAAAAAGAGGCTTGGTTACCACTTTTTTCCGACTTACTGCTTTAAAACTATTTGTCTTTAACTTAGCTTATCCATTTATAAGAAATAATGTTAGTTGACAAACATAACTCTGGTTAAGTATTAGAAATAAGTTGTTATCATCATGTTATAATCCAATCTTGATAATGACTAAACCACAGACCACGCAAATACTAATAGATACGGTGTTAGGTGGAAAACGTATCGCCACTCATGTGAGCAAATGCTTGTAATTATCAAACACTTGTAGATATATTATATTATCGTGAAAAAATAAAAGTATGACATATTGTGATATTTTATAGTGCCGAATAAGACACCAAGGCTTATAAAATACCCCTAAAGTGACAACTCTGTATTTTTGGGTGCAAATGCAAGCTACACTAACAACATATGAAATTGTTTTGAAAGTCGTATCCAGTTTAATCCGTGAACTAAACCATACAATAACTATTTATACTATCTATACATATAATAAAATCGTAGGAAAGTCAAAACTGTACATTGAATATTTTTTTAAAACAATACTTGGAAAAATATAGTTTTTAGAATTTTTGTCTGTTTGTCTGTTTGTCTGTATGTATGTCCAGGGTAAATTCAAAAAGTACTGCATGGATTTACTTCAATTTTGCATGAATATTACTAACAGGTTGGGTCAACATATTGGCTACATATTATCACGCTATCACCTACAGGGGAGGAGCAGTGCGGAGTAAACGAAGTCCGCGCGGACGAAGTCGCAGGCAACAGCTAGTAGTTATGTAAAGCTAATACTTATAATTAAAGTATTACCATGGAGCTTCAGTAGGTACTAGGAATATGTAAGGTACTACCTGACCCGATAAACATTTTTCTGCCCATGAAGCTTTTTTTTTATATCACAAGGCAGCAAACAAGCAGATGAGTCTCCTGGTGGAAAGAGTCGACCATCGCTCATAGACACCAAAAGTGTTAATGGTGCGTTGCTGTCTTGGGGCGAGTTCTAGTGACACATGCATCAGTTTAACGGCTACCTTACCTTCCAAACCGGATCACGACAGCCACAAGCACTGACGCTATCGGGGCAAAAATACGTAAGGTGGTGGTACCAGACCCGAGCGAGAAAATGCAGAACTCTACCACCTAGTAGCCACGATATTAGTGACTCGTAAATCCAATCTGTCGCCTCTCACGACCTGCCTGGCAGAACGGCAGTTGGCCTATTCTTCAAAGGAGCCCGGAACTAAAATGGGGAAGCTGTATTATATTCTGCAATATAAAATATTATTTATAGTAAATATTTTGGTGGTATTGGGTAGGAAAGTGAATGTATTTAGTTTATAGGTATTTTGGATGCCAAAACAAATACTAAAAGTTTTTCATTAAAAAATGAATAAAATCTGAATGCCCCTATTCCTTACTAAATAACCTTACTAAGTAGCGGAATAAAATATACATTATGACCTATTCTCGTGTGTTTTACAGGAGTGCGACTACAACTTTTTGAAGTTACCCCTAACGCTACATTATTTTGTTCCCCGCACACACTCTTCTTTATATATTCTAGTAATTTATGTCATAGGGACATTATTATTATAACTTTCGACTAGCATAATTATAGTTATAATGTGTGTCTCAAAATTTTTTTAAAAATGTTCAAATATGAAAAATTATTATTTGCTCTTTTCTATCCATATTTAACATTAATTATTATAAAAGCTGTAAGTTTTCCTGTAAAATAAAATAAAATAAAAATAAAAATATCAGCGGTGTACCTTCTATTCTTGCTGCAAGTACATCTAACACATGCAAACTTAAATCTATTTATTTATTTATTTAAAATTTATGCACAAACATGTAAAGAGGTGGACTTAATGCTACATGACATTCTTTACCAGTCAACCTTAAGCAAATATAAACAGTGTTTACGATGGGATGCACTGAGAAACTTATAACAATCGTTTACTATTGACATACCTCTTTTTCTATCCTATAATATTAATCGTATGTAAAAAATAAATAAATATACGTGTCAAACAAAATCATCTTATTTACGAAGCTATATGCTTCACAAATGAGATGATTTAAAATATAAGTAAATTATACAGACCTTACCGCGTTCTGTATTAAACAATTTTTAAAAGACAATGAAAAACCACACTTAGGGTTGAACTACGTCTGTCAGATCGCTATCGCCTTTTTCCTTCGCCCTGTACTTTTCTCTCGTTTAGAACTGCAACTTACTAAAGCGAAAAATGTAACAGAAACAGGATTCCGCTACGTGCTATAGTATTCCCGCTATCTTTCTCGCTCAAGCAAATTGCAGTTTTAAGTGACAGAAAAGGATAGGGCGACATAAAATGAAGATAGCGTGCTGACTGACGTAACTCAACCATTAAAGTCATAAATACTGGTCGTTAACGCTCATTAAATACGTGTTAACTGATTTCAAGTGCGCCATTTTGCGAAAGTTTCACCCTCAAAGATATCACATCTCGATAAGTGATTTTATTTTCTTCACGTATGAAACTTCTGAGTAGACAAGTTTAGAACAAGTTGGGATTATCGATGGAATAAATCAGGAACCAAGGTGTCGGTGGAAATTTATTGCTCACGGGTTGGGGACATTCGTCTTATCTCGTGTTTAGGTAACTATTTGAATATTTTTCGGAAACTTTTAAGTGTGTGATCAATTTCTAGAAAAGTAGAAATTTTCAAAGACATTTTATTTATTTTACTCAATACGTACCTACACAACACATGATAGAAATGTAAAAAAATAATGTCACAAATTCAAACGCAAAGAAAAATTTTACGCAGTTTTCAGGCGCTTTTGAAGACCTGACAGTCTGCCTACCTGGTAGGTTATTATTTAAAGGCGAATGATTTATTAAATATGACACTTGTATGAGTATAAATAATTGTATTTCTGGGTTTGGGTGCTTAGAAATACTAGCGCGACTTCGTCTGCGCGAAAATTTTCTAAAATAAAAGTAGCCTAAGTCACTCCTTATTACATAAGCTATCTGCCAGAGAAAGTCCCGTCGAAATCGATCCAGTCTTTTCAGAGATTAGCCGTAACGAACAGACAGATAAACAGAAAAAATATAAAAAATGTTATTTTGTTATACATATGTACCTTATTTTTCTGTTAAAGTCAGTACTGTATGTTCATTTATGTTGTTATATCGTGTGTATGTATGTATATGTGTATGTGTGTATATATATGTATATATGTGTGTGTATGTGTATATATATATATATATATATTTGGAATATGTATAATACACTATTTAGTTGTTTCCTTACGCAATGATATAAATGTAAATAAGTATCTAGTTAATTGTGATTAGATTTTATAGTTCCATTCGCAATAACATGCTCTTACGCACTACCCAAGTTTTTTCTCTCAGCATAACCAAGGTAAACTGTGAGAAAATGCTTAATAGCATGAAGTTACTTTATTTTACTGATTTGTGCATAAAGTTATTGTACTGATTTATGCAATAATGTGTTTAAATAAATAAATAAAAATAAATACCTTGTATATATACATATGTATTTAGTAAAAAGTGGTTATTTTAATATTACAAACAGTCACTCCAATTTTATTAATTTGTACAGATATTTCAGTATTTAAATAGATTGGCTGGTAACTGTAAAGTGCTATTCAGTACTCGAACTTGAACGTAAAAACTATCTTAATACACAATTTCATCAAAATTGCTAGAACCGTTTCAAGGAAATTTACAAAAATCTATATATATATATATACAAGACTTTTTCATTTAAAGGATTGATAACTAATGTCCCAGATTATTAAAGACCCTGGGTAAAGCACATGCTACATTTTTGAATAAACCACTGTGTGGCTGAAATAGGGAATGAATTTTTGTATGAAAAATTATATTCATGTCTAACACTTGCGTGTGAAACCGCACAGGTCAGCCAGTTCTTAATAAGAAAATAAAATTGGCAAATGGAAAGAAAATCCATACAAAATAAAATTATTAAAGTCGAGAATCGTATAAATATCTTTAGAGTTTATACCTCATTTTCATGACACATTAATTAGTACCTTTTTAGAACCATTAAGCAACTTATGACGAAATTAATCAAACAATTACCGCGGATATAATTTGAAACTTTCCTTTAACTTCGTAACTTTATTAAAAGGGTTTGGGTAGCTTTTATTGTTACGAACTTATAACAAGGCAGCATTGCCAATGAATTCATGATTATTTTTAGACTAAGAACTAAATATCTTTGTGTTTAAGCACTTACCCCGATCTTTGAAAAACGTTTAAAACTTAACGAAACGAACAGGAGTTAAACCTGCAACCTTGTCTCTGTCCGGCACGTTATAACCAACTGAGCATTTATGAGTTGGTTCATTCAAGTTATACGTATGTTTTTAACTTCCCGAACATATGTAAATAAGGAAGTTACTGATTTTATCCCGAATTTCGAAAATCGTGTTTTTACCGGATGTCCAAGTTTTGAGGTCCTAGGAAACATTTCCGACTATTTTCACGATGACGTCAGTATGTCTACACGTATGTCTGTGTGTGTATGTAAACATCTCATAACTTTTGAACGGCTGAACCGATCGAACACGATTGGTGGCATTCGATTGGTTTCCACTCAACTTAGACATCCTAAAAATTTAAACCAAGTCGGCCCACGAGATTTTGAGAAATTCAGAAAAAAATCTCAAAATTTTTTTTTTGCGAAACAGTATTTATATAATATAACTTCCAGATTTATGTACCGAATAAGTACAAAAACTAATCAGCTCTTAAACAACTACATCTAATGCATAAATTGCATCAAAATCGGTTTATCCGTTTGGGTAATCTTTAACGAAAACCTTCGACATAGCTTTAAAATTTTTCAACCAATCATTTTTTGGTATTCTTCGATATCTTAGATTTGATCATCGTTTCCAAAATATACAGTTTTTCAAATATCAATTTACTGGCATTATTTCGTTGCTTCATTCGTAAGTGTTTTCTTGCTGTTTTTTGTGACTTAGCAATTGAGACATTTCAATATTTCTTAGAACTGAAAAATCTATGCTTATAATTCTCTATTAAGGTATTTTAAGCTCTTCTGAGCTTAAAATACCTTAATTTAGCGGGAAGTTTCAGGGATGGCCTGCAAGGTCAACCGTTTACAGATTTTTCACAATATGATTATTGTGAAACAGTACAAGTGTACTAATTGATTAATATTGTATTGAGATCAATTTTTAATGGTAGCCCGAGGGGAAAAAGTTAAAAAAAGGTATATTCATGCCCGTATCCCCGAAGAGGTAGGCAGAGGTACAACGTGGGCATCCTCGATTAGCCGAAGATACGTCTTAGTCCCACAACGTGATAGGTGATCAGCGTATCACCAGCTGGGCACTTTTCCAATCCCGGGCAACGTTGTTTTTATTAGAAAATTGAAAAAACGCATTTTTGATTTGTCTGACTTTGTTTCTCTGAGAGAAAAATTCGAAAAATTTATTCGCTGAATTTCTACCGCCAATTCTTCGTGCCTGCGGTAAGTCCAACATTAATCCTAAAATTTTGAAGATTAATTAAATAAAACATTTTTTGATTTCGAAAATCGATGTGAAACCAGGACTTCCCGATTTTAGAATAAAAAAATATTTATCTTGGCTAAATGTTAAAAATGTGTTTTCCTTTATTAGATAAATTTTCATTTTTAATACCCATGTTTCCATGAAAATTCTTTTACAAGAAAGCTACTATATATAAAAATTGATTTCTATCAATATTCGACTTTAAGAGCGAAGTGGTGGTGCTAGATGGATCTTGAGTTGCTACATATTATAGGTAGACCGTACTATATTATAAAGACCAGAACGTATGGTATAAAATTTTAGTATATAACCTTTATATTCGTTCAGTGTAGATATCATTGATAATAATAAAAATCGTGTTTTAATAAATCAAGAAAATTTTAAAGAATTTTTCTTTTAAGCACTAAAAAAATGTAGTCTTAGAAACATGTTTTTTTATTTTGGTTTTATTTTCCTGCGCCCTCCTAGACCAAAGCCTGACGAAGCCTTTAATGGGAATGGGAACTGTTTGGGTAAAAATACGCTGGATTTTTTAGGTTAGATCATTATAAACATTAAAACATGTAATTTTCATAAAAATACTTTCCTAACAATATTACTAGGTAGTACAACTTTGCGAGCCCTTACAAAGCTCTGCTTTTTGTATATATACATACATATATATATATATATATATATATATATATATATATATATATATATATATATATATATATATATATATATATATACATATATATATATATATGTATATATATATACATATATATATATATATATATATATATATATATATATATATATATATATATATTTATTTATTTATAATACAATTGCTGTTCGCTAGTCTCGCTAAAACTCGAGAACGGCTGAACAGATTTGGCTAATTTTGAATTAATTGTTGAAGTCCAGGGAAGGTTTAAAAGGTGTGAAAATATAGAAAAAAATAAGAGTAGTTAAAAAGGCAGAACCACGTTTGCCGGGTCAGCTAGTCTATATATATAAAAATCAATTGCTTTTCGTTAGTCTCGCTAAAACTCGGGAACGGCTGAACTGATTTGACTAACTTTGGTTTTGAATTAATTGTTGAAGTCCAGAGAAGGTTTAAAAGGTGAGAAAACATAGAAAAAGAAGAGTAGTTAAAAAGGCAAAACAACGTTTATCCATGATATTCAAAACACAATATTCAAAAAGATGTGTTTCTATCTAAATGGACCTGCAATAAAACGCAGCAGCAACGCATTTTTATGCCCAATCAAACGAAATTTGACTTCAGCAACTAAATACCCATCATTAACGGCTAAAGAAAAAGTTCCGTTTGATTTTTTTTAATGATTTGATTCAACAAATGTAAACTATTTTAATTTAATTCTAAAATAGAAAACTACAATACTAACATTTTGTATTTATAATTTGTTATCTAATTTGTATTTGTCGTATTAGATTGGAAGTTACATTAAATAACTTTACCACAAAAATAGATTATACAATCAATCTCATTTCAATCAATATAAACTTGATTTATAGAACCGGAAAACTGGTTTGCCTTAACTAATTATACAGGAATAAAATTTACAAAACTTTCCAGCCAAAGGGTGCAATTTTTTACTGAGATTACCAAACTTTTTTCATTAAAATTCACAAAGTGTTTGAAAAGTTTTTTCCCGTAACGCAAAGGACAAGTTTTTAATCTTATTTTCAGGTTGACCAAACATTTTATTTTTATGAAGGTTTTTAAGAAAATCATAATTGATACCTTATCATTTTAGAAACTTCCTCAATTTTTAACTTCACTAACTAAAGCTATGACCGTATATATTTTAAAATTATTATGTTTTTTATCGTAGTCGTATACTATACAAACCTATCATTTTCTCATTTCCAAAATTAATAATAATAAACTTTAAATGGTTAGTCTCGAAAGTGTTTAATGCCTTTCACACACTAACAATACAAATAGTATCAAGACTTATTCCTAAAAATGAAATGCAGCTAATACTAACATTTTATTATTAGTTTTTTATTTTTATTTTTATACATCATAAGATAGTAAATAAGCACATGGCTTTCCTGATGGAAAGAGACAACCGCCGTTTATAGACACCAAAGGTATTAATGATGCATTGTCGTCCTTGTGGCGAAAATTTAATGCCACATGCATAAGTTATATAACTATTTCATTTTCATGCATACTTTAGCAAAAACAATAAACCTCTCGGTAGTAGTCCGGTTACGATACTAGCTATTATGTTTTCGGGGGTCTGGTTCCATTTGGAGATTAAGTTTTCGTGATAGTATACATCAGTTCATATAAAGTGAACGAAAACGCCCGTGTTAGTCCAAGAACTTTGAAGAATAAACTAATTTACCATTCTGTCAGAAAGTTTGATTAGCCAAGTTGGTCACTATCATCGTGACTACTAGGTGGGAGTGTTCTGTAACGGTTTGACCGGGTTTAGTACCACCATCTTTCCTATTCCTGCAGCAATATCTGTGCTTGTCACTGCCGTGTTCCGGTTTGGAGGGTAAGGTAATCGGTAAACTTATGCATGTAACCATGCACCATGAACTTGTTTAATTTCTATAGAGGAAGGTTGCTTTTTCTATCATGATCTTCTTATTTGCTATATCCTATGATATAAAAAGACCATATGTATTATATAAATACTAGGTGGTATAGTTCAGCAATGTCACTTCCGAGTAACACGATAGTATTACTACCTCACTTCTTTTTGCAGCAACAGCATCAATGCTTGTTATTGTTCGTTTACCGGTTTTAATGTTAAAAAATACTGTTAATTTATGCACGTTTTGTTTTTTTACTACCCGCTCTTCCAAATAGCAACTCTCCATTAACAAGTAAGCCTTTCAATATTCCCATATGATGTGTAACTATTAACATTCAACTAATTAAATTGGTACAACCTCATGACTAACTCAAACAACGACTCATTGGTTAATTCAGATAGTGCGCGCTTATTGGTCAAAACAAATAAAGCACGCTTCCCCGGCTTCCTGCTGTTACATACTTTCGTTAGGTTTCTTGAAAACACTCCCACAAATTTCAGGAAAACATGAGAAAAAATGTGACACATTAAAAAACATTAATATTTGATGCAAATCTTCGTAAAATAATATCTTTTCATTACCTGCGGTAAGAAAAGACCTTTTTTAAAACGTAATATGACTTTTACAACGTAATAATTTTCAAAAACTCGGGGCAAAGAGCGGAAATTACTCTTTACAAACAGCTATTATTGAAGCAACGAAAACACTACGCAACACGCCATTTTTGACAAAAATTTTATATAAAGCTTATTGTAATTACATCATTTTTTACATTGCAGAATAGCAACAAGGAGATGGTTTTCATAATTGGAAGAAACTAGCAAAGGGAAACACTATAGTGACTGCTATCAGTTTCAGTTATCAGAACTAACTTTTTTTTTAATACTCCGTCAACAAAGTACAGGGAAACGATCAATAATATACAAAATGTTCCTTATTCATCAAAATTTATTTTATCGTCTCCAAAATACGTTCCTTCAGAAACAATATATTTTAGGTCAACGAATAAATCTTTAAATAATTTAATCAGATCTTTAAAAAATTTTCCGGAATTGAGGTACCACGAAGTGGTACCACGAAGTAGTAATTTGAATTTAGGAAAAAGAAAGAAGTCAATTAGAGCTATATTTGATGAATAAGGTGGTGGTTGGAAAAACGTGCTATCATGGTGCAAAATCCAAAAAAATTGTTGTATAAACCCGGCCTGTTTCGTTGAATTTGCTCTCTTGAACGCTGTGTAATACTCAAATAATATACTTTACTAGCTGTGCCCGCGACTTCGTTCGCGTGGTAAAAATTCTAAAATAAAAACCCGCATAGTTCCCGTTCCCGTGGGATTTCCGGGATAAGAACTATCCTATGTCCTTTCTTGGGTCTCGAACTATATTTGTACCAAATTTTATCCAAATCGGTTCAGTGGTTTGGCTGTGAAAGCGTAACAGACAGACAGACAGAGTTACTTTCGCATTTATAATATTAGTATGGATTTACCTTTCCGCAAAAATTCTCAGGAACTCTTTCGAGTTTGCGCTTGTTTGATTGGTGTTGACGAGCACTTTGGTGCTTGGTAGTAACTAGGATCCTGCAGGGTCCGATGATGAAGCCTGAAAGTGACCATAGGAGCTAAGCAATTAAATAACACAACTCTATCGATTTTGGGCTCGTCTGATTCGTGTTGAAGAGCACTTTGGTGCGGGTGGTAGCTAGTTATAAAGGTAGTTCCTTTTTCAAAAGTTCTTGACCAAAGTCTTTGTTCTACGTCTCTCAAGTCGGTCAGTTCAAGAGGTAAAGATATAACTTCCATGTTGTTCCAGTAGGCCTGAGAAGGAACTTTTCTTTTTTTTATGGTATTCGAGCAAAAAAAACAAAACGTGCTTTGACTAATGACGTCTATACTTCAGCATATTGATTTATGGTGGTTATAAAATTACGCTCAGTAATTGAACGAAGTCTTTGTGACGTCTGACGCGCTACCGCTAGCCGGTTCTCACGTGGCTGAGCAGACTCGGTTGCTGTACGGTTTCGTATTACTTCTAATCCATGAGCTCTCTGCTCGGCGGACTCCTGTGCTAAACGCTCCTCAATGAGACCAATTCTATGAGCCTTCTGCTCGGCAGACTCGTTCGCTAGGCGCTCAATAATGAGATCGACTCTATTAGCTCTCTGCTCAAAAGCTCATTCGCTAGACGCTCTTGGATCTTACCGAGTCTATAAAATATATACTTTTCAAAAGTTTCTTGACGTAAACACGACGTCGCTTTCATGGCCAACAAACGTTTTTTTACGATCTTTAATAGTATCACAAGAAAGTGACATTGTGTTTCGATGAGCATTTTTACGGAAACGACTACCTACTTTTGTTCCCTTCCCGTTACTTGAGATCTATATTTTTTAAGGCGCGCAGCACCTGTTGTAGGTCTACTCATAAATAGTTGACAATACAACAATACACTGAAAAGTATTAAATAAAAATAACTACGTTAAAAAAAACCAACTTCAAAAACTAAAAAGTCAAAAATAACAAAGATTTAATATTAATTAAATACTACCTATTATTTATATGAGCTATTTACTAATAGGTTTGAAATCGGTGCCAAGCCTTAAACAAATAATAATATTTTAATCGCTTAAATGAATACGAGCAAATTAATATAGTGAAATGCCTACTCTAAAGATAAAGATACGTAAATAAACCCAATAAAAAGCATTTAAGTCTTTATATTATAAGCAGCTTCCATCAATACGAAGAATAATGAAAAAAATAATTACGAAAATTCCTAACTAAATGGTCATATGAATTAATGTAGCATTATCAATTAAGCTGAAACGCATCAAAATTTTTAATTTAAAATTTACAAAATTTAAAATTTATTTAATTTAAATGGTAGAATATGTTGGTAGCTTAATTAATTTTTAACAACTTGTAACACCCATATTCTTGCAAATAAATATTTTCTTTCTTTCTTTTTTCAAAAATTTTATGTATTCACGACGTCCGTCAACGAAGTCTGCCCGCGCGTGCCTGCCGGCGTACGTAAATTGGCTTGGCACCGACTACAGGTAGTATTTAATTAATATTAAATCTTTATTATTGTTGACTTTTTAATTTTTGAAGTCGGTTTTTTTAACGTAGTTATTTTTATGATAAAATAAATTCACGCTAAGCTTTTTGTAATATTTTCAGTGATTTCGAATACAAAATTCCATGGGACACACTTTTTGTTCAATGATTTATCCATTGTGAAATTCGCAATACACACTAGATATAATCAAACTAAAAACAGCATTTAATTAAATTTACAGATGCAACTCAAATTCCGCATTGACATGGAAAACAGTTGTGTTAATTAACAACAAAAAAAAATTAAATTTGGAACTTTAAACAAATCATTTATTCCCAATACTTTTTGACTGAATTTATAACATAGGATCTTTAATAAATTTTTCGGAAATATTTAAATATCCTATGTTATTTTTATGACATTGGTTAAGAAACAAACAGATGCTTTTCCTGATGGAAAAAACACTCATCGTTATATATACATATTTGATGTTAATTGTACGTTGCCATTCTTGTGGTAAGAATGTAATGCATGCAATTGTTATCGATTACATTACACTCTAAACCGGAAACAGTGACAAGGCACGACGTTATTGTGAGGATTAGGTAAAGCAGTAGTTAGCAGACCCGTGTAAATAGGAATTGAAGTTTACCACTCAGTCACATATTCACTTAGTCACTACGGTAGTGTAACGTTTAGTATGACATAAATTACTAAATGTATGCCGTTTTGCCTTTTAAAATTGCCTGGTGTGATGATAGAAATTATATACTTCAGACGGGCTTCATATCAACATGGAGCATATATCATCAACTGAAACATATATATGTATATGTATAGATATATATATATATATATATATATATATATATATATATATATATATATATATATATATATATATATATAACATTAAACATTAGTCTAAGAAGTCCAAAGAATTTTCCAGACGGTTACCCCGGGGCCAAATTTAAACGTAAAACTGGAACGAGATACGCCCTTGCGTCGAAGAAGAAGATTTAATGTAGATTTTTAAAAAAAAAAACAAGCTTTTTTAAAAAATAATTAAAAATATAAATTAATTTTCTCACATAATATGTGTAGGTAAATATGTTTAAAGGAATACATCCTTACACGGTATTATATCTATAAATAGGCGTATGTTGAAAGATAAGTTCTACGAATGTAAATACGATTAATAAAAGCGTTTTTAAAATATACATCATTAGGCATTTCACAATCGGTTAGTAGTATCACAGAATAAATAATATTATATATAATACATAGTAGTATTTAAACAATTAAGACAATAACAAATAAAACTAATTTTATTATACTTATTTATCTATACATACTCGTATATGAGATTTTTTTTAATTTTTTTTAATCTTTTAATCTTATTTCTTGGTTTCATTTCCCTTGCACGGACATACGCTATTGCCATTTTACGTTCAATTTATTAAAAAAAAACTATTTGTGCTATTTTAACTCATTATTACCAATCAATTATTTATTTACAACGTTTACGTTAATTAAGAACACTATTCAAGTTACTTTCAATATTGGCGTACGAAAAAGTACAAATACTTTTTCGTACGCCGTATATTTCGTAGAAATATTTTATTTACGTAGGTACCTTGTTTTGGGTTATAAGGATTTCATATAAAACTTTATAATTTCATCAGAACTTTTTAATTAATTTGTTAACTTGTTTGGTTTCAACGAGATGTTGTTTTAGAAAACCTTTAACTCACAATATAATTGGCAATTATAAGTAAATATTAAGTGCTTACGTTAACAAAACAAACTAGTTTTAACTCGACTATTATCCACGAGTATGAGGTTCGACACAAATTTTTCATCCCTAGTTAGATAATAGATATAAATCAAAACAACAAAACCAATCAGCCCATACTCGACTTTCTCTCTATAAGTTCCAATGTCACTCTTCCGGTTTCAACTTCAGACCATTGTTATCATGAGCAAAAGAAAGAAGTCATAATAATGAAAACAATGAGCCAAAACTCGAATATCTTAGCACTTTATATCTGTGAGTTCCAATGATACTTTTCTGGCTTTATCTTCAGACCTTCGTCACCATAAGTGATATAAAATAGCTCTAACAACGAAACAACTTTTAATATATTTTTAGAACTTAGTAGCTGTGAGTTCATCTTTTTTAATTCCATCTTTAGGACCTCGTCATCATGAGTGAAAGAAAATAGTGATAACACGGAAACAACAAGCTCAAGCTTGTCTTATTGGAACCAATATATAGAAAATGTTAAGTTTTATATATGTGAGTCCCAATGGGACTTTCCTCTACTCATCAGTATTTTCTATTCGATCAAGTGTTTTCTATTTCTTATAATATTCAGGTCCTGAGCATCATAAGGAATAGAAGTACTCATAATAACAAAACCAGCGAGCCCAATTTCGACAGTTTTAGGGCTTTGTATATGTGGAAATAGCATTCTTCCGGTTACTATGAACGATAGAAATTATTTATTGTAACAAAACTAATGAGCCAAACTTCAGCTGTCTTAGCATTCTGCATCTGGGAATTTCGGTCTCTAAATTTAGACTCTATTATAAGATCAGCTCGATGCTACCATTATATTGCTGTACTACGGGTAGAGTCCTGCATCGTCTCACTTGGTTCTCGTACCACCGCTTTGTCTATTCTTGTCCCAACAGTGTCAATGCTTGTCATCTTCGTATTCGAGTTTCAAGGGTAAGTTAGTCAGTTAACATGCCGGTAAGCTAAGCATTAGCACAGCAACGCACTATTAACATCATTGGATAACTCAAATATGTCTTAACGGCGATAGTTAACTTTTTCCATCAGGAGAACCATGTGATTGTTTGCTATTGCAATTTCTTTGACCTCTCATTAGTATAAAAAAAAATAGCTTAATCGGATATTGGAAAGTAGTTTGCAAGATT
This sequence comes from Apodemia mormo, assembly GCA_036924255.1. Classification (NCBI taxonomy): domain Eukaryota; kingdom Metazoa; phylum Arthropoda; class Insecta; order Lepidoptera; family Riodinidae; genus Apodemia; species Apodemia mormo. The sequence goes on along the minus strand of JAUPFN010000014.1, from coordinate 15,457,116 downwards.
TTAAAAAAATGTTACCAATATTGCAAGTTAAACAAAAAACTTATAAAAATACAGGGATGCTATGAAGTACAGGCCACGATAATCGCATTACCGGCACTTCGCTCCGTATGAGGCAGTGGTCTGAAGAACCTAGCGGAGCATCTACGGAAACTTGTTAATTGTCCGGATGAGAGGTCAGCAGAAGATCACAGGAAAGATAAATAGCCATCCACATCTGGAACACGCCTGGGCGGAGTAATCAGCTATGTTATACCATATGTTAGAGCAAAATCGTCAACAGATCTCCCCGCGTGATCGGTGGTACGTGAGCTAAGCCATTCAACATGATGGGCGTTAAAATCACCAAGGATCATAATCTCCGCAGAAGGGATCTGCTCTATCACGGAATCTGTTGCAATTTGTATGTGCTCTACGAGTCAGTCTACTTCAGCATTTCCACTATGGGACCTGTAAAGGCTCGCATAGATGCGTGGATGGTCGTCGCACTCTATACGTAGCCAGGGGATGGATAGGTCCCTGCCTTCAAGGCTGCTGAGACGACGAGAACAGATATCCTCTGTAACGTAAGCACAAACTCCTGCCCGGGGTACAAATGAATGCTCTAATTTGTACCCTGGGCAAGAGGGATATGATGTATCCGCCGGAGAAGAAATCTGTGTCTTCGGTTAAAAAGAGTAAAGCCGGATTAGCCGTCGTAAGGTGGTAGTAGGAAACCCCTAATATTAATAAAATCCACGTGGAGTGTGGTGGGGGGGTGCCTTTAGTTTTTTTACTTACTGCAAACTCCTGAACGTGGATGTCCAGAGGGGGATTCTCCGACGCTTACGCTAATGGTAACCCCCTGGGGTAAACTAACACCTTTCAATTGCGCTTCCATAGTATTAGGGGGAGGGGGGAAAGGTCTCCAGGAACCTCACTAACCAAACGAAATGCAACAGCAAATCTGTTACTTAGCTATTACTTGCTACGTTAGTTTTAAGTGAGGCAGTGGTATTGGCCCGATCGTGCCGGCCTTTTCAGCTAAGCATGGCACTACCAATTTTTAAACTCTACTCTGTTATTTTTATAATAAAATATTTTGAAAATAAGCCGTCAGTCATCTAGTGGTCATAACTCTAGTTCTCATTTCTCAAAATGCCTGAAAAACATTTACAATAATCATCCCTCTGTCGATCCCGAACCAATATGAAGTATTTGTTTATAACAATTCCGTAATAAAGGCTCAGATGAAAAGGATAACATGATAGCATTATTGTTAATTTTCCCAGACCTTTTTCTAACCTGTGAAAATAAGGTCTATTTTGATAGGATATTTACTTTGTGTTAGCAAGCACCCTCTTTAATAAGCCTCTAATACAAACACAATAGAAAAAAGTACTTTTTATATAATTGGAAATAAGGCCCGGGTCTCCATTCGGGTATGTAATGAAAAGGACATGGAAGTAATGGACTTCGAAATACTGAGGACTTTTGAACTCCTGTGTACTCGCTCGGACTTCCTGTAATATTTTCTTATGACAGTAATATTTTCTTTTGAGAAATAAATGTTGTTTCGGTGAAATTAAATATATGAATGTAGGGTTAATTTTCAACCAACGTTTATTAATGTGGAGCAAAATATTTGTTACTCGGTGACAGATTAAATGATGACACTTGTTTTTTACGTTTCTTTAAGATGATACTAAGATTAGCTTTTTTATATAGCCTTCTATGTTGCTAGTTTCTGTTAGTTGTTAGTATTATAGTAATAAATATTTTCGTTTTTGTTGCATTTTATATAACAGTTTCTTTAAAATGTTGCGTCTTACCTATCCGACATTTTTCGAATTTGTTTAGTTGGTCATAAATAAAAGAAAAAGAAAGTGTTAACTCTAAGGCAGAAAACAAAAAAAAACTGCTTGATTTAGAAATAAGAAAAATCGTACTAGTTTGATTAGGTTAATGACTGACTGAATGATTTTGAAAAGTGTCCGTTAAATTCTAATATGGGCTTATTTTATATTCAATTAATTGGATAATTTTGGATGACGTTATATTCTTGTAAAACTTTAGGCTGATCTGAATAATCTCCTTTGCAAAGTAAATAGTTTAAGTTTTCTTCATTGAGATATGAATTTCCGTATAGTAATACCTGAATCTACAAAATATGCTATTTTATGATATAAAAAAAAAATCTTATCTCCAATGACTTTATTCATTTGAGATGAGATATTTTTATTGGAAGAATTCAGAAGGATGAAGTTAACGGAATAAGATCCTCTGGCGCTACTGTCACAATGGGTGTCCCACAAGGGTCCATACTTGGTCCATTTCTGTTTCTTATATATATATATATATATATATATATATATATATATATATATATATATATATATATATATATATATATATATATATATATATATATATATATAAATGACTTATCTTACTATGTGGGTGATAAACATGGAATTGTATTGTTTGCGGATGACACTTCACTTTTATTTAAAGTGAAAAGACAAATTGGTAAGTATGACGAAGTAAACAATATGATTTCAAAAGTTGTACACTGGTTCAGTGTTAATAATTTGCTTCTAAATAGCAACAAAACTAAGTGTATTAAATTTTCAACGCCTTATGTAAGACATGTAGATACCAATGTACAACTTAATGGTAAAATAATGGACCTTGTGGACTCTACTACATTTTTAGGGGTTACTGTAGATAAAAAAATTGCATTGGGGACCACATATCGAGAAATTGGCCAGTAGACTAAGTTCAGCAGCATTCGCAGTAAAAAAAATGAGGCAGCTTACTGATGTTGATACTGCACGCCTTGTTTACTTTAGTTACTTTCATAGTGTTATGTCATATGGAATTCTTCTCTGGGGGAATTCCGGTGAAATAAATACTATATTTGTATTACAAAAAAGGGCTATAAGGGCAATTTACAATCTTAGTCCAAGGACCTCCCTGAGAGAAAAATTCAAAGAAATCAATATCTTAACTGTAATTTCTCAGTATATATTCGAAATCTTGATGTATGTTCGTAAAAATATTTGCTTATTTAAAAAGAATAGTGATATTCACTCCCTAAATACAAGGAACAAAAACAATCTTGCTGTGCATGTGTCTCGTCTCCACAGAATAAGCAACTCTTTTATGGGGCAAAGTATACGCTTCTACAATAAGCTGCCTGATGCCATTAGAGATTTACCAGTTAACAAATTCAAAAAATGTGTTAAAACAAAATTGTGTAAAAAAGGTTACTATAAAATATCTGAATAACTTGATGACAGGAAAGCATGGGATTAACTGCTCCTCATATCGGCAATCCTTATTATTAATGTAACAATTAGTTACTAATTAAATATTTTCATATTTTATTTAAAAAATGTTATGAAAAAAAGACAAGCCCGCTGAGTTTCTTCCGCCGGATCTTCTCAGCGTGTGGCGTTTCCGATCCGGTAGTAGTTTAAAAAATTGTTGACGCATCAAAATAACTTGTAAAAAGTTTTATTGAATAAAGTACTTCTGATTTCTGATTTCTGATTTATATCATAAGATACCAAACAATCAAATGTCTCTCCTAATAGAAAGAGTAACCATCGCCTATAGGCACCAACGATGTAAATGGTGCGTTTCTGTAATTGTAGCGCGGTGGCAACAAACATGATATGGTCATCTACTGGCTACCTTACCCTTCCGGAACATGACAAAGACAAGCATTGACACTATCTAGTACAACAAATAGATTAGAAAACAAGAGGTTCCCTGAAATGTTGTCCGGAAATTTTGAAATTTCTTATGTTTATACATTTTGATAAATTCTTTCCGCCTTTCAACCTTGCTACCTGCAAGAATTTATCATCTTATACGTATTTTTGCTTCGCATCTTATACGTATTATTTCCTATTCATATTAAACTTAAAATATTGCCTACAATTTTTGTCTTAACAAAATGTCATGGCGCCATTTTTTTAATATAGCAGCACGAGCGGCAAAGATAACAGGTAGCAAAATTAAATTTGGAAAAAACCCATCAATATTTATAAAAATACAAATTTTCAAAACTCCCGGAAACTTTCCAGGCGAACCTACCATTATTATTATTGATGTAATCGAATGATGTGTAAAATTTTACACTTTTCCAAACCATAAATTTAAAATGTTTCAAAACCATTATTACTTAACTGGATACAATGAGGGCAAAGTGAATAGCTTCTAACATTATAATACTAATTGGCCTGTTAATTTTCCAATTTTTTCAGTTTCATTGTTATTAATATTATTCAAATCGTTACCATGTTTTCTATAATTATTGATAGTACAAATAATAACATAATTAATTTGATCAACTACCTCGAGTTATATGTGTACTTAATAGAAAGAGTGAAATCGAACGTTAGCCAGACGCTTATAATTGTGGTCTATCACGATTCACGAATTCATCGACGCTGACCCGGCAAACGTTGTTCTGCCTTTTTAACTACTCTTATTTTTGTTTCTATATTTTCTCACCTTTTAAACCTTCCCTGGACTTCAGCAATTAATTTAAAACCAAAATTAGCCAAATCGGTTCAGCCGTTCTCGAGTTTTAGCGAGACTAATGAACAGCAATTGATTTTTATATATGTCGCAGTGAAATTGTCACTAGTCGTTAGATTATAATCTACCTAGGGACTTTATAATTTGGTTAGGTTAGGTTAGCAGTTAAATTATAATATCACTTAGGTAGATTATAATCTAACGGTATTGATAATTTCACTGCGACATATATATAGATATAGTGTTCCATCACTGGATTTGGCAAATTGAAGTTCTCTTGTTTTTGCGATAAGAATATAAATATGTCTTTATTCTTATTCAAGAACATGAGTTTTAGATGTCACTGGACTCGAGTTTTCTACTTATTTTTATCCTTGTCCTCAATGTCATTTATAACTGTACTGAATTTCAGTCCTAATACTTTACAGAATTTAATATGTTTTTAAATTCCTCTATCTATTCCAATGTAGAGTTAACAATTATGTTACCCTTTCCATTTACATAGCACACGTTAGTCCGGGCTCCTATGAAGAATAGTCCAACTGTCGTTCTGCCAGGCATGTCGTAAGAGGCGACCAATTGGCTGTACATGTTACTACCACAGTGAGTATTAGGTGGTAGGGCTCTGCAACGTGTCGCCTGGGTACTTGCAATCATCACCTTATCTATTCCTGCCGCAATAGCGTCAATGCTGGTCATGTTATGCTCCAGTTTGGAGGGTAATGTAACCAGTGTATGTACTTACGCATATGGCATTATCATTCCGCTACACAGATAGTAACTCACCATTAACATCTTTGGTATCTAAAGGAGATGGTTTCTCTTTGTATCAGCAGAGCCATCTGCTTGTTTCTATTTTGTAATATAAAAAAACACAATAAAGGCTTAGGTAGCTCGTCTCTATCTCTACATAAATTTAAATATAATATAATCTGGAAATGCATAGCAGTGCCGTGATTATTATACATTTAAATATCGAATAGACGCTATTGAATTACGTGGACAATTTTAAGCCTTCGTAATTTGTAATTATTCGACTGAAAACAACGCTTACCAACTGAAAAGCATTAAGTGGTATTACGTTAACTGCTGTGTTAAATTCCCTATTTTGTTCTTTACAGAAATATTACAATATTATTGATACATTATTGGAACTGTTTGATGCATTAATAACAAATCTAAATGGATTTCATCCTACCAGTTTTCTTAAGGTATAAATGGAGTAAGCAGAAGCTCAAGAGACGGTCCGTTTACAATTTTTTGTCTCAAAACTCAGCAGTTCGTCAACTGATGCAAAGAATCGACAATTTTTATCGACAAGCTGGACAATATTAAGATCCTTGCCATAACTATTCTAACAAATTTATGATCATAAGATCATAAGACTCCAGCCTGTTTTTGACTTAAAATATGATGTTTTTAACCAAACTGATTTAAGCCTCATTTTTACCTCATGATAGTTACGGCCTCACCAAATAAACTAATCACCAGATATAAAAATAATAAGTGTGCCTACATTAAATACAAGCGACTTCATTCGCGTGACCCTAAATCATAACTTAACTTTTGCTCAGTCGTGTAAAAAATTTCATGTAAAAAAATCAGGGTTAAATCATAATAGTATGGGAGCTCAAGATGCTAAAAGTTACTCGAGCGTTGTAGGGACCAATTGGATTTTGTAGATTAAAATATAGGAAAAATAAAATGTAGTGTAATGTTTTTCATTTCAATGGTGGAGAAAAAATCCAGAGATAAAAAAATGTTTAAAAAATATGTGGCATGGAAACACTACATCGCGTCGGATTAAGGTATGGTGGGTTAATTGCCAGCTAAAATTTAGAAAATCTTAAGATTCTAATGTAGCATAAGGGAGTGGAAAGATCACAAAAGTGTTTCCAACACTAAATCGCGTCGGATTAAGGTATGGTGGGTTAATTGCCAGCTAAAATTTAGAAAATCTTAAGATTCAAATTTAGCATAAGGGAGTGGAAAGATCACAAAATTGCAAAGAAAACGTTGTTTTGACATTTTAGAACGTGTCAGAAATTTTTTTTATTATATAAGAAATTATGTAAGAATAACGAAAAAAAAATATAATCTGACAATTTCCACAAGCCGAAGTTATTGGAATTTTGATTTTGTTTTCTGCCCTAATAACCCATATAAAGGGCTTATATTTAGTGGAGAGCCACGACAGTATACGTGGCAACCCTCCCTATGTTAATCTGACGCGTTTAAGTAAATCCAAAACTCCCCTCTTAGGATCCTCTCCCGTCAAATTTTCTCCTCTTTGTAATAAATATTAGTTTAGACTCTGTATATATCTACACAGTCTAAACTAATATTTATTTTATTAATAAAATAATATTTCTTTAATTAATAAAATATAGAATACATATTTTATTAATTAAAGAAAAATATTTTTTTAATTAAAAAAATATATTTACTTTCTTATTTTTTACATCTATTGTAAAGTTTTTGTATACTAAAATATTGTCAAATCTTGAAATATTTGCGGCCATATATGTTAGAATTTTAATGTGTTATTGGCAACTATACTTTGATTTTAATAACTTGTTGCATCCATTATCTTGTGAATACACTGTGTTTTTTCTAGAATTAAACATATATTTAAATATTTTCTACTAATTTAAAACTACATCTGCAACAAATTTAAGTCTGAATCTTAATATAAATCGCATCTATCTGTACATAAACACTTACAGACACAAGTTTGTCTTTTGTAACATTTTCATAAATAAAATTGTAATTTGACTTTTACGAGATGTGTACAATAAAGTATGAAATAAATAAATAAAATAAATAAATTTAAGTAAACTTAAAATAATTAGCAGTGCGTTATTGAAATTAAAATTTTCAATAACGTCTAAATAGTATTGAATTACCTGGAAAACTTAAAACATTTACATAAAATTAATGTCGTTTTATATAAAACCGTAATTATTGGACTGAACACAACGCTTACCAACTGAAAAGCATTTAACGTTATTGCAATAATTGCTGTGTTAATTTTCCTAGATTGTTCATTATATTGCTTTAATTTGATTAATACTAATATTGAAACTTTTACTTCTTTTTTCGTAGTATAGAACACGTATACGGCGCGCGCCAGAATAGAATATTTACTCGTAGTTCAAGCTGCAAGGTAAAGTTTCTCCATACCGACACCAATCTGAACAAAGAAAAGAGCCTATAGAAATATACAGAAAAGAGTTTGAAAGAAAATTAATGACTTCGCCGCGTGTACGTGTTTATATATGAATACGTGAAGTAAAAAATTTGACCTCTGTTACCTAAACGGTTATACTTTATATAAAATTTGGCACTGTTAAGTTTACACTGCTGAAACACCTGATATTTTTAAAAATTACGCATAAGAAATACATTTAATTACACAGAGAAAATCATTACACACATTATGTTTATTTGACATACATCATCATACATTATACACATGTGTGTTACATTACATTTACGGCTAATTCTGTTGTAAAACTTAAAAGCCATTTAATTGTTTATGGTCGAATTCTGGCCACAGGACGATATATAAATTGGTAACGCATAGATAAAACTTCAACAATGTTTCTGAGTCAACGCACTCATTTTGTATTTTTTTTATTTGATTATTTATTGTACAAAATAATCTATACATATAATAAAATCGTAGGAAAGTCAAAACTGTACATTGAATATTTTTTTAAAAGAATACTTGGGGCGTGATCTACAATCGATATCGAAGCCAAAAATATACTTTTTAGAATGTTTGTCTGTTTGTCTGTCTGTCTGTCTGTCTGTCTGTCTGTCTGTCCGTCCGTCCGTCCGTCCGTTTCCTTTTTTTCATTTCCTAAGTATGTCCCAACACTAGTACCTACTGATCAGTAGGTGCCATTTGGGGAATAAAACTTAAAATAATAGAATATTCCACTAATGGCACCTGCCAAAAATATCGAGAGGTGCCGTATGTGGAATACCTCAGGTGCCATTGTCTCAGGTGCCATTTAAGCGGGTGACCAATATGGAATATTTAAAAAATAAATTTGTTTAATTCTAACGAGCGCATACTCAATCTTAGATCAGAAAACAAAAAATGGGCACTAAACTCATTGTAAAATAGACAAAATATTCATAGTTTGTCTATTATTACTCGTTGTGAAATAGACAAACTATTCATAGTTTGTCTATTGCACAACGACTAAATATGAAAGGGTTTCAATAAACCAATGTTTTACTACTAAAATTGCTTCAACAATAACTAATATAAATGTAATATGAATATTATGTCACCAAATCCCTTGCGGACTAGGCAGAATAAATAGAATATCAATAGATCTCAGGATTTACCCGAGCATCTGCTGTCAAAAGCAATTACTATCGCAGCATTTGCAGCATTAAATTTTCAAAAATTACAGTTTTTCAGATATTAAAATGACTATTTTTTTATAGAAGAGGGGGCAAACGAGCAAGAGGTGCACCTGATGGTAAGTGATCACCACCGCCCATGGACATCTGCAATACCAGAGGTCTTGCAGTTGCGTTGCCGGCCTTTTAAGAATGAGTAAGCTCTTTTCTTGAAGGTCCCTATGTCGTAACCGTTCGGAAACACCCATGCCGGTAATTGATGCGAATTCGATATGTCGACTCCCAGGATTCCGACACTAGCTGAGGCTGTCAGGAGAGTATCCCCAAATCGAGGTGATACGACAAAGGGTGTCTTTTTTGCGGTGAACACGCCAAGCTGTGTCTTCTTGGGGTTAAAAGTGACCAGGATTTGACGACCCCATTCAGAGACATCAGTAAGTCGATTCTCGACTTCAGACACAAGCTTGTTTCGGCACTCTTCGACGTGTTCCCGAGAAATATCGCTTCGGTCGGAGTATGTAGCATCACCAGTGCTGTCATCCGCATAGCAATGTATGTTGCGAATTCGCATCATGTCATTGATATGCAGAAGAAAGAGTGTCGGTGATAGCACGCAGCCTTGGGGAACACCAGCATTGACAGATTTAAGGTCGGAGCACGCACTGTCGAAACGACCTTGATGCTCCGGTCAGCCAAAAAACTGGTGATCTACTTGCATAATTTCTCGGGAAGCCCATAGGAAGGCAGCTTCGCGAGAAGCACTTTGTGCCATAAACGATCAAAGGCCTTCGCTATGTCCAAACTAACTGCCAACGCCTCCCCCTTGGACTCAACTGCTTCCGCCCACCGATGAGTTAGGTATACTAGAAGGTCACCGGATGAACGACCGCGACGGAAACCGTACTGACGGTCGCTAATCAGCTGGTGCTCTTCTAAATACTTGAGGAGCTGAGAGTTGATGATCGTCTCCATAATTTTGGAGAACAAGGAGGTTATGGCTATGGGCCGATAGTTAGACGGATTAGAGCGATCTCCTTTTTTAGGGATGGGATGAACCAAAGCTGTCTTCCATGAATTCGGTACCACGCCCGAGTGAGTAGGAGAGCCGAAATAGGCGTGTAAATACTGGCGCCAACTCTGGAGCACACACTTTTAGCACGATCGGAGGGATGCTATCCGGCCCACTCGACTTGTGGATATTCAAGGAAAGTAGTGCTTTACTATTTTATTTACTATCACCATAAAAGTGATTTGATGTCAATCTTCTTTATACATCGTTTGTAGACTGGTTCAACGTGGTGAAGTTCTTCTTTGGTTTGTGATTGATCCCTTTTATTTGTTGGTTTGTACTGATCAATAATTTCTTCTATATTGTCTTCTTACATTCTGCCCAACCGATGCCTTACTCTACCCAACTTTATCTTTCCTCTTAACACACTCTGCCCTATTTTATTTTAATTGAATTCAAAGATTTTAGTACTTATATACTAATGGCGTTTAAAAGCATAAAAATATATTTATCATAAAGGCAAAATGCTATTTTTACATAAATATAGCTTATTTCTACTTTAATCTCACTTGTTTCAATATTTGAATTAAAACAACACTTTGTATTCTGTTCGAGTACAAACAGGTACAATTTCAAGGTGGCCTGATGAAATACTTTCAGATAAATAAAACCCAATGATTAAACTTTTTGATTTTCTTCGAACTTGTCCCAATACGAATATTTTACCTCGGTGTTGATTTGAATCTTTTATTAAGTATGCTCCATACTGGCAGATTATTTTTATGTGTTTGAAAGAGACAAGCAAAAGCAGGACGTCCGCTGATTTTACTGAATTGATCAATTGAGCTAAAATTTGGATCATACCTTTAGTTCTAATAATAATACAATTACACGTGTGTATTAAGTATTATTGTAAATTCAAGATAGCCGCTACTCGTTGCCATAAACTTGTGGATAATATTTTTATGTACAATTTCCGTAATAAAACAAAAGAAAAAATACAATACAGACATGGCCACCACCATGCAATCACGAAGTACATTTTTAAATCCCTTATATATATATATATATATATATATATATATATATATATATATATATATATATATATATATATATATATATATATATATATATATATATATATATATATGTATATATATATATATATATATATATATATATATATATATATATATATCTCAAAGAAATGGCTTGACTAATGCAATACAACCATTGATATAAAAAATCCAAGATACACAATCAGTGTCTCAAAAACGTCCTCTAAAAATGAGCGCACATTTTCAAATTGTGCGCTAATTTCAAATAGAATCGCGTCAGTCACGACATCAATGGTCGCGACACTGTCAATTTTATTTCTTTTTGTACATTGCTTTGTAAAAACAACTATAAACCTTGCGCTTAAGGTTGGATATGCAAATACATATGTTTTTGCCATATCTATAATTACTTATGTGAAATTATGGACAGTTTTAAGTGTCAGTTTTGTTCGGGACTGTGCATCTAGGGTTTTTTATATCAATGAATACAATACACTATAAAAAATCCAATTTTAATTAATGAATGAAACAAAATGGCGGGTCATAGAGTTTAGGCAGTTAATTTACTAAAACTGGAATATAAATACTTAATCAAGACAAAGGGCTTTCTCGACGTATAATTGTGATTCAATCATAAATCTCCTAGCCTAGTTAAGATTTCGTTTCGTATCGAAGATTGTGTGGTATTAGGGTAGCTAAAATAATACGTCATTAATAGTACTAACAATACCACATTAAAAGTAAAAGGTTGGAGCGCATTTAGAACTATGAGTTATACTCATGAGTTATCAATTATCCTCAAAAACAAAATAGAAGAAAATAATAATGGAACGAAAATAAACCAAAATCAAAGAAGAAACTGCACAGCAGTTTCTTCTTACCATAAGAAATGAACGATACCACGAAAAAAGATTAGCCTTCTGAGGGTGGTTCACATAGTCCCATGAATAGCAGATGAAACAGTAACAGATTGAAAAAAATTTTGAAGGTGGTATAAAATGAATACATTTGTATTTAGACTGTGATGTATGTCGTTCAGTTTTCTCTATTTACTCAATGAAATAGTGAGACGAGCTATATAAGTATGTTGCAAAATTTAAGTAGCAGACTGAAATCTGATATGGTTTTTTGCCTCATGACTCGTTAAAACACGTGAAGCTGTTGGTTATTCTAAAAAGAAATGATAGTTTTCAAAATAAGCACTACCACGCACTTTGCTAGCCAATAAAGCTGGTTAATGGTAGTAAATCTCAGCATTTATTCATTCTATCTATTACTTAAGAGAATATGAATATACTAATTGATAATTTTTATTTTAAGCCCTAAAACTTCATACTGTATGTAATTTCTCCTATTATTAAAAAAGTAAAAAATTGTTTCTGATTTTCAAATAAAGTGTTTTTCTATATTAACATCAAGTGGAAAACAGGTTAAAGAGGTTAATGTGAAAAATATAAATTACTATTTTGCGACGGCCACCATATTCTATTAGCCAAAATGCCACCTTGCTGATTGTGTGACGCATAACAACCTCTTTTATTTGATATTTACATTGTTAATGTAATCATTATATAAATCGTTATTTGGCGACGGTCGCCATATTGGATTTACAACAAATTCACTTTTCTCATTGTGTAATGCTCATTAACCTCTTTAATTTGATGCCTACATATATCATAAAATATAAATTACTTTTTGTGACGATCGTCATATTAAATTCACAATAATGTCACACTGCATATGGTATTAAGGCCATCAATACATTTTATTTGATGCCTATAAGAGTCCCTATGAAAATGATAAAACACCATTTTGTATCATCAGACATATTGGATTAGCCATGGCGGCATTTACGCGATCTTGTATTGAAACGGCAACCAAATGTGTGTGCTAAATTTCGGCCTAATCGGAAAGTGAGTCAGATTTAACTTGCAAGATTTGATAACAGACTAAATAAAAGCTCGTAATAAAACATCTTCTTTTATGTTTGTGTGTATCAACAAATAAATTCGAAATGTAAAAGCCCGTACTTTTAACTGTATTGAAAATCGCTTTTTACTTTACAGATTCAATAAATCTGAAACTGTTATGATGTTCAAATTGACCATTTACAAGGGTAATAAAAAAGTTTATTGCAAAGCTTCGCAATAATTTTTTCACCCTCAAAATCCGATTTGATACTACTGACTGAGGTATTGCCATTACCATGTTTATGACAGCAATTTTAAATAAAACCAATATAAAACAAGCCAAATTATAATAAATTTATAATATTTTTAAATATAAGAAAACAGTTATAAATTTATTATAATATTTTGAAAAATAGGCCATCTACTTTCCTACGAAGTAAATAAAGTTCCAATGTCTTATCATTGCTACTGGAGGTTGAGATGAATGTACGTTTAAGTGACATGGTAAAGATTTCTTACCATTTTGAGTTACCCCTTTTCCAGAACTGAGTAACAATATTCAATCTTTGTTCTTCATTTATTTTTGTTGTACATTTCAGACGACAGCTGTCGGTTCAGGGCGATTGTACCTGTTTATCTGGATTTTTTCCCTGTGACCGTTTCGTACGCTTTGCCTGAATGTTTTAAACATTTTTTTTCTATTTTTCAGGCTATTTTCCAAAGGATTCGCATATTTATTTTCAGCGCCTCAACATACAGAAGCATAGAAGTATGGACTTGTCTATTCTCTGGTTGCAAGTACACTGCGACTATTATTCATGTATTTACGCGTATAATACGTACTTACATAGTAAAACTTTATCCCGCATGGCTAAACAATATTTCATGTATATTCCGTTTTGAATAATTATAGGAGAAACGTTGTTCGATATATGATATAAAATTAATGTTATATATTTAAATTCCTAGAACTCGCACGATATTGAAATATTGAAATGAAGTTGTTGAATATAAGCCTGGTAAAATTAGGGAGGCTAAGAGGTAAAAGTTTGCTTCAATTATTAACTGTTGAACCGTGTATATTGTTAAGCTTTTCAATATTTTATTCTTGGAAAATTTGTTGTTTTCTCAACAAGTGGAAATTTGTACGATAATTTGAATACCAGCGCTGCTAATTAAGTATATCAGTTTTCAATTTGTTAAATAACTTACGTGATCGGATTTTGTTATTTGTTTAAATTAAGAGAGCGTAAATTTAATGAACTTATTTATGAATAATAATATAGTAATAACATGAAGTTCTAATGATCTGGTGTCGATGTTGACTACATGAGGTCCCGTGTCTGATTCCTGGGATTCCAATTCAAAAAGGTGTTTTTCCAATTTTTTGATAAAAACCTCGTTGCCCGGGATTCGAATGTGTCATGTTGGCGATAGGCTTGCTACCTATCACATTGTGGGACCAAGTATCTTCGGCTGATTGTGGGTGCACTAAGCACTTGCTGTACCTCTGCGTACTTGTTTGGGGATACGGGTGTGAAGATACTTTTTATTTTTTTATAACCATACTTAACCTTAAGAAGATATAAAAAAATTAAAGTTTTAAAATTACATAGGTATAATAATCATTGATATAAAATACCCAAGATACACAGTTTCGAACAAAACTGACACTCAAAACTGTCGCTAATTCAGTCTAAAAAGTTTATAGTTATGGCACAAACGTATTTTTGGATATTCAACCTTAAACGCAAAATTTAAAGTCATTTTTAAAAAACAATGTACAAAAAGCAATAAATTTTTTGACTTTAGTTAGCCGGTAGGACAAGGCACATGTGGAGTCGAATATAAATATTTTTATGCATTGAGGTAGTATTTTAAGGGTTTGTAAAATTTACATAAAAAAATATATCAATAAAACAAATAATGACCATTAAAATAATTTATTTATATTTCAAACGTTACAGGTTATTGGTTCTATTACACAGAACCTACACATATAGGCAAACTGTGGGTTTATAGCCATTTAGTATTTGACGCTTGATATTGATACATTTAGTTTGCATAGTCTAATAGATTTAGAATATACTGAAATAGGAAATTTACTGCAGTAGTGACTATGACTAACTTATAAAGTTCATAGATACTTACATGATAACAGACACGTCTTTTTCAGACTTATTATGTAATGTATCGACAACATAGTAAGGAAATGCATTAATTTCCTAGAAATAAGTTTAGTTTTTCGTAGAATTCTCGTTTTGAAATAGATTTCAGTTTTTCTGTTTTTTTTTTTTTGCAGTATTATGTAAACGAACATTTGTTTAGTTATAGTATCTGCAGACGTACGAGCGAATACTGCCCATAGACATTTGAAACACAATAGGTTAGTTGCTAATGCGATGTCGGCTTCTGAAAATTTTATTGACCCTCGTATAAAAAAATCCAAATAACATTGAACACAATTTTTTAGCTCTTAATTGTAAGAGCTAAAAAATTGTGTTCAATGTTATTCGGAAGATCAAATTCGTTGATGATTTTGAAAAAAATATACATCTTTTCAAATACTGAATAACTAAGTATCATTTAAAAAAACTTTGGAGTTTTGAACTTTTTTAATTCAATAGTCTATGCTTAGGCATAGTTTTTTTCTTTGAGGTTAAAATACTTAAATTTAACGGGAAGTTTCAGGTGGCCTGTAGGGTCAACCAGCTCACAGATTTTTTTAATATAGTTACATTAGTTGGTTACATAGGTGTGTTAGATACACAGAAATCCTAATAGATACGTATATTTAGTTTGGAGTATAGTTTAGTACATATAATATTATTGCGAAAGGTAATTTTAGATTAGATATTTCCTGTTAATTATAAATTTCTTTTATAATTACGTTAGTTTTTTCGATAGGTGTGTTACTAATAGGTATTTTTAGTTTGAGGTATAGTTAGTTATGATATTAGGTATAGAAAATTTAGAAGTTATAGGAAGTTCAGGTCTTACGTTTTTTACTTACATTTTAATAACAAAAATGTCGAATATAAATAATTAAGATGAATATGTAAATATTATTTTTAACGTACTAGCGGCCCACCCGGCAATGTAGAGATTTTTAATAAAATAAAGAAAGGTTAAATAAGTTCTAAAGTAAATATACGCGAGCAAAGCCGCGGGTAGCAGCTAGTATGCAAATAAAACAACTCGTACATATAAACAGTCACTTAAAATTTATACGAGACTAGCTGCAGATCTCTGCATTAGGATAAAAGTATTCTATGTGCTATTCCAGGTCATCTTATATCCAAGTCCAAATCCAAATTGGTACAGCCATTTTTTACGTGATTGATTATCAAACATCCAAACATAAAAACTTTAACATTTATAATATGTATAGTATAAGATATCCGCAATCAAAAACAACATTTTATTAAAAATAAATTATTAAATCAAAAAATAAACATTCTTAATGCAACCTATGCCTTCCACTTAAGAAATCATTATCAACAATACGTGTAAACAGAACAAAATTCGATGCTAGTTATGATTTCCAATTGTTATATTAAAAGTTTCGTAATATATCTCCAAAGTTCTTCGTAAGAATCACAATTATATATTGTTATTTCATATTCGTACCAATAGAATAAAAAGAATCACCTAACTTGGTCCTCAAAATAAGTAATCAATATAATCAAACATTTTAAAATCGTCAAATTGATGTCCTCTTCTCTTTTGGCAGTTGGTTAACAACTATAAAAGGTACTCAAAATTATTAATGAAAAAAAATAATCTTATTAAAAAAAATAACTTATTAATGAAAAAAAATCGACTCCACTAATAATAACAGGATCAATTTGTATTATTCGACTAAATTAAAAGGAGGTTGTAATGCACTGTCCTTTTACTGAAAAAGTGACAATTGAAATTTTGTCGTATTATATTTGGAGTGTCGAGTACATTTTTAAGAAAAATAAAATGAAAATCATGCATTACACCCTATATTTAGTAATATAAACGACAAAAATAAATCGATAAACTCTTATACTTAACGAAAATACAATATCTTATATTTTTTTAACATTCATGATGTTGTATTTAACAATTTATCAGAGAACAATTCTGTATTTTTGACGCGCGGGCAGTGACGTGAGCGACGGGCTTCTATTTGAAGTGAGTGCACAATTTTAAATTGTGCACTCATTCTTAGAGGACGTTTTTGAGACACTGATTGTGTATCTTGGGTTTTTATATATCAATGGGTATTATAATACGTAACGCGCAAGTTTTAACTTCTCGCTGAAGGAGAATTTCACCTAGATTTTTGAAAATCGGATTTTTAACAGATTTCCACGTTTTAAGGTCCTTTCCTGACTATTTTTATGATGACGTCAGCATGTCTGTATAAATGTATGTGTGTCTCTATCTGTGTCTGTATGTGTGTGTGTTTGTGTGTGTGTGTGTGTGTGTGTGTGTGTGTGTGTGGGCGTGTGTGTGTGATTTCGTGTTTGTGTGTGTATGTGTGTATTTACGTGTAAACCTTTTATAACTTTTGAATGGCTTGACCGATCGAAACTCGGTTGACAGCATTCGATTAGATTTTACTAAACTTACATTTTCTGAAAATTGAAACCGATTTGACCCCGAAGATTTTGACTACTTTTGAAAAAAAAATTGGAAAATTTTTTTTTAAACATCTAGATTAATGTAACGACTGATTGCAAAATCCATTCAGCTCATTTTATTAAAGTGCGTCCAATGCCGTAAATTGCATCAAAGTTGATTAATTAGTTCGGAAGTTATGGTTGATGAAAATTTAAAAAAGTGTTTTTTATTTTCATCAATTATTACTTTGAGATTTTCTAATCAATCAATTGTTGACCTTCAACAAAGTTTCCGTACATAAAAAGATGAAAAATCAAAATCGAAATAAGTATTCGAAAGTTATAGCTTTTTATACATTGAAATTATTTTGTAATAAACCAATTATAGTTTTTTAAAATAACTTCCAGACTAATATATCGACTGATTTTAAAATCTATTATCCTTATAAAAATGCATCAAATACTCTAAAACACATCAAAATTGGTTGATTTGTTCATAATTTATCAATGGCGACCTTTTTGAAAACACCGTTTTTTCTTAATTTCTTCGATATTTTCAACTAGATTTTGTAGACAAGACAACTTTAGAGCTCAGAAAATTGCACTGAATGCCATTAAAAAGATCCAAGTCAATCATTATGTTCAAAATAAATAGCTTTTTGACGTGAATACGTCTTTAAATTTGCCCTCATAGCGGGGACAGTTCAAAAACGGATGATAAAAAAATTGGGAGTTACGGTTTGGTGTTATAGCTTTTTTGTTTTGGTATTGCAGGGGAAATGCATTTACGCACAACCGGGCCACAAAGCGTGGCCCGAGTGTGGAACTCGCCGGCTTCCGCCGACCGACCATTCCCACTTAAACCCCTGCGGCGTCACTCCTGGATGCTTTTGTAGGTGGGGTGATGGGTACGCGTGAGCATTATCGATTACCCCGCCAGCATCCGCATCCATCCACCGGGGACAACCCCGGTGGACGACTTTGGCCATTTTTAACGAGGTTGGCTTCCTCACACTCGTGCGCAGGCGGGACCAGAGCCCCTGCTTTTGCACCGCTGGCCTTGCAGGCCCGCCACCCAACGACCCGAATGTGCACTGAGCAAATGCCCTAGGCAGAAGCCCTGGACAGATGCCCCTCCCCTCTTGGCCATTTTTAAGGAGGTTGGCCTTCCTCGTTCTCTGTACGCAGGTGAGGGTATAGCCGCCGCCTATGCACCGCGGGCCTTGAAGGCTCGCCATCGCACGACCCGAAGGTCCGCTGAGTCGAAGCTCCCCGTGCGCGCAAAGCGCGCTGCGCACCTCTACCTCCTCTTCAAGAAGAGGGGTTCAAGCGCGCCCACCTCGGTCCAATTAGCTTCTTCAGGGTGCTGGATTGCATCCCGGATACTGAGCCTCCCCACCACGACAAGGCACCATGGCGGAACCATGGCGGGGTTGGTGTTATAGCTACGTAACTATCACCAACATACAAAATCTAATTATACCACTGGTTAACTAAAGAATCAAAAAATTTGATAAGCTGAGCGCGGATTGCAATGCTTCACGGTGAGTGGAACAGTAAGTGTCGCCATTTTTAGGTAATTTCACTGCGTTACATATTTTGTGTATGGTATATCTTCTGACACAGAGCAACTATAAAGTTCAATCAAATTTTATTCGAAATCCCTTGTAATGATTTATTAATTGTACAAAATTTAAAAATAAAATTAAACGCTTACATTAAATATATATGACATTTAAATCATTTCATGGTAAAATCTTTGTTACCGCCTAGTATCCGCGATGGTGAAAGCGCTGTGTCACCATGCAGGCCGAAAATATCTGTGACGGAGGACGAAATTGTTAATGTCATAAGATTTATGCAGCGAGGGAAGTCTCCTGAACATGATGGTCTCAGTTTCTTCTCTTCTTGATGTATAGACAATACAAAGATTGGTGTACTTATAACTCGGTGTAAAATACGTTATAAGTACATCAAGCGCTTCTCTCAAAGTTGCCTTCCTAAGGGCTCCCCGAGAAATTATGCAAGTGGATCACCAGTTTTTTGGCTGATTGGAGTATCAAAGTCGTAGTCGACGGTGCATGCTCCGACCTAAAACCTGTCAATGCTGATGTTCCCCAAGGCTGCGTGCTATCACCGACACTCTTTCTTCTGCATATCAATGATATGTTGCGAATTAGTAACATACATTGCTATGCGGACGACAGTACTGGTGATGCTACATACTCCGGCCGTAGCGATATTTCTCGGGAACACGTCGAAGAGGGTCGGTACAAGCTCGTGTCAGACTCGAGAATCGACTAACCAATGTCTCAGAATGGGGTTGTCAAAACCTTGTTACATTTAACCCCAAAAACACGCAGCTTTGTGCGTTCACCGCTAAAAAACACCCTTTGTCGTATCACCTCGGTTCGAGAACACTCACCTGACAGCATCAGCCAGTATAGGAATACTGGGAGTCGACATATCGAACAACGTTCAGTTCCGCAGTCATTTGGAAGGAAAGGCAAAACTAGCCTCTAAAAAGCTTGGCATACTCAGTAGAGCAAAGCAGTACTTCATGCCAGCCCATCGCCTTCAACTTTACAAGGCCCAAATTCGACCTCACATGAAGTACTGTTCTCACCTCTGGGCCGGAGCTCCTCAGTACCAGCTTCTTCCTCTTGATCGTATTCAATGTAGAGCGGTTCGAATCATCGACGATCAGGCTATTTCTAATCGGCTTAACTGTTTGGCGTTACGCAGCGATGTAGGTTCGCTCTGCATCTTTGACCGTATGTATCATGGGGAGTGCTCCGGAGAGTTATTCGGACTAATTCCTGCAGCTAAATTCCATCATCGGACATCGCGTCAAAATTTAAAGTTCCATCCTCACTATCTTGATGTCTGGAAAACAATAACCGTGCGCTTTTGTCGGCACTTTTTGCCTCGCACTACTCCACTGTGGAATCAATTACCCTCGGGGGTGTTTCCGAACGGATACGACTTAGCCGCTCACACCACCAACCATTTTCGTATTTTTTCCTAAAAACACACGGACCGTTACGCACACGCGTTTCGAATCCGTTCCAATGGACCGTGGTCACAAAAATGGTTTATGAGTTGTTTGGATTGAATCCGATACTGTAAAGCGTATATTTTTTAAGAGGTCTTGAGCACTGCAATACACTGGTGTTAGAATGGTTTAATTTAAACGGCTTAAGCTACAAAATAATTCAGGTGTAACACGACACTTTGAGAAAAATATGACTACTTGTTAGTCGAGGATTTTTAATTCAAAAAGTAAATCGATGACCTATGCTTTTTATATTTTTTTTAAATAATTGGTAAACATATACATACGGAAAAAATAAACAACATATAGTACAAAAATATTTATTTACATAAATATTAATATCTTTTTTTTTCATAATTAATACGTAATTTTTTTCGTAATTTTTAAATAATTTATTTCTTTTTCAATTTTACAGCTATGTTAATTTTTTTTTAAATATTGTTTAGGATATTTCACATTCACATCATATGATTTTTTTGAGATCATAGATATCAACACTAAAATTTACGAAAATAAATAAAAATAGGTACCGTCATACCCAAAGCGCTGTTATCATTAAGTTGGTCATTGACGAAATATATGTTTTATTAATTGATATTTACGGTTTTTTGACAAAATTATTATCTAAACTGTTAGATCTTGAACTAATCTTGATTATAAATAAAGTTTACTTGTTGATTAATACGCCAAAACACTTTTAAATTAACCTGTATCATAAAGTGCAACCAACACATAACACACAGCACGAATCAAAATGGCGAACTAAGTTCTTTTATTTTTCCCCAAGAGCGTATTTGAAAAAGAATGCCAATTGGATGTTATTCTATACAATGTTTCGTTCGAAAAAGATAAAATACCATAGAGTATTGTATTAAAACTGGTAAATAGTGAAAATGTTGTTTTTTTGTATGAAGTTAGCGTAAGTCCCTATAGAGACCATAGTGTATTAACGGCATTTTCTCAGAGGTCTCATTAGTTACCAAAGTGATGTGAGCGGTTAGGGACCTTCAATAAACAAGCTTATTCATTTTTAAAAGGCCGGCAACGCAGTTGCAAGACCCCTGGTATTGCAGTTGTCCATGGGCGGCGGTGATCACTCATCACCGATCACTCATCAGGTGCACCACCTGCTCGTTTGCCCCATCTGCTATAAAAAAATGCTGGTCCACATATAGCGCATATTTTGACAGGGTTTTTTTATCTCTGTTTGCGTCACTCGTACCTACCAGACTAGTTAATAAGAACAATGATTGTACCCGTTTTAATAAACAGGACTGGAAATGTATCAGACAAATCCAACTACAGACCTATCTCACTTGCTACGAAAATAGTCAAGATAATTGACAGTGTGCTTAATAGGCGCCTAGTTGGACATGTAAGCCTAAATAATACAGTTCGGTTTTAGGCCTTGATTGTCTATCGGGGATGCCATATTAAGCCTTAAGCACACTGTCAGATATTATACAGACAGAAAAACACCAGACCAACTTTTTTGGCTTATAAAAAGAAATATTAAATTCAGTCCGAAAAATATTCTCATAGGTACCTTGTGTGGCCCAGGGCTTATCGTTATAAGTACACCAATCTTTGTACTGTCTATACATCATTGTTAAATTAAGATCTTCATCAAGATATGTTTTGCTAGTGGACGCTCGGCAATAATGCGACTCTTTCCTAGGGTAAGAATTAATGTGATCTCTAACAAAGTTTTTGACACCATCAGGCAGGCATCTTCCCTTTTTGTTATGTTTACCTCTCAAATCCTCTGAAAGCACTCCTGGAATCGGCTTTTTTAGATACTGTTGTTAAAAAAGAGTATCCAATATTTAAAGTTGCTTTGTAGAATCGTTTACACACTCTAATTTTCTCCGAGTCTGCAGTAAAATATTAAGCCATATTAAGACTTCTTTTGCTATTCTCGTTATGTAAAGAATATTTGGGCTTAATAGGCTGCATGCTCCTGTGAACGTAGTCTCTTTGTCTTGCTAAGTTACCCATTTTCCAGAACTGAATAAAAATATTCAATCTTTGTTCTTCATTTATTTTTGTTGTACATTTCAGACAACAGCTGTCGTCAGTTCAAGGCGATTGTACCTGTTTATCTGGATTTTTTCCTGTGACCGTTTCGTACGCTTTGCCTGAATTTTTTAAACATTTTTTTATTTTTTTCTATTTTTCAGGCATACGCTTTTTACATTTCTTATCAAAGCATACTGATTCTTCTAATGTATTGAAACTTTTCTCAGTTTGTATTGTGTTCCCTACCTTCATGTCATTTTCCACTTGTAAAGTTTGCTCTTCATCACCTAAAATTAAAACAAAGCAACAGAATTAGTACGTAAAGATCACCCCCTAATACTTGTAACGTAGATAACAGAACAATAAGAACGTTGTGTAGACTTAGATTGGATTTGATCGTCAATAATAAGTGCATCGTGGCACTCGGAAAGTTCAAGCACTGGCTGTAAGCACTGGGTCTGGTTTACATTAATAGCTGGTACAGTTTTAGGCTCACGAGACTCAATTGTTAATTCCATATTCTCATATTCATTATTTGCTGAAAATAAGCAGAATAATTCAATTAAAATAGATTTAAACTGTTTTTTTAACTTAAAAGAAAGGCAGGCAGGTATTTACTTGTAGTATTAGTAGGCTTCAGATAGCACTGATTTACAATAACAGGCTTAGTAATAAATACAGAGAACTCATCGTTAGGTACACTTTCAACCAGGTCCATGTTCCGTTTTGTATTTGATAATTGTCTACCAATACTGTTATCTGAAATTAAAAAAATATAGATACATACCTGCTCAAGTAACAAAATAGGTTTAAAAAGTAAATAACGACTTAGCATCTTGTATGACACAATATCTTACATAAAATTTTTGAGTGATTACATGATGCCTGGGCTAATTTATACACTACTAATACTGAAAAACTGAATAAAGCTGAAGTGTTTGTTTGGCTGAACGCGCTAATCTCAAGATCTACTGCTCCGAATTGAAAAAATATTTTTGTGTTGGATACAGTGTCGCGGCAACCCCAAGAGCATTCTAAAGATGTTATTATATTGTACTCGCAAAACGTTGTAGGTACGTTGCGTGTACTTTACCAAGAGGCCGCTTGAGTAGAAGGACTGACAGTAAGCCCGAAACAGTGTGATTTTTCACTTCTTTACTACATCAAGTAAACCTACGGGCCAGCATGTTACCTTTCACCGCCAACACCCTGCGTTCCCGCTACACGCCTAAATCATCCTTCATGTCAGACAATACAATGTGACTCAAATATTTGAATGTATCTACAACTGTTAATACATGACTGACGAGTATGTCGGGGGCACGGGAGTTAGCTTGTGTTTCCCCGCTTTGAACACATTTACCTCGCTCTTTTTGGGATTTTATTTTAAGCTATGCTCTTGCGCATAGGTTTCGCACACATATACAAGTTTTCTGAGCGCGTTGACCGATGGAGCCAGCAGCACCATGTCATCAGCATAACTGATATTATTGACACAGATTCCGTCAATGTAACATTAGACATGAATGCTGCTAGGTTCATCAATCAATTGGATAATATACAGATTAAACAGTACTGGATGTAACAACATAATTTACAGTAACAATATAATTTTAGTAACGATGAGGCTCCATAATACTAATATCAAGGCAAAAATGTCACTTTATATTTATTGCAATTTACATTATGTTCTGTAGATGTAGATATTACGGTACATTTTCATTGTTCGGATTTAAATTGAATAACATAATGTATGTGCACCACTTGTAACAGAACGTAATTGCGAAATGAACGCTACAATGTAACCTTTTGTTGAAAGCAAATAGCAACATCTAACTCGGAAATGCGCAGATAGCAAACCGACAATTTAACTTTTCATATTTGCCTTTACGTTTAAGTAATTTGAGGTTACATATTATATGTTACTGTAAGCGCTAGTATTAAAAATAATATGAGACTGAAAACTGTATAGCTGTGTTGAAGTATGAGATAATTACAGTGAAATATATGTGTATGTGATTCCTAATAATTAAAAGAAATAATAGTGTAATTGTCTTGAAAAGGGTTTGAAGTTTTTCCTTTACGTATTAATATAATACCTACCGTGTTTAGGTATTATTATATAATATATGTATATATGGGTGATTCCGTTCTAACTGTGATATTCAATGTCCTGTATTGTTTGTTCTCACAGGTCGTTAATTAATAATTAATTTATGAAATTTTTGTACTTATTGGAAAATAATAAACATATTTCAACATTATTTTCATATAATATAACTTGCCACTTACAGAAAACTTACAATATATCACTTAAATGTCAATACCGTGTCATGTCCATTTCTAGAATTTATTTATAAATTGTTAGTTTTTTTGTCGTAATAAATGATTTAAACTAATTACCTCATAAATTCTAATGTTTACGACAAAAAAAACTAACAATTTATAAATAAATTCTAAAAATAGACATGACACGGTACTGACATTATATCACAGTTAGAACGGAATCACCCATATATATATATATATATATATATATATATATATATATATATATATATATATATATAACGTATACAGAGTTACTTTTAAAGGTCCGTTAAAATTTTCAAAGGGTTTTTTTTTTCAGAGGTCCGTTAAATTTTTATCCAACACAAAAAATAAAACGCATGGATACAATTTCAATAATGCAAAATTCGAACTAAAGTATTTTTATTGTCTTTGACCAAATTAAAAGTGATCGGGAAAAACGTACCTAGAGCAACAAGTTACATAATAGTTACTATCGCAATTGTAGTTAAATGAAAAATGACGCACTGCCAGCATTACAGAGTTCATTCACAAGATTCGGTGCATCGAATTCATGAATATAGTGGAATATTTTTAAAAGATTTTTTGTATTATCTTGTAATTATTTTACATTTATAATTAAAATGCACTTTCAACTCAATATTTAGTTCCTAATTTCAAAATTTGGGTGGACCTTTAAAAGTAACCCTTTATAAGAAACAAGAGGTTTACATGAAAAATATCACTATATCAAGATTACATTTTAGTTAAAATTATTGCTGTCTACTACTGTGATAAGATCACTAAATCAACATAAACGTCAATGATGTGAAGATTCATTCAATTTCTGGTCTAGTAAGTAACAAATTGAGTTAATAACAATACTGTACATTGTCAATGATAAACTTAGCGGTTGCTGATCAAGAACGCCACTTTGAATCTGAACATGGATTTTAATAGAACAAATGAAGCCAACGTTCATTGAAACAGGAAGCACGAAGCACAGTTTCTGTAGAGAGTTCTTAAGATGACGAGCTATGTAGCGTAAAGTTTCAATCAAAGACTAAGGAACAGCAAAGTATTACCACTCAATTTATATTAATTTATTGCCTACATATTATGTAGTAGTTATTCAATATTTTTATATCTTAATAACATTAATTTTCTAAAAATGAGATGGTATAAACTATGACTTTAAATTGTTACTAAAACAGAGTAAAATAGGTGTTTCTTGTAAATAATAAAGTAATATAATGTGATTTTATTGCCCCGTGTTTTATATTTCTACATATTCTATATATCTACTATTGAATACATAAAATTAAATAAATTTTAATTGTTTAATCACAAGCTTCCGTCTATTCCAAACATTTTTATTAATCACTCACATGGTAACACTTTATTTTATAGTGGTTATATTCCTTGTCTATCGGGTGTAGTCTAACTGATATTGGCTAGACTCCGTTTCTCATCACCCGATTATCTTATTTACTGTAATGAATACGTTTATTATTTACTGTAATGTAATATTTACAGAAATGGATACGTTTTCGAAAAATCATGAATTCATTTACTAACCCGCTTATAATAAATTAAACACAACAATTCTCCATTTATCTTTTGTGAAATACCTTTTTTCTATAAACTGAGAAACATTTCGATACGGCCATGATCGTCAATTAATCGTAATTAAAGGATAATAGTGCTATTAATAAACCTGTACTTGAACATGGGTGTGCATTAGCACAACATTCTGCCACGTCGACCACGATGTAGCAACACATGATAATAATGAATGTGGAAGAGTGAGCGCTGACTAATTTACGATATTGACTATATACGAATGTTTATTAATAAGATCATAATAGTTGGCCAATATCCCACGGTATTTTGCATAAAATTTACACGTTTTTAATGATAATATTCCAATAAATGGCATTTCTGTGTACAAAAACAATTCTTTGCCTTCTATTCAGAAGTTTCTTGAATCTTAAAGTTTTAGACTTGCATGTGTCGCTATAACAGCGACGCCTATTATAATTTGTATATAAGAGGTTTGGCTGCGATTTAATAAGCTTGAACTATGTAAGTGTATTCTGTGTGCTCTAGTTGGCATTTAATAACGCAGTAATATAAACTATACTATTTTTTTCTCATATTTTATCAAAGTATAGAATTTATTTTGTAGATTCTAAATAAAACTAAATATTTCAAGAAATGAAGGTAATATATTTATACTGGATGTAAAGCTATGTAAACATGTTTTTTCTGAATGTATGTATCGCTTCTGACCGTATCGGCACGCATAATTTATTAGTTATTATTGCAAGTATGAACATTCACAGTTTTATCGATCGCGTGGATGAGCAAAGTGCTATGCTAGAGTTACGGTTTAAATACATTCATTTCTCAAAAGGAAACAATATTTGCTTATAGATTATATTATTATTTCATACTAACTAATGTACATACTGATATAATTGAGCTTAAAATTGGATTAGGCTATACATACATCCATAGCCCTAATGGTGTCTCCCGTTAGACCAAAACTTAGATTTGAATAGGGTCGTTATTTACGATGGAAAGTATTAATATTGTGGTATTGTTTTGCTCTTAAGCTGACCCTTGGTCTTAGTTAATTGATGGGTGAAACATGGCTCCTCGTCATTGTCAGTGGCACACACGCTTGCGACTCATTGTCGCAAAGGTGGCGTGTGTTATGTGTGTTGCATCGCCCAGAGTTATTAATGCATCGGGATCGGCGAGAATGTGGCGAGGCTGTTTCATTTAAGAATCGGGATTTGGTTCAGGGATATAGTCAGCCGCAGCTGCTAAACTGAGGATGTAAATTGTTACATTCAAAGTATCTTAATGGCAAGCTTAAACGAAAGCGATTCTAGGGATTTGTGAAAATCTACGTTATTTATATACTTACTTTACAAATCATGTGACCTTTTAACAATTAGACAGTTATACGTACTACACATAGTTTTAAAATTGCACCAAACTTTAGTATATGATTCCGGGAATCTGGCCAAAAGAAGGAAGTATAATGTTGCGACAGTAATAAAAACTAAAACTATCTTTGCTAGTAGACAGTATAGTAGTCAATCTGCATACCTGCATAAAACTAATAACCTGTATAAAATTAATAAGATCCTAAATATTTATCCAAAAAACAAATATGCTTGTAAAAAGTCTCTAACATCATGGATTAAAATGTTAAATTATGATGAGACTGAAAACTTGATTAAATGACTATTAAATACCTTTAATGCCATACAAAAATACATATAAAAATATAATGTTAAATTAATCATACACATATATACGCATCCATTCACACATACACACACACGCGCGCGCGCGTAAATTTTTCTCCTTAAAAAAATATTTGCTAATCACATATATCTTACTTCTTAGTGTATAACTTGCTTTATTTAGTACCTAATTATGTTTAAAAAGTATCAAAGGATTATTGTTAAGAAAGAGCGGTGTCTTAAAAGGAGACTTCATTTATCACTCAAATTTTTGTAAAAATATGATACTCAATAAATAATTTTAATTTTAATTTCGATTTCGGTTTGGGGCCGTTCATAAAATACGTCACACTAAAATCAGCTTTTTTTGACCCCCTCCCCCCCCCCCAGTGTCACGCTGTGTCACACTTTTTGTGACCCCCTAGAAATATTTCGTCACAAAAACTAAGACCCCCCCCCCCCTGCTGAGTATGATAAATTCTAAATGATAGTACACAAATTCTGAAAATTAAAAATATTTATTTAGTTATTATAATAACATTACGCGCAGGGTACGTGGAAACGTTACTGTCTCAAGTATTGGAAAAACAAAGAAACCCGTTGTGACGGATCGCAACGCCGCTAGAGTCACGCCACAGAGCTAGCGCTCATGTCAAAAAATAATAAACGGCGAACGTCACGTTTCCGTATACCCCCCGTCCCCCCTTGTCACATCTTATCACACTCAGCCAGATCCCTCCCCCCTCCCTTTGTATGCGAACGTATTTTATGAACGGCCCCTTTCGGTTTCGATTTCGATTTCGATTTAGATTTCAATTTCGATTTCGATTTCGATTACGATTTTTGTTATGGATTACTTAATTACTTATAAACAATATGTTATGGATTACTTCCAGTGGTTAAATATCACGTGTAATATATTAGGTACAATAACTACTGTTGGTTTCAGTTAGCCTGCAAACTAAAGGTGTACTTATTTTTATTGTCACCTCCTTAGCATTATATTTTAATCCTTTGGAATGTGTCAGAAACTACAAAGACTATGTTCGCACAGATAGGCGGCTTGCTTAACGTCTAGAGCCTAGCGAACCATCTAGCGAGTAACTTAGTAAAACGAACGTTCTACAGTGTTCGCGACGTGTTCTAGAGTGTGAACGTACTGCGCGCTTGGCGCTTAGCTAATTGCTTAGCGATCTCTTACAGTAAACAAACGTGTTCGTTTTTTGTCACGAGGCACGAGGCGCTAGACGCGAAGCAAAGCAAGCTGTCTGCTCGTGCGGACGTAGCCTCAGACAAGTTATATCTATACATATAATAAAATCGTAGGAAACTCAAAACTGTACATTGAATATTTTTTTAAAAGAATACTTGGGGCGTGATCTACAATCGATATCGAAGCTAAAAATACAGTTTTTAGAATTTTTGTCTGTCTGTTTGTCTGTATTTATGTCCGGGGTAAACTCAAAAAGTACTGCATGGATTTACTTCAAATTTTGCATGAATATTACTAACAGGTCGGGTCAACATAAAGGCTACATATTATCACGCTATCACCTACGGGGGAGAAGCAGTGCGCAGTAAACGAAGTCCGCGCGGACTAAGTCGCTGGCAACAGCTTGTTATTCAATAAAACTAATAGGCTTATTAAGATTGAAGACTTGAATTGTCTAACGCTTTTTACTCGCTTTACGTATATTCGTTAATATCTACGGGAAGTAGAGCTTCATGCGTATTCTTGCTAAGCATACATTATAGTGATATCACAAAGTGAAAAACTGATATCCCAAAGTAAGGCTTTTAGTCTAACGTGAAAACATTGCATAATATAATGCGCATATAAATATTGTTACAAAGCTTTTTCCTTTTTTATTCTGCAAAACTATTTTTACACGGATGCTTTTGATGTAATAGTATTGTTACTAGTAGCTTTCTACGGTTCATTTTATATACAATGTGTAATAAAAACCCTATTCGATCGTCAGAGGCATTATCTTTCGATTTTGTGATCGTAAATAGCTACCTAAAGGCTACGTACGCACAGGCAGGTGGCTTGCTTAGCGCTTAGAGCCTAGCAAACCACCTAGCGAGTAGCTTAGTAAAACAAACGTTCTAAAAACGACCTAGCGAGTAAGCTACTCGCTGAAGCGAGCGTTATAGAAAGTTTACAACCGTCCGTATGTATCTTTAGGTTTTTAGCGACCTATCGAATTAAGCGGTGCGGACGGTTGCAAACATTGTATAACGCTCGCTTTAGCGAGTAGCTTACTCGCTAGGTCGTTCGCTAGGCGCTAGGCGCTAAGCAAGCCGCCTGTGAGGACGTTGCCTAATACAATCATCCATAGGTTGACTGATAGAAGACTGTATATATTGTAGGACAATTAATAAATCATATGTAACCAATAAATATATAATAAAAATAGAACCTTGCTTAACTTCATTGTAAGCCTCAACGAAATTAGTAGAGTAAGATTCAAAAAGTATGGTACCGTACGGGTGTCACCGTACGGGAGACAAGAGCGTGCTTTTTACATGATCATTATTTGCAAACAATATCCTTAGATATCTATACGCGGGTTCCCGTACTCAATATTTTTACAACCAGCGAATTACCGCCACATCTCGTGTAAGTCAAGGTGACTGACGCACATACGGTGACAATATTTTTGGAATATTATTATACTAATTTAGTTGTGTTTTCTATGAAGTTAAGCGATATTCTTTTTTACATTTTTATTAGTTTTCATAATATGACCGTTAACTATCGTGTACTACAATGCGTACAGTATTTTTTCCTGTGAACCTGTACAGATTTGTGCAAAACTCCGTGTACTTTTATTTGCAATTATTTGTACAATTAACAGACAGTGGTCCCAGGAACAAACTTTTTTTTTATTAATAACAAGCTGATTTTTGTGAAATCTCGTTTCTTCGTTCTTCTCTTGTTTTGACGAGACGCCCATCTGTTCTGTCTTCGATAAATCTCAAATCGGGTAACTAATAAAGAGTGTCGGACTAAGAAAAGTCTCCACTTTACGTATAGGACAAAGTAACCCTTGAATTATAATAATAATTAACAAGCTGTTGTGAGAAAATTATGTTGTTAAATTGATTAATATTAATTAAAAAATCTCATTATTCCAAATCTTTAGAGTGGAGGTCTCGTCACAAAAATCATCGAATATGTACGACAAAAGTTTTTTCGTGTTTTTCATAAAATAATCAAATGATTAAAGTAAAAAAAATATTATTTTTAATCAATATTTTTCCTTCATGCAACTAAAATGTTCGAAGCCTTAATTAGTTACCCGATTCGAGATTTTTCAACGATAGAAAAGATGAGCGGCTCGTGAAAACGAAGCTGTTTACAAAAAACAGCTTCTTATTAAAATAAAAAGTTTATTCCTGAGACCACGATCTACAATATTGATTTGAAAATTTGTTCACGTATACATTTCATTTCACGTGACTGTACACACAAAGAAGATAATTACATATTTCCACACAGATTTACAAGATGCAACACACGGTACAGTGAATAGGAAGTCAATCGCAGCATATTACTGCTCTTATACTAATTATAACATGTCAGGAAACTATTGCTTATTACTCATACGATGCCGACGTTTAATGCAATCTTAACGCGTACTTAAATTATTATATCACTAACATTAGACTTACCACTGTCTACATATCGTGCAATATAATTTTGCCTGAAGCGACTGCAATATTTTATGCTATTAAATCACCTTATAATAAGAAACAGACCTAAATTCTATAGCACAAAGTGTATTTTGGCTTGTAATTAGTTATCTTAGTTCTATTCACAGTACTGAATATTTGGTATGACGAGCAAATTATTGTTGGAAGCGCCATGATCGTAAATAGTCATTAAATTGCTTTATTAAGCATAATTATAATTGTATATTCAAAGAAAATTATTGTTTAATGAAATGAAGCTAGAATTTCACAAATATTGAATATTTTAACCACGAGTGAGAACTTACTTATAGAGGTTAATGGTAAAAGTTTGTACAAACTATAGCAGGGTGTGTAGTACTCGATTGTGATACCGAATATGTAAAAATGATAGGACCTAATATTCCAACAAAAATGTTAAGTGAGGACACCCGCGCACAACGCATAGGTGATTGTTTACATACAGTGATTTATCGAATCCACGACTGGACTCGTTTTTACACAGTGCAGTGACCATACCCTTTGAATATGCTTACACCAATTTCGTTGAGCTTTACTATGTGGGTAAGCAATATCCTCTTTTTATTATATGAACACCCTCTTATGTCATGAAAATTTAGATTTTTATTCAACGAATCCCTGCATTGTAATTAATCCATACTTCCATGCTAATATTATAAATTCGAAAGTAACTCTGTCTGTCTGTCTGTTTGTCTGTCTGTTACGCTTTCACGCTTAAACCACTGGACCGATTTTGATAAAATTTGGCATAAACATAGATAAGACGTTGAGAAAGGACATAGGCTACTTTTTACCGCAGGAAAAATATCTTATTTCCACGGGAAATAAAATTAATCGAAAGAAAGCGTAGCGTAAAGCGTAATGTAGTGCACATTAACTAGATGTCGCTGCACAAAAATACATCGCGTTAACGTATTGAAACACCTATACATATAATGAAATCGTTGACTTAGTCTTGATATTTCTTTTTGTTTGTTTGTTTGTTTGTTTATTAATTAAACGCGCTATTAATTAAACGCGCTAATTTCTGGAACAATAACTTGAATTGAAAAAAAATTCTTTGTGTGTGATAGCTACATTCTAGACATGCGCAAAATGTGTCAATGAAATGAAATGTATGAAGTATATATTTTCGCCCAATGAAGTACTTCATTGGTTTAGTTCAGTACTTCATTTCCTTCAGTGAATTTTATCTAGTCCATCTAATGAATGAATGAAAGTCAGTGTAAAGTATTATGAGACATGCGCAGAATGTCTTATAATACGTAACTCATTCACTTCGTCAATGTTAATTGACTTTACCTACTTCAGTAGTCCATTTAGTTCAGTTGATCATAACGTGGCTTTTGATTTCGTTTGGCGTTTGTTCTCATTCAAGTACATAATTGTTTATTCAATTACAATATAATAACTACAGTATCTTTTGACAATACTTTTCAAAATGAATTAGGTTAACAATGTACAAAATAGTAGTAATGGGATTATAAATAAATATTATTGTCATTTATAAACAAAGCCAGTAATGAAATCAAAATGTACTTTAACGTAATGTAATAAAGGTCATAAATAACTTTTCTTCTGAATACCGATGACTGAGAGGTATCAGTACAAAATATAATATGTGATAGCAAATTGCGCGCGTGTGTGTAGGTGCTCGGTTAGATTCGTTTAATAAGATCAGCCGTCGCCAGTGCTCGGGTCAGTCAACGTACTTCAATTTGTATTTCGTTCACTTGTCTGACGTTCCGCGTTCCACGATGGACTAGAACTAGATGAAATAATGAACTAAATGAAATTCAACTGAACTAATGAAGGAAAGATTTATTTGAACTGAAGTACTTCATTTGAAGGATTCATTCGTGAACTACACACGGCTACAACATTCATTAGGATTTAGGAAGGTCATAGGCTATCAAGCATTACGTTATTACGTTACAATTATTCTTGGTTTAGTTAAAATATCGATATTCGTAAACTAATAGAGATGGGTCGGACTAGGTAAATCAGAGACTAGGTGCATCTAGTCCTAGTCTGTAAAAATACGTGATCCAAATACCTGTTCCACCTAGTCTTAATGATACTATGATCTTATTTTGTGAAATTGATACTATGAACAAAACGTATACGTATGTGATGGTATGTGTACTTAAACGTAATTGAATATTATAATATTTTCTAACACTTACGCGAGATATTTACACAAATAAAACTAGGTTCTACGCTAATTATCGCGTTTTTTCTGATTTTTATATCCCGACGTTAGATATTTTTTCGTTAAACGTTTTCTATAATTCAATACCAAACTTAATTACACCTTACATATTTTACATTCTCCCATATTTGTCTTTTATCTACAAAATGTTCTCAAGCGACATTGCTTCGTTTGGGAACAATTATTATACCCAATTATAAAATAAAAAGTTCAGAGTCACCGATTAAATACTAACAATAGCCTTCTATGCCATTAACAAACACGTAATCTGAAAAAACTTTATGATGGAATAACGTCCACGATACTAGGTTAGTCTATGATACTAGATACTTCAAAGTATGAAGACTATGATACTTGATCGATATCAGATGCGATCTCTGTTACCTGTTCTCAATGAAGTATTTGATCGAGTATCGCGTATTATGACGTATAAACCGGTATTCAGCTGTTAGCTCGGCGGTTGGCCATACATAGCGATAGATCGGGACGGAACATATATATTGTATAACGGTATCTCACTCTTGTGACAGCGAGAAAAAGTATACAAATCGTATTGCTTCATCTCGTTAGCATTTTGTCATGGGGGAGCAAGATAGCAAAACACGTTTTCACAAAAGAGTAAAGGAAACATTGCAGCGAATGCGATGAGTGCTATAATACTACTAGACTACAGGACTATATGGACTTAGTCTTGTGAAAAATGGAATAGGTGACGCCTAGTATCGTAAAATACCTAGTATTCGTACCTGTTCTAGTATATACGACTTATCTCTATAAACTAAGTCGGAAGAAAATCGCTATCGAACTGCTGTATCCGCGTGCGCTGGCGTAATGGATAAGTATATGTAAGTACAATGTACTACAAATATATTTATTTTAAGTATTCTATCTATATACTAGAAATCTAGAAAAAAGTCCGCGGCACTATATATCTATCTCTTATAACAACAACACAATAAGAAATTTTGAGTCGAAAAATTGTTGAAAGTTAATAGATGAATTTTGAGCAGTAGGATTATTATTCGCAGGTGTACGCAGGCATATTAATCCTTACTAACGAAAAGTACCTACTTCATCAACACGAAAATCTTAGGAAGATAAACTTTGGCTTTTATACCAAGTTATTTGGATGCATAGTTTAAGAAAAATTGTAAAATGAAAATAATTCAACAATAGTAGGTATTTACCGAAAGGTTGTGCGAGACGCGGCTCGCTACTCACCGCCGAACGAGAACCGAACATTGCCGAGAAGAATCGAACTGTGAATGCGTTGGCTTTACTATAGTTTCTAAAGTTCCATATTCAAGGTTTAAAACGGGACCCTATTACTAAGACACCACTGTCTGTCTCTGCGTTTGTCTGTCTATCTATCTGTCCGTCACCAGGTCGTATCTTATGAACCATGATAGACAGTTCAAATTTTCACAAATGATGTATTTATGTTGCCGCTATAATAACTAAAACTAAAACAGAATAAAATAAATATTTAAGGGTGACCCCCATACAACAAATGTGTTTTTTTTTGCATTTTTTTCGATCTTAATAATGAAAACTGGTAGACGTTTAAAATATCCACAGAATGTTTAATTAAATAATCACTTTAAAAATAAATAATTAAAATAAAATAAATATTTAAAAAGGCTCCCATACAACAAACGTGATTGTTTGCCATTTTTTATAGATGATAGTACTGAACCCTCCATACGTGAGTTCGATTCGCACTTAGCCGGTTTTTTTAAGGTACATGAGTGGAAGTATATACCTCTAACTAGAGGTGGGTCGTTTCGCGATTTTGTCGTATCAAAATGAAACTATTTATCGCCACGCGATAGCAGTTTCTCAAACTATTTATTTTGAAAACTATTGATTACAGAATAGCGGCTTTGGCTAGCTGTTCTGCCCCCCAAGACAAGTGGCATCAACGCTAGGAGAATAGAAAACAAAATGTATGGATTTGACATAAGCTGTTGATACGAGCGTAAACGAATTTGTAATTGGTAGCCAAGTGTCATTCGTGAAACGAAACGTTATATTGCATCGATCATTTTTGATCATTTTCATACAAAACCTTAGCCAAGTGGCACTTTTGACAAGCAAAATTGTGATCCGATGATTAGCGAACGCTAGAACCCTGTAAATTACGGTAAAAATGGCGGATGATCACTATTATTCAATCAGCTGTTCCAAATCGTGGATATTATCTGTTAGAATTTTTGATAATTTTAAAGTAAAATGAACGCAAATTGCCATAGTTTAAGAGTCCTAACCTAACTAGGGGGATTTCAATACATTTTCTTTTTTTTAAGTCGCAGACGCCTTTGTAATGGATTTCGGTTTTCATCCCCTAACTCCACGGGGAATTAACTCAGAGTAAAGTGACCTTGACAAAAGTTGGTGTCCCTTACCCCCTCCATGCAAAGGTGCAACAAAAAAGGGGTGTTATATAGGGTTGAAATTGTCCATCAAAATTTTTCTAAGTCCTGCGCACGCTCTGACCGCCAACCGAGCTCTCTGTTCATTCTAATATAACGCATTGGCGTCATTTCGACCAAATTGGTAGCCAAGTGGATCATGGCTTGTTTAACGTTAATTCTATTGAGGTCTATCGAATATTGTCTATGAATTGACGGCGATGTCAGTTTGAAGTGTTATTTTCACAACGTGAATCAATCTCGGACGAATAATATACATGGATGGAATATATAAATAATATAAAAAAATAAGAACAGAGTCGCTATATCTGATTCAATTTTGATTGTATGTACCGCGTAAGCGCGAATAAAATAAAATATACTATCTTTTCTTCTTAATTACTGTCATGCCGTAAGTTTCTATATAGCTAACATGTCAATTGAACTCTGTCAGTACTACCAATTTAAAGAGTTATAAAATTAAATACTGTCACCAAGATTTATGTATTTATCTTCCTTGCTATCAAATTTGATTGTGTTAACATACTTTAAGTAAATCCTCTTTACATTACAAGTGAACGTAGAATTGTGCAAAATGTTATCGATAGTCACATTTTAAAACTTATGTTTCAGATTTATGAAAGCTGATGATAAATTTATTATTAAAAATGAACAAAAATATGCAAAATTGAACATATAAAACTTCTTTTTTACGTATTTTTTGGCATACATATTTACAGAAACGTAAAATTGATCGAAATCTATTGCTACACTGAAAAATAAACTATCTTTCTTTGTTTCATTAAATTTACAAAATACAAGGGTTGTAACAAGAATATAGTGTTTATAACTTGAACTTATAGTGTCTGTAAAATATTTAAAGACGAAATATTATATTTATCATCATTAAGACATTGTCAGCATTTTGCAAACCTACACTACTTACAATGTGTCTAGGCAGTTTCGTTAGAAGCGAACAATTGGGTAAACGAGTCACTAGTATTGTGGCTTCTAGATGGTAGGATTCTGCATTGTCTCGCCCGGGTCTAATACCCGGCCCGGTCTAATAATTACTGGCCCACCTATTTCTGCAGGAATAGCAACAGTGCTTGTTACCGTCGTGTTCCGGTTTGGAGGGTAAGGTAGCCGGTAAATGTATGCATGTGACATTAATAACCCCCCCCCCTCCCCCCGCGCCACAAGAATATCAAAGCAACATCAATAATATGCCACCAAAAGCCTTAATTTGCGTTAATTTTACTTTAAAATTATCAAAAATTCTCACATATGATATCCACGCTTTAGAACAGCTGATTGAATAATAGTGATCAACCGCCATTTTAAGCGTAATCTGCAGGGTTCTAGCGTTCGCTGATTATCGGATAATTCGCTACTATTTTGCGTGTCAAAAGTGCCACTTGGCTACGGTTTTGTACGAAAATTGTCAAAAATGATCGATGCAATATAACGTTTCGTTTCACGAATGACATTTGGCTACCAATTAAAAATTCGTTTACGCTCGTGTCAACAGCTTATGACAAATCCATAAATTTCTCTTTCTATTGTACTAGCGTTGATGCCACATCTTGGGGGCCAAGTCTTTTTTGCTTTTAATGCACTTTTCATATAAATAAAACATATAACCTCGGTGAAAATAATACTTCAAAGTGACGTTTACCGTCAATTCAGAGACAATATTCGATATACTTCGTAAAGTTCGTATGGAACGAACGTTGAACAAGCCATGATCCACTTGGCTACCCATTTGACCTAAATATCGCCAAAGCGTAATATTTGAATAGTTACTGAGTAATAGTAATAGTTGAATAGTTGCCATTTGTCTAGGGGGGCTGATACCTGTCTCATTTTTTTTTTTATGTCATAAGATAGCAAACAAGCAGATGGGTCTCCTGATGGAAAGAGTCAACCATCGCCTATAGACACCAAAGATGTTAATGGTGCGTTGCTATCTTGTGGCGAGGTATAATGCCACATGCATAAGTTTACCGGCTACCTTACCCTCCAAACCGGAACACGACAGCGACAAGCACTGACGCTATTGCGGCAGGAATAGGTAAGGCGGTGGTACCAGACCCGGGCGAGACAATGCAGAACTCTACCACCTAGTAGCCACAATGGTAGTGACTCGATAGCCAATCGGTCGCCTTTTACGACCTGCCTGGCAGAACGGCAGTTGGCCTATTCTACAAAAGAGGCCGGGACCAACACGTGCAATACTGTTTTGAGCCCTTTCTATCGACGGATCGAGTTGAAATTTTGTGATGAAATTATTTTACGTTAAATATTACGTATTTCTTATGTATTGTATTGATAAATACCTATGTATTGTAGTTATAAATCGTACACATAATATATTTACACTATCTATACATCTTCTATACATACAAATAAATAAAATTGGAGTGTCTGTTTGTAATATTAAAGTAACCGGTTTTAACTAAATGCATATGAATGTATACACGGTACACATGCCAAAATAACACTTTTTACGATTTTTATCTGTCTATCTGTCCATCTGTCTGTCTGTCTGCTGTTTGTTCCGGCTAATCTCTGGAACAACTGGACCTATTTTGACGGGACTTTCACTGGTAGATAGTTGATGTAATAAGGAGTAACTTAGGCTCTTTTTTTAAAAAAAAAAAAACCACGCGGACGGAGTCGCGGGCACAGCTAGTTGTAAAATAATTCTGTTTAATAAATTTTTTCCTCCTACTTAGATACCGCTGTATAAGATAGTTTTTGAAACGTTTAGAAAAAATGATGACTGTTATTATAAAACAAATCTCCTGACAATTTACTCTCTTATTTATACTAATATTATACATTTGAAAGTCTGTCTGTTACGCTTTTACGGCTAAACCGCTGAACCAATTTTGATAAAATTTGACATGGAAATACTTGAAAAACCGGGATTAAAAATAGGCTCATTTTTTCAAAAATGCAACACCTAAGATACTGAAGAGGAGATGGAATTTTGTGCGAAAAACTCTTTGACTATATGAGTATATCTATGGAACAAGATAATATTAAAATTTAAAAAATCCCCAATACCTTTTCTTATTCTGAGACCGCCATTTTGCTTCATATGCATCAGTTTAAGAGCAAAACGTGAAAAGAATTGATATTCTTCGAAAGAGAATCCTGCAGCATCAGGTTAAGGTTACCTACTCAATGAGTTTGAGTTGTTTTATTATTATGGCCTCTAGCTCCACGATGTAATATTGGACATTATTCTGCTTCAGAGGGTTTGTAAAAATATAATAAACGAGACTACACTCAACAGGCTTATGACTTTTAGTTCAGGAAGTCCATGAGCAAATTTTACTACCATTATCAAACCCTGCGAATCTCCTAGCGATAAAGGCCCACTATATTGTAGCTTAATCTCAGATGATCACATTCCAATTCCATCATTATTATATTTTAGTAAACATTCGGCATCTAAGTGTTTGCCAAAACACATTCGATGGGTTTATCTAGTTTTACTTAGAAATTTTCATGGACTTCTTCCAGTTCTATCATTAGATACTACAAACTATCTTGCTCCAAAGTCCTTAAAAGAACAGACCAAATGAGACCAAAATCAATGGTGCTGGTTTAATAAAAAGTTCCCATGACCTCCTATCCACTTCATCGTAAGAACCTGGAAATCATCTAGCACCAATTTATTTGTCAAAACAGAATAAATAACTTCAAACTCAATGAGTTTATCTTATTTAGTTTTGAAGTTGCCATAGCCCTCCTCCGCTTCCATTATTAAATACTAAAAACCATCCAGCAGCAAAACATATGCCAAAATAAACTCAAGAAGCCTACACTCAATTTTTCTGGTTTAGCTTAGGCGTTTTCCCACGCTATCATCACACACTGGAAGCCTGTTCCATAGACTTTAAAAGAACGAATTAGAAGAGCTCCAAATCGATGGTGTTGCCCAATTTTAATTTAAAGTTAATGGAAAATTATTTATTCCCTGAGGGAACTCAAAAAGTCAACAGATATTAAAACTGCTACCACAGCGTACTATGCATATGCTTACGCATGGCTAAGCTACAGCACTATACTGTGGGGTAACAGTGTTGATGTCCACGACATATTGGTACTACAGAAAAAATGCATCCGTATTCTAGCTAACATACAATACAACGAATCATGTAAACCCCATTTTAAAATCTAAAAAAATCTTAACTCAACCTTATATATATTGGAACTTTGCAAATTTGTTAGGAAAAATAATCACTTATATACAAAATTAGGACAAATACCTCGTCGCTATGAATCACGTTCAAAAATAATTTAACATCGAAGTTAAAGTTACATAGTTCCGGGCCATACCCCATGTCTGTAAAAGTATATAATAAATTACAAGAAAATCTGAAAAGCGAATATAACTATAATAAATTCAAAAATAGTATAAATAAATTTTTATATGAAAAAGCCTATTACTCTGTCAAAGAATATTTGGAAGACAAATCACTCTAATAAGAAGTTGCTACCCCATTGCCATTCCAGTTGCTGCGCCTTACAAGGTACATAATATTATGTAAATCGTCTTATGCACGTAAAATGAAAAATATTATGTAATGCAACTGTGTAATAATAAATAAATAAATAAATAAAACTACCTTCTTCCTGCTTCACCCTAAAACACTGAAAATCATATAGCTCCTGGGTATTTGTAAAAACAGAAGAAAAAGTATCTTCACGCCCATATTCCCGAAGGGGCAGGCAGACAAGTGCACCCACGATTAGCCGAAGATACTTGGTGAACTTGGTTGGTGAGAAAAACGGTAGAACTATCACGAAATAATTATGTTGTGGGTATCTTTTTGGATATTTCAGGTGCTTTTGATAACGCGTGGTGGCCGATGTTATTATTAAAACTAAAAATAAGGGGATGCTATTCTAATATATATCAACTAATTAAATCGTATTTAGAAAACGGTCACTTGAAATTACAGCTAGGGCATTACGCTGCATCTAAACGCCTTACTCTGGGCTGCCCACAGGGTTCAGTACTTTCGCCATATCTATGGAACTTAGGATTTGATGATTTATTTTCACTAGCTTTGCCTGAAGGATGCTCACTTATAGGTTATGCGGACGACGTTGCTCTAATAATACAAGCAAACACACGAGCACAGATAGAGTCACTGGCTTATACTAGTCTTAATTTAATATCCAACTGGGGATTCAGAAATCATTTAAAATTTGCGCCTCATAAAACGTTCTACTTAATACTAAAAGGTTCGCTTCTATCGTCTCCTAGTATAAAATTAAATAATAGCACAGTAAAGAGAAAGGAGTCCGTAACATATTTAGGTTTAGTTTTTAGAGAAAAATTATACTTTTATAAATCATATTAACTATATCAGTGAAAAAGCTAAACGGAATTACTTGTCCTTTGCCGGCATATCTACCTCAACGTGGGGTTTAACCTTTAACACTTTAAAGATAATTTATAACGCAACTTATTTAGGTTGTATTACTTATGCATGTTCAGCATGGGCTGATAAAGTTACAAGCGGCGCGACCCGGCGCAAATTACTTCAAAATCAGCGTTTGGCTTTAATATTTCTGTGTAAAGCATATCGCACTGTAAGCTCTGAAGCTTTACCCGTTTTATCAGGTGTATTTCCATTAGATTTAGAAATTCAGCGTCGGTCCTCAATGTACTATAATTCTAAAAACTTTACTAGCCCAGAATTTATTAATCCGCAAGCTCAAACAAAAATACGTCGCCTCTTTAAACCCGTGATGGATGTTACTAATGAATTAATAAATGAATGGCAGTCGCGTTGGTGCTGCTCACCTAAAGGACGGCATTTATATAACTTTTTCCCCTGCGTCCGGGAACGATTAAGTAAAACGTGGATAGAAATAGATCATTGTGTTGCACAGTTCCTTACTAGTCATGGTAATTTTAAAGCTAAATTATTCTCGTTCAAATTAGTTCCTTCTCCATTTTGCGAATGTTCCACCATAAACTGTAAATATGAACAAACTGCACATCATATTCTTTGGGAGTGTAATCTCTGGCAAAATGAACGTAGCCAAATGCTTGATAGTATACGATGTATATCCGGGGTAATCTACTATTCCGACCTTGTAGCAACACGTGGGAATTTCCGTGCCTTCAAGCGATTTTGTCATACATACTACTGGAAGCAGAATTAAGTAGGCCATTTTCGTAGGTCCTCAAATACCTAAACTACCGTGGTGCAATAGCAATCAGGCTTAACCTGATTGTAAACGTCTCATTTCTTAGCAGTTTTTGCTTTATCTTACGCTGTCTCCTGCTGTAAAGGGAGGGAAACTGGATGTATTTTCCTACTCCTCCTATACTCTTCTGATTAAATTCGATGCGGGTTCCAAGACAGCTTAGCTTTTCCCCCAGGGCACCCTGAGCTCGCAACTCAGAGGTTATCAGGAAGGTTGCCGCTGTTGATTCTGGTTTACAGAAGTTACAGTGGTGGGAACGAGAGGTGGGCCCATTGCCCTTATACTTGGTCCCACAAATGTGATAGGTGGCAAGCCTATCGCCAACCGGGCACTTTCCAATCCCGGGCAACTTTGTCTCAGAAAACTGAAAAAAAACTTTTTTTTAGTGCCCGACCCGGGAATCGAACCCGGGACCTCATGTGGTCAACGCCAACGCTGGACCACTAGACCACAGAGGCGATAAAACAGAAGAATCTAAACTTTATAGTTTTATCTTGTTTAGTTTAAAAGTTATTATGGCCACATTCCCGTTTCATCGTCAGGTTCTTAAAAATTATCCAGTACCAAATTGCATATCAAAATAAACCAAATCAATCCAAACTCGATGAGTTTATCTGGATTTGCTTAGAAGTCCTAATAAACTTTTTCCATTTCTACCGTCAGGCATTATAAGTAACCATCATACTTTAAAATCCTTGTAAAATTTTACTCTATTTTATTCCAAAGATTCCATGACCTCCATCCAGTTCTACTATACATAAGAACCCGGAAATCGTCTAGCATCAGGATGTTTGTTAAAACAAAATAAAGGGTTTTAAATTCAATGGGTTAAACTTGTTTAGTTCAGGAGTTCCCATGACTACATTCCAATTCCATTATCAGATCCTAAAAATCAGCCAGCACAAAATTATCAGCCAAAATGAATTGAATTATTCCACACTCGATAGGTTAACCTGGTTTAGGTTAGTAGTTCAAGGGTTCTTCTTCTAGCTCTACTATCATTAAGGCCATTCCGCTCCAAAATCCTTATAACAACAAATCAAACGACCCAAAAGTCGACGGTGTTACTTTCTTTTATTCCAAAGTTCCCATAACCTCCTTCCAGCTCTATCATGAGACCCTGAGACCGTGAGCGTTTATCGAGGTTAAGGTCTCCAGAAAACTTGTGCATGTAGCATTACCAACTCGCTACATGGATAGCAACGCACTATTATATATTTGGTGTCTATATCTATATGGGTTATCTTTTCATCAGGAGAGCCATCTGTTTGTTTGTTATCTTATAATATGTATAAAGAATTAAAACAGTAGTAATTGAAATCCAGGCAATGGTGTCAAGTTAATTTAAAAGGAATTAAACATTTAATAGAGTATGAGGCAAGTAGAATGTAATATATATATATATATATATATATACATATATATATATATATATATATAAATATATATATATATATATATATATATATATATATATATATATATATATATATATATATATACTTTTGCCGGGTCGGCTAGTTTGTATATTGTATAAATTTACCGGTGTATTTTCACTTTGTTTTTGTAACTTAATGTCGGTGTACTCACAAGTAGAAAATAGAGATCCGTTCTCTCAGTGAAAAAATGTCCCTTTGGGCTTTAACTATCGTGAAATAAAACTGATACCCACACATCGATGTAAGCTCGACGTAAGATTTTGTGTATTCAAGGTATCGTATTCGTAAAGTGCTTCTGGGAGAAAGTGGGGATTTCCCTTGAGCACAAAAGACTGTCAAGTACGTTTTCAAAACTACGAACTACTTACTGAATCGATAATATTTATAATGGCAATAGTTTT
Source organism: Apodemia mormo (assembly GCA_036924255.1). Lineage (NCBI taxonomy): Eukaryota > Metazoa > Arthropoda > Insecta > Lepidoptera > Riodinidae > Apodemia > Apodemia mormo. The sequence goes on along the minus strand of JAUPFN010000014.1, from coordinate 15,412,591 downwards.
AATACTAGGTTGGAGTAAATACACACAAAGTAACCCATACATTGTATATTTTCTATTTCAAATGAAGCTATTTGATTAAAATAAAAGTTTTATATAATTTCAAAGAGAGAGCGTGCTGCGCTCCTGAGGTTTACATTGACTACGATTATAAAGTGAATTTAAAAATGGAAAAAAGTGTCGAAACTGTAGTATTTCATAAAAATCCAGTGCTAAATAAATTGATTAATTAGTGATATTGAAAGTGACTACTAAATGAGTGAAAATACGTCGAAAAACAATAAAATATAATCTGAAAAAATGTGTAAATAAATTCCCAAAAATACAAAAAAAAAATAACTGCCAAACTGTTATACATAAACCATAAATGAAACCCAGTGAAAAAACTATCAATAACAACCAAGACAAAATTGAGCAACATCTCCTTAAATCAAACTAATAATTTGCAAATTTACATATCAATATCCATTATTTTATAATGACAAAAATATGTATTAAGCTACCAAATAATGCCTTTGACGATCGAACAGGAATTTCATTACACACTGTATAATTGTATTAATTTACCAAATATTGCTTTTAAAGATTAGATAGGATTTTTTAAGTCATTGAATGCCTAATATGCCTGCTAAAAGCATATCCAAAACATACGAATTTGTCCACAGTGCTAGAGCATACGTATACGATGAGTCAATCCATTCAGGTCACTTCCCTTTTATTTTCCAATATCTTTATCTTCTTCGCATTAAATTGGAAGCCTGTAATCCATATGTATATTAATACGTGAAGGTAGTACTCTATTTGAAATTACGCAATTTGACACAGTTACAGTTTACATCATGGGGAACTGCAAAAACTGCATATTTTTCAAATACTATGCATTAGAAATACATTAAATAAACATTACACATACTACCGTCATGTAACATACACGACAATATACAGCATAGACTATATAAACCTACTATTTTCTTTGCGACTAAGTCTGTTATCAGACTTAAAAAAAATTACTTATTGTTTAGACATTGGTCGAATACAGTCGAAAAAGTCGACAGCGGCTGGCAAATGTTTAATAAATGTGCCAAGTTATATATATGTAGGATAAATAGTTTTTGAGTTGTGAAGGGGTCAAAAGTAGCACGCGATGGTTCGCGTAATATTAAGTGCGGCGTCGCTAGTTCCGTTTTCGAAGTTGGCTAGTCAATACTTACTTTTACTTACTTACTCTTAAACAATTATGTAGTATAAAACTCATGAATGACGTTCTTTGTGAGGCAGTAAGAAGGAGTTTAGAAATGATATGGCCAGTGTTAAAAATAAAAAATATGCTCCATTTTACTATTCAATATACTGTGTTAAATACATGTAGAATGAATAAAATTGGTAAATTTATGGTTAGAATGAATTATGGTTAGAATGAATAAAAATCCTTGGTGGAAGAAGACAATCATCACTGATACACACGAAAGACATTAATGGTGGCTCACTAGCCGAATAGTGCGATGATAATGTTAAACTGCTACCTAATCCCCCAATAACCTAAGCGGAAAATAATAGGATAAATACTAACGCTGTTGCTGCAGGAATAGGTACAGAGGTGGTAATGAAGTCGTGCGAGATGCAGCGGAACTTGGCAGAGAACTTTTTAACTCTAATGTTATCAACATTTTTAGGAAATAATACGCTTATTCTTTCTAATTATTAATTTCCTGGCAGGTGCCTGTTCTTAAAAGGGGATCTGAATCTTCAAGAGAATATGTCATACAAGTTCCAGTGAATTTAGGTGTAAAATAATGAAATTGGTATTACACTATATATATATATATATATATATATATATATATATATATATATATATATATATATATATATATATATATATATATATATATATATATATACCGACAAATTACACTTACTGTAATTTGTACAAACCCCAAAGTAAGCAAATTATTTGCTTTTGTTATGGGGATTAGTCAACTATACTAATACATAAAAATACATTATATAAATACTAAAATATATTTAATAAACACCCAAACCCAGAAATCTTTTTGCTCATCACACAAATGCTTGTCCCCGTTTGGAATCGAACCCGAGCCCCGTTGATTGCGTAGTCAGGGTCGCTAACCACTCGACCAACGCGCGGGGCGATCTGTTATGTTTTATGAATGTGAAGGTAACAAGACAGGTTTTTAAATATTTAACACTAGGTTTTTCCTGCTTAATATAAGATTATATTTGGTTTGTTTTTCTTCAAAACAAGCAACATTTACAGAAACAAATAAATACAGAATAATAATAATCCTGCAATGCAATTTTAATAAGTGATTTTTCTAATCTAGGTTTTAGTGCTAAAAAATACTGCTTATAAAAGTTACTGCTACCTTAACAATGTAGCGTGTCTTTGATATGCACTGACAAGGTAAATACCCTGGAACTAACGTTAACTGGCGACTTGATTTTCCGTCATTTTTAAGGTAACCATCCATTACAAAGGAACTATTATTATTTTCCGAGAAATTGCTTGACATCGCGTTTCATTTTCCAGCAAATTTAAGCTGCAAAGTTTTGTTGCACATGCAAAACGACATCAAAAAAGAACATTAATTATTTACTAAGTCTTACGATAAGAATCGTTAGTTTTATATAGTTAGTAGCTTCGTTTTTTTTATATATCATAAGATAGCAAACAAGCAGATGGGTCTGATGGAAAGAGTCAACCACCGCCTATAGACACCAAAGGTTTTAATGGTGCGTTGCTATCTTGTGGCAAGTTCTAATGCCACATGCATAAGTTTACCGGCTACCTTACGCTATTGAGGCAAAAATAAGTAAGGTGGTGGTGCCAGACCCGAGTGAGACAATGCAGAACTTTACCACCTAATAGCAACGATCGTAGTGACTCGTATAGCCAATCGGTCGCCTTTTACGACCTGCCTGGCAGAATTGCAGTTGGCCTATTCTTCAAAGGAGCCCGAGACCAATACGGAGAAAAGTTATAGATTATAGTTATAGTTAAGGTTATATAAAAGTTAGTTAGTTTTATATAGTTAGTAGCTCCCGTTACCTACAAGTTTGTATGGAATCCTCGGTATGCGAGTCCAATTTGCACTTGACCGGTATTCATTTAAACTTAGAAAAAATCTCTAGATTGATGGAGATAAATCTTATACACGACATCTGATGGCATTGTGTTAACACACCCATATCTCGGGAAAGCACGTAAAACTGTTGGTCCCAGTTATTGCAAATAACCAGCAACAAATGTCATAATTGGCAACTGAATGATAGGATCCACTGCTTTCCCCATGGAGTAAGTGTTAAAACACATATAATTTAGAGACACGAAATTATTGATCAAAATTACTAACGTGAATTTCATTTTTAACGATGAACTCATTTAACTATTACATAATATACGTATGTATGTCAAGCGAAAAGTACATTCAATGGAATCGATCATAAAGCAAGGAAGAATTTCACCGTTTTGAACCAAATGACAGTAGCTCAGTTGGAGAAAGCGTACCGGTCAGAGGCAAGGCCGTAAGTTAATTTTATCAAATACTGTGTCTTATTTCAATCTCTTGTAGAGTTAATTTTGTACATTTACGTTTTTGTTTCTCAGTCGTGACGTATTTCTGTTCCATTGGTTTTAAATTACAACGATTCTAAATAAGTTTTATTTCAATAAGTATAATTACAAGGCGACCAGCGAAAGCTACCGCTCACTTGCTCGCCTTAGCGCGGTACTCACTGTTCTAATCTAGCCGTACCCAAATAATTCGATCAAAATCAGATTAAATAGAAACATTAGATGGTATCTGATGCAGATATATTTATATAAGAAGAAGTGTTAAGTATATATACCAATTGAATCAGAATCAGCATGGTAGCTTCAATATTTTCTGTTGTTGAAAATATAGCTTACAACTGTTGGTGTTGTTTCTATTCGCTAAAATTATAATTAGGTTTTTTAAGAGTGCAAAATTTTGTTGCATTTGTGCTATTGCTTCATAATATAGTTCCGTAACTAAATAAATCACGTATATGCATATGCATTGTAACTCTGTATTATGAAACTCGGACTTTTGAACATTGCAATCACGAAATTCGGAATAAAATATTATTGGCAAACTTTGTAGCCTAAAAATCTTGATAAAAAACGACAGAGATGTCACAAGATTCATCTTGATTGTGAGAGTGACACAATGACACAAATATTAGTAAAACTGCTAAAACAGTCAAGTCCTTTAGATATGTTAAAAGAATAACAAATGCACACGCAATAACACACACGAACGCACGCACGCCATCGCCTACACGCGGTCGCGCACGTAAACACACACAGACACATACACTCACACTCATCTGATAACAGAATTTCTTGTACCCTAACAACAAATTGTGTTTACACGGAAAATTAATAATCCAATACTAATACAGAGTATGATAGCGAACAGAAAAAGTTCAGCAGAAATAATTTCTTTTATAAGCAAGTTAATATTACGTGAGAATGCCCTTAGGACAAACAATGTACAAAGTTTCATCCTCAGAGACAGAAAACTTTCTAAATATAAATATCTACACAGGTACAACTCCTTCATGTGACTACCAAGTTATTATGTTAGTCTAAACTGAGTCTAAAAAACTTGTCAGTTTTTAAGAATTGTTCTTTCAAGTTATGTTTTATAACTTTATAAAATCAATATCGCTACGCCCATGTCACACAAGCGGTAAGCAGTATATTTACAAACTTTCAATAAGTCTGATGATGTGATAGATAATTAATCACTATCACGCCCGGTTCCCTTGCGGGGTAGGCAAAGTAAGCCGAACATCTATAGACTATTTGGTTCACCGCGATTCACCTTTTTGTCGCAAAGCGAGATAAGTAGTGATCCTTATCGCCGAATTATATATATATATATATATATATATATATATATATATATAAATTATTATATATATATATATATATATATATATTATATATATATATATATATATATATAATCAAATATATACATATGTATTTATATCACGAGAATATAAATACATATGTATATATGTATTTATATTCTCGTGACACAATGTTAGTTGCCACACTCCTCCGAAATGGCTTGACCGATTTTAATGAAATTTTATATGCATATTCATTAGATCTGAGAATCCGTCACTATCTATTTTTCATACCCCTCTCACTCCAACGCATATATTGTCTCCGTTCCGTCGTGGAAAAACAGGAGGCTTAGAAGGCTTTACAAGTTTTTGAGTAATGGTCGACCACCTTATAAAATGTTCTAAGAGAAGTTATAGCCGGTGAACCTGTGGTACCGAAATATATCAACGGGTCTTACGTAAATTGTTTTAACTTAAAAATGTGATTTTTGTTTTGTTTATGAAAATGACTCCATTTTGTATAGATATTTTAATAGCACAAAGAATAAAAATGTAATATCTATTAAATAAATCCAACTTCTAACAGAAATTTCATTTTTATTCTTTGTGTTATTAAAATATCAATAAAAATTGAGTCATTTTCGTAAACAAAACAAAAATCGCATTTTTTGAATTATGACAATTTACGTATGTTAGAATAATTCACAAGTGTAAAGCGAAACACCGATATTTATTAAAATTAAGGATATCATTTGACTATTACTGTATTTAAAATTCTCTATTATTATTTCCGGTATCGTCTGATTGGTTGTTTTGTTGGTGCTTCGATCGTTTATTTTCTGTGTTTGTTTCGTACATATGTCAAGATTGGCGAGCCGGTCGGCGTAGCGCGGCATTCTATCGCAGCCTTTCGAAGGAGACGCTCAAGTCACCAATAATATTTGTAAAAAGGGAAAAATAAGTGGAAATTGTGAAGTGTTGTAAAATATCAAGGAAATAAAGTAATTATTGAGAATAATGAAATGTAGTGTTCTTTAAATTGAGGTTAAATCCAGACCGCATCCAATACGTAGGACCCGTCGATATTTGTCACTGACGTTGAATAGCTTAAATGATCATAGTATGAAACTATAAAATCTCTCTTCTTATTTGCATTATTGTGATGGGCAACTTCGGAACCCTACATTGCGCGTGGCCTGACACACTTTACCAATTTATTTTAAATATTTAGTAGCTAAAATAAAATACTGCAGCGTCTCTTAGTGATTTTCCTCCATACCATCTATTTAAGATTCTTCACTATTCAACTACATACCCATTATTGAAAACCGCGTCCAAATCGGACTAGTAGTTTTGGTTTTGCACAAACAAATATTTACTGCAGCTTCTCTTGATAAGTTTTCACCGTAACACATAAATAAGGACATGCACCAATGAAACCAGAAGCCATCACTGAAACCCGCATCAAAACTAGACTAGTACTTTTGGAGATGAATGGCAACATTGCTTTTGATAAACAAATATGTACTGAAGTGTCCCTTGGTGAGTTATCACCCTAATATCTGTCTAAAAATATGCACAAACATTAACTGCAGCGCTCGCTAGTGAGTTGTTACCGTAAAACTTATCTAAGGACATGCATCAATCAAATCCAAACCTATGACTGAAACCACATCAAAATCAGACTAGTGGATTTGTTTATATTTGTTTATATTAAAAAATTTTGTTTATATTAAACAATTGTTTATATTAAAAAATGCATACTACAGCGAACCCTGAGATGAGATGAGATGTCACCATAGCGCCTAAATAAAAACATGCACCAATCAAATCCAAACCCATCACTGAAAACCGTATCATAATCGTACCAGTAATTCTGAAGATAAATGGCAACATTGTTTTGCACAAACGTCGTCTGTATCGTCGTGGGTAAAAAAGGGCACTAGAATTATTTTTAATATCAAGTAATCCATTTTCTCAAATATGTGCCAAGAATTGAACCATTAGAATATGCAGGCGGTTTCATAGAATATCTTGTATGAAGGAAGTTCCTTTTGCTTATATTTTGTATTATTAAATAACAATCACAATGTAAGAATGGTAATAAAATTGTATTAGAGCGTACACGGCTTGCAAATACATTGTCTACACTCTTTCTCTTTGTCTCTATATCTCTTTTTCTTATATAATTAAAGCTACATTAAAGCTGACCTGTAATGAGTTATAGCAAAGTATCACCCTTAGGTCGCACCTACGTGTATCATCCCGAAGATATTTGACGTACCGCCAACCGCGCGATAATGCGAACGCAATCCGAATGTTTGCGACGATAACCGATAATAACCGGTCACATCTGCATATATCGCGTATTTGCACGGAGCTTTGTGACAATATACCACCGACCGCATGGTAACCTAATAACAGGCGAATGGCCTCTGTCAACACATCTGGCTTATAGTTCCGATGTAAATGTCCACACGCCAATGAGTATTGATTGAGTAATCAGTGTCGACCAATCAGATACTCTGTACATCATTATCTTTCACTGTGGTCTTGAGTTATACAATCACGGCGTTGCAACCCCGCTTCGTCTTACCTCAGCTAGTTGCTAGAATGCACTCAATACGGAAAATGAAACATTAGCCGTATGGGCTGTGTGGTCGGTGCAATAGGCGCAAGTGTGGCCGCAGCATCAGTAATATATATTTTTTTCCCGTTTAGCTTTAGGTATTACAATAATAACTACATTCTACAATACAGTACATTATATAATTATAAAAGCTACTTCATTTCAAGCTATAGTTATATACATTGTTTTCTAAAACTAAAAGCATACAATAGCAATGAAGATTGCTTCATTCATAAACAATCATCTCTCCCTCAATTTGTATTTAATATTAATGTTTAATGTTGAATTTACACTGAAAACACTTAAGCAGTAGGCTTTAGTCGATAGTAACAAACAATAATTACAAAATTACTACTGTAGATGTAATTCAGTATAGTTGAATGAGGACGTAGATTGTTTACAAGGTTTGAATTTAATTATAAATAATAAGCTTTTACGGTTAGTAACAAAACCTCTCTTTTACGACTATTTTCACGATGACATCAGTTTGTCTGTACGTGTATGTATGTGTGTGTGTGCGTGTGTATATGCAGGTATATATGTGAACATCTCATAACTTTTGAACTAGTGTTGCCAAACTATCGATAGTTCCGCCATCGATAATTTTAATCTAAAAAGCCTATATCATCGATACAACCATCGATTGTAACGATTTTATAGATACTATCGATTCAATCGATAATTTAGAAAAATACAATACAATCTGCTAAGTGCAATACTATAGATACTATCTATAGTATCGTGTTTCCTAATTTAAAAAATAATCAGTACTATCAATATTATCGATACTATTGAATGTCTAGAAAACAATAGTAGCAATAGAATTTATAGTATAGATACCATCGATTGTTTTGAACTATAGATTGTATGCTAATTTACGATAGTATCGATAGTGCCGATACTGTCGATACTATCGTTTCCTAGAAATTCAATAGTAGCGATACCATCGATAGGATCGATACTTTTCTGACTGGGAGATACGATACTATCGATAGTATTAATAGTATTTTATTTTGCCAATAGTATTGTATCCTTTTGAACAATCAATAGTATCGATACTATCGATTTAATCGATACTATCGATTTAATCGATACTCTCGATTTAATCGATACTATCGATTATAATATCGATAGTATTACTATCGGACTACTATCGATAGAATATCGATATCCTATCGATAATCCACAATCGATCGGCAACACTATTTTGAACGGTTTAACCGATAGAAACGTGGTTCATGGAATTCCAGTGGGTTCCCCAAAATTACACTTCCTAAAAATCTAAACCCATTTGGCCCAGTGGATTGAAAAGTTTTGAAAAAACCCTGACATTTTTTCAGCACAATTTTGTTTTTTTTTTATATAATAATTCCTAAATTAATGTATCGATTGCTTACACAATCTAATCAGCTTTATTCTATAAAAAATGCGTTCAGTACCACAAAATAGATTAAAAATCTATTTGGGAGTTATCGTTGACAAAAATTTTTGAAAAATAATAAATATTCACAGGACAAATAACGCTTACTGATGTAAGCCCAAAGTAAGCAAATTATTTGCTTTACATTTTTTGCTTTAACTTCTACGGCACTGTGGTACCCAATTATTTTAGAGGACCATCCGAAAAATGTGATGTTATTAAAAATCTATGACTTTCCTGTACATTATCTGTGACTTTTAACTAAGTTAAATAAAAAATGACGTCTAACAAATAATAAGACTTTTATCTCTTTTTCAAATTCCTAAATTAAAACTTACTGTCATTCGTGCAAATATGACGACGAGTATCGCCGTAATTAAGTTTTATATTCATTTGGTTGATTTTAAAACCTAATTATTATAATGTTATTATTAAATCATCATCAATGATTATATTTTAAATCAATAAATATAAATTTATTTACAAAAGTCAAAAAATTAATTAAAATTGCTAAATAAATATGATGATAATAAAAATGCTAATATCCAGAGTTTAATATTGGGTTTGAGTACGAAAATGTTAGTATCAAGCATGCAAGCAATCATTAAAATTTATTCTGTATACGCTAACGTAAGGAATGGTATTGTTTATTTTTAAATCGTTCACAAAATTTCCTTTTTACAAACGTTTTTACCCAGGAATGTAATGCGGTTTTAAGTCACGCTAAATGTCGGTTGCGCTCGGACGTTTGAGGCGTTTGATACACAATAAACACACAAACCCAGAAATATAATAAGAAACGGGGACAAGTATTTGTGTGATGAACATAAAACATTTATGCCTTGGGTTCGATTCCCGACGGGGACAAATACTTGTCCCCGTCGGGAATCGAACCCAAGGCCCGCCGAGTGCGTAGTCAGGGTCGTTAACCACTCGACCAACGGGGCGGTCAAATGTGTTCTGGAAATGTGTGGAAGAACTTCAAAAACTTCCGTTTCAAAAATTTAAACCAAAAGTTATGGCTTTATAAATATCAGAATTATATTTTTTTAAATAAACTTACTTCATATTGAAAAAAAAACTTTTAACCTAATATACCGATTGATTTAAAAACCTTATCAGCTTTTCTCCTTAAAAAATTGCGTCAAAAACCTTAAATTGGATCAAAATCAGTCAATTTGGGATTAATCAATGACGATCATTTTTGAAAAAAATCTCTTTTAACGATATTTGAATTTTTTAACCTAAGGATTATGTAGCTAAAACTATATTTTAGATCTCGAAAATTGCATTTAATGCTATTTCGGAAGATCATCATCATCAAATTGATAATAGTTTCTAAAATCAATGTTCTGCCATTTTTAACAAACTAGATGTTTAAACTGAAAAAAAACTTATGATTTTTATTTTTACTCCTTTGAGCTTAAAATTCTTCAATGTAGCAGGAAGTTTCAGCGATAACCTGCAGGTCCAACCGGTTTACAAATTTTTAACTTCCCGCTACGTAGTACGTAATGTACGTAGATAGGAAGTTACTGAATTTGCCTCGATTTTCAAAAATCGAGTTTTCACCGAATCTCTACGTTTTGAGGTCCTAGGAATCTTTTCCTACAATTTTCGCGATGAAGTCGGTATGTCTCTATGTATGTGTGTGTGTGTGTGTGTGTGTATGTGTGTATGTAAACATCTCATAACTTTTAACGGCTGGACCGATCGAAACGCGGTTGATGGCATTCGATTGGTTTCTGCTCAACTTAGACTTCCTGAAAATTTGAACCAAGTCGGCCTAGGAGATTTTGAGTAATTTTTAAAAAACCCCAAAAATAATTTTGGCGAAACAGTATTTTTTTAACATAACTTCCGGATTTATGCACCGATTGAGTACAAAAACTAATCAGCTCTATTCCTCAAAAAACTACATCTAATGTATAAATTGCATCAAAATCAGTTTATTCGTTTGGGAGAAATTGTTGACGAAAAATTTAAAAAAAGTGTTTTTTCGACATAACTTCGAAATTTTTCAACCAATTATTTTTTGGTATTCTACAATATTTTAGAACTAAAAAAAAAGACGTCAGATGGCATTTCAAGAATCAAAATCGAATCTAATTTTCAAAAGCTATTGGGTTTCAAATATTAAAATTATGTCATTTTTAGCATATTTATATATTTAAAATAATTTTCAGGCTACTACACCGATGGACTTAAAAATCTTACCGGCTTTTCTCCTTTAAAAACTGTTTCAAATACTGTTAATTGTTTTTTTATTTGTTTAGGATTTTTTAATGATGAAAATACTTAAAAAAAATGGTTTTTGACATTACTACGAAATTTTTCAACCTATCGATTATTTAGCTAAAGCAATATTTCAGATCTCAAGAATTGAGTTGAATGTCATTCGAAAGATCAAATTCAATCAGCGTTTCCAAAATATACAACTTTTCAAATATCAATATACTGCCATTTTAACAAAATAGATGTTTGAACTGAAAAAAATTATGTTTATAGTTTTTACTTTTTTGAGCTTAAAATACATTAATTTAACGGGAAGTTTTAGGGATAGCCTGTAGGGTCAACCGCCTACACATTTTTTATTTGCTGATGACTACTCGTTTATCAATCTAATAATATAAATGACTTGATAAATGAAACAACTGAAATTTCAATCAAAGTTTAAGAATGCAAGACATAAAAACAATAATTTAAAATATTTCAACAAAATTAAAGCGAATAAATTGAATTTCATGGTTATTCTAACAATGAAATTAAAAATTTTATTACAGTACACGCGGACGGTACAAAATATAATATAATAATTTATCAGATGCTGGTCCCCGTCGTAGGGATCGAACCCGAGCCCCGTCAATTGCGTAGTCAGGTTCGCTAACCTCTCGACCAACGTGGCGCGGCGGTCAAAAATGGTAATACAATACAAAATACAAAATGATAAATATCATTTACAAAATGCTTTTTGTGATATGGAAATCATATTAAAGAGACTAATAACAAAATGAGCACTATTAATATGATTTTGGCGTGTACGTGTAGCTAAGCGGATGAAGCCCGAACGTTATCGGTGGTAAAATTTGTTTTTTTTTTTGCAAGTACATACACTTGTTTTACAGCAATTATGCGATAATTTTTACATAATATACGTAAAAATTTAACTACGTTTAAAGGCTATGAAGATTCAAAACGGCTTAATTAACATTTTGAATGAAATAATTTTAAACTTTTCAGTTATTTTGTAAACGATGGCTTTCAACACTGTCGGAATTCATAAAAATTAGAAGTTTTATCACTATTTATATTTTTGTTGCATTTGAAACATAAAACTGTTTTAGAAATATATACAATAAGGACAACACAATAAGAAAAATTTGGGAGTTTACAATCTAAAGTGCTCTGAGTGCAACAGCGAACATATTGTTTTAACGGGAGTAGTTTTAAGTCGCAATATAAGGAACACGTCATAACAGCTCGTGCAAAGCTCTTAAACTTTGGCAACTTTTGGAGTATAAAGCAAAATCTGTGAAAAGAAAACTTTACATTCTTGTAAGAAGGTAATTTACACCAGGAAAGCTTTAACTTCTATCTCAATCTTTTACGTGTATCAATGTCAAGTTACTTAATGATTAACCTATTTTGAGTATTCTTTAAAATCTAACTTAATAAGACAATAAACCTCTTGATAAAGAGAGAATTATTGCCTATTTAAACACAAGGGATACCTAATACATTAATAGCGGATCGCTATCCATATGGCAGAATTATATGACATAATATGATTTAGATCGGACTTCCGATATTTTACCCGCGTATTGTACTTCTAATTTTATCGACAAAATACAAAGGGGGGTCGCGCCCCTCACTTTTCTGAATGACAGCCATTTTAAAATTTCACATTTCACATTTTTAAGAGTTCATTAAATTTTTTTATGGTCTTATGTTATCCACATATTTGAAAGTCACCTTACTTTAAAGACGATGAAATTTGCTGTTATGTGAATTGAAATTTGGTAAAAATTTACAGAAAATAATTCATATCTCACATTTTTAAAACTCTTAAAATGTGAGATATGAAATTTTAAAATGGCTCCCATTTTTTGTCGATAAAATTAGAAGTACAATACGTGGGTAAAATTTCGGAAGTCCGATCCAAAACACACTGTATAATAATACATGCATAAGTTTATTAGCTGCCTGACTCTCCAAGCTGGAAAAAGATAATGACAAATACCGAAGCTACTGCGGCAGCAATAGGTAACAAAACTCTACCATCTAGTTGGTAATTAGATACAATGTTCACACTTTGTCCATGCATTACATGTAATGCACTGAAGACCTTGTATGATACGTCCACGCATTACATATAATGCACTACTGCAGTTATCATCCTGTAAATAATACATCAACGAACGGGATAAGTAGATGTAGTAAAAAACAAAATTAGAACGTATAGACGGATTAAAATGATAAAATATTTTCGTGACCTCGTAATAACTTAAAATGTGTTTTAAAGTGTTTTTCCCCGTGTTAGTCCCGGACTCAGTTAAGCGCCAGACACAATGCTACGACGAGGTAAACAGTACGCTATTGGAGTTACAAAACTGGTTTATGGCTAATAATTTAGTATTAAATGCAAAAAAAACTACATGTATAAAATTTGCACTTCCAAATGTTATCTCAGTTCCAACAAAAATATTTTTAGGGAAAGAAGAATTAGAAATTACGGACAAAAACATATTTCTGGGCTTTAAAATAGATTCATCACTTCAGTGGAATAATCATATTCAGAATATATCAAATAAACTAAGCTCGGCTGCCTATGCGATTAGGAAAATACGACAGTTGACGGATGTAAACACAGCTAGGATGGTATATTTTGCATATTTTCATAGTGTCATGACTTATGGCATTATATTATGGGGAAGAGCTGCAACCGTTGAAAGTATATTTATTTTACAGAAAAGAACCATTCGAGCTATATATAATTTACGCACTCGAGACTCGTTAAAGGACATATTTAAAAAAATAAATATAATGACGATTTACAGTGATATATATGAAAACATAATGTATGTACGTAAAAATTTAACTTACTTTAATAAAAACTATGACAAACACGGTTATAACACACGTCACAAAAATGAGCTTGCTACTCCTAATTTTAGATTCACTAAAACTAAAAAGTCATTTTTGGGGGACTGTGTACGTTTTTATAATAAGATTCCACACCACATGCTTGAATTACCTGACAGTAAGTTCAAGTACGCCATTAAGCAAAAACTAATGTGTAAAGCTTATTATAAATTAAACGATTATTTGGAAGACGACTGAAGTAAGTAATTTAAAAAAAAAAGTTTTTTTTTTTAAATATAATTATTATTATTGCAACGTTATTTTAATTGATCTACGTATTGACATTGAATTGTGTTTATTGTTATAATATTTTAATTTTGATAAGTTTGACAATTAAATTGCTTTTATTTAAAATTATTACATAATAGATCTATAGTGGATATATCTATAAGTATAGATAACAGGTATAGATAATGTCTTCATGTATTATAACGTAATAACATGTAAAAACCGACTTTCAAAAAGTGATTACTGTGAATCCTATTTTGAATAAAATAATTTGACTTTGACTTTGACTTGACTCCTTTGAAGGATAGGCCAACTGCCGTTCTGCCAGGCAAGTCGCAAAAAGCGACCAAGAGCTTGCTTGCTTTGCGAGTCACTATCGTCGTGATTACTAGGTGGTAGAGTTCTGCATTGTCTTGCCCGGGTCTGGTACCACCGCCTTACCTATTCCTGCTGCATTCCGAATGCTTGTCGCTGTCGTGTTCCGGTTTGGAACGTAAGGTAGCCGGCAAACTCATGCAAGTGGCATTAGACCTCGCCACAAGATAGTAAAGCACCATTACCATCTTTCGTGTAGTTTCGTTTCGGTGGTTGTCTCTTTCCATCAGGAGACCCATTTGCTTGTTTGCTATCTTATAATATATAAAAAAATGTAATATAATAATAATTGGACATTTTGGTGATGAGGACGGAAATATGCTTGGGACAGTTAAAGTGTTATTGATATTATGTTTTAGTCTTCTCTCTCCCTTATAGAGGTGTCTAACGTTAAGGTAGTTTATCTATTCTTCAAAAAATGGTAACGGTAATGAATAAGGTAAGATATATTTTACAACATATAAAAAACCCTTTCCAACTCAAAAGTATACCTATGAGATTATCAAAAAAATGTGTAAACGGTTGACGCTATGAGCCATCCCTGAAACTTCCCACTAAATTAAGGTATTTTGAGCTCAAAAGAGCATAGTTTTTTCATTTCAAACATCTATTTTGTTAAAAATGGCAGTATATTAATTTTTAAAAAGCTATATATTTGAAACCGATGATGGCATTCAAAACAATTTTTGAGATCCTAGATCCTACTAATTATTATTTTGACATTGCTTTAGCTAAATAATCGATAGGTTGAAAAATTTCGATGCTATGTAAAAATACATTTTATTTTTAATTTTCTTCATTGATAAATCCCAAACAATTTGACCGATTTTGATTAAATTAACGATATTTGACGCAGTCTTTAATGGAAAAAGCTGATAAGATTGTGAATAAACTTGAAAGTTATTTAAAAATATAAGTAAGTTTGCTAAAAACAACGTAATTTCAATGTTTGAAAAGCTATAAGTTTTGAGAATTAGATTCGAATTTGATTTTTTAAACGGCATTTGACGTAGTTTTTTAGTACTAAAATATCTTAGAACACCAAAAAATTATTGGTTGAAAAATTTTGAAGCTATGTCGAAAAAATTCTTTTTTAAAAATTTTTCGTCAACGATTACTCCCACACGGATAAACCGATTTTGGTGCAATTTATGTATTAGACGTAGTTTTTTGACAAATAGAGCTGGCTAGATTTTGTACTCAATCGGTACATAAATCTGGAAGTTACATTAAAAAAATACTGTTTCACCAAAACTTTTTTGGTGTTTTTTCAAAAATTCTCAATATCTCCTGGACCGAATCGGTTAAAATTTCCAGGAAATCTAAGTTGAGCGGAATCCAAGCGAATGCCATCAACCACGTTTCGATCGGTCCAGCCGTTCAAAAGGTATGAGATGTTTAAACACACACACACGCACACACACACACATACATAAATACATACAGACATACTGACGTCATCGGGAAAATAGTCGAAAAAGATTCCTAGGACCTCAAAACGTGGACATCTGGTGAAAACTCGATTTTCGAAAATCGGGGTAAAATTAGTAACTTCCTTATCTTCATACGTAGTGGGAAGTTAAAAAAGATTGAAATGATTTTATTAATAAAAAACTGTGGTATTTGGCATTCCTTGTGTTTACTCAATAGTATTAATATCGTTTATCCATACCAAAAGCAAATAATCTGCTTACTTAGGAGTTACATCAAATCCTGTTATTTGTTTAGTGGTATTCATTTATTATTTATTAAAAATGGACACCACTAGACAGAAGATAGAAGATTATTCATTATCTAACATTCATTATTCGTCGTTCGTCGTTCGTCGTTCGTCGTTCGTCGTTCGCTATCCGTCCTCGGTCGTCCGTCGTCCGTCGTCCGTCGTCCGTCGTCCGTCGTCCGTGGTCCGTCGTCCGTGGTCCGTCGTCCGTGGTCCGTCGTCTGTGGTCCGTCGTCCGTCGTTCGTCATTCGACGTTCGTCGTTCACCGTTCACCGCACACCATTAATTTCACAAAACTTTAAGGAATATTCCAAACACTCGGTCGAGAAAGCAGGCACGCCCTCGTTGTCTATGTCTATTGGCATTTTTGTCCATTTTTCGCCTCTGTGGTCTAGTGGTCCAGCGTTGGCGTTGACCACATGAGGTCCCGGGTTCGATTCCCGGGTCGGGCACGTTAAAAAAAAAGTGTTTTTTCAGTTTTCTGAGAAACACAAAGTAGCCCGGGATTGGAAAGTGCCCGATTGGCGATAGGCTTACCACCTATTACATTTGTGGAACCAAGTATCTTCGGCTAATCGTGGGTGCACTTGTTGTACCTCTGCCTACTTCTTCGGGGATATGGGCGTGAAGATACTTATATTTTGTGTTTCAATAGTAATATTTGAAATATCATTTAAGATTTATTTTTATCGGCAAAATTATACTTACCTATAGCTGTAAAGTAAGTAATAGCATATATATTTATATGATTATATTAGGCTACTAAACACCACCTTTGTTGATCGAACAGGGATTTTTAACACGTTTTATAATATACTAGCTAATATCCACCCGCTTGGCTGGGCGTACATAATTCTATGATCTATACATATAATAAAATCATAGGAAAGTTAAAACTGTACATTGAATATTTTTTTTAAAAAATACTTGGGGCGTGATCTGTAATCGATATCGAAGCCAAAATATAGTTTTTAGAATTTTTGTCTGTTTGTCTGTTTGTCTGCTTGTCTGTTTGTCTGTATGTATGTCCGGGGTAAACTCAAAAAGTACTGCATGGATTTACTTCAAATTTTGCATGAATATTACTAATAGGTCGGGTCAACATATAGGCTACATATTATCACGCTATCACCTACGGGGGAGAAGCAGTGCAGAGAAAACGAAATCCGCGCGGACGAAGTCGCAGACAACAGCTAGTAACAAAGTAACAAAAAAAAACAAAACAAAAAAAGTTGCGCAAATGAAAATTAAATGTTCATTTGCGCAACCATGTGTTCTTACTACCAATACCAGTAGTAACACAAATTTTGATCAAAATTTCATGCGTGTTTGTTGTAATGGGCACGTGGTTATTAGTAACACACAGACATATAAACAAACAGTACACAAAAGATACAAATTGACACAATTGCTGTCAGTGAGTCTTATAGCGAATATTTAACATAAAATTTCTCAAAAACTTAAAGATATGTCTATTTCATCGTGTTTTATGTAATAACCAATTGCTGTTCGTTAGTCTTGCTAAAACTCAAGAACGGCTAAACCGATTTGGCTAATTTTGGTTTGAATGAAGTCCAGGGAAGGTTTAAAAGGTGAGAAAATATAGAAAAAAAGTGTTGTTAAAAAGGAAGAACAACGTTTGCCGGATAAGTTAGTATCATATATCATGGATTTATAAAGTAGAATAGAAAAAAGTAATAGACAGACAGTACATATTTTCATTAAATTTTTGTACCACATATATAAAGGAGCCTACATATATAACTACTTATTACAGATATACCTACAGATATACCGATATATTATATAGCTTATTGGCTTAAATTCCTGTTCTATAAATACATCAATTTTAACTGAGATCGATCAAGACGTTCTTGTCTAGTTACAGGGCATACAGACAGACAGAATAATATATAGCGGTACTGCACAAAGACAGGATAGAGATGCAATTATAGGAAATAGCAGATAGATAGAAGGGATGCAACATACACGATATTTTTCTTTAGTGTATGACAGCCATACCGGCGTGGCGCTCGCTACCGCAGTTCGCCATGACGAGGTGCTCACGGTATAAACTGTTATGATATTATGCCTATTGCCCAAGCTTACTAACTTTTTTATCTCCAAAATATAAATTGCGGACGTAAAAAGCAAAAGAAATTAAAACAACCCCTTAAATTTAGTAATTTTAGCTCGTACAATCTTATTTCAATCAGGGATTATAGGATATTAGGAATATTTTCTTAGAATTGTAATTTAGGCAGATTTTAGAAACACCGTTACTTATAAAAATAAATCTAAATCCTCGTACAAGCAAATTTCGGAAACTCCTTGATGTGTAAAGACGAAATTTGACGGGGAGGTAATTTATGAGAAGACGTCAGTTAAGAATGAATTTTATGACTGGGCCGATATATGGGAGTCTGAGAGTTTTCGCTACTTTATATCAAAATCCTTGGATTTTACTGATATAGGCACAAGTTTAAGTTGCTCTGATTAACAATAAAAATAAATAAATAAAGTTATAAGATTTTTCTTCACAGGGACGGCTCACGATGATTAAAAGTTTACGGACACGTTTCTTATGGGAATACTTTTAACTTTTTTAATGGTAGACGTATTTTAATTCAAAATAGTTAACACGCAGATAAAAGAAATCAGCTAGGTAATAATTTTTAATGAGAGCTGAATAAAGATTGGAAGGACTGGTATTTTCATTTAGCTGGCTGGTATATACTCATAGGATTTTTTTAAGTATTTTAGATTAAGGCCTTGTTTTATAGTAATTTTTAATAAAAAATATTCTTGAGACAATTAATTTATAAGAAACTAGCGTATTTCTGATTCGGTTTTATTGAATTTTCTACGCTTAGTACTAATCTATATATTAATACGCAAAGGAATAATTTTGTACCCCTTTTTTGGGCATAATTGTTGGCAGTCCTCACATGATCTTTCGGGTAGACTCGACTACATTACCCAAAATTGAGTTAAACGGCATAGCCATTCCGTTGTTAACCCAGGTAAAGAATTTAAGAATCTTCATTGACAACAAATTATCGCGGTCATCTCATATCAAGGAGCTTATTAGGAAAATATACCTTACCTTTAGATCCTTAAATCGACTTCGTAACTTTTTACCTATCTGTACTAAGATTTCTCTAGCATAGTCTTTCTTATTGCCGATCCTAGATTACGCTGATACGAGCTACATCAACTTGATCGAGGATCAACTCGATAAATTAGAACACCTTCAAAATTTCGATATTCGATTTGTGTTTGGGCTTCGCAAATATGATCATGTCTCCTTCTTTCACGCTAAGCTCAATTGGCTGCCCATTTGTTTTCGCAGAAATGTCCATATACTTGATCTTCTATATAGTATACTTTTTGACCTTAAAATTCAATTTTATGTAAAGGAGAGATTTATTTTTTTGTAGAGGAGAGATTCAATTTTATGTAGAGACGGACGGACGGACGGACGGACGGACGGACGGACGGACGGACGGACGGACGGACGGACAGACAGACAGACAGACAGACAGACAGACAGACAGACAGATAGACAGACAGACAGATAGATAGATAGATAGAGAATTAGGTGATATTAGGCTTTAGGCTGCTAGGTAGAGTTGTGCAACTTCACATTCCGGTTTGGCTTCACTTCCTAATTTATTCCGTTCGTATTAGTATCAACGTCATTATCACTATTACATTCCTATTTGGAGCGTAAATCAGCCTGTAAACTTTTGCATGTGGCCGCGTGTTTATAGTCGATTGGGATTTCTTATTATGCTACAGTAGTTCGTGTTTGAATTGCCTTAACTTAAATACTTGCTGCTGTGATGTTCTGCATTGATAGAGAATTATATAAATAAAAAATGTGACTTTTCATCCAGGTCACGTGGAAGGAAACGTACCATTAATGTCTTTCTTATAGACATCAAATCAATAAGATATAATATCTGTTTTTGTTGCTTGCTTTATAAAAAGACCCTATTACTAACAACCTGCATTCAATAACAACAAAGATTACGCAAAAGTCATAATAGTAAAAATTAAGTATCTGCTATTCTGTCAGACTGTTAATAAAAGGCGAACGATTCGTATCACTTCGATCATGACTACTAGGTGGTAGAGCTCCATAGCGTCTCGCTCGGGTATGTGGTACCACCGCCTTTCCTATTCCTACTACAATAGTGTCAATGCTTTGTCATTAATGTGTTCCGATTTGGAAGGTAAGGTAGCTGGTAGACTTATACATGTGGCACTGCCATTCCCACACACAGAAAGCAACGCACCATTCACATTTTTGGTATCTATAGGCGATGGTTTATTTTCCATCTGAAGAGCCATTCTGCTTGTTTGCTATATAATGACAAAAAAAGTAATATTTATTCATATTTCAGCAAGAACTAAATTAAAATATACTACTAACGAACTGGACACAAGTTAAAGGCTCAATTCCATTTGTTATCAAGTCGTTTATGGCAATAAAACTATACAAACAATCTCCAATATAATCCTAGCTTGACAGCTTGTATATTACCCGGACGGGCACTGATCCAAATAGCGCTGGTCAAATAAAGTGAGACAATATTTGTTCGAGAAATGAGCACTGAAACTTTTTTATTGTATTTTGTAGAGAAACAATTCAATGAAGCGTAAACGGTTTCCGTATTATTCAATTTAGGGCTAATAACAATATTGAGGCAATTTGCACAATATGAAAAAGATTTTACGTTAGAGCCCGTAACAAAAATAAAGAATATTTTGATGTGTGTGAATAATATAATACGGGATATCTGTCTATTACAATGTGGTAGAGGGTAACGTAGCTGATAAATTTCAGCATGTGGCATTAAGACCCCTCCACAATGATGTGTTGCTAATACATCATTGACATTTTTGGCATCTACAATCCTCTTTCCATCAGGAGACCCATATGTTTGTTAACTGTCCTATGATATAAAAAAACGAAGTCACGAGTAAATGCTAGTAAATATTAAATTATTTGGATTTCAATTATTTCCAATGTGAAATGTTAATTTTTTCTTTTCAAATCACATAAAGCAATTTTATACGCAAGAGGAATTCCTAAGCCAACAATATATACAGATCCATATCTAGATGTATTAACCAGTAAGAAAAGCCGGGAAAAATTATCTGGGTACCTCATTTGTCTGACAAAACCTTACGATCTTATCTAAGCTGAAGTAAAATGGAGATGAAATGGGAGGATATTCGAGGTGAATCTCGGGTGCGCCACATAAGCTTTAAAATATAGCCGGTATCAGCGAGGAATCTACAAAGCCAGCTTCCAAAACTCAGACTAAACACCGATTGACATCAATAGCCAATATCTCTAGAACAAAGATTGGTTCGAAGAGAAAAAAGTTTTTTTTAACAAAGATAATTTGAAACTGGCTAGATTTATAAAATCGCTTTACGCTACGCTCAGGTAACATGACATTACACCATGGTTAAATGGTTATAGGTACTTAGTAAGTTTGTTCTTTGGCATCAACCACAGAAAACGTGATCACCGCATTATTGACTAAGTCTATTGTGATGTCATCTAGTTTTACATATTATGTGTAAACTGGAAAAATAATGTACCCGTGTTGGTCTGGATCTTCTTTGAAGAATAGACCATTAGCCGATTGCTAGGTACCTCGTAAAAAGCAAAGGATTGGCTATGCAAGTCATGATTGTGTGATGATGAGTGTGATAGTCTGTTAGTTGTGCTGTAAATCCTACAGATTGATATTAAACGCGAATATTATTACCAGAAAAGGCGTTATTCTTTACATTTACGATATAAAAAAATTATAGTTCCACATTTATATTATATTTCTTAATAAACAAAATTATGATTCCGGTTGCCAGGTGGGCAGAAAAAAGCTAATATAAGCGTAATAAAACGATTCTCAAAGATTGGCTAATCTTCATAATTACCACTGAATGTCGGTAACTGAATTCTCGACGATTTTACGAGTGAATCTCCTCTTGATTATTCTACATTAGGATCAGAAATATTATGTGGTAATGTTGATGAATCTAACGAAATTAACATATTTGTATAAAGGCGACGTATAAATCTTCGTAAATGCAGAACTGTCGGTTTAGAAAGGAGGGTAAAATTACTATTTTTCTTGCGGTGTTATCTATACATATAATAAAATCGTAGGAAAGTCAATGTATGTCCGGGGTAAACTCAAAAAGTACTGCATGGATTTACTTCAAATTTTGCATGAATATTACTAACAGGTCGGGTCAACATATAGGCTACATATTATCACGCTATCACCTACGTGGGAGAAACTGTGCGGAGTAAACGCAGTCCGCGCGAACGAAGTCGCGGGCAAAAGCTAGTTATTAATAAGTCTTGATGCACCTGCTTAAACGTATTCTAATAATCGTCTATTATTTTGAAACTGGTTTCAATATATCCTATTGTTAGGCGCAACTTTCGACATTTTTTAAATTAATTTGCATTTTTTTCATCAAAGCAGCAAAATTCAGCAAAACACTAAATAATTCTGCCGAAGAATTCATATTCGCATTCTATTAGTTATATTTTTAAGACTGCGGAGAAACGCGTTTTGACTATGTAGATAACTTGCTTACGAGTAAATTATTCGATCTATTGTTCATGCGGAATGCAGTCTTCTTATCTCCGATTACGTTCGATCCTTTTTAACTGATGGATCCAACTCGAAGGATCATACGTTCTTTACACCTTTGTATATATTGTTTTTAAATAAAACTATAACGTCTTATCTCTGTAATAATTTATTAAGACTGACTGAAGAACAAACAAGTAAGCGTTTATATTATAATAGTGAATAACAAAACCTAACATTGAACAAATAACATAAGTCGATAATACTTAAACACACATCTTCACGCCAGATCCCTTACGGAGTAGGCAGAGAGAACTGAGTGCCATATATTACGATCCTTGCAGGCTTGTCTCGCTTCCTCCACATTCATGACTCTCTTCATACACACACGCCGGTTGCGAAGACTCTTGACACCACTTTCGGACAGTACTCGATCAATCTGATCGTGGTATGTCAGTCTTGGTCTTCCCCGGTATCTACATCCTTCCACATTCGCATTGTATATCTATTTTGTTAAACTTTCATCTACCATTCTTTCTGCATGTCCGATCCAACGGAGCATGCCCTTTCTCATCTTTACCCCGACACTTTCTTTCAAACCTAACCTCTCTCTCACTTCCACATTACGAATATGGTCCGCGGGTGTTACACCACATATTTTTCTTAGCGATCTCAACTCGACCGCGTTGATTCTACTTTCATACCCTTTCTGACATACCCAATTTCCATTTCCATACTATAGCGTTGGGACAAGCACATAGCTAGAGCTAGACCCTGACTTAAAATTGTGCTATTAAATAATCTCCCTAACGCTCCATTCACTCTGTTCCCTGCACATACTCTTCTGTCAACATCAGCGGTGTACTTCCATCCCTGCTAAAAGCACATCCAAGTTAATATACAAAACTCATCCACTTGTTCCAGCACTACATCATCAACCAAAACTCTTACATCCGTTCTGGTTGCTTCTCTTTCAAATACTAAAACTTTAGTTTTCTTCGCATTCAAAGCCTTTTCTTGTAAGCCCATACTCTTACAATCATCATTCATAACTGTGACCAGTGTTTGCAGCTCATATGGAGTTAAGCCTAGAAGTACAGCTTCATCTGCATAAAGCAGGCAGATCACCACTAGATCACTCATGCGCATTCCCACATTTAATGACCTTAGGAGACAATTATCAATAATACTTACTTAATTTAATTAATGTTAGTTATTTATAGAGTGTGAATATATTATAAATTTATTTAAAATATCATATATCCCTATAATTAGGTAGGTGCGTATATTTAATTTAAAATGATATATGTAATTTTAAGATCACAAAAATAATCTAAAAGTAAATGTATACCTTCAATTTTAGCTGTAATTGCAAATTATTTCTTCTTTATCTTACAAAAATGGGCACTATCACTTTATTTTTTACTAGCTGTTACCCGCGACTTCGTCCGCGCGGACTTCGTTTACTCCGCACAGCTCCTCCCTCGTGGGTGATAGCGTGATAATATGTAGCCTATGTGTTGACCCGACCTGTTATTAATATTCTTGCGAAATTTGAAGTAAGTCCATGCAGTACTTTTTGAGTTTACCCTGGACATACAAACTATATTTCTAATTCTAAAACTGTATTTTTGGCTTCGGCATCGATTGTAGATCACGCCCCAAGTATGCTTTTATAAAACATTTATTGTACAGTTTTGACTTTCCTACGATTTTATTATATGTATAGATGATTATATTATATTACCTACTTATAGTTGATAAATAAGCTAAGATAATTACAAAAAACTAAATCTTCTATTATTTTTATTAAAATGTTCAATTTATATTTTGTTATCTAATAAATTATTAAAAGTAATGTTCCTTATTTACTCTTTAATTTAACTTATACTTTTATTTAAACTGGGTGGATAGTTTCAAATATATGACCAGCTGTGTATCTGCCAAACGGCATATCCTTCGAGTTCCATTTCTGCCAAATTGCGATGCTATCCTGAGAAATGACGGAATGCGTATTTGCCCACAAACGTGTCTGGCAACATGCTAGGAATCTATGTTATTATAAAAGAAAAGACAAAATGGCTTTTCTTTTACATTTCACATACTTTCGATTGCAAAATTTCTACATGAAAAAGTAACACATAAATTTTAGCTTTAATTAAATATATCAGTGTGAGACCACGTGAGGGAGAAAACAATTACTTTTTAACCCAAGGTTAATTTAGTATCAGTTAGAGCGAGTGTGTTTGTGTGATTCAGGTTTAATTACTCACGTGACAAATATATTAAGATCAACCGTCTTCTTTATATTGGAATCGAAATAATTAATTTTTTTTTAAATTAAGATCTATATAAATAATTTATTTTTATTGAATGTAAAGCTTAGCCTAGTAGTATAAATATACTCGTAGAAATATTAATATAATGTATTAAAATAGTTTTTTTTACATTTCACCTTGAAATAAGTATTTTAAAAACAACAAAGAAAAATATCAACACGCAGGGATTGAACCTGCGAACATCTTCTAAAAGCCGGGACGCCCTACCACTGAGCTAGTGTCGACAGGCTCGACGTGGCGAAATTCTTCTTTGCTATATGATCGATTACGTTGATTGTACTGATCGCTAGATATACTTACGTATAACTAGTTAAATGAGTTCATCGTTACAGATGAAATTCACATTTATAATTTTGATTAGTACTTTACCGGCTTTAAGGAGACGGTCGCAGGTTCAAACCCTGCGTGTCAATATTTAACTTTGTTGTTTTTAAAGTATTTCAAGTTTCCCCAAGCACGGGGTGAGTACTTAAATGACCAAGTTTTGCTTGGTATTTTTTATAAAGTAGTGTTTTGTTTTTGATTGTTTTTTTAGGAATTGTGATTTTATTTAAAAAGACTGTACATTCTAAAGGATGGTGTTCAGTGCTCGACTCTGGTATAAATTAATAGGTAAAAAAATAGGTACTTAAATTTTGACCTAATTATCCAATATAATACATAAATACGATATGTACACGTATACATATTGAAGTGTATTGTTTAGGAACAGCGATTTCCCGCCATGGCACGTGTCTTCCACAGTTTCTTTGTTGTTTTTAGAGTTCTTTAAACATTTTCTTTTCAGAATGGATTCCGGTTCATTTTGTTTTAATAATTAGGGACTATTTTTAAACTAATTGGCTTCTAGAGCGTTATATTCACAGTCATGGATGGCGTACCTAATAAAAGGACATGAATCACATCGTATGGACCTTTGACTAAATATGGATAATAAAACTATGGATTGGTTTTAGTTGCTTTTTGTATTGTAGCTTTAAATAGGGAGATAATATTTATATACATACTTTTTGTGTACTTCTACCTCGGCAATCACTTTATAGATAACTTTTGTTAAATGTTTATATACTAACAACATTTAACAAAAATTACGTATAAAGTGATTGCCGATACTTATTTCTTATAGAAATTGTAGTTGTTGACAAAAATTACAAAAAACAACTAAAAGAATTACTTTCGTAAGTAATATAGGTCCACAATTTATGCATGCACTGATAAGGGTAAAACCGTTTCCATGTAACTGCGTGAGTCATCATTATTGACGGGTCCTTTTAGAACAGGTCCAAGGGCAAATGAGAATCGTCGAAAATGGCATTATCAGAATCCATTAGTAAAATCTAGTCGTTTAAGCGGAACGAAAACATAAAGAACGTAAATGAGGGTAAATAAGCCAAGAACCTGAAAACTAAACAAATGACAACTAACAGCTTTATTATAGCTGTCAATAAAGAAAAATCTTGCCACACCAGAAAATCCTTCTTTTAATCCGAACTCGTTAAAGTATATTGAAGTAGAGATATAAAATACAATTATTTGTTAAAAATAAGGTTAAGAAAAATCAATCGTTATTTTTATATGTCATAAGAAAGCAAACAAGCAGATGGGTCTCCTAATGGAATTAGTCAACCATCGCCTATAGACACCAACGATGATAATGGGGCGGTGCTATCTTGTGGCGAGGTGTAATGCCACATGCATAAGTTTATCGGCTACCTTAACCTCCAAACCGGAACACGCCAGCGACAAGCACTGACTATTGCGACAGGACTAGGTAAGGCGGTGGTACAGACCCGAGCGGGATAATGCAGAAATCTACCACCTAGTAGCCAAAATCGTAGTGACTTGCATAACCAAACGGTTTCCTTTTACAACCGGCCTGGCAGAACGGCAGTTGGCCTATTATTCAAAGGAGCCCGGGACCAACACGGGGAAATCTTCTTTGGTATAAATAGTGGAGAATAAAAAATACAGCGTGTAGATATTGTCCTTTTGCATGGTAACATGTGATGGCATCTTCCCAATAACAATATCGTTCGTATGATAACCACTCACTATGAAGGGATTATAAAGTACTTGCTTCATATCGCCTCACATATAGAATTAGTGTATAACTAATATCTGCTGCTACTTACAGCGTTTTATACAATTTTTCATACAAGTTTAAAGCGTATCGAGTTCTTATTTTAGCGGTAGTAATTTTTGCCGCATTGTATAATACATAATGAAGATTATTTCGACTTAAACCTACTAGCTGTGTTGGTTCCGGGCTCATTTGAAGAATAGACCAACTGCCGTTCTGCCAGGCAGGTCGTAAAAGGCGACCGATTGGCTATGCGAGTTACTACCATCGTGGCTACTATGTGGTAGAGTTCTGTACTGTCTCGCCCGGGTCTGGTACCACCGCCTTGCCTATTCCTGCCGCAATAGCGGAAGTGCTTGTCGCTGTCGTGTTCAGGTTTGGAGGGTAGGGTAACCGGTAAACTTACGCATACAAGACTTCGCTACAAGATAGCAACGCACCAATAACACCTTTGGTAACTATAGGCGATGGTTGACTCCTTCCGTCAGGAGACCCATCTGCTTGTTTGTTATCTTATGATATAAAAAAAGCTGCTGTTAACTATGAGTAAATAAAGTAAGATACAAAATTTTTAACGTTATGCGCTGTTTCGAAAAACTGGTTACGTTGCAACTGAAATTAAAATTATCGTTCGAATTCAGAAGTACCAATAAACGAATATAATGTATATATAAAGAAGAAATAAATTGATGTCTATACTCTTAATGCTATGATATCAATGCATGGGTATAGAGGTTAATATACTTAAAGTATCAATGTATTTTGATATTACATGTGGTAACTCCGTAATTAAGATAACGTTTACAAAAATATGTTACTATATTTCAGAAATGATTCGCTCAAGTTATGCCATGAGCTATTCCATCTATATAAATATAATTTATTTTGATAAAAACTACGGTTTACGAGGTTCTCACTTGACCCCAATTATATGTAGCTATACAAAATTGAAAATAGTTAGCTATTTTTATATCTAGGCTTCATTTTTACCACTAAATATTTATAAAATAAAATTTTACCTGTATATTGCCCTACAAACTCGTTTATCTAGTTAAAATTATTTTAATTTAAATTAATTCACCCTTGCCAAAGATTACTTTGGACATGCAGAAATATAAATAGACAGATTGACAAAACGACAAAAACTACAAAAAGCTGTTTATGTCTTGGTATAATGTATATTGATAAGCGCTTTAGAACACATTTATTTATTAATTATATTATTTTGAAATCACAGACGGATACTTCAATTTTACGGATATGTATAGAAGTTGCTGCACCAGATTATTCCAGTAGACTAAGAGAAATCCGCTAATCGGGATGAGTTTTAAAAATTATTCGAAAGATTCTTTATCAAATAAAGGGAAAATGGAATAATTAATGTAATATTACTTAATTCTTTCCAGTGGGTAAGCGTTGTGTTCAGTTAAATAATCACGGCTCACGGCTGTGTATAACGGTATTACTTTAAGCGTTTAGCAAATAATTTAATAGTGTTGTTATACTCGGTATTTAGGGCTTTATTGCACAGTGCAACTTCATCATTTATTAATAATTACGAACAGTTTCGTGTATTAAGCAAAAGGGGTGCAAAATCTCTGAAATTAAACATTCAAATTGAAGTTTTAAAGTTAAATGAAGTAAAAAAATCGAACCTAGGTTTGAAACAAGCATCGGTATACACTATTCACTAGTCCGTATAAATACTTTGTAATAATATTAAAATAACAGTTTTTACTTAAAATAAAAAAACAAATTTCAATCAACTTAATTCGTTATTATATCATACAAAACTTGAAACATAATTTACAATTACTTTTACTAACATTAAGTGCAGGTGTCATAACACACCATCTGTCATCAATTACGATATCATTGCCTAAGTCAGTCAGATTACAATTTCATAATCTAATCCATCGTAGTACTAGATTAATATTAAATAAATAACAACGTATTTCGTTGTTAACGCAACATTTATTAAACAGAATATAAAGTATGTGTAAAATTATGAAATCGAAAAAAATATACTGTGTCTGTGTAAACTATTGAATTTTTTGGGTTTATGTTTTTATGTACGGTCTAAAAATTTATTCCCGAGACACTGTATTAATGAATTAATGATACTCTTACACTAAC
This sequence comes from Apodemia mormo, assembly GCA_036924255.1. Classification (NCBI taxonomy): domain Eukaryota; kingdom Metazoa; phylum Arthropoda; class Insecta; order Lepidoptera; family Riodinidae; genus Apodemia; species Apodemia mormo. The sequence continues at coordinate 15,382,996 of JAUPFN010000014.1, read as the reverse complement.
TCTGGTCTCTGGTACTCTGTATATTATAAGGTTACACAGGCTTACTCACCTAATAGAAAAATACAACAATCGCCTACGTAGGTGTTTAAATAAGTTTTGGATGTTCGAAATTTAATAATGAAACGCAACGGTATTTTATGTGTATAAAAAACAAAGTTATTTTAAAAAAGAACACAAACTACCTTCCATTTCTGTTGCATCACAGCAGTTGCATATAAGGTTACGCGGAAATTTTGCAAATTAAGTACCAGAATATTATACAAACAGCCAGCTGAATTTAAAATAATGAAAATCGATGGAGCTTAAACGTGAAATCTGAAATCTTGGTGCGAGAAGATCCAAGAGTTACATAGACGGATATTGAGAACATCCTTGGCATTCGTTTGGAGAGAGCTAATATCATTTTATATCAATATTTTGGAGTAAGGTATACATTTTTTAATTGGATCCCAAGTTTTCTCCCTGAATTTCAGATTCAGGGACAGACTCCTTTGGAATCTGTCCCTGAATTTGAATCGTATTTCTAAAATCTTCACAGGTAAGGAAACTTAAATATATCAGTATGTTTTAGCAAATAAGAGACACTCGTCAGTATGGGTATTCCCAGTTAAAATATTGCCAACAAAACTTCAAAAACCTCGAAAGGTTGGTAAACAAGTGCCTAGTTTTCGTAGTTGAAATCCATCCTGGAAAATTATAGGTCTCTTAATTAGGATTGATACACTAATTGCCGAAAGTTTTCCATGCAGTGCAAGAGAAGTCTGGACTTCGGGTAATCATGCTCCATCACGACAACGTCTCTTCACACACGTCCCTCAGAACAAAAGAGTTTATTGAGGATTGTGGTATCAAAACCCTACGTCGTTCACTCTACAGCCCCGACGTAGCCCGCTTTGATTTTTTTGTTTCCAACATTAAAAGAAAAAATATTGTTATAAGGCAAGTTTTTTGGAGTACTGAAGAAGCCGCGGTAAAACCTATTGAATCAAGACTGTAATTGCAAGACTTATCGAGTAACCCGAGTGACCCACCATAGCAACAAATCATTGACATTTTTGGTATATTTTTGGCTATTTTGGCTATAACCAAACATGTTAATGGTTCGTAGCTATCCGTATGGTGGGGTTTGAATGTCTTTGAAAAAAACTGAAAACTTATTCAGAATAATACCTGTTGTTTTATGTATTAGTATTGCTGACTGACTTACCATTGTGATGTTAAATTAAAAACAAAACCTATAAATACTTTCTTTTGTATCCGTATATCTTATGCTTTTATTTACAACAAAATCTCATTTAAATTAAATCTCGCATTATTAATATTCAAATGATTTAATCGCAATGAATATAATCTTACGTCTGAGTGAATTTCAGGCATAAAAGGTTTCAAAGTAATTTAAAATATAATGAGAACCTTTCAAATAAATATTCTGGACACTGAATTTGATGTCAATATAATTTAATCGGTCGAGTTAATCTAGGACCTTTTGTAAAAATGTTTTTCTTATAGACACACACACTCACTACACTACACTCACTCTACTCCGAATATATTCGGAGTAGAGTGAGTGTCTCATGCGTACATGCATTTCTAATGTATTTTTCTTTCTTTTGCTTACATATATTTTATCAAAGTACTGTTGTCGTGTTTTACTATCGGTTCAAAAATTTGGCAGAATTTTCGCACAAAAAACATTGTTTTACCATGTTCAGTTTACAAAAGCGATTAGAATATATATATTTATAAACTAAATTTATTAACTATTTTGTTTTGCATAATTTGCTACATATTACATAAAACACCATAACTATCAATAAATATTATTAATCGGTCCCATTATTTTTAACAGACCCATAATTATGTAATTAGCGGTGATTAATAGCGGTGATAGATTTTGAAAATGTTTATCCAAATCCACCGCTTTTTAACCCCCGACGCAAAAACGAGGGGTGTTATATATTTCAGATGTTTATCTGTGGATCTATGTATCTGCGTGTGTGTGTATCTGTGTGTCGGTTCGAGGCATCGTAGAGACCATGCGGATGGTCCGATTTGGTTGCGGATTTTTTAAATGAAAGCCCTATTTTACGAGATGGTTCTTAGCTATAATTCATTAGAATCTATTTAGCCGTTTCAATATCATCAACTCTTTTCAAATTGATGAAAAAAAATAAAGCAACTTGTAGAGGCTTTATCGACAATAAATTCTGTATTCTATTACTTTAGTGACATTGCAATGACTTTGTGACGTTAACTTGATGCTGCTAGATCCTTATCCGAAAATTATCAGCTTCTATTTAACTGGCAATGTTCGTATGTAAATAACCGATTTTCTAAATATTGCAAAATTTGCATTTTTTCTAAATATTGCAAAATTTGCATTAAAACTTGGCAAACTTGGGTCAGCTAGTCTAGCTAGTCAACAACCCAATCTTACGGTACCATCTAGCTGATCTCATGATATATCCTGGATGTAGAGACTGGAACACTCAGATGCTGAGTTTTGATGAAATGACCGAGTTTTGGCTCAGCGGTTTGGTTGCTATAAGTACATACCAAGTTTAATTACTACTCATGATGGCGAGGATCTAAAGATGGAGTTGAAAGAGTTCTACTGAAACTCACAGATAGAAAGTGCTAAGAAAGTGGAGCTTGTAAGAGTTTATTTCGTTACAATAATTTCATTCTCATGATGTCGAAATTCTGAAGATAGAAATTTCCGAATCCAGATGCAAATTGCAAAAAAAATGAACACACGGTGAACTACTAAACTCAACAAGGTTAATTAATTGAGTTAGCACTTAATTGTCTTGTATTGGCTAATATTTTGGTTTGAAATCTAGGCTTCTAGGATCTGATGATGGAACTAAAAGGTTACCATGGTAACTCCTAAACTAAATAAGATAAAATCATTTGTTTGGACTCATTCTTTCTGTTTTTACAAACATTCTAGTGCTAGACAATATTCAAGGTCTCATGATGGAGCTGGAATGAGATCATGGGAACTTAAGAATAAAATAGAGCAATACCATCGACTTTGGGGTCGTTAGATCCACTTTTCAGCAGGATAGCTTCCAGCGCCTGTTGTTAGAACTGGAAGATATCTTTGAGAACTCCTAAGCTAATCTAGATAAACTAATCGAGTGTGGGCTGATTTGGTTGATTTTGACGTTCACTTTGGTGCCGAATGATTTTTGGGATCCGATGATGGAACTAAAAGATGGCTATGGGAATTCTTAAACTAAACAAGATACACCTATGAAGTTTCGCATTACTTGTTCTGTTTTGACAAATATTCTGGTGGTAATTGACTTCCAGGGTCTTATGAGGAGGTCATTAGAACTTAATACCATGGGCTTATTTGATTCGTAATTTTCAGGACTTTTGAGCCGGATGGTTGCCAGTGAGAACATTTTCTTTGAGAACACCTAAACTGGTTAAATCCATAGAGTGCGAGTTAATTCGGTTTATTCTGACAAATTCTTAGATGCTAAATATTTTATAGGATCTAATGGTGGATTTGGAAGGTGACCATCTGAACTTAAGCTGATAAAGCTGGCTTTTATATAAGATAGCAAACAAGCAAATGGTTACCCTGATAGAAAGAGTCAACCATTGTTTAAAAACACCAAAGATGTTAATAGTGCGTTACTATCTTATGGCAAGGTTTTATGCCACATGTATAAATTTACCGGTCAGCTTACTCTCTACACCGTAACACGGCAGTAAAAAGCACTGACGCTATTGCGGCAGGAATATCTAACTACCACCTAGCAGCCACGCTTAGCCAATCGGCCGCCTTTTACGACCTACCTGGCAAAACGGCAGTTGGCTTTTTCTTCAAAATAGCTCGGACCAGAACAGGGGAAAACCTACAGCAGAAAATCAATTCCCCTAAATAAACCAATTTAGACGAGTGGATACTATATATTCATACTCAAAAGTATTTTATGTAGTTGTAATGAGTATTCATATAACTGGAAAATTAAAATTTAGACCTTGTTTGCAAAATGATGATTGACAAAAGATTGTCAGGGATTGCTATTAGAATTAGAAAGTAGTCGTGGAACTCCTAAACTAAATAAAATAAACCGTGTGTGCATGTGTAAATCGAGTATGATCTAATTTGTTATATTTTTTCAAATAGATACTTTAAATCAGCATTATTTCCATGGTTACATGGTAGTGCTAAAAGCTCGTTTATTAAGGAACCATGGTAACCTTAACCTTATGCTGCAGGATTTCTTTCACGTTTTGCTCTTCAAATAATGCATATAAAATAGGATAGTGGTCAAAACAGAACAATGAGTCCAAACTTGGTAGTTTTATCTTGTTTAGTTTAGGAGTTCCCTTATTCACGAGGTGGAATAGTTTTTGGTACTCATGCGTTGATTCCTCCTGTATTCCATGCTTTTGATGTTATTTCGTAATTTTTTCTTTATTGTTCTTATATAAATCTCATATAGGTTTTCGTATTCTACAGTAACACTGATCTCGACCTTATGAAGTTTCCAACGCACGATTTATTTCATGACTTACGCTTTATGGACATACATTATACTCGTATGTTAGAACCTCACGTACCAACAGTTATTAAGGTTTTATTATCTACTAACGACTTACTTTGGATTTCTTTAGATTGGAAATATATACGTCGATTGTACTGGTCGCTAGCTATACATACGTATAACTAGTTAAATGAGTTCATCGTTACAGATGAAATTCACATTTATAATTTTGATCAGTACTTTCGTATTTCTGATTCTTTTTGTGTAACAGCACTCACCCCGTGCTTGGGAAACTGGAAAAACCTTAAAAAACAATACAAATATAGTATTTATTTCAGGAGAATTTCCCTAGAGAAGAATTCCATATGACATAATGCTGTAGAAGTAACTAAAGTATACAATTCTTCTTGTGTCGGCATCAGTTAACTGTCTCATTTTTTTAACTGCATAATTTGCCGAACTAAGTCTATTTGCTAAATTATTAATGTGCGGTCCCCATTGTAATTTCTTATCTAAAGTCATACCTAAAAACACAGTGGAAAGTTGTTTCCATCCAGTTGTACGCTGGTATCTATATATGCCATACATTAGGCAATGAAAATTTAACACACTTAATTTTGTTACAATTTAATAAAAGATTGTTCGTATTGAACCAGTGTAAAACTTTTGAAATCGCATTATTTACTTTGTCATACTTAACAATTCGTCTTTTCACTTTGAATAAAAGTGAAGGGTCATCCGCAAACTTCATGCATAAGCATAGCAGAGGATAACCCCTACGTAGTAATGCAAGTCATTAATGTATATCAGAAACAGAAAAGGACCAAGTATGGAGCCCTGCGGGACACCCATGGTCACAACAGCACCAGAGGACCTTTTTCCATTAATATCAACCCTCTGAATTCTTTCAGTGAAAATAATAAATATCTTTTGCATAGAGTACTTCGTTTTAATAAATGAATTACAGTCAATAAACTGAAATTTATTGTCATAAAATGTCATTGTTTGTATGTAACATTGTTATATTCTGGTTTAGACGATAAGGTAGCTAGTAGACTTATGCATGTGGCGTAAGTCTATACATAAACATATTTGGTATTTATCGACAATTTTTCTTTTCATCAGATAAACCATCTGCTTGTTTGCTATCCAATGATAGAGATAGAGATAACCTAGAGAAAAAATGTTGTGCCTGGCAGAATGCGGAGAGGGGGCGGACAGGGGGCGGACCAATATTTGTTTAATTATTTTATTAATACTATTTTTTATTATTTCACATACTAATACAAACTTCTTTACTTAGAGGAAACTTAAATTTACATACTTATACGAAGTTTGTCTTCGTATAAGTATGTAAATTTAAGTTTCCTCTTTTAAGTCCTCGCACGAGTTCGGTATCATCATTTTACCCTTTTCTACCACAACAGTGTCAATGGTTGATATGGCATAATATTTATACCGGCGAAACACGATTTCCGGCCAAACTAGCTTGCCCTAGACCAAACCAGTTTATACTAAGCGTGTTTGGATATACTGGTTAAACCTAGGACAATATAGTTTGGCCTAAATATTTTAGACTTAACTAGATTGGCCTAGGATGAACTAATTTGGAATTATTATTCAAGCAATTTAAGGCTTACTTTCTACTCCCTATATTTACACCTGCGTCAGAAACCATCTACTGTTATTGATTCATTTGGGTTATGTTAGGTTAGATTAAATTGAGGGTAGACCAAGAGGCGGAATGGTTCCGGAAGGCATTGACGCAGGTGTGCGACGCCTCAATGCCCCGGGCCAAGCCGCCCCCCTCTCGTCGCCAGGTGTACTGGTGGTCTGGCCAAATCGCCGCGCTGCGCGTGGAGTGCGTGGCGGCCAGGCGTGCGTACACCAGGTGCCGACGAAGACGGCACCGCGACGAGACGATGGAGCGCGAGCTGTACGTGGTCTACAGGGAGAAGAAGAAGACCCTACAGCTCGCAATCAGCAGGGCCAAAACACAGAAGCGTGAAGAGCTGCTCGAGACTCTGGACAATGATCCGTGGGGGCGCCCCTACAAGTCCATCAGGGGCAAACTACGCCCCTGGGCGCCTCCGCTGACCCAGAGTCTCGACCACCATTTCGTGCGGGACGTCGTATCCGCCCTGTTTCCGCATCGGGCGGAACACGTCCCCCCCGCTATGGCGCCGCGTAGAGGTGGCGCCGGTGACGAGGAAGAGGATAGCGGGGTTCCTGAACTCGAGACTGAGGAGTTCGACGCGGCCGTGGACAAGCTCCGGGCGAAAAACACAGCGCCCGGGCCGGATGGAGTTCACGGCCGCGTCCTTGTTTTGGCCCTCGACGTCCTGGGGGACCGGCTCCGGCGGCTCTTCAATGCCTGCCTGGAGTCGGGACGGTTCCCCCGAGTGTGGAAGGTGGGTAGTTTGGTCCTGTTGCGGAAGGACGGACGCCCCGCAGAGTCTCCCTCCGCCTACCGCCCCATTGTGTTGCTCGACGAGGTGTGTAAGCTGTTCGAGAGAATAATAGCTGCACGCCTCGTCAAGCATATGACTGACGTAGGTCCCGATTTGGCGAACGCCCAGTTTGGGTTCCGGGCCGGCCTTTCGACGATCGACGCGATCAATCGCGTCAAGGCCGACTCGGAGGAGGTTGTCGCCCGCAATGGGGTGTTGTTGGCGGTTTCGCTTGACATAGCGAACGCTTTCAACACCATGCCGTGGAGCTGCATCAGGGAGGCACTCAAACACCACAAAGTGCCTCTCTACCTCCGTCGCCTGATCGGGGACTACCTCAGTCAAAGGTATGTCCAATACCAGGGGCGGGCAGGCGGACTGGAGACTTGGGAGATGGTATGCGGTGTTCCGCAGGGGTCGGTACTGGGCCCCCTCTTGTGGAACATCGGATACGATTGGGTGCTGCGAGGCGCTCTCCCCGCGGGCGTCCGGGTGACGTGCTATGCGGACGACACCCTGGTCACGGCCCGCGGGGCAAACTACCGTGAGGCCGCCCGCCTGGCAACGGCAGGCGTGGCGTCGGTCGTCGCGCGAATCCGCGCTCTGGGCCTCGAGGTGGCGCTGGAAAAGTCCGAGGCCTTGTGTTTCCACAGGCCGAGGGCTGCGCCACCTCCGGGGGCCCACATCGTGGTTAGCGGTGTCCGAATCGAGGTCGGGTCCGATATGAAGTACCTCGGACTCGTCCTCGATAGCCGCTGGGACTTCCGCGAGCATTTCCGTCGCCTGGTCCCCCGTCTCATGGCGGCGGCCGCCGCTCTTTCGCGGCTGCTGCCAAATCTCGGGGGGCCGAGTGTGGCCTGCCGCCGCCTGTACCTCGGGGTGGTGCGCTCGATGGCCCTGTACGGGGCCCCTGTCTGGGCTCCGGCGCTGCGAAGCGCCACCATCGCCCTTTTGCGACAACCGCAGAGGGTGATGGCGATCAGGGCCATTCGGGGTTATCGCACCATCTCGACGGAGGCGGCGTGCGTGTTGGCGGGTTCGCCGCCGTGGGATCTAGAGGCCGCGGCACTGGCAAGGCTCTACGAGCGGCGCCAGGAGCTGCGGTCCGGCGGCGAACGGCCAACGGTGACGGAAAGGTGGAAGTCCCACGCTCGACGGTCCACCGTCCGAAGGTGGGCGGAGCGGCTGGCCGATCCAACGGCCGGCCGACGGACTGTCGAGGCTGTCCGGCCGGTTCTCCAAAACTGGCTGGACAGGCGGCACGGGCGGCTCACGTTCCGGCTCACGCAGGTGCTTTCCGGGCACGGATGCTTTGGAAAGTACCTGTGTCGAATCGCCCGACGTGAGCCGACGACCGATTGCCAACACTGTGCGGGCAGCGAGGACACGGCGCAGCACACCCTCGAGGGGTGCCCTTCGTGGGCAGTGCAGCGCCGAGTCCTACGCGATGCCATCGGGGTGGATCTCTCGCTCCCGACCGTCGTTAAAGCCATGGTCGAGAGCGAGGAGTCGTGGACGGCCGTCCTCTCCTTCTGCGAGGATGTGATGTCGCAGAAGGAGACGGCGGAGACGGAAAGGGAGGCTGCGGCCAACCCTGACCCGATCCGCCGGAGACGCACGGGGGTGCGACGCCGGGCCTACCAGGCCCTGCTGCGTCCCCCGTGATCGAGGCCGGGGCTCTGCCCCAAAAGGCCTCGAGGAGGTGCGCGCGGCGTAGTGGAGTCGCGCGCTTTAAGCCGTCCGCTGGGGCCATAACGGCCCCGGCCCCGAAGAATGCCGGCAGGTGCTGACGGGCAGGTGGGAGAATGTGCACGCGTTCCCACCTCCCCGCCACCACAGCACAGTGGGGTGGCGCAGGGGTTTTAGTGGGTAGTGGTCGGTTCTGTCCGGCGAGTCCCACACTCGGGCCAGTCCACACGGCCCGGCAGTGCGTAAGAGCATTTCCCCTGCGAGAACAAAAAAAAAAAAAAAAAAGGTTAGATTAAATTAAGTTACTTAAATACTGTAGGCTTAACTAGTTTGGCCTAAGATGAACTAATTTTGAATTATTATTCAAGCAATTTAAGGTTTACCTTCTCCTCCCTGTATTTACACCTGCGTCAGAAACCATCTACTCTTATTGATTAATTTAGGTTATGTTAAGTTAGATTAAATTAAATTACTTAAATACTTTAGGCTTAACTAATTCGGCCTAGGATAAACTAATTTTTAATTTTATTCAAGCAATTTTATGTTTACTTACTACTCCCTTGTTTTGATTCTTTGTACTTTTACTTTTTACTATTGATTCTTTTGGGTTATGTTAGATTAGATTAGTGACCATCGCGTGAAGGCGAGTGAGTGAAGTGCGCCTGCTGCGGTGGCAGCCGCTGAGCGCCAGATCCCCTCTATTGTTGATGTTATTGAAACTTTTAGGTTAAGATAGGTTAATGGGTTAAAAGATAACGAAAGATTGCTAGTAGGGAAACGGAAGGGGTATTTCTGCGTTCAGGGGTTAAAACGTGTTTATTTTGTCACTTGCAATGATTCAATAAGTTCAATTATAACTAAAAGTTAGTTCGGCTTAGGCCAAACTAGTTTAGCCGAAAATCGGGTTTGGCCAAAAACATATACAATAAACAACTAGACCCAGCAAAATTATTGTTTATTCCCATCTTATAAACGATTGTCTTCGTTGGGAATTGAACTTGAACCCCATCGATTGCGTAGTCAGGGTCGCTAGCCATTTCACTAATAGTTTAATAATAAACATTTCCTGGACTTCAACAATTAATTTAAAACTAAAATTAGCCAAATCGGTTAAGCGATTCTCGAGTCTTATCGAGACTAACAAACAGCAATTGATTTTTATTTATATAGATTTGAAAAACATCACCAACACACCTTTGCAAATTTGTCATTAATTGTGTAATTTACTGAGCCTTCATTTCTTAGTATCTTCACTCCCGTCTTCCCGAAAGGGTAGGCAGAGGTACAACAAGTGCACCCATGATTAGCCGAAGATACTTGGTCCCACTATGTGATAGGTGGCAAGCCTATCGCCAACCGGGCACTTTCCAATCCCGGGCAATGTTGTTTTTATCAGAAAACTGAAAAAACACATTTCTGAATTGCCCGACCCAGGAATCGAACCCGGGACCTCTGTGATCAACTCCGAAACCGGACCACTACCCACAGAGGTGATTATGTATGAAGCCTTCATTTCGTAAGTTTTTATACAGATTATTTCCATTATCCATATTAAAAAGAAAAATAATACATTACACTATTATCATTCAGTGCAAACGGAAAAAGCGTAGTCACACTTCTCGGATAAGCGACAGCTACTAATTAATAATTTGGGAAAAATAATGTATTTAGTTTTCGCGACATGCGTTACATCTTCTTCTTCGACAAAAAATATAATAAACACTACATAAAGTGTTTCTTTAGTTATTATTAAAGCTAAAACTAACAACTAATACGTAAAATGTTTTTGAGAAGTTCTTGCTCCACAACGTACTAAATGTAATTGATTATTTTATTCAAAATATTGTAGTCAATGGCAAAGTATGTATAAACTGTAAAAATATCACTTTTATTCTTTTTCCAAAAATTTTTTCTACCGATGAAACCTTATATTTTGATGAAATTACCCTAAAATTATTGCTCTTTTCTCATGTTATTATTATTTTCAACTATGGGCAGAAACATTAATGTTTAACAATCAAAACGATTAACAGTCTTCTTTTTGTTTTTACACAAATGTGTTATTGTACTGTATCGTTATGACATAATATTATGTTTGGCTGGAAATCGGATTTGGCCGGTAACTTATTTATATATGTACTAGCTGCAGCGTGTAGCTCTCTGGATTATAAAAAACAGATAATCCTGCAGGAACAACCTATTTTCCAGGATAAAAGTAGTCTATGTGCTATTCCAGGTGATCTACCTGTGTGCCAAATTTGATTAAAATCCGTTTAGTAGTATTGCGTGATTGAATGACAAACATTCATTCATCCATCTATACATCATAACATCCAAGCTTTCGCATTTATAATTCTAGCTTCAGCATACAGCCCGCTGCATTATAAGAGTTTAAAAGTATAAAAAGTAACCTATGTGCTATTCCAGAATATCATTGACATATGTGCCAAATTTCATTCAAATCCGTTCAGTAGTTATTACGTGATTAAGTAACAAACATCTGTCAATTCAAATACATAAACTTTCGCATTTATAATATTACTAGCAAAAAGCAGAGCTTTGTAAGGGCTCGCTAAGTTATATTACCTAGTAATATTCTTAGGAAAGTATTTTTATGCTAATTACATCTTTTAATGTATGGACTTTATTTATAATTAACTAACCTAAAAAATCCAGCGTATTTTCACCCAAACATTATATTCCCATCAAAGGCGTCGTCAGGCTTTGTATCTAGGGAGGCGCAGAAAAATAAAACCAAAAAAAACTTGAGAGGTGTCAAGGGACACCCGGATGGAACGAAGTTCCTTTCGATACAAAAAACCTGTATACACTCAACAATTATAATCGTCGCGACACCACCCTGTTCAATGCGAAATAGAAATGAAAATATCTGGCTTGCTTTCTATAAGAGAGAGAGAGAAACATGCGCACGCCGCACAGCTTACAATAGCTTACTATAGCAAAAAGTGTCGTGACAACTTTTCGTAAGAATTTTTTCCGTCTAGCCCCCTTTCACAACGCGCGATAAGGAACTTCGTTCCAATAAAAAAATAAAATGTTTCTAAGATACATTTTTTAATACTTATGTATAAGAAAAATTCTTTAAAATTTTCTTGATTTATTAGAAACACGATTTAATATAATAATCAATGTTATCTACACAGAACAATTATAAAGTTTATCTACATATTTTACACCATATTTTCTGGTCTACCTATAATATAGTACCTACCTAAATTTTTTTCGAAGTTTTTTTTTAAAGTTTTTTTAAAATTTCTTAAAATCTCTTGGTCCCATTTGGTTCAATTTTTCAGAAAGTATAAGTTGAGCGGAATCCAATCAAATGCAATCAACTGTGTTTCGATCGGTCCAGGCGTTCATAACTTATGAGTTGTTGACACCAACACATTGCATTGCATCGGCTCGACCCGTAGGCGTATCATCTAACGTTTGCAATTCGCCAGCGATTAGCGATGACTCTTAAACGTAATAAAAAAATACAAAAACGTCGCCAATTGCTTGCTGGTCACTAGAGACACTTTTTGCAATGTCACAGCATCAAAACTAATCAAGCGGCAACGACTACCAGTAATGTACAAGGCTGTTATGTGTCTTGCAATAACTAAACAATCACGATAATTTCGCATTGCGAGTTACGTGATCACCCCGCCGGTCTGGTACCACCGCCTTACCTATTCCTGCCGCAATAGCGTCAGTGCTAGTCTCTGTCGTGTTCCAGTTTGGAGGGTAAGGTAGACGGTAAACTTACGCATGTGGTATTAGACCTCGCCACAAGATAGCAACGCACCATTAACATCTTTGGTGTTTGTAGGCGATGTTTGACTCTTTCCATCAGGAGACCCATCTGCTTGTTTGCTATCTTATGATATAAAAAAACACACACACACACACACACATACATAGAGACATACTGACGTCATCGCGAAAATAGTTGAAAATGGTTCCTAAGACCACAAAACGTGGACATCTGGTAAAAACTCCATTTTTGAAAATCGGAGCAAGATTAGTAACCTTAGGGAGGTCCACATACGTAGTGGGAAGTTAAAAAGTGTTACAAGTGTTTTAATAGATTAATATTGTATTAAAATAAATTGAATGAAAATGAATTTAATGAAATAAAACTACCACGCCAAAGCTTAAACCTAAAAATGCGATATTTTTTTAGTAAAATGTACCACTAAAGGGCACAGATCGTCGCCTAGTGTAGCTTTGTAGCTCAAGCCTAAAAGTGTGACCACAAAAGTGCATAGAAAGTGGCCTAGTGTAATTATAGATTTTACTATATATATATATATATATATATATATATATATATATATATATATATATATATATATATATATAAACTGAACAATAAAATCTTTTTCAGGTTTTACCGCCCGGCCACAGCTACCCGCGGCGCGACCTGCGACGCGAAATGCGGCGCGGTGGGTCGCGCGACCATCTGGATATGCCACACGTCGAATTGTTGCGACCGCTCTGAGCTGTCGCACCTATACCAAGGTCGGATTTTGTAATACTATTTTTACTATATTCTTTTGAAGCGTAGTATATATTATCGTAACGTTAGGACTGTACGCAAAAATACGATTATTGTTGATACTTACATATATTACCTTATCATTAATCCCTCCATTCAGGATTTTTGAAATAATATTTCTTTAGGCAGCGAGTGAAATTCTAAGATGCACGCACATTACCGTAACGTAAAAGTTACAGGTTGTCCGCTAAATTGCTCATTAAGTCTCGAAATCCTTGACTATCCTTTTCCAGTCCTTTTATTATTTTAATTTAATTAAGTATTTGCATGCAATTAAAATCTATCAGAAATCAGAAGTACTTTATTCAATAAAACTTTTTGCAAGTTATTTTGACACGTCAACATATTTTTCAAAAGCTACTACCGGATCGGAAACACGGCCACTATTTTTTAATGACGCCAAAGAAGTACAACTTCTCACCCGCGTGTATAAGTAAACGCACCCATTTTTTTAACGTATGGCAACGTAGACATTTTCCTTGCAATTTTTAGTAACTATGATCGTTTTTGATGTAGTGGGCTAAGGAAAGAATGTATTTTTTATTAATATACATTCATATAGGAACAAATTTTGTTTAACGTAAGCCGACATTAAATTAAGAAAATGCTGTGAAGTTTTGGAACGAAGTTCCTTATCGCGCGTTGTGAAAAGGGGCTAGACGGAAAAAATTCTTACGAAAAGTTGTCACGACACTTTTTGCTATAGTAAGGTATTGTAAGCACAGAAATATCCAGCCACTTCCCTTTAGCTCGTCCATTGAAAGTGAGAGTCTATCTATTATTTGATTGAGTTTCCTTTTTGCTAGTGCCAAATGTTCGACATTTATACAGAATTTCGGCCGAATGTCGAATTTCGACCAAAATTTGAATTCGGACGGCGGACGGACGGACGGACAGTCGAATTTCGACCGGGTGCCGAAATTCAACCGCGGGTCGAAATTCGACCGGGTGCTGAAATTTATTTTTACGATAATTACATCTTTTAATGTATGGACTATATTTATAATTATCTAACCTAAAAAACTCAGCGTATTTTCACCGAAACATTACATTTACATCAAAGACCCGCGTCGTCAGGCTTTGGACTAGGAATATTTGGTTTTTGTTTGTTGGTATTTTCAAGGAAAAATATGTATTAAAAATGAAGGTTGATCTTATAAAAAACACATTTTTGACATTTTGCTGAAATAATTGTTTTTTTTTTTTTCTAAAATCATTTTGCTGAAATAATTGTTTTTTTTTTCTAAAATCAAGAAGTTCCTGGTTTTACGTCGATTTACGAAATCAAAATCAAAAAATGCTTTATTTAAATAAACCTTCAATATTTTTGGACTACGCAGGCACGAAGAATTGGCGGTAGACACTCAGCGAATACATTTTTCGAATTTTTCTCTCAGAGAAACCCTCGGAGTTCGATTCCAGAGTCAGGCAAATGAAAAAATGTGTTTTTTCAGTTTTCTGATAAAACAACTTTGCCCGGGATTGGAAAAGTGCCCTACTGGCGATAGGCTGGCCACCTATCACATTGTGGGACTTAAGTATCTTAAGCTAACCGTGGATGCACACGTTGTACTTCTGCCTACCTCTTCGGGGATACGGGCGTAAATATACCTTTTTTAGCTTCTTACCCTCGCCCTCGGGCTAAGATTGGGAATTGATCTCAATACAATATAAATCAATTAATACATCTGTACTGTTTCTCAATAAGCATATTGTGAAACTCTTTAACGCTTATTTACTTTGTTCCCAGCAAACATCCCTGCTCTAGACCTAAATTCTCCTTGTGCCTCCCACAATATTACTTCGAACTTCACTTGCATTCTCCTTTCAATGATTTTATCATACACCTTCGATGCCAAACTGATCAAACTGATGGCCCCATAGCTATTACAGTTTATACTTGAACCTCGCCTTTATACGAGGGCACGATAACCGCGCGCCGCCAGTCAAATATGAAGAAACAATTCATGAAGTAGGTAGTCTCTTAATAAGTTCAAAAATTCTAATACAAAATGTATCTTCTATCAATTTTAACTCGTTAATTTAATAAGAGATGGCGTTAGTAGTAATAAGATTCTAATACAAATTGTACCTTCTATTTTTTTATTTTTATAAAATGGTATTTTATGGTAGATAACAAATCTAGACATGAATATAAAATACCACGTCGAAGCTCAAACCTAAAAATGCGATATTTTTTCAGTAAAATGTACCACAAAAGTGCATAGAAAGTGGCCTAGTGTAGGGCTCGCTTCGCTCGCCCTGAAAAAGAACTTCGTTCTATCCGGGTGTCCCTTGACACCTCTCAAGTTTTTTTTAGGTTAAGTTTAAGTTTCGGTGTATATACTAAATTAAGTTTAAAGTAAAAAACTTGTTTTTTTAGGTTAAGTTTAAGTTTCGGTGTATATACTAAATTTAGTTTAATATTATTTTAAGTATAATATTAAAATAATGTGTCAATAACCAATTATTTATTTAATCAATAAATCAGCATACTAACTCTAAATTAAAATTTAAAAAAACCGACACTTTTTTGTCGTCAGCCCACCATTTTACTTCAGTTTCATAATAATTTTAAGCGCAAAACGTAAAAGGAGCTGATGATCTTCGAAAGAGGATCCTGCAGCATAAAGTTAAAGGTAACCTTGACCTTTCCAAGTTCCCGAGGTCTCCAGCTCCGTCATGCAACTCTATCAAACCATGTGAATCTTCTAGCAATAAAGGCTATATCAGCCCAATTTCAAGTGTCCATTTTCCAGTTCCATCGTTATATTTTAAAAAACATTCAGCATCTAAGTGTTTGCCAAAACAAATCGAAGTAGCCTACACTCAGTGGCTTTTAACTGATCAAGCTTAGAAGATCACATGGACTTCCTTCCGCTCTATCATCAGATACTGGAAGCTATCCTATTCCACATTCCTTAAAATAAAAAATCAAACGAGTCCATAATTGATCGTGTTGCTCAATTTTAATTAAAAGTTTTGATAACCTCCTTCCTGTTTCATCATAAGACAGGGTATTTGTCAAAACAGAATAACTGAGTCCAATCTAAATGGGTTTTTCTTATTTAGTTTATAACTTACCATGGCCACTTTCGAGTTTGATCGTTAAATCTTAAGTCATGATGAGCATCAGATCCTAGAAATCGTCCAGCATCAAAATGTGTGTCAGTACAAGACAATTGAGCGCTAACTCAATAAACTTACCTTGTTGAGTTTAGATGTTTATTATCTAAGCATTTTGCATCTGGAGGGAGAAGTTTCTATATTACTTTTTTTGGCTCCATTTTCAAAGTCTCGTAATAATGAAAAATATCTTATTGCAACGAAACGAACGACTCCAAACTCTACTATCTTAACACTTTCTATTTAGAATAACACTCTAGCGGCTCCATGTTCCATTTCTCGTCATTATGAGTACTAATTAAACTTAGTACTTATAGCAACAAAACCAATGACCCAAAACTTGGTTGCCTCGTCAAAACTCTACATCTGAGAGTTCTAGTCCCTATACCCAGGCTACATCATGATATTAGCTGGATAGTACCATAATATTGCATTGTCATTGGAATTACAAAAGTTTGCCAAGTTTCGGTACAAATAAATATCAAGAAGTCGATAAATATGGTTTGCAATATTTAGAAAATCTTTTATTTACATACAAATATTGCTAGTTAAATAAAAGCTGATATCTTCGAATGAAGATATCAGCTTGCAATATAATTGAAGTAATAAAATACAAAATTTAGCATCGATAAAGCCTTTACAAGTTGCTAAATTCCTTTCATCAAGTGGAAAAGAGACGGTGAGCTTTCAACGGCTGCACAGATTCTATTGAATCATAGCAAAGAACCATCTCGCAAAATAGGGCTTTCAAGTAAAAAAAATCGCTACTAAATCGGATCATCCGCCAGGGCGCTACGATGCACGGACAGATACACAGACACAACTCTGAAACTTATAACAACCTTCGTTTTTGTGTCGGACGCTAAAAATAGTAGTAAAAATTTTAATAAAATAAAGTAAGTATCTATATAATTTCCGTTGGTAATAATTTTGTGTTATTCTAATTCCAACTCTGGCTTACAAGTGAATAAAACAAAAGTTCTCTTTTGTTTTATTCGCTCATCAAACTGCGCGGCCGGTCGCGCGTTTTTCCGCGCCGCAATTCGCGTCGCCGGTAGCTGTGGCATACTTCATACAGTTTCCTACATTTGTTGTCGCTCGCCGCGCCGCAATTCGCGTCGCCGGTCGCGCCGCGCGAGCTGTGGCCAGACCGTAAAAACAGTATTTAAACTATGTATGTATATTATCACGTATGTTATATGAATATAGTGTGTGTAATGTTTATTTTTTAATAATTTGATATCTTTTCTAGTGCACATTATTTAAAAATGTTTCTACAGCCCTCCGTAGTGTAAAATTTAATTGTGCCAAATTTCAAACTACTCAATTTTTAATACTATTAGGATTAGGATACCATTAGATTCTGTGGAAAAAGATAACCAATACCTATAAATAACAAAGGTGTTAATGGTGTGTTAGTATCCGTGTGGTGAGATGGCAATGCCATAAGAATATTTATTCATGTGGCATGGCCATTTACATCTACCGGCTACCTTACCCTCCGAACCGGAACACGTCAATCACATGCACTCATTTGTCGGCAGCAAGCATTCACGTCGGCAGCAAGCATAAAAGCATGCAATTTATGCATTCAGCGTATGTTTGAAATCGAAACCGAAGATCCAGGAGAAACAAATACTACCTCACTTAACGCAAGGATAAAATAATAGTAATATTACTTACGTTCACATTGGGTGAAATAGTTTCAGTGAAATCGCGGAGGTCACATTGAACAGTCATAGAGAATATTTCACCTTTTTGATTTTGCATGATATTTAACAGAATTGGCATACTTTTCATAATTAGTATTTTATATAGCCTTACTATTTATAGAAGGTTGGAAATCAGTTGTTGTAGTTTAAGCGTAGTATCGTTTAAATTATTTTAACACTAGCTGACTCGCGCAACTTCGAGCGTGCCTTAATTAACATTTCATTAATGTAAAAAAATTCATACAATATTTCACCACTAATTAGCCCCCCTAATTACCCCTTAGAGGACAAATTTCAATAAATTCTTTCCGAGGAATAGGAAGTTCTTCGTCATAAGAACATCTCCTCAGAAAATATTCAGGCTTCTTTTTCCATAAGCTTAGTCTGGGCGTTGGTATTTCAGACATTGTTTCAGAAGTTTTCTTTTTATATGTACAGATTAAAAGTAATACTCATTGTAAAGTGTAAACACTAAACAATCTAAATGTCATTTCATCAATATACACAAATTACACACAAAAAACTATTTTTAGCAAATTGCATAAAATTACTTGATCTAGAAATTAAGCTTGAAACCTCATGCATATTCACAGACACCTAAAACAAACACTTCTATTTTTGGAAAATACTGGACCATTTGCCTGGATATAAAATCGTCCATTTAAACTCCATATCTTGCCTAAAAATCTTTTCCCGAATAAACTTCCGTGGATCGCGTATGTCCACCTGCACAACGTTGGAACGTTCGCTGCTCATTAGCACTGCTAATGAGCTGTCACGCTTCACTTTTGTTTATGCATGAGATTTAGTAACTAGGTTTAGTGAGGAACAATAAAAACATTTTCAAAGTACGTACAACACTCTCAACTAGACAGAACGTTTACTTTGTTGGGAAAACTAGAAATTATACATCTGAAAACTAAAGAACAATAGAGTTGATACTTTACACTTGACGTTGAGCTTGGCAATGGTACGTTTTTTCTCCCCATGTTGTTCCCGGGCTCCTTTAAAGAATAGTCCAACTGCCGTTCTGCCGGGCAGGTCGTAAAAGGCGACCGATTGGCTATTCCAGTCACTGCCATCGTGGCTACTAGGTGGTAGAGTTCTGCATTGTCTCGCCTGGGTCTGGTACCACCGCCTTACTTATTCCTGCCACAATAGCGTCAGTGTTTGTCACTGTCGTGTTCCGGTTTGGAGGGTAAGATAGCCGATGAACTTATGCATGTGGCATTAGACCTCGCCACAAGATAGCAACGCACCATTAACATCTTTGGTGTCTATAGGCGATGGTTGACTCTTTTCGTCAGGAGACCCATCTCCTTGTTTGCGATCTTATGATATAAAAAAAAGATATAAAAAAGTACCTCTTTTCGAACAAAACAATAATAAAGAATTTTGGACTACAGGTTAATGAATTAAAGAGTCAGACTCTGCTACTTAAGTAATACTTTATATAATACGGTTAACCGTCATAATAACGTCTTTGCCTTCCCCATACTTTGTTAATGACACAAAAAATAAGTACCTTGTACTTTGCCATCAAAATACCATAGAACAAATATCTTTTAGGTATATCTATACTCTGTGGTGTATAATACTTGTCTATAGTTAACATTATGAATCCGAAAGTCTGTCTCTTTTTCTGTCTGTGTGTCTGTCAGTCTGTCGGTCTATCTGTCTGTCTGTTACGCTTTCACGGCTAAGCCACTGAACCGATTTTGATGAAAGTTGGCATAAAAATGGTTGAAGACTTGGGGTCAAACATAGTCTACTCTTTTATTCAAAAATCAATCACCAAATTCGTCCATATTTTAGGCCAAAACCATGACGATGTGCGCGTGAACTTCGTGTGATTATCTGCGTCGACACGCACACAAAGACTCGAATAATGTTGCAAGTAAATAAATATTATCCCAAGACGGTATTTAAAATATACCTGACCGGTATACAGATAGTCATTCATATAACATTAATAATCACTTAGTATAATCTTGAAACATACACTTTTTAATCTGTTAGGCAAAATTTTTTTTAAATGCTGGGAAATATTCTAGATGTTCTCAAGATGATATTCCAAAGCTATTTAACCTTATATTTTTTTTTAGTTTTTGTGCTTTTATTTGTGATATAAAATATTTTTACCTCACTGATATAAACATTGTCTTACTTTCCAATAGTATTATTACTCATATAGAAAATTTAACCAACCGGCACCAAAAGTAAATAAAAATATGACCAATACGAGTTTACATTATTTAAGTTATAAAAGCAGTGATTGAAGTAATTCTTTAAAAAACCGACTCAGTTTCTACGTGATATAATTCCACATACGTTCAGAAATGATTTCACCTTGGTTTTTTTTAGTTTTTGTGCAAATTGTGACATGAAAATATGAATACTTATTAGTCAAATTACTTATCTATATTAATATTATAAATGCGAAAGTTTGGATGTATGGATGGATGTTTGGATGGATGTTTGTTACTCAATCACGCAAAAACTACTGAATGGATTTGAATGAAATTTGGCACACAGGTAGATGATAATCTGGAATAACACATAGGCTACTTTTTATCCCGGAAAAATTTGGTGATCCCACAGGATTCACCAAAAACTTTTATAATGCAGCGGGCTGCACGCTGCAGCTAGTTTAAAATAAATCTCAAAGTGAGGCAGGAATTTGTAGGGAAAATAGCCTAATTTTGACCGCCTTACCATCAGCTTTTCTCCTTTAAAAACTGCGTCAAATTTTTTTAATGGATTGGAAATTGGATCAAAATCGGTCAATTTAATTGGGATTTATCAATGACGAAAGTTTTTGAAAAAAATGTTTTGTAACATTTCTTAGAAATTTTTCAACCTATCGATTTTGTAGCTAAAGTAATATTTTAGATCTCAAAAAATGAATTGAATGTCATTCGAAAGATCAAAATTGATTATCGTTTCCAAAATATACATCTTTTCAAAAACCAATATACTGCCATTTTTAACAAAAAAGATGTTTGAACTGAAAAAATCTGTGCTTATAGTTTTTAATCGTTTGAGCATAAAATACTTTAATTTAACTAGTTTCAGGATGGCCAGCAGGGTCAACCGTTTACAGATTTTTTTTAATGCTTTTTTTTTTAAGATGATACTAAGACCGCATCGGGACGTGACGACTCAATCACCCGCTGGTGGGATAACCTTCTTTTTAGAAATTATTTCACCGGTGCAATCAGTCAACAAAAAGTGGTAATGCTATGCTTAGCTGAATGGGCCGGCACGACCGGGGCCATACCACTACCTCACTTAAAACCAACGTAAAGTAACAGCTTTGCTGTTGCGTTTCGTCTGGTTAGTCAGGTTCCCGGAGGCCCTTCCCCCCTCCCCCTAATAAGCGTAAGCGGTGGAGAATCCCCCTTTGGACATCCATGTTCAGGAGGTTAAAATCAACCTGAGCATGGATACCCAGGCTGCCCTGCGTACTCTGGGGGGGCTAAATTGCAATTTAAATGCCGTCCACTACCACCTTGAGTCAGTTAAGCCGGCTTTGCTTTTTTCAATTGAGACACAGATATCCTCTCCGGTGGATACATCATATCTCTCCTACCCTGGGTAAAAATTAGAGCATTCATTTGTACCCCGGGCAGGAGTTTGTGTTATGTTAGAGAGGATATCTGTTCCCGAAGTCTCAGCAGTCTTGAAGGCAGGAATCTATCCATCATCTGGCTACGCATAGAGTGTGACGACCATCGACGCAACTATGCGTGCCTTTACAGGTCCCATAGTGGACATGCCGAAGTAGACCGACTCGTAGAGCATACACAAATTGCAACAGATTCCGTGATACAGGAGATCCTTTCCGCGGAGATCATCATCCTTGGTGACTTTAACGCCCGTCATGTTGAATGGCTCAACTCACGTACAACTGATCACGCGGGGAGATGTGTTCACGATTTTGCTCTAGCATATGGTGTACGCTTA
This sequence comes from Apodemia mormo, assembly GCA_036924255.1. NCBI lineage: Eukaryota > Metazoa > Arthropoda > Insecta > Lepidoptera > Riodinidae > Apodemia > Apodemia mormo. The sequence goes on along the minus strand of JAUPFN010000014.1, from coordinate 15,360,984 downwards.
TGTGTGTTCCAAATGTGGATGACCATTTACCTTCCCTGTTAAACGTTCTGCTGACCTCTCATCCGGACAATTACCAAGTTTCTGTAGATGCTCCGCTAGGTTTTTCAGACCACTTTCAGACCAGAGCGAAGTGCTGGTAATGCGACTATCGCGGCCTCATTCTCAGGCTGTCGCCGCGGTTGGCACTACAGGTCAGCAGATTGTAACGGATTGCGGTTCTTCTTTGCATCCTACCTATGGAGGCAAATATGCTTCTTACTGGATGATCCAGATGTCGTCGCTGAATATATTTAAAAAGTGTTGCTGTAGGGCATGGAACTGTTCGTTCCGTTTACTGCGGCACCCATCGGTGGCAAGTCACGGCCATGGTTTGGTCGCCCCTGCAAAACGACTTTACGTCGAAAGCAGGAGTGTTACCGAGCGTGGGCTGCTGCGGCGGCATCTCATGATGTAAACACCAGTGCAGTTAGAAAGGAGTATAATTTTGCCGCTAGGTCTTTCAAAAGAGCCATTGCTAACGCGAAATCGGAGCACATTGGCAGAATTGGTAAGAGACTAGTTCGCCTTCCTTCAAGAACTCGTGCGTTCTGGTCTCTCGCCAAGGTTGTCCAAGGGAATTTCTGTCTGCCCTCCTTTCCACCTCTGCGCAGAGCTGATGGCTCTCTGGCCCATACTGCTAAGGAGAAATCCGATCTTTTGGGCTCACTCTTTGCTGCCAACTCGACTCTGGACGTCCAAGGAAACACGCCGCCTACCATCACGCAGTGTGACAGTCCCATGCCTGAGGTTTAATTCCTCCAAACAGCAGTACTTAAAGCATTTCCTTGGATGTCCATAAGTTTAGTGGGCCTGATGACATCTCACCAATCGTGCTTAAGATCTGTGCTCCCGAGTTGACGCCGGTTTTAACGCGTCTTTTACGGCTCTTATATACAACAGGCGTTGTCCCAAAATCTTGGAAGACAGCTTTAGTGCACCCAATCCCTAAGAAAGGCGATCGCTCAAATCCGTGCAACTATCGGCCTAAGCGATAACCCCTTTATACTCCAAAATAATGGAATCCATAATTAACAGTCAGCTTTTGGGATATCTAGAAGAGCACCAGCTGATTAGTGATCGTCAGTACGGTTTTCGTCGCGGTCGCTCAGCTGGTGATCTTTTAGTTTACCTAACGCACCGATGGGCGGAGGCTGTGGAGAACAAGGGAGAGGCTTTGGCAGTTAGTTTGGACATAGCGAAAGCCTTTGAACGGGTATGGCACAAAACACTTCTCTCCGAGCTCCCTTTTTTATTTTCTTTTTCTTTCTGTGAAACTCTGTAATTTGATCACCAGTTATTTTTGTGTTATAGCACTCACCCCGTGCTTATTATATTCCTTTTTAAAACTTATTTACTATTGAAAAGTATCCGCTGAATTCTTATATAGGATTATTGCACATTAAGTTAATTTGATAATTTCGGCTGACGCTATATTCTTGTAGCTCAGACCGAATCCATAAATTGCATTTGATATTAAGATAGTTGAAGAGCTGGGGTGATAAATAGATTTTTTCAAAAGTCAGCCCCCAAATGGGTGAAATGAAAGATGAAAGATTGTATAAAAAAACTATATTGTAGACGTGTCAGTCAATTCGCGGGCAATGCTGTGTGATTCAACTAGTTCCATATAAATCCGTAATGTTCACTGAGTATTATCAAGGCCACATTTGTATTTAGCTTTCAATTTGCCAATATTTGAAGGCCAAACGCATACGTGATCAAGACGGTAAATTAGATAACCGAATTTACTTGTCCTTTGTTTGACAGCTGACATGTTATTCTGTAATTAGATTTAGTTTCCCCAGGCCATCGCATTTCCAGAGTTCTTCGGAAAAATTAAAATCTCAGTAGCTACTCACAGTCTGAGATTATGTTTTCCCACTCTATGACTCGATTTTTTTATATCATAAGATAGCAAACAAGCAGGCGGCTTTCCTGATAGAAAGAGTCAATCGTCGCATATAGACGTCAAAGATGTTAATGATGCGTAGCTGGGTATGTTCAGTCGATATACCACATGTATTAATTTGCCGGCTACCTCACCCTCCAAACCGGAACACGACAGTGACAAGCACCGACGCTATTATGGCAGGAACAAGTAAGGCGGCGGGCCTTACCTGTTCCTGCCACAATGCAGGGTTATACCACCTAGAAGCCACGATGGTAGTGACTTGCATAGTCAATTGTTCACCTCTTACGTAATGCCAGATAATCTATTTTTCAAAGAGATTAGTTCAACATAGATGGTCGTTTTTTGCAAGAAATAAACAGTTACTTTTATCGAGTAATTAAAACGTAAATGTGGATAACTATCTTTTTGATTGACAAACTATGACTTCGCTAAAGAACTGGCAATGTTTTTTGTTATTTCAATAACTTAATCCGCTTAGTGTATAGCAGTGAGCCTACTCGGCACCGATCATGAAATCCTTGTTCGATACTTGACCGTCCCGAGAATCGACCAGGGACTTCATAATCAAGAGTTAAGCGTGTTATTGAAATTTTCTTGGAAATTCAAATCTCAGTAGCAACTCAAATTCTGATTGGAATGTGCAAATATCACCTTGCTTTGGGTCAGTCCTGTAGGTCTACTCTTGAAAACCAATTTCAATTTTAAATGAATATTTAATGAATTTTAAGGTATTTCGTACTCTGGACAACTAAGTTCAATTATTGGATTCGGCGACAGCGCCACATGGATTTCGAAATTTTTTAGAACTACTCATTATTGCTTTTATTCGTTATTTTCTTTAAAATTGTACTTAAAATTTCTACTTGTAACACTAGCTTGACGTGTAACGATGACATCTGTTTCCAATAATTAGGTCGTTACTATATTGAATCAATGTGGGCAATATTGGTTTCAAGAGTACCGTTTTTTGGCGATATTCGAAACATATTGTTTTTTATCAATATTGGTTTAAGATTTATATTGTTTTCAAGAGTAGGCTCGCTGGTTATCACTAGACATCATCAGAAATCGTTATTGCTTCGGTAAAATGTGGCGATCGAGATCATCACCCATCTCGCCAACGAACAAACCAGTCACCAGGACTTAGGACACCAGGACGCACGTTAACTTAGTTAACTCTACCTACCCAGCAAGGGAAACGGCTTGATAAGTGATACAATATGTGTTCGAAACAAAAGTTTCGCGTCGGTATAAAATTGGCAATATCTTTTTTTATTTTACTGTTTACTTGATTTGCAGGTTTACGTAGCGTAGAATAGGAAAGAAGTTGTAATGGTAAGGTATAATAGGTAATGGTAAAAAGATAAAGTAAGGAACTTAGAGATGTAAGCATAACTGAAAAGTAGAAAGGGTAATTAAGTAGAAAAAGTAGCGTAGAAAAACGGATGATACTGCGTAAAATTAGGCAGGAAGAGTTATGTAAAAGTAACTTCTTCTCTACCTTAAACGGTATTAAAGGGCAGAGTAACAGTGAAAAGATAGTAGTGAAGCGGTAGTAGAAAAATAGAGTGAGAACAGTAGTAGAAATTTTTGGGTAGAAAAGTTCGTAGAAAAATTCTCTCCTCTCTCTCGTTAATGTTTTAGTGCCTCTACCACTCTATTACAGCAAAATTACAGCATTCTCTCAAACAGGCCTCACTTGCGTACTCCATCTACCCTACAAGTTCTATCACAAGCAGCGCTTTCAGTTGACATACGTGGAATACCACACAGAGACTTAGAAGTCCACCGGTTATACACCCGCTAAAACAGTAAACGCCGGAGTGCTAACAGTTTTGTCGGGCTTTCATTATCATTAAGATCATAAATGATCTACTCCTATAACTATTTAAAATAACGGGTATAAATATCATATTATCTTAGAGTGACCATAAAAGTTATCGGGATACTTTTATGTTTTAGTCACAATACCTTGTACCTCAGTACGACGCAGAAACCATAGATATTTTCCCAAAACATCGTGGTGCTCGTGCAACAAAATATTGCGTGTGAAATCAACAAATAATTTTTGGAATAAAATCGAATTTGTTATTACAGATACATATATATAATATTAATATTAAAACAAAGACATAATGCAGTTTTACCCACCTTTACCCACCGGAACAATAATATAACAAAACAAAATCAAAAATTTAAAAACCCCCAACATATTTCTTTATTAGTCTGACGACCGCCATTCTGCTTCATATACATCATTTTAAGAGCAAAACGTGAAAGGAACTGATAATCGAAAGGAGCATGCTGCAGCATCAGGTTAAGATTACTATGGGCTCTTAATCAACGAGCTTAATTGCAAACTCCCATGGTCTTCTTTTAGCTCCACCATTTTTATTTTTTCTTTTTTATATTATAAGGTAGCAAACAAGCAGATGGCTCTCCTGTTGGCAAGAGAAACCATCACCTATAGATACCAAAAATGTGATGGTACGTTGCCATCTGTGTGGAGGGATGGCAGTGCCACATACATAATTCTACCAGCTACCTTACCTTGCAGACCAGAACAAGAAAATGAAAAATATTGACGCTATTGCGGCAGGAATAGGTAAGACGCTGGTACTAAATACTCGGGCGAGCCGTTGCGGAACTCTACCACCTAGTGGTCATGATAGTAGTGACACGTCTAGTCAAACGGTCGCCTTTTACGACCTGCCTGGCAGAACGGTTGTTGGTCTATTTTTAAAAATGAGCCCGGATAAATACGGGGAAAAGTAAAACTGTAAATAACTCTGACTTAGAATACCCATTTGCCAAAATGTAACTAAGTATATAAGTTTAGGAGTTCCATGGCCAGTTTATAGTTCTATTATCATCATCATCATATCAATCTTTAATGGCCTTCCGATTCTGATGATGGAATCTGAATCTTACAAAACATCTAGTACCTAAGAGTTTTCCAAAATAAACCGAATTAGCCCACACTCTATGGGTTTAACCGGTTTAGATTAGGAGTTCTCATGTACTTGTTTCACCTCTATCATCACTCACTGGAAACTATCTAGCTACAAAGTCCTAAAAAGAACGAATCAAATAAGCCGAAAATATATGATGTAAAGTTCCGATGACCTCTTTATAAGACCCTGGAAGTCAATTACGGCCAGAGTATTTGTCTAAATAGAACAGATAAAGCTAAACTCGATAGGTTTATCTTATTTAGTTTAGGGATTCCCATAGGCACTTTCCAGTCCTTGTGTATCTATATATGTGTGGCATCATACCGACCAGACGGATAGTCTGATTTGGTTGTGTTTTTTTTAATGAAAGCCCCATTTTGTGAAATGGTTCTTAGCTATGATTCAACAGAATCTGTTCAACCATTTCAAGATCATCAGCTCTTTTCAAATTGATGAAAGAAATTAAGCAACTTGTAAAGGCATTGTCGACAACAAACGTATTCTGTTACTTTATTGATATTGCAATAACATGGTGACCTTGACCTGATGCTGCTAAAACCTTTTTCGAAAATCATCAGATTCTTTTTAACTGGCAATATTCGTATGTATATATATTACCGATTTTTTAAATATTGCAAACCATTATTCAGCGACTTTCTGGTGTCCATTTGCACTAAAACTTGGGTAAGTTAGTGATATTGCAATGTTAAAGTACCATCCAGCTGATCTCATGATGTAGCCTGGACGTAGATATTGAAACTCTTAGGTGTTGAGTTTTGACGAAATATCCGAGTTTTGGCTCAACAATTTTGTTGCTATAAGTACATAGTAACTTTAATTACTACTCCTGATCTGAGGATCTGAAGATAGAGGTGAAATAGTTCTAATGAAACTCGCAGCTAGAAAGTGCTGAGATAGTGGAGATTGTAAGAGTTTATTTCGTTGGACTAATTTTTTTGTCGTTATGTCGAGGTTTTGAAAATAGAAATTTCTGAATCTAGATGCAAAATACAAAAAAAAATGAACTCCTAAACTCAACAAGATAAATTTATTGAGTTAGCACTGAATTTTTTTGTTTTGGCCAACATTGTGGTTTTGAATCTAGGCTGCTAGGATCTGATGATGGAACTGGAAGGTAACCATGAGAACTCTCAAACTAAATAGTATAAACTCATCTAGTTTGGACATATTTGTTCTGTTTTTACAAACATCCTAGTACTAAATAATATTCAATGTCTCATGATGGAGCTGGAATGACATCATAATAATTTAAGAATTAAATAGAGGATTACCATTTGGCTTTGGCGTCGTTTGATCCGTTCTTTTAGAGACTTTCCAGCAGGATGGCATCCAATGTCTGATATTAGAGCTGGAAGAAGTCTATGAGAACCCCAAGGCTTTTGAGCAAATACATGAAAAAAACAGGAAATTTAATAATATTCCTTTGCAGGATTTATTAAGTTGATAATAAAAAATAATTAAATTTTAATAAATTGGCTTTAAGTTTATAGTAAAATATATTTATACTTTATTTCTTTATTTATGCAATATCATATATCTGGGAAAAATTATAGTGTTCGATTTCAAAATCATAAGAAAAAACAATATGATTCAATTGCGTTGAATGGGTGAATATGTTTTTTTTATTTTGTGTGCAAAATTATTGTGTGATATGAATTTTATTTGTAACCGATTTACAAGTTAAAAAAATATGAAATCTTTAGAAAGCAAAACTCTTATATTTCTAATTAGCCATGAAAAATGATACTTTTTAGAAAAAAAAAATACATAGGCAACCTTTTAGTATCCTTCAAAACTAGCTAAAGCATAGTTCAGAGTGTATGTGTTTTAATACTTATTTACATAGGAAAAATCATGAAACAGAATTTTTACTAATTTTTTACGAAAGCATGAATTTTTACTAACCCTCTAAATTAGGAGTTGAACGATTATATTCCGCCGTTTTCTTGTCGACTTTGTGATCTAATCGTGCAGTCGTGCAGATTAGCCGAATGATATCCCGGATTCGATTTCCGGGGGCAATTAAAATGTGTTTTTCAGTTTTTGATAAAAACAACGGTGCCCGAGATTGGGTAAGTGCCCGGTTGGCGATTGGCTTGCTACCTATTACGTTTTAGGAGTATTTTCGGTTAATCATTAATCCACTTTTACCTCTGCCACCTCTGCGGAGATACGGGCGTGAAAATACCACTACTACTATTAAAAATAGTGTAATGTGTGTATGACCATGGCGAAGCGGAATATAATATATTCCGCTTCGCCATGATCATACACACATTACATAATTTTTGGATTCTTTGAAAATGTTAACAACATGGCGTTTACCACGGCGTGACGCAATGCAACCAAATTGGCGTTCACTATCACGTGTTTTAATATCTATTTTAGCCGAATTTATACTCTTAAAAATAAAATAAAAATTTTAGTTTCTTGTTGTAATGCAATATATGCGATTCATTCTTAGTAGATTTTATTCCTTAGACACAGAAGCCTATTGCAGACGATGCTGAGCGGATCAGATGATCAGGATATTGTAATTTTTTTTTAACGTGTACAAGACCTTCAATGGTATCATTTACTCAGTTGACCTGGGCAGTAATTCTATCTGCTTCCAAGAGTACGTCGACACAAGAGGTGCCCTACAATACACTCTACCATTAAAGAGCTGCAACACTATGTCTACTGACAGCGTAATTTAATTTAAATTCCTTCTTTGTTATATATTATGTTTTATTGAAATGCTTGTAATTATCGTCAAATTTCCTTAAAACTCATCGTGTGTGGGCTGATTTGGTTGGTTTGGACATGCATTTTAATGCTGGATGAATTTTAAAATCAGACGATGGGACTATAAGGTGCCTATGGGAATTCCTAAACTAAGAAGATAAAACTATGAGCTTAGCTCTATTTGTTCTGTTTTGACAAATACTCTGGTGGTCGTTGACTTCCAGGGTTTTACGAAGAAGCCATTGGATCTTTATACCATATATTTTGAGCTTATTTGATTCGTTATTTTCAGGACTTTAGAGCCGGATAATTTCTAATGATTGATGATAATGCTGAAAAAAGTCCATGAAAATCTATGAAAGAAGTCCATGAATTGTATTTTGACGCTGACGCGATAATACGCATGGCCTATGTAATTCAATCCACTGAATTGAGCCCAACTCTAGTAAATGTTCAGGAATTATTGACTTATTTACGTCGTTATTCTTGGCTGCTTTCTATATGCTCCGTGACCGGACATGATATGGTTCTTTTCTTTTGACTGATGTATAATCTTCCACAGCTATAATATATATTATAGAAACCTAAATGTCCTAACGGGAAATTATTTTTTGGAGAACGTAGATGTTGATGTATTTAACCAAAATTTATCGACAGAACGCCAACACATTCCGTGGCTAGCGAAAAAAGCCATTGATTCAAAAATAACAACCGGGAAGACAGGATAAATTGTCGGGATCAAAGAATTCAGTGATCAGCGCGATAAAAAACAAAAGACAATCGATAAACTCAAATAAATGTAGCAATGTAGTTGGTGCGTATTATCAATGTGACTTTCGCGCGAGTTCCAGTAGTACGAGCAAACGAATAAAAAAGAGGGTAGACGGACTTGTATGCTCATAATTTTTCAACATCCCGCAATGCTTCAGTTTCCCGTAATCATAGTGCTTGCGACAGCGCTGAAATATTGAGAAAATAATTCTTCAAATAATCATGGTAAGATCCTGTAAATTCTTAATCATTCGTTTGAAAAAAGTCGCAAAATCTTAAAAGGAAATATCAAAATTACGTCGCATAATATAAAACAAATGTGTAGTAGACAAGCAACATAGTTATTGCAAGATTGTCAAGTCAGTTATTTCAACACGTAACTTGAGAACAAAAAGAATATCCTAAAACGCCCCGAAACTAAGTCGTGCTACATACGACTGCTGCTGGTGGTGCATGCTGGTGTGTTTTTTAACCATATTTGGTTAAAAGACACACCGAAACGCTTTTGACTTGAGAGTATCTGAAAAAAAATGTTGACTGCTGAAAATTAAAACTTCCAAAAATAATTGGAAAGAAGATATGATTTTTTTATTTTATATAAAAAAGATGTATTTTGATATTTACAAAATAGTTTAATGCAGCCTGCGAATTGTCTTTATAATTATCGAATTTAGGTTTCATGTAGGTAAATCAAATTTCCTTCAAGTCTAACCGTTAAATCATTATATATAATAAAACTAGTTGATAAAATGTGCGTGCCGATAAAACTTAAAAAGGAGTCCCGACACGATAAAGGGACTTATATAGTGTGATAGCCCTTTATCCCCCCTCAATCAAGAAAGTTCCCGTTTTAACATAAAGGGCGTGTTTTTAAAGATATAAGTGCATTTTCAACCCTTCAACTTGGAAATTAAGTGTAGTGGCGCCATCTGTTGTCGAGTATTTGAACTTCATTCAGAACTATTATTTGGGTTGAGTTTCGAAAGGCGCTGCGAGCAATTGCAGCATGTGTAGTAATGGCGCGAAATTTAAAATTCCAATTTCAATAAAGTCTTACATTACATTTGTTATTTCAACTTCCACGTAATCTCATATCAACTCCCGAGCAAAGCCAGGTATTATAGCTAGTATAATATAAAGAAGAACTAAATACATACTAACCCATATTTTTATATTTATAATGTATGTGAAAAAACAAATAACTATGTAAAACGCTGGTTTTCAAAACAATCTTTAAAACAATATCATTATAAATTCCCATTCACAATACGCTTCGATACATAATTTAGTATCGTGTCTTCGTAAATGCTGTCACGGCCAGGACCACGCTCATTTGTCAAATGGCGCACATAACAGGTCGCTTCACCATTTGCATTACACCAAGCTCCATAAACAACGTTGATATGCGAAATCAATTATCGTTTCAACACGTGGAATTGACGAACGCACTCCAAGCTTAATTAAATCTTAAGTCTATGTCAGCTTTTGATGTTTAGTTGACTTCGTTGTGTTAATGAATATTGTATTTATTGCTAGGGCTTTGTTGCATATCAAATCACTTATATCTCTCATCCTCGCTTCCTCGTATTAGTTTAGGCCCCTTTTAGAAAGAAGACGACTGACCTGGCTGGATTAGGTAGTTTGTATGAGGCGAATTACGTAACTTCCCTGTCTTGGTTCCGGGCTCCTTTGAAGAATAGACCAACTGCCGTTCAGCCAGGTAGGTCGTAAAAGGCGACCGATTGGCTATGCGAGTCACCACCATCGTGACTACTAGGTGGTCGAGTTCTGCATTGTCTCGCCCGGGTCTGGTATCACCGCCTTGCCTATTCCTGCCGCAATAACGTCAGTGTTTGTCACTGTCGTGTTCCGGTTTGGAGGGTAAGGTAGCCGGTAAACTTATGCGTGTAGCATTAGACCTCGCCACAAGATAGCAACGCACCATTAACACCTTTGGTGTCTATAGGCGATGTTTGACTCTTTCCATCAGGAGACCCATCTGCTTGTTTGCTATCTTATAACATTAAAAAAAACTGACACTTTAATAGAGACTACTAAATTAGAGAACGCTGCAACATCTTGTACAGATTGATATTATGATACGCAGGTATCACACAACAGCGCTGTATAACTGCAAAATGTTTTTTTTTATTAAAGTAGGTAAACTATTCTTTTATTCTAATGCAAAAATATACAGTTGTTTCTTGAGAAGTTTTTGGTATGGTTTGTATTTATTTAAGTGATTAAAATATTATTATTTGTTTAAGGCATATATAAATCGCACATATAAATAATAGGTAGCTTTTAGTTAATATTAAATCTTTATTATTTTTTATTACATTTCGCCGTGTTGGTCCCGGCCTCCTTTGTAGAATAGGCCAACTGCCGTTCTGCCAGGCAGGTCGTAAAAGGCGACCGATTGGCTATTGAGTCACTACCATCGTGGCTACTAGGTGGTAGAGTTCTGCATTGTCTCGCCCGGGTCTGGTACCACCGCCTTACCTATTCCTGCCGCAATAGCGTCAGTGCTTGTCACTGTCGTGTTCCAGTTTGGAGGGTAAGGTAGCCGGTAAACTTATGCATGTGGCATTAGACCTCGCCACAAGATAGCAACGCACCATTAACATCTTTGGTGTCTATAGGCGATGGTTGACTCTTTCCATCAGGAGACCTATCTGCTTGTTTGCTATCTTATGATATAAAAAAAAATTACATAATATACATAATATAGCGCGTTCCATCTTAGGCCGCGTCTAAGCTTACCATCAGGCGAGATCGTGGTCAAGCGCTTCCTAATTGACAGTAAAAAAATAGATGTAAATTTGCAATTAATAAAAAGGAAATATAAGACCATGGTATAAAACGTAAGAATTTTGCAATACTCGTAAGGAAAACGTAGAACTATAAACATGTAAAATAGTTTTACAATAATAAGTAGGAAAAGCAAAAAAGAAAAAGTAAAAAATCACTATATTTTCAAAAAATACTTTAAGGGGTGGGTGTGTGGTGGTTAACGGGACAATAGTCCACTGGGATGGCACTGGAGTCTTATTTTATATACACTTATAAAATACCATACGAGTAAAAATAAAACATTAATTCATTTAGGTACATGTACACTTCAGCTATCATGCCAATTTCGCCGGTGCGCTAGGGACTTCAAAACTTACTACGATTAATATATCTCGTTGTTGAAAGGAATTCCTTTTAGACTGAAGAGAATAATTATTCTCTACTGGTTACTTTATTAATCACTTAACTTTCCTCGGCAGTGAATGAATTAGATAATAATTATTGTATTGTGTATAATATGTTACAAATAACGGTCACTATGAACATAGACCGTTTTGTCTAAAAAAAGGCCTGTATCAATTAGGCATGGTAAGTAAACCTGCACAATCTTGGGCAACAAAATTAAATAGATTATCTGTAGAGTTTTTGTTTATTTTATGAATTTAAACTTACGTAAATATTGTTATGTTGAAAGGCACAAAATACATACCTTGTACATATGTATTTAAAAAGTCGACCAATCATATCTATTCATAAAGGGAACACCCAAACACCAAAATTTAGAAAGAGATAAGATGGTCAATTTCGGTTTCGATGAATTTTTAAATGACGTATACTTTCCATTATATATAATTTCGAAGATCTGAAGATGGAGCCACAAGTGTGTCATTGTAACTTACAGATAGAAATTGCTAATATAGTGGAGTTTGGAATCATTTCATTTGTTGCAGTAAGTTCTTTCTCATGATGATAAGGCTCTGAAGATTAAACCGAAAAAGTGACATCGGAACTCCAAGAATCCAGATTTAAAATGCAACTACAATCATCTCCTAAACTAAACAAGGTTATGTTTTAGAATTAGGACTTAATTGTCTTGTCATTTGTTCAGTTTGGACAAACAATCTAGTGGTAGACAATTTCCAGAGTGTCATGTTAGAGCTGAAAGTACTGTTACGTACTCAGGTTCGCAATTGTAGAAAAACACCACTTATATTAAATCCGTGTATTTACACAACACAACACAACGTAATACTAAAATACCCTTTACACAATAGTCACTTGCTGTACTATCACTGAACTTATAACACTACACAATAGAACACTTCTCACTTCGCACTGTTCACTTGATATATCGTTCTCGATCGCTTGATAAAAACTGACTCGTGTTTGTCAACATCTCTGTATTTATAGGCAGGGGAAAGCCCTACCTGGATCCAGAAAAGTCTAAATGTATCGGGAAACAATGAATCACTTCTTATCGTAAACATGTTATGAGTCATAAATCCTAGTACACGCTACTTTCAACCTTATGCCATATCCCACAAAGTCCATTATGGCATAGCCCCGGTCAACTATTTGTTTGTCAACAGGAGTTTTCTAGATAAATAGCGCGCGCGCGCTCCAATTCTACACGCTTCTAGATCATTCGTAACACTACCCCCCTCTTAGTTATGTTCGTCCCGAACATCATTACTTCCATTATAGATAGCTAATCGATCAACATGAACAATCTTCATGGTCCCTCTTGGTTGCTTCTGCACTCGGTAGGTTACGTCATTGATCCGTGTGATTACTTTGTATGGCCCATCCCAACGTCGCTGTAACTTAGGTGATTTTCCTTTTCGTCGAACCGGATTATGTAGCCAAACAAGAGATCCTTCCTGAAAACCTCGGTGATTGGCGTTTTGGTCGTATCTGGTCTTCATCCGCTGACTTGATTCCAATGCATTTTCACTTATTAATGAGTGTATATCGCGTAACCTCTCACGAATGTCTTCAACATGTTCCGGTATACTTAATTGGGTCTCTGCATTCGATGGCGGGCCTCCAGTCATTAAGTCTGCTGGTATACGTAACTGTCTGCCGAAGTTGGCATAGGCTGGCGCCACTTTTATGCTTTCGTGTTCCGCTGTTCGGTAAGCCAGTAAGAACAGAGGTATGTATTTATCCCAGTCCTTTTGGTGATCTTCTACCAGCTTGGCTAAGTGTCTTTCCAAAGTTTGGTTAAATCGTTCGACCATTCCATCAGATTGCGGGTGATAAGGCGTAGTTCTTGTTTTGTATACTCCTAATAATTTACACATTTCCTGGAATACATTAGATTCAAAGTTTCTGCCTTGGTCTGAATGAATCTCCAGCGGAACGCCAAATCTGCATATCACCTCATTGACTAATTTCTCAGCAACCGTCGTGGCTTCCTGATTAGGGATTGCGAACACCTCCGGCCATTTCGTGAAGTAATCCATCACGACCATAAAATACTTGTTTCCGTTATCTGTCTTAGGAAATGGCCCAGCCACGTCAATCGCTATCCTTTCCCAGGGGGCCCCCACGTTGTATAGTCTAAGGTTGCCTCGGCTTCTGACCTGCGGACCTTTCACTGCTGAGCATGACGTACATTTTCGGCACCAATTCTCGACATCTTCTCGGCAATTCAACCAGTAAAAACGCTCTCGTACCTTTACCAATGTTCGTCGTACTCCAAGATGTCCTCCAGAAACCCCATCATGCAACTCACGTAGTACGTCCTTGATGAGTTTTCTTGGCACGACCAACTGTAGATGATGTTCTCTTCCTGAAGATTTTCCCCATTTGCGGTACAGTAAGCCGTTTTGCAACACAAGGCTTTCCCACTGCGCCCAATAACTTTTCGTAATGGCGCTGAAGGGAGCCAGCTCCTGCCATTCGGGCTTTTCCGTGTCTTGCTTCTTCCAATCTATTAGAGGCCGCAAATCTCTATCTTCGTACTGGGCCTCACGCATCTCATCAGTTTCCCACCTGTCATCCGTAGGCTTAGCTCGCAGTACTTGAACCCTTTCCTTCATCTCCATCCTTACACAATGTTTACAATCTTCCGCACAAGGTCGTCGTGATAACGCATCCGCATTCGAGTGAGATCTTCCACTGCGGTGTTCTATGTTAAAGTCAAACTCTTGCAATTGCTCAATCCAGCGAGCCACTTGGCCTTCCGGGTCCTTGAATTGTAACAACCACTTCAAAGCAGCATGGTCGGTACGCAGCTTGAAGGGTCGCCCAATCAGATACTTCTTGAAGTGTCGAAGAGTCTTCACTACTGCCAATAGTTCTCTTCTTGTAACACAATAGTTTCGTTCCGGCCGCGATAATGATTTGCTGAAGTAAGCTATCACAACTTCTTGATCGCCTTGCTTCTGTGATAAGATACCACCAATGGCAGTGTTACTTACATCTGTGTCTACGATGAACTGCCCTTTCCGATCAGGATAGCCCAAAATTGGTGACTCACACAACCGCTTCTTAAGTTCATCGAAAGCTTGTTGACACATGTCATTCCAATCGAAACTCTTCTTTTCTTCAGTGAGTCTATGCAGCGGTTTTGCTATTTCAGCAAATCCTTTCACAAAACGTCTGTAGTAAGAGCATAGTCCTAGAAATGCGCGAACTTCGGTCTTGTCTCTGGGTGTTGGCCACTTCTGTACTGCACTAACCTTTTCAGGATCTGTCTGTACGCCGTTTTGTGATATCACGTGACCCAGATAGTTGACTTCCTTTCGAAATAAGTGACACTTCTTTGGGTTCAACTTTAGCCCTGCAGCTTGTATTTTATTAAAAATCTTTTCCAGTTGGTACAGATGATGCTGAAAATCTTTTCCTATGACTATTACGTCATCTAAATACACTAAGCAGGCATCGCCTACAAGTCCTGCTAGAACACATTCCATTAATCTTTCAAAAGTCGCCGGCGCATTGCATAATCCAAACGGCATTACTTTAAATTGCCATAATCCTTGTCCTGTGGAGAATGCTGTCTTCTCTTTATCATTAGGGCTAAGTTCAACCTGCCAGTACCCAGATTTTAAATCTAAAGTTGAGAACCAAGACATGCCTGCCAGAGTGTCCAAAGTGTCATCTATCCGAGGTAGTGGGTAACTGTCCTTTTTGGTGACTTCATTGAGCCGACGATAGTCGATGCAGAAACGTGTAGACCCATCTTTCTTCTTAACCAACACTACAGGAGAGCACCATGGACTAGAAGATTGCTCTATAACTCCGTTCCTTCTCATTTCATCTATCATCTCCTGTACCTCCTTTTCTTTGGCTATTGGGACACGTCTAGCTTTCTGCTTTATAGGCTGCGCGTTTCCAGTGTCAATCTTATGTTTGACTATAGATGTTCTGCCTATATCTCTATCAGTCTTAGAGAAAATGTTGGCATAACGTGAAAGTAGATCCTTAGCCTGCTGTCGTTGTGACGCGATAAGGTAGCTGCACTTGTTCACCAAATCGTTAAGTTCCTGTGGTACGTCTCTTGATGCTGTACTTCCTGTCGATGTCAGTTTCCTTAACGTCATAACTTCATCACTTTGTCCTACAACATCACCTGCTTTAAGCACCACATCACTGTCACTCAAGTTGACTACCTGCACCGCTGCCAAGCCCTTGTCACAAACCAAACTCCGGCCTATTATACAGTGTGGAATTGCTCCATTGTCTTCAATTAACACACTCCTATTACCCAGGCCCTTGTAACTGGTTGGTGACTTCACGCGTACCAATGTCTTCGATCTTGAAGGTAAGATGGTTCTTCTAGCCACTGTTACCTTTCCTTTTGATCCCCCATCCATGAAAATTTCTACTAGCCCACATACGAAAACTCCTGTTTTGCAATCAATCTTGCAGGCATTCTTCTTCATGAAGTCTAAACCAAGTACACAGTCATCCATAATATCGGCCACTACGACGTCGTGAGTGTAATACTCGTCGCCTATTTGCATCACTACAGATGCTTCACCGAAGACGGGTATTGGCTGACCTGTGACAGACAGAAGCTTGCTTTTCCCAAAATTCCTCAATCTCAGGTTGCCATTGTCAGCTACTTCTGGTCGCACCACAGTTCGTGTAGCTCCAGTGTCCAGCGTTAAGCTGCAGTTCTTGCCATTAATCAGTCCCTTAATGGATAAACTGTTGCCGTCGCACACCTGGGATATGACAACATTTGGGGTTGTTTGTCGATCAGCCATCACCTGCTGTTTGACCTTGGCTGTTACTCGTTTCCTTGCTGGTTCAACAGGCTTTTTAACCTGCCTGCTCTCTTCAGCTGCTGAGTCTCCTGCCGCCCGCTGTCGCCAATTTACTGAAACAGTAGGTTTAGGTTTGGCTGGGCAGTTTACCCTAATGTGCCCACGTTCACCGCAGGAGTAGCACATGGGGCCCAGTCTCCTAGGTTCCACTGCCTTTACTCGAGCCACAACTTCTGTAACCTCGCGTCCCTTATATGCGCGTGGTTCGTGGCGAACGGCTTCCACCTCCAGTGCATGAGCCAAAGCCTCCTTCATCGTCACGTGGTGCTGAAGGCGAACAGCAGCACGCACTTCCAGGTCTCTAATTCCATCAATAAACGCCTGGACGATGGTGTTATTAACTGTGTTAGCGTCGGGTGAAGGATACGCCTTCCTTACAAGCTTCTCAATTTCCACGGCCCATTGTTGAAGTCCCTCGCCGCTCCTCTGTACACGGTCCTTTAATTGGGCACGGAACACATGCTCCAAGTGACGCTCACCGTAGCGAGCTTCCAATGCCTCCATCAAATCAGCGAACTGATATTCTTTAGGCATTGCATCCAACACAGAGAGCGCCTGTCCCCGCAACGCCGTACTTAGAGCTGTTAAGCAATGTTCATCTGTCCAACCACTGGCCTTCGCTGCTATTTCAAACTGAGTGCGGTACGCACTCCATGACGTAAGACCGTCATAAGTGGGTACCTTTACCCGAGGACCCACCTGGTGAGAGCAGCTTGTAACGGCAGCACCCGACTTAACTCCCGTGATCTTCATTTTCATGACCTCCCTTTCCAGTTGGTCCACGTTTTCACTTATTTTGTCGCAGCTGGCCTCCAAGTGGTCAACCCTCTTCTCAACACTCTTCATGTCGCGCTTGACGAGGCCCACATCGCTTTTTAACTGGTCTTGCTGCGCCAGGATAACTGACAATTTATCATCAAAACCAGATAAATGTTCCTTGATGTGTTCCTGTAGCTTCTGTTGTTGCTGTTCCTGTAGCTGCAGTTGTTGTTCCTGTAGCTTTCGTTGTTGCTGTTGCTGTTCCTGGTGATGTTGCTGAAGTTGTTCCCGTAGCTGTTGTTGTATAGCCGTCAGTATAACAGAGAGATCAGTAGGCGCTGCGCTCGATGACAATGACGTGCTGGCAACACCAGCAGGTTCCTCACCTGCACGCGTCCCGGTGTCCTCTGACGCCCTCTGTGTCTCAGCTTGAGACTTGGTGGTAACACCTTCCTTCGGAATAAGTGGCATTTTTTAACACAATTTCACTTCCGACACCAGTTGTTACGTACTCGGGTTCGCAATTGTAGAAAAACAACACTTATATTAAATCCGTGTATTTACACAACACAACACAACGTAATACTAAAATACCCTTTACACAATAGTCACTTGCTGTACTATCACTGAACTTATAACACTACACAATAGAACACTTCTCACTTCGCACTGTTCACTTGATATATCGTTCTCGATCGCTTGATGAAAACTGACTCGTGTTTGTCAACATCTCTGTATTTATAGGCAGGGGAAAGCCCTACCTGGATCCAGAAAAGTCTAAATGTATCGGGAAACAATGAATCACTTCTTATCGTAAACATGTTATGAGTCATAAATCCTAGTACACGCTACTTTCAACCTTATGCCATATCCCACAAAGTCCATTATGGCATAGCCCCGGTCAACTATTTGTTTGTCAACAGGAGTTTTCTAGATAAATAGCGCGCGCGCGCTCCAATTCTACACGCTTCTAGATCATTCGTAACAGTACGTTATGGGAACTTTGGAATAAAATAGAGCAACACCATCGACTTTGGTGTCGTTCGATTCGTTATTATAAGGACTTTCAAACGAACTGGCTTCCAGTGTCTAATAATAGAAATGGAAGACGTACCCGAGAACTCCTCGGCTAAACCAGGTTAACCCATCAAGTGGTGACTCATTCGGTTTTTTAGCAAACAATTTGGTGTTGGACGATTTCTAGTATCATATCTATTATATATATATGTATATATATATATATATATATATATATATATATATATATATATATATATATATATATATATATATATATATATATATAAAACAAAAGTGACTGACTGATGTTTAAACGCATAAGCCAAACCCTTAGGGGTTTAAATAAATTTTTAAATTTAAATTTAAACAAAATAAACTTGAAATTTCGCATACGTATTTCTCTTATAATGTAGGCATCCACTAAGGAAGGATTTCTAAAAATTCAACCCCGAAGGAGGTAAAATAGGGGATAAAAATTTGTATGAAACTTTTTATTTCCTTGACGTATTTGTATGAAATTTCGTATGGATTGAGTACAAAAAAAATAATGAGTTATATGTTTCAGCGTTTTTCAAAATTCGATCTTTAAGAGGGTAAAATAGGGGATGAAAGTTTATAACCACACAGGCCAAACCATTAAGGTTAAATACTTGAAATTTTGCACACGTATTTCTTTTATGACGTAAGCATCCACTAAGGAAGGATAATTAAAAATTCAACCCTCTAAGGGGTGAAATAGGGGATTACAGTTTTAAAAAAAATATTTTTTTGGCATATTTGTATGAAATTTCAAAAAAATTTAGTATAACAAAAATAATTAGTTAGGTCTTTCAGCGTTTTTTAAAATAGGGCATGAAAGTTTTATATAAACGTAAAGATCAAACCCTTAGGGCTAGAAACTTGAAATTTTGGACATGTGTTCATCTTACAACGTAAGCATCCACTTAGGAAGGATTTTTCAAAATTCAACCTCCAAGGGAATGAAATAGAGTAAAAAATATTTATATAAAACTTTTTATTTCTTGGACATATTTGCATGAAATTTCAGTGACGAAAAATTTAAAAAAAGTGTTTTTTCGGCGTTACTTCGAAATTTTCAACCAATCATTTTTCGACTTTCCAAAATAATTTTAGTTTTTAAGAACTACGTGAAATGGAGTTTTAAAAAACCAAATTGAATCAAGATTTAAAATGTTACAGCCTTTCAAATATTAATATTTTGTTGTTTCCAACAAACTGTCTTAATATTTTTAAAATAAATTTCAGGCATACAAACAGATGTATTTAAAAATCTAATTAGCTTTTTCTTTAAAAAACTGCGTCAAAAACCGTAAATTTCATTAAAATTTATTTGGTCAAACGAAATTATCTGAGAAAAAAGAGTTTTGATTTTATTTTTCAAAAATGAAATTACTGTCAATTACAACAAAATAAAGCATTTTTAACTCCAAAACTTCTTTGGTTAAGTAAAGTTTTTGTTTCTTTGAGCTAAAAATCAAAGTCAGTCATCATTTTGAAAAAATATACATCTTTTCGAACACTGAATGACTAAGCATCATTTAAAAAAATTGTTTTATTTTTTATATATATTATAAAATAGCAAACAAGCAGATGGGTCTCCTGATGAAAAGAGTCAACAATCGCTTATAGACGCCAAAGATATTATTGTGCGTTGCTATCTTGTGGCGAAGTCTAATGCCACGTGCATTAGTTTACCTTACCCTCCAAACCGGAACACGACGGTGACAAGCACTGACGCTATTGCGGCAGGAATAGGTAAGGCGAAGGTACGAGACCCGGGCGAAACAATGAAGAACTCTACCACCTAATAGCCATGATGGTAGTGACTCGTATAGTCAATCGGTCGCCTTTTACGAACTGCCTGGCAGAACAGCAACAGCAACAGACGGGGAGTTCAAAACTCTATGTTTAAGCATAGTTTTTTCTTTGAGCTTAAAATACTTCAATTTAGCGTGAATTTTCAGGAATGGCCTGCAGGGTCAACCGATTAACAGATTTTTAACTTCCCGCTACGTTTGTAGATAAGGAAGTTACTGATTATGCCCCGATTTTCGAAAATCGAGTTTTGGTCGGATTTCCACGTTTTGAGGTCATAGGAATCTTTTCCGATCATTTTTACGATGACATCAGTATGTCTGTATGTATATACATATGTATATGTGTGTGTATGTAATCATCTCTTAACTTTTTATGGCTTGACCGATCGAAATGTGGTCGATGGCATTCGATTGTATTCCACTCTTGGATTGAATGAGTATCACGCTATCACCTACGGCGGAGGAGCCGTGCGGAGTAAATGAAGTCCACGCGGACGAAGTCGCGGGCAACACCTAGTACAAAACTATAATCTCAACTTTATGCTTCAATCTCAACTCTGACACTAAAACAATATGTAATCGCAAAACTCTCATTGTAGTAGACTAACGGGGTATTTACTTTTTAGCTTTCTGCCGCTCTCCACTCTCTTTTATAAAAAATAATGATATTTTCAGCATGTTTACGTAGCGTTGTTCATAAATTGTGTTTACCTTAACTGCTACAACATGATTTCATTTTGAACAACGAAACAATGAGCGCATCAGATTTTATAAAACTAAATTCATGGGGAGATAAAAATATATTTTCGTCGCGTATCAGGATCGAAGCATATAAAGTTAAATTAATGGCTCTTTCCAAATCGTTTACAAACTGATAGCGTTAGGATTTATTACAGTATTTATTTGAAACGATACCGATACAGACGTGAATTTTCAAACCTAACGCGATAATAGGAATGACGTCGAAATATTCATAAAAATATCAAAACTAATATTATTATGAATAAAAATTTTACAGAAATATTTAATTTTGTTTAAAAAAAAATACTTAAAATTTACTTGATAACTAGCTGGTCAGGTGAATTTCGTACCACCCGAAGATTTTTTCAATTCCTTCCATTTGTATATAGACTTTTAACGAAAAAAACTGATGCTATTGCGGTCTGCGGTATTGCGCAATAGCATCTACTGCGGTCATTGTCGTACTGTTTTAGAGGGTAAGATAGCCAATAGCATGCATGTGACATTGCCATCCTGCCACACGGATAGCAAAGCATCATTAACGATTTTATTGAGTAGTAAGAGGTATAATTCATATATCTACAAGCACTAGATGTAAAATTTATACTTTCCATCGTCGGCACTTGGTGAAACTCCGTCATAATTATTGTTTTAAATTTTACACTTGTACTGTTTCACAATTCACTAATTATATATAATATATACTTTTTTATTTAAATAGTCGACCGGTTTCGCATTTTACTGCATCATCAGGACTAAAACTTAAATTGTCAACAAATACGTTGTGTTAGGAATTGTTAATAATGGTCGGTAGATGTGAAAATTTTCACATTTTCACATCTACCGACCGAATTATTTAAATAAAAAAGTATATATTATATATAATTAGTGAATTGTGAAATAGTACAAGTGTAAAATTTAAAACAATAACTAGATGTAAAATTTTATAAGAGACTAGCTGACCCGGCAAACGTTGTTCTGCCTTTTTCACTACTCTTATTTTTTTTCTATATTTTCCCACCTTTTAAACCTTCCATGGACTTCAACAATTAATTCAAAACCAAAATTAGCCAAATCGGTTTAGACATTTCGAATTTCGAACAGCAATTATTATATATTTATTTTATTTTATTTATATTTATATTATATTATATATATATAAATATATATATATATATATATATATATATATATATATATATATATATATTTATATATATATATATATATATATATATATATATATATATATATATATATATATATATATATATATATATATATATATATATATATATATAGATATTATTATTTCAGGGGGGTTATTTTTCACAAAAAGATCTAAATAAAGTTGCATTTAAATTCATATTATATTAACACCGTTACCTTTTTTGGTGTATATGGGCGTTGGTTGTCTCTTTCATCTGCTTATTTGCTATCTTATGATATGAGAATTAACGTAAATGTTCTTAAGATAGCGGATGTTCAAAATTTTCCAAATGACATTAAATAATAATTTAAAAATTTCAAGAACTTAAATTATGTGAACTAAATAGAATAAAGGCTTTCATAACATTGATATATAAAAACCCAAGATACACAATCAGTGTCTCAAAAACGTCCTCTAAGAATGAGTGCACAATTTAAAATTGTGCACAATTTAAAATTGTGCACTCACTTCAAATAGAAGCTCGTCGCTCACGTCACTGTCCGCGTGTCAAAAATACAGAATTGTTCTCTGATAAATTGTAAAATACAACATCATGAACGTTAAAAAAATATAAGATATTGTATTTTCGGTAAGTATAAGAGTTTATAGATTTTTTTTGTCGTTTATATCACTAAATATAGGCTGTAATGTATGATTTTCATTTTATTTGTCTTAAAAATGTACTCGACGCTCCAAATATAATACGACAAAATTTCAATGGTCACTTTTTCAGTAAAAGGACAGTGCATTACAACCTCCTTTTAATTTAGTCGAATAATACAAATTGATCCTGTTATTATTAGTGGAGTAGATTTTTTTTTCATTAATAAGTTAATTTTTTTTTAATAAGATTAATTTTATTCATTAATAATTTTGAATACCTTTTAACTGCCAAAAGAGAAGAGGACATCGATTTGACGATTTTAAAATGTTTGATTATATTGATTACTTATTTTGAGGACCAAGTTAGGTGATTCTTTTTATTCTATTTGTACGAATATAAAATAACAATATATAATTGTGATTCTTACGATGAACTTTGGAGATATATTACGAAACTTTTAATATAACAATAGGAAATCATAAGTAGCATCGAATTTTGTTCTGTTTACACGTGTTGTTGATAACGATTTCTTAAGTGGAAGGCACAGGTTGCATTAAGAATGTTTATTTTTTGATTTAATAATTTATTTTTAATAAAATGTTGTTTTTGATTGCGGATATCTTATACTATACATATTATAAATGTTAAAGTTTGTATGTTTGGATGTTTGATAATCAATCACGTAAAAAATGGCTGTACCAATTTGGATTTGGACTCGGATATAAGATGACCTGGAATAGCACATAGATTACTTTTATCCTAATGTAGAGATCTGCAGCTACTCTCGTATAAATTTTAAGTGACTGTTTATATGTACGAGTTGTTTTATTTGCATACTAGCTGTTACCCGCGGCTTTGCTCGCGCATATTTACTTTAGAACTTATTTAACCTTTCTTTATTTTATTGAAAATCTCTACATTGCCGGGTGGGCTGCTAGTACGATAAAAATAATATTTACATATTCATCTTAATTATTTATATACGACATTTTTTTATTAAAATGTAAGTAAAAAACGTAAGACCTGAACTTCCTATAACTTCTAAATTTTCTATACCTAATATCATAACTAACTATACCTCAAACTAAAAATACCTATTAGTAACACACCTATCGAAAAAACTAACGTAATTATAAAAGAAATTTATAATTAACAGGAAATATCTAATCTAAAATTACCTTTGGCAATAATATTATATGTACTAAACTATACTCTAAACTAAATATACGTATCTATTAGGATTTCTGTGTATGTAACACACCTATATAACCAACTAATGTAACTATATTAAAAAAATCTGTGATCTGGTTGACCCTACAGGCCACCTGAAACTTCCCGTTAAATTTAAGTATTTTAACCTCAAAGAAAAAAACTATGCCTAAGCATAGACTATTGAATTAAAATGTTCAAAAATCCAAAGTTTTTTTTTAAATGATACTTAGTTATTCAGTATTTGAAAAGATGTATATTTTTTCAAAATCATCAACGAGTTTGATCTTCCGAATAACATTGAACACAATTTTTTAGCTCTGAATTGTTTTATTGGAATTTTTTATACGAGGGTCAATAAAATTTTCAGAAGCCGACATCGCATTAGTAACTAACCTATTGTGTTTCAAATGTCTATGGGCAGTATTTGCTCGTACGTGTGCAGATACTATAACTAAACAAATGTTCATTTACATAATACTGCAAAAAAAAAAGAAAAACTGAAATCTAATTCAAAACGAGAATTCTACGAAAAGCTAAACTTATTTCTAGGAAATTAATGCGTTTCTTTACTATGTTGTCGATACATTACATAATAAGTCTGAAAAAAAATCGTGTCTGTTATCACGTAAGAATCTATGAACTTTATAACGTAGTCATTGTCATCATTGCAGTAAATTTCCTATTTCAGTATATTCTAAATCTATTAGACTATGCAAACTAAATGTATCAATATCAAGCGTCAAATACTACATGGCTATAAACCCACAGTTTACCTATATGTGTAGGTTCTGTGTAATAGAACCAATAACCTATAACGTTTGAAATATAAATAAATTATTTTAATGGTCATTATTTGTTTTATTGATATATAAACGTTCTACGCAAAAACAGATTTTCGACAAGATTTTTTTTTTATGTAAATTTTACAAACCCTTAAAATACTACCTCAATGCATAAAAATATTTATATTCGACTCCACATGTGCTTTGTCCTACCGGCTAACTTAAGTCGAAAATTTTATTGCTTTTTGTACATTGTTTTTTAAAAATGTCTTTAAATCTTGCGTTTAAGGTTGAATATGCAAAAACACGTTTGTGCCATAACTATAAACTTTTTAGACTGCATTAGCGACAGTTTTGAGTGTCAGTTTTGTTCGGAACTGTGTATCTTGGGTATTTTATATCAATGGTTCATAAACATAATGACATACTCGTATCATAATTTGAATAATCAATATATTTTCCCCATGTTGGTTCCGGGATCCTTCGAAGAATAGACCAACTACCGTTCTACCAGGCGGGTCGTAAACGGCGACCGATTGGCTATGCGAATCATTACCATCGTGACTACTAGGTAGAGTTCTGCATTTTATCGCCCGGGCCTGATATCACCGCCTTACCTATTCCTGCCGCAATACCGTCAGTGCTTGTCACTGTCGAGTTCAGGTTTGCAGGGTAAGGTAGCCGGTAAACTTATGCATGTGGCAGTAGACCTCTCCACAAGATAGCAACGCACTATTAACATCTTTGGTGTCTATAGGCGATGGTTGACTCTTTCTATCAGGAGACCCATCTGCTTGTTTGCTGCCTTATGATATAAAAAAATATATACATATTCAACTACAAAACACAACTTTTGTATGTTACAAACGTGTTTCTTTACTTTTCTAGAAATATAGCGTAATTTAATAAAATATAGTTACTTATCCCGATAGCATGAGTTGTTGATTTATTTGAGTTAACACAATTCCCCGTTGACCGCAGAAGCAACTGCACTGCTGTCTGTGGTGGAACGATTTCGAACGCTGCGGTTATCTTTGGAATTGTATATTTATGTTGCTATGAGGCAAAGCTATAAAATTGATACTGGTATAATCGATAATGTTTATTGAGAAGTATAAGGTCCGGACTCCAACAAAATGAAGATGAGTCAAGCGGTAAGAAAGTATTTTATTTTTATTTATTTATTTATTTACACAGTACATGGAAATATCATTCTAGAACTCTAACCTCTACACTAGGACTGCCCGTGTTATAGAGGTTAGATCCTTCCCTAACGCTCAACAGTTTTAATAACTTATTTCTAAGTACATTAGTAATCTCACATATATTTATTTAATCAACCTGCAACTACTAAAATATAAAAATGTGTAACATTCAAATAGTACATAGTTGCTTTCATTGTGTAGTATGTGTGTATGTGTGTGTGTGTGTGTGTGTGTATGTGTGTATTCGTTTGTGTGTGTGTTGCATGAGAATAATGCCCCTATTATTAATAATATGGTTTAATGAAATAGCGCAAATTGCCTAGCCTAACTTGGAAACTAATTTTCATGCATTTTGTGTTTTTGTTAAGAGTTCTGCACTGCTAACCTACTATTTTAGAAATATTTTGAAGGACGGGTTTGGTGATTTGGTTAAAAAGAGAAAACGTTGAGAAAAAACCTTTTAATTACGGAAAAATTTCTTACATTATGATAATCAATCAAAAACTGAGATTAACAAACAATGACATTAGTCAACAGATGGAAGAGAAAAACGTTCTATACACAAAAAAATGTTAATCGATCAATCCAAGATTACTCTTCAACTTCCATGTAATATTGTCACCGTGACTGGAGTCTGAGACACTAAAAGACCATTAAATTTTATTGAAATACAAAATACTAATACAGATTTTAGACAAACAAAACATGCATATAATCCGGCTAGCCATTAGATCAAGGGAACGGTTTTGTTTCTTAGAATCTCTGGCTAGCTATAGCTTAATCTATTTTATAAAATAACTAACTGACCCGGCCACTATATATATATATATATATATATATATATATATATATATATATATATATATATATATATATATATATATATATATATATATATATATATATATATATATATATATATATACTACAAACAAATTAATGAACAGCAAACTAATAAACGAACAACAAACAAGTTAAACTTATTTATTTGTTACAAATAAATGAAACAAATAAATAAACCTGAAAATCAAACTAATATATTCAAATTATTGTGAATTTATACGAAAAAAAAAATATAAATCTGTTTTTCACTTCTTTGTCAAAGGGACAAATGATTAAATACTTTAATTACGACGTTTTTCGCAGAACTCAAAGCATTGACATTCCCGTGTCGGTATTATGATGGAAAAGGGTCTGTTAAAAGATTTTTGTGACCTTTTATATCGAGAATCTTTTTGAGGTAAAACGCGAAGCTTTTGTGTTGGGAACAAAAGATAGAACAGAGTCCATAGGGCTTTTGTGAGGGAAAATCATGTATATAGTAAATCAATATGTTTGTAGTAATCGCCAAACGTGCTGTAATATGTACGTAGTACGAACATTGTACAGAGTATTGTTCAATATGTCGGAACAATGATCCATGCGGGTCTTCAAATTAGCATTACATTTATAATGGACATGTTAAAGTTTTAATCGACCGTGCTGATAAGAAATCTTACGCTAAAAATCCTGTTTATAATTTTACGTTAACGTCGTAACATATCGTCAACACAGATATACTACGTTTTTGTATCTCTAAACATGAAGATTATTTGATTTTAACCACTTAAAAGTTTAAAGATGAACAAAAACAAGCAAAATATTTATTCTCTCTCTCTCTCTCTCTCTCTCTCTCTCTGTCTGTCTGTCTGTCATAGAAAGCAAGCCAGATATTTTAATTTCTATTTCGCATTGAACGGTGTGGTGTCGCGACGATTATTTTTGTTGAGTGTACACAGGTTTTTTGTAAATAATAATAAAAGAAAAATGTCCCTTGACACCTCTCAAGTTTTTTTATTATATTTTTAGGACGATATTAAGAATAGCTTGTTTATATAGCCTTCTGTGTTGTGAGTTTTGACTAGACATTGATATAAAAAAAACCAAAATACACAATCAGTGTCTCAAAAACGCCCTCTAAAAATGAGCGCAATCTTTCAAATTGTGCGCTCATTTTAAATAGAATCCCGTCGGTCGCGATACTGTTAACTTTATTACTTTTCGTAAATTGCCTTATAAAAACAACTATAAATCTTGCGCTTAAGGTTGGATATGCAAAAATATATATTTTTGCCATATCTATAACATAGACACGCAAAACTGTCGCTGACTTCACACAAGTAGTGTGAAGTCAGCGACAGTTTTGCGTGTCTGTTTTATTCCGGACTGCGCATCTTGGAATTTTTTATATCAATGACTATAGTAATAAATGTTTTCCCTTTTGTTGCATTTTATACAATAGTTTATTTCACATTTTGCGACTTACATATCCGACATTTTTCGAACTTATTTGGTTGGCCATAAATAATAGAAAGTGATAACTTATGGCAGAAAAGAAAAATCTTTGCTTGATTTAGAAATAATAAAAACAAGTTTGATTAGTAGCATGACTTTTTAAATATGTTTCTTTTTAAATTTATTTGCTATTAAAAATGCCCGTTTAACTGTAATATATATATGACATGTATTATACGTTCAATCTATATATATAAAAATCAATCCCTATTTTCCTTGGTCACGACATCACGCCTGAATGGCTGGACCAATTTCGGTAATTTTTTGTTATTGTATTTGTAAATTGTAAGGAGAAGGTTCTTATAAAAGAAAATATTAAGAAAATTGCGCGGGAAAATAGAAAATTTAAGAATACTTAACCACCATATAAAGTTTAATGCCGTTTTGGCTGCGTGGAAGGACAATCCCGTAGACTTATATAAATTACGTGTCACGTTGTTTGTCCGCTATGGATTCCTAATATGAATGGCAAAACAACGTTTGCCGGGTCAGCTAGTTAATTTTATGATTTCGGCTGACGCTATTTTCTCGTAACACTTTGAGCCCGATCTCATCAATCTCCTTTAATGACTAGACGAATTTGTGGGAATTTGTTACACAAGCAATGTGTATACAAAGCTAAGTAACATTTTGTATTTGTTTAAAGAAATTTCTTTATACATAAACTCCGTGTTGGTCCACTACCATTTTACTAGGAACGTTGTAAAAGGTGACCGATATGCTATACGTATCGCTACTGTCGTGACGGTGGTACAGTTTCGCAATATCTCGCCCGGGTAAATGGTTCCACCGGGATATTTTGGATGTTTAAAGACTACCGATTTTGCATATGAAAGCATCATCAGGACGAGTCCTTTCAAGTTTGTACAGAATCGACGATATGGGAAGCCAACTGGCAATTGGCCGGTTTTTTTTTAAATTTAGCAAACAGCAGTCTCTAATGACAATTAAAAAAAAGTTACCATTACACATTCAAGATGTTAATAATATCCCTATATTAGACATCAAACTGTGTTTATAATCATCAACTACCTACACAAGTTAAAATCTTTAAACTTGAAATACGTCGGTGCCAGAACTAATGCTTTATGGTAAAAATATAAAAGAAGAAGAATATAAAAATATAAAACATTAAACTGGTAAGAGTTTTCATAGAACTGTAGAACTTTATGGACACAGATTGTAGAGCATTGGCTCGCCTCTTATTGCTCGCTCGCTCGCATTGTAACAGCTAATAGAAAGATAAATGGTATGTAACTATACCATTTTTCTTTTACAAAACTACATTCAAGGTTAACTTTTGACTGATTTATCCTGTAAATATAATCTACAACTTCGCGCCCGAAGTTTGGCGCTACTGCTTTACCCGTTCCTGATACAATAGCGTCATCTTTGTCACTACCGTGTTTTGGTTTGGAGGGTAAGATAGCCGGTAAACTTAAGCATATATCAATTTCATCACACCCCACCCCATAGTATTAACATACAACGTAGTATTAACATGTTTTATTAAAAAATGGCTATCTTTTTTCTACAAAAAAAAGCTATCTGCTTGTTTCCTATCCTACATTATATGAAAATCGTTTGTTTATATTGTATGTACGTTGCTTTTTTTGCTTTTATTCTCTTCTACCCTATTTCATATTTTTAAACTATCTTATGTAACAAGATGTGTATAAATGTATTATTCTTAAAATTTTACTATCAAATCTCATTTGCTTTACTCCAAAATTTTGTCATGATATTTAATTTTTTGCTTAATTCTTGGTATCGTCAATATTTTAATCACGATAGAAGAACAAATGTAATATATACATAATAAAATAATAATATATATTATTTTCATATCGTAAAATTTAAAAATATTTACTCCAAAATTCAAAATTTTCCCTTTAAACTACAAGGTTTTCATGAAATTGACTGTTAAAGAACATGTAATAACGCGCAAGGCTGTGGGCTATACGATTTTATTATATGTCTGTGTCAACTCATAAAAATGGAAATTACTCCGTCAAAAATTACGTCCGTATAATTTTATGCATTATAGCATGAAGAAGACAAGCCGGAGATTAATTTAATGTTATTTTTAATAACAGCAAATAACAAACAAGCAGATGTCTCTTCTAGTAAGAAAAATAAACATCAACTAGAAATAAAAATTTGTTGATAGTGTTTAGTTGATAAGTTGATTGTTCTTACTGTGTCAGGGATATAGGGATAATGCCACATGCATAAATTTACTTTTTGAAACAAAAATTCAGTTAAACGAAAGTTTAGACGGACGTGGACGGATAAAAAAATGGCAGCTGTAGGTCCTGAAACAATAATACTATATTAATATAATGAGTAACGAGCATAAAAAAATTATACATGAAGAATATTGTGAAATAGAAATCGTATATATCTCAACTCAAAACTGATCAGAAAATTATTTACGCTCTCTAGAAACAAAAGGGTAAAATATAAGGTCTAACACCGGATACCGTCCCATTAGCAAAAGCTAAAGTACCTAAGAGGTAAATATATTAGAAAAAAGGTTAAATATAGGGAACTGTTTCACTATGCTTCTACTAATCTAAATCCCGGGAATATGCTGAGTAAAAATAAATAGCTACAAAGCCCCAAGCGTACGATAGCTCCTATTGTGACTAAGTGCGACAAATTCGCATTATTGGATAGAACCTAGATAAAAATTGTATTTTTTGGGGGGAAAACATGTGTGTATATACTTATGTATGTACGTAAGAAGTTTTATTTAGCTAAGCCGCAATAATTTCTTGGCTGTCGATGTGCGCGCACATCGTAATATCAGCTAAGTTCATGTTGCTAGCTGCCAATGTGCACGCGCATAGTAATATAAGTAACTTCATCATATCGTTTTTTGGCGGTCGGCTATCGGGTGTACGCGCCTATCGTAAAAATATTACTGTTAACATTTTTTCCAAACACCCCTAAAAGAGACGAATTACATAGTCAATGAATATTACGATTAAGTATGACATAGAGTGCCGTCTTTTATTTTGGGGTAACACTTAATTACCATCCACAAACAACGGTACAAGTACTTGCACAAAGATATGTATAAAAATGCTTTAAGTAAATAACGTTTTTCAATATACTTCACCAATAAAAAGCTAACTACCCGTAATAACTTCAGCTTTTGGAATAACTCATCAAAATACCAATTCCCAATCAAATCAATACAGACTCGTGGTAGACTGCTTCATTGTTTATGGATCAGCCGTTTGACTCCAATGATGAAGTTCGATCCCAGGGTCGAAAACTAATTAGATTAAAATCTAATTAGATTTCCTAAAAATCTAATAAAACTAAAATAGCAACAAAGTTAAAATACTAATACCTAATAGCGAAAATGCTTAGGCGTACTTCTGTAGTCCGTGTGTACGTGAGTACGTACGTGCATGGGTGTGTGCGTGCGTGGGTGTGTGGTGTGTGCGTGCGTGCGTGCGTGCGTTCGTGCTTGCGTGCGTGCGTTCATGCGTGCGTGCGTTCGTACGTGCGTACATGTGACCGACACAAAGATGGCGCCACCACTGATGTCACGTTAAGTTGTCCACTTTTAAATAAGAATCAGTAACAACAATCTATACATATAATAAAATCGTAGGAAAGTCAAAACTGTACATTGAATATTTTTTTAAAAGAATACTTGAGGCGTGATCTACAATCGATATCGAAGCCAAAAATATAGTTTTTAGAATTTTTGTCTGTTTGTTTATCTGTTTGTCTGTATGTATGTCCGGGGTAAACTCAAAAAGTACTGCATGAATTTACTTCAAATTTTGCATGAATATTACTAACAGGTCGGGTCAACATATAGGCTACATATTATCACGCTATCACCTAGCGGGGAGGTGCTGTGCGGAGTAAACGAAGTCCACGCGGACGAAGTCGCTGGCAACAGCTAGTAACAAAATAATACAATAACACAATAACAAAAAAATACAGTAAATAAAGAAAAAACATATAACACACTTAAAAGACATTGATAATTACAATTTATACAGCATATTTACATGCATGAAAAAAGAACATAACATTTAATAACGATCATGCATAACTGCATGATTGTTAAATGGTAAACCACTCAGCAAACACAAAGGGGGCAAACACGTACGAGCATTTTTAAATACCTTATTTCACATTTGTAAATAGAATCATTTCATTGTTTTTTTAACTTTCTTTGACAAAAAGGTGCGTCATTGTTTTACGGTTTAACTTGTGAGTCATAAAAACAGTATTAACATAATAATATTAAAATTTGTTTCCTATTGAAATCCAGCTATAATCCAAATTTTATACAAAACAAAATAGAAAATATCATTGTATTTGAGCCACAATTAATTCAAATGTTTTTTTATCTTTCATTGTAAACTTTTTTAATACGATATATATGATAGAATAGAATAGAAAAGGCAGTAACATAAATTACAAAGCATGTTGGGTTGATTCTAGTATATTTTTCAAGTCATTTTTCTGTTTTTACCTATCCCCTATATGAGAACATTTTGTAAATCGATTAAAATGACGCACTCGCACAATGTTGCAAGCGCTAAAACTTTATTTATATTTGTTTTAATTTTCCATATTATTCCTCATGTATATAAAATTTATTTCGAAGAACTTTTAAAATTCAAAGCATGATCTCGTTCCACTTCTGTTTATAATTTTAACTGAAGAATAAATCTAAACGACAAATCTACATGGGCGAAATTGCGGACACACGCTGTTTCGGTATAAATCTGATATTCTGTGGTTAGATTTATAACCATAGATTCAATAGCAATTTCGAGGCTTATTTTATATGATTTATGGTAGCTTTGTATAAACATACATTATCCAGTGATATTTACGATACAGGATCGAAAATGTCATTTGTATTGAATTTCTATGCAGTGATAGTTGCTTATTAAGTACTTAGTTCAAAACATTGATTATGCCATATGTATAATTTACAAGTTAACAAGACATGAATGGAAAAAAATTATGTTCCCAATGAATGAAAGTAAACCGGCCTAGTGTATCACTACAAATACATTCATATAATGTTTTTATATTTATATGTAGGTAACTAAATTTTTAAACGATATATTAAATATTACTATGGTAACAACTTATAACACAATGTCAAACAAAAAACGGCGAAAGACACAGACTTGACTACAAAGTCGCGCTTGCTTACTCGACAGAGTGTTGTACAGTTTGAAATGATCATTAAATTTTAGCAAGATTTAAGGTTAACTACGAGAATTTGAAAATACCAGCACATTTTTATTTTTATACATTACTATCATTACATTATGTGTATTGTCGTCCGAGGGAGGGGGAGGGGGGCGCAATATCTGGTGTGCAATCCAGCAGCCTGGAGAAGCCAATTGGACTGAGGAGGGTGCACTCGAACCCTTCTTCTTGAAGAGGGATGTAGAGATGCGCAGCGCGCTTTGCGCGCACGGTGAGTACGTACTCAGGGGACTTTCGGGTCGTAGAATGGCGGGCCTTCAAGTCCCGTGGTATAAAGGGCGGCTAGATTCTACCCTTGCCTGAACACAGGGCATGAGGAAGGCCAACCTCGTTAAAAAATGATCACTGGAGAGGCATTTGCCCAGAGGCAAATGCCTCTCCAGTGATCGGGTCATAGCGAAGCGGGCCTTCAATGCCCGCGGTGCAAAGTCAGGGGACCTGCCCTTGCCTGTGTACGGGGGTAAGGAAGGCAACCTCATTGAAAAATAGACAAAAGTCTTTCGCTAGGGTTCTAACCAACCCCGTTTCTATACAGATGTGGATGCTGGCATGGTAGTAGATGAATGCTAACGCGTACCTATGACCCTGCCAACAAAAGCATCGAGGAGGGACACCGGAGGGGTTTTAGTGGGGATTCCGGTCTCACACTCGGGCCGCAACATGTGGCTTGGTAGTGCGTAAATGCATTTCCCCTGCGATAACAAAAAAAGTTTTTTTCTACACGCTGTATACTGTGTGAAAAACCCTATCCAATCGGCATCAATAAATATATAAAAATTTAATGCTTCACCCTTCATAGAGTGAAGTGCTATTCGACTCTCCTGAAAACAAATAAATAAGATGCTTTGAGTACATTAATTGTGTTACTGCCTTTGGTACTGACGTGGAAGAAAGTGTGTCGAAAATGGATGCTGCTGTGGTCTTCTCTAATTTTCAAGCCTTGGATAAGTTTGTCCCTTTCCTTACACTACCTTTCATATCAGTTGCATCACAGCAGTTCCATATAAGGTTTTGCAGAAATTTGGAAAATTAAATACTTCAATTTCTTCTTCAAATTGTGGATTTCCGCAAAGTAATTTATTAAATAATAGTAGATGGTATCTGACGCAGGTATATAAAAAGAAGAATATATAACTGCATAACTAAATACGATACCAACCGAATCAGAATCCTAATTTTAGCTATTTATTCGAAGAATTTAAAATCGTTTTTCGAACAGAGAACCCGTCCAATATTTCATTCTTTGAACATAACAAATGAAAATCGGTAAACAAACAAATCACATTTACGAATTTTGGTTAAATAAATTTCTTGATTTTAATAACGGGCATTTTAATTCTTAAGTGTTATGAAAGTCGGATTTTTAAAAATTAAACATCAAAATTCGGAATAAAATATTTAGAAGTATTTGGGCATACCCCATTATCCCCTTTCTTAATACGTAACGTATTAACAAAGAGGATCTTAACGCTCTAACGTTCAACAAGATAAAATTAAAAATTTCAAAAACCCCCGACACATACGCAATATTTTAAGAGTAAAACATGAAAATACCTGATGATCTACAAAAGGGGATCTTGCAGCATCAGGTCAAGGTTATCATGGTTTCTTACTTAATAAGCTTGAGTTATTGCAAAGCTCCCATGGCCTCCAGCTCAACTATGTAATCCTGGAAATCATTTTTAATACAGAGTGTATGTAAAATATAACAAATGAGACCACACTCAATGGGCTTATTTTGTTTATATCAGGAGTTCCACGGCCACTTTCTATTTAGATTATCAAACCCTGCCAATCTCCTAGTAATAAAAGCCAACGATATCAGCCCGATTTCCGATGGCCACCTTTCAGTTCGAAATATCCGGCACCTAAATATTTGCCAAAATAAACCAAATTAGCCAACATTCGATGGGTTTATTTAAATTATCTTAAAAGTTATAATGGACCACATCCAGCTTTAATATTAGACACTGGAAATCGCCTGCTTTATCATAGGACCACAGAAATTATCTAACACCAGGGTAACTCTCAAAATAGAAGAAATGAGTCCAAACTCGATAGGTTTAACTTGTTTATTTCAAAGGTTCCCATAAAAATATGCTAAAACAAACCGAAGCAACCCACACTCAATGGATTCTTCTGAGTTAGCTTAGGATTTCTTGTGACTTCTTCCCACTATCATCTGACACCGGAAGCCATTCTGCTCCAGAGACTTTCTCCTTCCTGTTTCATTATAAGACCCTGGAAAGATTATTAGAGTATTCGTCAAAACAGAACAAATCGTAAGATTATTAAGAAATATCGTAAGATAGCAAACAAGCTGATAGGTCTCCTGATGGAAAGAGTCAATCATCGCCTGTACACACCAAAGATGTAAATTGTGCCTTGCTATCTTGTGGTGAGGTTTAATGCCACATGCATAAGTTTACCGGCTACCTTACCCTCCAAACCGGAACACGACAGTGACAAGCACTGACGCTATCGCAGCAGGAATAGTTAAGGTGGTGGTACCAGACCCGGTCGAGACAATGCAGAACTCTATCGCCTAGTTGCCAGGATGGTAGTCACTCGCATAGTTAATCGGTCGCCTTTTACGACCTGCATGGCAGAACGACAGTTGGCCTATTCTTCAAAGGAGCTCGGACCAACACGGGGCTCAATGGTTTTATCTGAGTTATATGGAGTTGAGTTAGCACGTAGCAAATAAGAGCAGCTCTTGTTTAACTTCAGCGAGCCTCATTTTCTTGGAATTGAGAGCGATTTATTTGCTGCTATAATATAATCCGACTTAAAGGCAAACATTGACTTTGAATTCATATTTAGTTTTGAAACTCTTTTGAATAATACGAATCAAATTAAAAATATGATTTTAGATGCTAAATGTATTATTATTAATACATTTTTACAGTTGATCTAAGCAGTCAGGCTAATGTAAACATTATTTCATACAAACTTTAAGTCCACTTTTATGATAATTAAGTACTTATTACATACACATTTACATATACATTTAATTTTTTCACAAAATATGCCATTAATATAGCTCTCTTTAGAGTTTAGTTTTCCAATAAATACTTAAATACAGATATTGTCATTATTATATTTTAATGAAACTATGTTAAAAAATTTACGACTTAGATGTGGGCATTAATTGACTGAGAGGTCTAAACCTTTCAGTCAATTAATGCCCACACCTAAGTCGGAACATTCCTAAGAATGATGAGAATATTGAGAGGAAACGAAAGGCTTTAGCAGTACGTGGAAACATGCTGGCCCATAAATTTGCTC
Source organism: Apodemia mormo (assembly GCA_036924255.1). Taxonomy (NCBI): domain Eukaryota; kingdom Metazoa; phylum Arthropoda; class Insecta; order Lepidoptera; family Riodinidae; genus Apodemia; species Apodemia mormo. The sequence continues at coordinate 15,324,233 of JAUPFN010000014.1, read as the reverse complement.
ATTGTACAGTTGCTGTGAAACTATTGCTTTTTAAAGCTTACTATCAAAGTTTCGACACGAGTGGTCTATGAGTCAGATACTGGTTGTATCTGACTCAAATCCCTTACAAAGGCTTACAATGGCCTTCGAGTTCAATACAATAATATATTTAGAGTTCTTTTGCGGTATTGTAGCGTCTTTGACATGCTTGCAGATGCCCATGTGGAGAATTTGCAATGCAACTACCATCTCACACTTATGGCAGGGTAACAACATAATTCTAAAGATAATAGGCAGTAGAATGAACTCGTCTTTTATGGACAGGTTTATGCGACTGCATTTGTGGGGCGCTTGTTAGGGCCACACTTACACACTTAACATATTTAAATTATTTGAAACACATTTTAGATGTAAAATTTTAATTTATGTGAAATTTTTAAAGACTATTTTCTACCATAGATTATAAGAAAACACAGAGTGTATGTGTTCTTTGCACGTTACTAGCACTATGGGCCTCAATTGCCTGAATTAAATTTTATTTTATTTTATTTTTTATTTTATTGACGAATCAGGGAATCACTTGAAACTATTAAGAATAAATAAAACATTATCTTTTAAAAGTGAGAAAATTACTACAACGCGACAAACTTATTTTTCCAATTGAAATATTAACTAAAGTGGAAGAATAAAAGTAGCACTATTAGTTATAATTACATTTATATCCGTGACGGTGGTCACAAAGAAGTTGGGATAATTTGTTCGTGAGTTGAGTTGGCACGTAGCAAACTAGAACAGCTCTTGTTTAACTTCTGCGAGCTTCATTTTCTTGGTTTTGAGAGCAATTTATTCGCTAAAATATAATCTGACTTAAAAGCAAATATTTACTTAAAAGTCATATTTAAACTTGAAACTATTTTGACTAATATAAACCAAAGATATTTGTTTTAATAAAGAAGTATAATTGATAAGTATTTACACTTGCAGGAAATAAGCCATATGTTTTTGTCATTCTTAAATGTTAAATGCCAAATTACTTTTACAATAATGATTGAGGTACTTCTTACTACGAGATAGTTTGTTCTATATTAGGGCGATGGTCATCTTATAGTTTAGTACAAAGGCAAAACTACATTAATACCACATCACATTGCAAATTTTAATGTGCCAAAACATCTGACAAAAGACGTATGTATCGCAACCTCTTAAACTATTTTATCTATCTTTAAACATTAAATCAGCAAAACGCATTATGAAGGTCCTGAAGAATAATAGCTATAAAGAAATAATACTCTGGATAGATATATGTAGATGGATAGATATAACAGTTCAAGATCAGTTTTCTTTTGTGTTGCAGAACTAAAGAAAAGAAGTTTGAAGTATCAACTCAGTCCATATCTGAGTTCACCCGAAAACATATTTTCCGGACATGACAAGTTTGTCACGAAAAGATACATTTTACCCTATTATTTAGCCCCGAATTATTTACATTAGTAAACGTTAGTAAACTCCCCATTTAGATATTCTTTGTATCGAATATGTTGTAGCACGAAGTTGAGCCCTCACCCCTATTGCGTTTGTGCAAACAAGGATTTTTAACTATAAATTCTTCTATTTTGAGTCTCGCACCTCTCGTTTGCAGTTTTAACTAATCTTTGAAACTATTAAAAAACAGAACATTCTTTTGTTTTGGCTTCAGAGATATTATGATATTACTTAGAAGTATATGTAGTCTAGTCAACAAGTGCCTTTTGGTTCAAACTCCACCCCCGAAAAATATGAATGAGATGTCAATCGATTCGGCATAGCGATCGAAAAAAAATAAGAGCGGCTTGCAAAAAATGCAAAAGCTATAAGTAATTAACTGAAAAAAAAGACTTTGTTTTTTTTACAAATATCTCAAGAACTGTTTGATTTTTATCAAATTGGAAAAAGTTTCAAAGAAAAGAGGAAATTTTCTGTAGGACCAATATTTATAATTTTCTCAGAGGATTAAAAATAAGTTCCAAAACGGTTTTCCTGGCTTACGCTATTTTGGACCTTTAATATAATAAATATTATTAAATATGAAAATTAAGAATTGCAAAAATCAGGCACCCACTAGATAAATAAATGAACAATAATCAGCAATCAAAATTAAAATAAAAAATCAAAGTCTTTTTATTAATTATACCTACATTAGTTAACTAACATTTTTTCGTGATCGAATATAAACATAAGCCCGCATCCATCACACGAGTGAATACCAATATCCGCGAGTAGAATAATATGTCATTAATAAAATCTTTAATATAGAAAGTTATACATATTGGAAGTTTTAAGATAGTCGAGTTTGGGCTCGTTAGTTTGTTATTATGAGTAATTCCTATAACCCATGATTACGAATTTTAAGACGGAGCCGGAAGGATGCCACTGAAGCTTAACATGCAAAGTGCTAAGACGTTTACTCTATTGACGCGCTGTATTATTTCCTAGGAAGGTGTTTCTATAACCACTTTGTATAAATTAAAAAAAAAAAAATTATCCCCCATGTTGGTCCCGGGCTCCTTTGAAGAATAGGCCAACTGTCGCTCTGCCAGGCAGGTTGTAAAAGGCGACCGATTGGCTATACGAGTCACTAACATCGTGGCTACTAGGTGGTAGAGTTCTGCATTGTCTCGCCCGGGTCTGGCACCACCGCCTTACCTATTCTTGCCGCAATAACGTCAGTGTTTGTCACTGTCGTGTTCCGGTTTGGAGGGTAAATTAGCCGGTAAACTTATGCATGTGGTATTAGACCTCGCCACAAGATAGCAACGCACCATTAACAACTTTGGTGTCTATAGGCCATGGTTGACTCTTACCATCAGGAGACCCATTTGCTTGTTTGCTATCTTATGATATTATAAAAAGGACACAGTACTGTTTTTAATACAATATTTATTGTAACACTTGTACTGTTTCACAATAAGTTAATTATATTTATTTTACATGTTTCGCTTACACAACATCCTCATGGTATTTACAAGTTGCTAACTAACAATGAAATCCAAATGTCACAAATAACAGATTCAGTACATCCTACCTTCAATGAATATTTATAGCAATACCAATATAGGGTTGTCCGCACTATGGGTGCTCCCTACAAGTAGGGAGAAATCGGACGTGTTCATATAAAACTATCCAATGTTAATATATTAAACACAAATTAATTAAGTTTACTATACTGTTTTTAAAGTAAGTAATTTTCTGTCTTTTTTTTTCAAAAAAAGATATTTTCGGAATTGCAAATTACTAATAGTGTATCAGCTCTTTGTATTACATACGATTATGAAAAAGCATTTAAATATAACATATATAACCTCTCACCTAATTACTAAATATAGATCAAATAATAAATATAGATCTTTGTCTTTACCATCATTCAATTCTTCTATAAATTCTATGTGCACCGTAATGTCTTACCAAATGTAGCGCAAACACCTTTGGTTCCATAATTTACCCGGGCGAGACAATGCAGAATTCTACCACCTAGTAGCCATGTTAGTGACTCGAATACCCAATCGATCGCCTTTTACGACCTGCCTGGCAGAACGGCAGTTGGTCTATTCTACAAAGGAGCCCGGAACCAACAAGGGGAAGGAACCAAATATTTGAGAAGCGTTGAAACTTGTATATAGAGAAGCGTTGAAACTTGTATATAGTGTGTTCAAAATAAAAAATGTTATTGCCACTTCCATAAGTTTAACGGCTACCTACCCTCCAAACCGGAACATGACAATGACAAGCTATGACGCAATTGAGGCAGTTAAAGGTAAGGCGGTGATATCGATACCATTCCCGCTCTTTTATTAAAATGTTTTATATGAATAGTACAATCAGTTTACAGTGGATATTGTAATTTAATATCCACAATACACAAGATCTGAAATAGTTTAACAGTTAAAGTATTGTCCCGCAGGCGAAGAATTCCTTGAACCAGCCAGGAATAGTTCTAGCATTCCGAAGTGCGGGCGGCATATCATTGTATTGAGTTTGCGAGTTCTATTGACAGTCGCATAGATGTGCGCATTGAAATTCAAAGCACGTAGGATTATAACTAAAAACTAAATGCAATGGCTAGAAACTTAACCTGAGACTGAAGCTTTGATCAAATGAATGGAAGACATCTAAATCTTAAAAGGTTTATAACAAACAAACATTATATAATAAAAATAAGAAGGAAAGAAACATTTTATTCGGTGGAACAGTGAGATACGTAATATAAATTACATTATAATATGTAATTTTAAGCTTAAGTTAAAAATAAAAAGGATAAAATAGAAAACAAAAACACTCACACGCGCACACACATTCATACATACACACATTATAGAGCACACACATACACATAAACACATACGTACAGATATACAATATACACACAGAGTTATTTAGCAAGGAGTTTAGTTTAGTTAAGAATTAAATTTATATTTTACTACTAGTATATCACTTGCCTTAGAACCTAATATTGTTAAAGTATCAAAGGATTCTTGTTATGAAAGAGCGACGATTCCTCACAAAAGTGCTCACTTTCTTCAAAGAAACATGCAAAAGTCGTTATTAAGTCGGAATAAATACCACACTGAGGATACCCATTAGGACTGAATCATCTATTGACGGCCAATTCAATCCATCTACCCATAAGGGAACTGGCGAAATGATACTTTTGTATAATTCCGTACCTTAAAAGGAGAAGTGGTACTCGTATAAGATCCCTTTAATTTTCATCCAACAATCTGTTCATATGACATTTTTTAAGACATGTATTCAAGACATTTTCCAAAAACGCGCAAAGATATCAAGCTGAAATTAATATCAATTTCTCCTACACGGTTGAATTTAGCTGTGAACAAATAACTTGTAAGTCAACATGATTGAAATATATTATGAGCATTTATGACGCATGTTTCTATTGCTGCATATCCGCATTCCGCATACTGCAATTTCACAATTGAACATTGATATAAAAAACCCTAGATGCACAGTCCCGAACAAAACTGACACTCAAAAGTGTCCCTAATTTCTTTTAAGTAGTTATAGATAAGGCAAAAACATATGTCTTTGCACATCCAACCTTAAGTGCAAGACTTATAGTTGTTTTTACAATGCAATGTACGAAAATAAATAAAATTGACAGTGACGCGGCCGACGCGATTCTATTTGAAATGAGCGCACAATTTAAAATTGTGCACTCATTTTTGAAGGACGTTTTTGACACACTGATTGTGTATCTTGGGTTTTTATAATATAATGCAATTGAATTACAATTTATCTAGTACTTCCCGTTGACTTAATCATTAGAATTTGACAATAAGTCATATCGTACAAGACATGAAACGAAAATTTTGATAACCTTTTGTAATTTGATAAAGGAAAAGAATTTGTATTTTATGGGTGAGGGGGCAAACGAACAGGAGGTGCACCTGATGTTGAGTGATCACCGCCGCCCATGGACATCTGCAATACCAGTAATAATTTACTATTATAAACTATTTTTTGCGGTTGATTCTACAACTGTATTTTACTGTTCGAAGCCGGATCTGTTAGCATAAATAGAAAAATACAAATAACAGTTTGATTAACCCGGGAATCAAACCATCCCGGATAATTACTCATGATTTAATCCGAACTACTAGACTAACATTTTTTTAAACGCAGTGAAACTGCACTAACCGACTTCCCATTTCCTTTATCTCCGGAAACATTAGATCTTCACCAAATTAATACAAATAACAGTTTGATTAACCCGGGAATCAAACCATCCCGGATAATTACTCATGATTTAATCCGAACTACTAGACTAACATTTTTTTAAACGCAGTGAAACTGCACTAACCGACTTCCCATTTCCTTTATCTCCGGAAACATTAGATCTTCACCAAATTAAAATGGAACCACATGATAAGCATTATACCCTCTCAAATAAAAAATAATTTTCAAAATCAATTCATAAATAATCGAGTTTTAAGGTAGCAAACATAAAAAAACATACTGCACAATTTAAAAAGCCGATTACTAAAATACGCCGAAATTGATTTGAAAAATTCATGTTTTTTTTTGAGGAATATACTTGCTAGGGGGTAAAATATACTTACTACATTTTAACTCTCTCTCTCTCTCTCTCTCTCTATATATATATATATATATATATATATATATATATATATATATATATATATATATATATATATATATATATATATATATATATGTTTTGAATTAATTGTTTAAGTCCAGCGAAGGTTCAAAAGGTGAGAAAATATAGAAAAAAAATAAGAGTAGTTAAAAGGGCAGAATAACGTTTGCCGAGTCAGCTAGTTTGGTTATAAAATTATAATACATACAGGATACAGGATTTTTGATATACAGGATATGGGATAAAGGTTGTTCGCAGTTTTACTGCGATTAAATTATATTTGTATAAATGTTTTAAATATGAGTCAAGTCAGGTTGAATTAAGTCTAGTCTGCCGTTTTACCAGGCAGGTCATAGGAGGTGAACGATTGGCTATGCGAGTCACTACTGTCGTAGCTATTACGTGGTAAAGTTGTATATTGTCTTGCCTATTTTTGCAGCAAAAGCATCAGTGCTTGTCACTGTCATGTTCCTGTGTAGAGAATAAGATAATATTAAGATCACCACAAGGACAATTTATGTTTGGTGTTTACAGGTGATGGTTCTTTTTCCATCAGGTAAGCCATTTGCATGTTTGCTATCTTATGACATAAAAAACTGTAAATAGAATTAAAATAGTACCAAAGGAAAATCCTCAAAGTCAGCGATGCAACGTTCTTAATAATTTATGAACTTCAACATACAAAGGACTACGACTGCACTGAGTACGTCCTCCTGTAATAAAGTAGCTTAAATATAAACAAAAGTTCCATTTTTGTTGTACATATAAACTGAAAATAAAATAACCATCAATAATTGGATACGTTTTATAACCAATGCTTTGTGAAACTGAATTTGAAAACAGGTATTACAAATAAACTAACCTGTAATTCTAGTCCACTATTATATTATTTTATACATCCAACCAGTTTCGCTAATTACAGCGTCATTAGACATATTTTACACAGCTTTAATGTCTTAGATAATTCTTAAATATTTACAAGCCATATTTTATAAATACAAGTAGCACAACTAGTATTTATAAAATATAGCTTGTAACTATTTGAAATTTGTGTAAGGCATTATAACTTTGAAAAACATTCTCGATGATACTGTAATTAGTGAAACCAGTTGTGTGTATAAAATAACATTAATTTATACATTTTGCATCATAATACGCACAATGAACGGCTTTATATAGGTGTTGTTACAATTAGTCACTCGTGACTACTAGGTGGCAGAGTTTTGCAATGTGTCGACCGGGTATTGGTACTAACAAAATATTTATTAATTCCACAAAACCATAGGTGCTTTTCGCTGTCGTGTTACAGTTTGAAGAGTAAAGTAACCGGTTATACATATATTTATACATATTGCATTCTAACGCACGAATAGCAACGCACAAACTTTATGTAGGTGTTGTTACAGTTAGTCACTCGTGATGATGCGTTCTAACACTTACACAATGAACGACTTTATATAGTTAGGTGTTGTTTTTGTTTACTACTGTGTACTGCCACCTAGTTAGTACTCGTGATTACTAACTAGGTGGCAGTTTTGCAATGTCTCGACCGGGTGTTGGTAGTAACGCCATACTTATTCATGCCGCAAAACCATAGGTGCTTTGTAGCCATCGTGTTTCAGTTTGGAGGGAAGAATAACCAGTAAACTTATACATGTGGCATTTTAATACACCAATAACAAAGTAGTATCGGGATGTAGACGAACTCCGGGGGGCTACTCGTTGGCAGCGGCTATTTAGGTTCCGGTGCTAGATTTAATTTGCTATTTAGACAATAAAACTATTTCTTGCAATACTTTCATTTATTTTGATGACTGGTGACTAGATAGATAGACTAGATAGTCAGATCAATCAAAATTACGCCCTATTCATGAAGATGTATTAACAACACTTCTAATAACTACTTGAAACCAAATTTTAAATACGGTTGGTGTTTTTTTCGAGGTTTTCTCGAAAATATAATATTTCAGTAGCAGCTTAGATTCTGACGGAGTGGTGTATTACCACTCCCGTACCTCGGATGAGAACTTAAAGTTGTTGATCTGGAGGCAACACTTCTAATAACTACTTGAAACCAAATTTTAAATACTGTTGGTGGTTTTTTCGAGATTTTCTCGAAAATATAATATTTCAGTAGGAGCTTGGAGTCTGACGGAGTGGTGTATTACCACTCCCGTACCTCGGATGAGAACTTAAAGTTGTCGATCCCAGTTATCGCAAGAAATAGGTAAATGCAGCGATGAGGATCACCACTTATCTCGTCAACCGACAATCTGGTGGATCGCGGTGACCTGGAAAGTCTACAGACGTTCGGTTTATTCTGCCTACCATGCAAGGGAACCGGGCGTAATGATACTTTTTTTACAGAAATACCGATATTGCTTCATCGTAATTCTTCCAATTTCATACAGTCTGTGACTAAATAAAAACCTTAAAAATGTTATTTTTAAAGAAATTCCGTGAGAATTTATATCTAATATTTCTTCTTGTGGTTGTACAGCTATATTACAAATTCTTTCAAAAGAATATTAAGTATGAAAAAACGCTCGCGTGAATAATATTCTCGTTCAAAACGCCAACGCTTCAAAGGATGAATGATCTTTATACTGACTGAAATTAGCTGTATTGTCTACCCGTCAGCATTCCCACTTCAATAGCTTTAGTTGACTTCGCCCGTTTCTATTTTAACAGAAGTAATTGCGCTTTAGCTCATTCGATACAAAACATTTTTAATTAAATATGTAGGCTTAGGTAGAATTTGATTTAAAATAGTAAAGTATTTAGGTACCAGAGAAGACCAAGAATGACATACTATGATTAGGTTGATCGGAGAGGCAGTGTAGAGTCTCCGTAACAGGTGTGTTTGTATGAAAAAAGTATTCAGTGTGGAAGAAGCAAGACAAATCTGGAAATACCGTGACATGGTTTTCACTTCTCTGGGGATCTGGCGTCATCGACTTAATTACCTATGTGTATCAAATTTTAACGTAATAGGTCCAGCGGTTTCGGGTCAAATCGAGTGTAACAGATTAACGAACAGACACACTGTCACACGATGGAATCCGTTTTTTGAGGCGAGGAAATCTAACTCATTTACTGTATCAGTGATAAAGAACACGGGTGGTTTTGGTTTAGTACATCGCTTGTATGTCTTTCAGAGTGACGAATATTAGATAAAATAGAATAATTTTCTACTTTTTTAAATTAATTAAAAAAAAGATATATCGCTAGGGACAAACATTTAAAAAATATTGAGAATTTAATATAATTGAATTCTATCGTCATATTTAAGTGTTATCATTGTATAAAATTTTAATTACATTAGCAATTAAACAGCAATAAGTTTATATATTATAATTTTCATTATAAGTTTTTGGCTACTAGGCAGTAGAGTTCTGCATTGTCTCGCTCGTCTTTGGTACCACCGCCTTATAACCTATTTCTGCCGTAACCGGAACACGACAGCAACAAGCACTGACGCTAGTGCTTGTCGCTGTCGTGTTCCGGTTTGGAGGGTAGGGTAGCCGGTAAACTTATGCATGTAGCATTAGACCTCGCCCCAAGATAGCGACGCACCATTAACATCTTTGGTGTCTATATGCGATGGTTGATTCTTTCCATCAGGAGATCCATCTGCTTGTTTGCTATCTTATGGTATATAAAAAAAGTATCAAATAAAAATTCTCCCTGTTTTTGTACTTAAGAATAGTTTAAAGCTTATTTATTTTTTGATATTTTAAGTATCTAAAAAGTGTCTTGGCCAAACCTTAGTGCAGAATTTTGACAATCTAACATAAATTTCTGAGATTAGCAGTTATACTAAATACACCCAACAACAAGATAAATACCTAAACATAAAATAATATAAGGAGAGAACTGAATGTTTACCTTAACCTTACCAAAATTCCAACTTTATTTAGCTACTATTTCCCAAGTTTACAAAATATTTATTAAATTCGTATAAGTTAAGTAGTTGATCTAGAATCTTATGGAATATATTAAACTTTAAGGTAATAACTAAAAAAAACTATGTATGAAATCTCGCCCGTGTTTCTTATTTTTATAGAATATGCATTAAAAAACCGGCATTCCCCTAATCGAAAAAAAAGTCTGCGCTATGTAGATATTAAACACCATTGTGTTTAATATCTATAGCCATACTACCTTACTTTCATAAGTATCTAAATCAAGACTGCCTCGAACGATTAATACAGTTATAGTAACTAGAAACCCCGTCCGGCCTGATAGGAGCATATATCGGTAAATCAATGACTTTATGAATAAAATGAAATATTTGTATATAAAATATATAAATATTGTCGAATTTTAAAATGCTCAAGTTTCGTACCCAAATTAAGTATTTTTTCTTTAAATTTAGCAAAATATATTTTAAAGTTGATATCACTGTGGCCATGGATTAAACTAGATACGCCTTTCAAAGCAATTTTTTTTATATTTTTTTTTATATCATAAGATAGCAAACAAGCAGATGGGTCTCCTGATGGAAAGAGTCAACCATCGCCTATAAACACCAAAGGTGTTAATGGTGCGTTGCTATCTTGTGGCGAGGTCTAATGCCACATGCATAAGTTTACCGGCTACCTTACCCTCCAAACCGGAACACGACAGTGACAAGCATTGACGTTATCGCGACAGGAATAGGTAAACCAGACCCGGGCGAGATAATGCAGAACTCTACCCCACCTAGTAGTCACGATGATAGTGACTCGCACAGTCAATCGGTCGCCTTTTACGACCTGCCTGGCAGAACGGCAGTTGGTCTATTCTTCAAAGGAGCCCGGAACCAACACGGGGGAAAAAAATCCTTAGGTTTTCAGTTTCGCTTGCAATACATCAAGAAATACAGAGCTAAAGATCTTGGCGATAAAATAAAATCACCTCAGGGGTAAGTACTTTTTAAACCTTGGCTTCCTAACTGGCACGATAAAACAGCACCACATGACATATTTCTATTTTTTCACGATATCTTATGTAAAAGCATTTGACATTTACAAGCAAATGCTATTAAATGTTCATACGAGCGTCTACACGTTTTCCGTGGAACACCGTAACTATCTATTAATTATTAATTGTTTCTATGGTCTAGTGGTCTGGTGTCGGTAAGTTACTTTTGTTGTTATTCCCTTATTCCTAGCGTTGTTATACAACGACATAAGAAGTTTAAATTCTTCTTTAAAGTTCGATGTTCATAAACCAAGTTCTGTTGTCCTGGGACTAACAATAAGTTATATTTTATATTTATTTAAAAAATATCCATGATATTGTATACTTGAGAGAATAATATCGCGAACTTTAACATAATTTCAAGAAAAGTTTGTTCATATATGAAAAGTTAAAAAGCTCAATACTTTATTCTGAAATAAATTTTAGTATTTGTAATAATATGTTATTCTAGTATTGTGAGACATTATATGAAGTAATGTTTTTATTTATTAGGTTTTAAAGTTAATTTTAAACCACTGTGTTACATTAAACAAGTCTATTTGGCTTTTATGAGTAAGTTTTTTTTTTACTCAAGGATTCATGTGTTGTAAATATTACATTACAGTGCGTTGCTATCTTGTGGTGAGGTCTTATGCCACATGCATAAGTTTACCGGCTACCTTACCCTCCAAACCGGAACACGACAGTGCATTGACGCTCTTGCAGCAGGAATAGGTAAGGCGGTTGTAACAGACCCGGGCGAGACAATGCAGAAGTCTACCACCCAGTAGCCACGATGTTAGTGACTCGTTAGCCACTCGGTCGCCTTTTACGACCTGCCTGGCAGAACGACAGTTGTCTTATTCTTCATAGGAGCCCAAGACCAACACGGGAAGTTGTTTAGTTTATGGTCGAATTTCGAGCACAAGGCGATTGCTACTACGATAAATGGCTCAAAATGCAAACGCAATAGCGGAAAGTTAGTCGTTACTCGACTTGTAACATAACTACAAAGTAATTTTTTTTCTAGGGACCTAAGGGTAACCTAAGCCTTTTGGGACCTAGAAAAAGGAGTCCCGATTAGTGGGGCTACGTCGAATAAAACCTTACCTAAAATCATGACTACGTAACATTGCAATAACACTTGTCATACCTTTGTTATATCTACTACTTAACGGTAATATAAACGATCGTGCTAATTTTCCTTAAGCAATGTGTATCTTGTTACGGAAATAAAATTTACATTCATACTTTACGTAGAGGAGCTACCTTACCAAAAACATTTTTCATGATTTTATGTTACCACTTTGTTGCCGTGACTAAAATGTATATTATTACAACTTTATAGTACTAAGGATCTCTGAGCTACGTGCGGACGGACGGACGGTTGGACATAGCGAAACTATAAGTATTCCTACTTTACTTCGAAACCCTAGAAAGAACAATCTCAATCATACACAAACTCATTTTCACAAACACGCATATACATACCCACAAACACATATTAGCAGAAAGTTATAATATTAAATAATCTGTAACGGTTCGTAAAAAGTAAAAAAGTCGATCCAAAGAATAAGGTTATCTACTGAATTGAATCCAGAGCCATTGAAACATAATTTTCGTATCTAGATTCAAACAACTTTATCGTAATTAATAGTGCATTTTATTCGTGCCTTTGGTATAGCTGTCGATGCTTAAAATATTTTATTCACATTATATATTTTGCTTACACGAAATGTTTATTATTTTATTAAAGCGAAAACAATACGAAACTGTATAAGCTATATTTGCGAAATAAATTCAACCATTGTAATATACGTTCTCGTTGTTTTTCACGTAGTAAAATGTTATATTAACAAAAGGCCAATAAGGGATATTTATTTTATACAAATTTTGCACGAAAAATATAATGTTTGTTATGTTAAAAATCCTACTGACCTGGGTTTTGTTTTACCAGGGCTCCTTTGATAAGTCAACTGTTTTTCTGCCTGGTTCCTAAGAGCCTAATATGTCACTACCATCGTGAAACTTTTTTATATCATGAGATAGTAAATAAGCAAATGGCTGTTCTGACGGAAAGAAAAACCATCGCTTATAGACATCAAAGATGTTAATGGTACGTTGCTATCTGTGTGGCAGGATGGGAATGCCACATGTATAAGTCTACCGGCTACTTTACCCTCCAAACCAAAACACGAGAATGACAAGCATTGACGCTATTGCGGCAGGAATATTTAAGGCGGTGATGCCAAATAAATACCCGGGTAAGTCTTTACGGACCTTTAAGCAGGTCCTTGCGGTAGTGACACATATAGCAAATCTGCAACGTTTGCACTGACGTGTTTCGGTTTGGAGGGTAAGGTAACCGGTAGTTTTATGCATGTGCAATGTGTATATACATGCAACATTCTGCTTCGTGAATTGCAACGCACCATTAATACCTCTAGCGTCTATCATCTAACAATTGTTCTTCTTTCTATCAGAAGAGCCGATTGTAAACACTTTGAGGCGCTAAATGATGAGGCATATCTGGCTTGGGCAGATGCTTGACACCGCAAAGCCGGGGACGTATCGGAGGAAAAGAAAACTTTCATCCGGGCATCCTGCAACTACAAGCCTCTACTGAAAGCTCGATTCGACAATGCCAGCCGTATTGGGAACAAACTAGCTTCGTACCCCTCAGGTAGTAAAGCGTTGGTCCCTGGCAAAGTCTGTTGAATAGATTTCTGCCACCCCTCACTTTTTCCACTGCTGAAACCGGATGGGTAGCTGGCGCATACCACTGTAGAGAAGGCGAACCTATTCGTTACTCTATTCGTGGAAAACTCACTTCTACTTCCAACAACGCGAAACTTCCCAATCTACCTGAATGCGAGGTGAAAATGACGGAAATTTGCATCCGTCCGACTGCGGTTCTGAAAACGCTGCGGAATCTAGATGTGAACAAAGCCAGTGACCCTGATAGGCCAATTTCAGTCACGTCCATACTTTGCAAGATTATGGAGCATGTACTGAACAGAAGGCTAAAGGCACACCTAGAAGCGAACGATTTACAGACAATACGGGTTTTGCCGAAATCGGTCCACTAAAGATCTTCTAGTGTATGCCACCTACATGTTGAGCGCGGCCATCGAGAATCACGGTAAGGTACTAGCTGTTTCCCTTGATATCTCGAAGGCCTTTGATAGGGTCTGGCATAATAGTCTTATTGGCAAGCTTCCTTCGTATGGTCTACCTACTGGTCTCTGCGCCTGGATCTCACATTTTATGAGGGGCCGGTCGATTAGAGTAGTCATCGACGGTTACTCGTCCGACCAAATGGCTATAAATGCCGGAGTCCCTCAGGGATTAATTCTCTCCGTAACTCTATTTCTGCTACATATTAACGGTCTGCTGAATCCCGGTATCTATGAGTAGGCAGACGATAGCACTGTTGTGGAGAGTTACGCATCTAGCGCGCGAGCCAGTACGGTACAGATCCGGTGTCTCAGAGAGGCGATGGTCGATCGTATGAACCTGTCCTTACAGGCAGTCTCCGATTGGGGTGATGCCAATCTGGTCAAGATTAATGCGACTAAAATAGAGGCATGTCTATTCTCCGCTAAACGGAATCCATTCCACCTGTCTCCGTCTTTTCAGGGTATGTCTGTGCCGATAATTGACCACTGATTACAGGACTTTTGTCACCAGAACATGAACTTCGCCAAAATGGCCGCACATAAGGCGTCTCGGTGTATGGACTTCCAATCGTAATTCGTTCATTTTAGCTATAACTTCATCACATAGTTTTCTATATTCGCATAATACGGAGTTAAGATTATAATAATCTCGCGGCCATTATTTAGCTTGCAAGAGTACGTCGGGACACATCGTCCCAAAAAAATATGATTTAGATCATCACACAACTCGCAAACAGCAGTGCCGCCGTATATTTTTACTTATAACATTTTATTAGTTAACATTTATATTAGGTTTACATTTTATAATTAAAACAGAAAAAAGTAGCGTGCGTGGTCGGACTTTAGTCGTAAGACAAGGAAAGGCCTCTGACAGTTGTCGAAATTCACATTGATATTTTCGTCTCTCACGAAGATGTTGTGAAGATGTCACGAATGTTTACAGCCAATAGATTAAAAAAGTACTAACCGACCATAAATTACACCGACTATTTCTAAAAAAAAATAATTATCGAAATTTATTCTTTAATACTGTTGGTAACGAAACGTACGCGTTCCCATTCAAACTCCGGATTTCTGGAATAAATACTATAATATGGGTCTCAAACTATCTTAGTGTCAAAATTTAATCCAAATCGTTTTAGTGGTTTAAACATGAAAAAGAAACAGACAGACTGAGTTACTTTCGCATTTATAATATTAGTATGAATTTAATGTAGAGCTATATAATATATAGCATAGTTTGGCTTCAAAATTACCGTGAATAGTAAGAAATCGCGCTAATTTTACGTCAAGATCCATCTGGCGGTACTTCAGCTCTGGACTTCCAATCGTAATTCGTTCATTTTAGTCATAACTTCATCACATAGTTTTCTATATTCGCATAATACGGAGTTAAGATTATAATACTCTCGCGGCCATTATTTAGCTTGCAAGAGTACGTCGGGACACATCGTCCCAAAAAATATGATTTAGATCATCACACAACTCGCAAACGGCAGTGCCGCCGTATATTTTTACTTATAACATTTTATTAGTTAACATTTATATTAGGTTTACATTTTATAATTAAAACAGAAAAAAGTAGCGAGCGTGGTCGGACTTTAGTCGTAAGACAAGGAAAGGCCTCTGACAGTTAAACCTGTGCACGGCCCAAGTTCGATCATGCATGGAGTACTGCAGTCACCTTTTGGAGGGTTCAGCTAAATATCAACTAAAAGCTTTAGACTCTGTAGACCGAAGAGCCCGTAGGTTAATAAACGACGACAAGCTCACAAATAGAAAATTACAAACACTTGAGCATCGTCGCAAGGTCGCTAGCCTATCAGTTTTTTACAGGATGCACTTTGTGTGCGAAAGCTCTCTTCGAACTTATTGGACCCTCACCATTCCTTTATCGGACTACTAGAGGCAGGCAGAATTTCCATCCATACGTTGTTGATATACCAAAAAATCGAACAAAACGGTATGACAACTCTTTTTTGGTTCGAGTCGCCAAGGCTTGGAACAAACTGCCTGCGTCTATTTTTCTTAACAAATATAGTCCTGGAACCGTTAAGAGTAGAGTGAATAGGTTCTATTGAATGGGCGTGTACCACCTTCATCTTCATCGACACTTTCCACCAGGTGCGATGGAAGGCAAACGCCTATTCCAATAATATCTTTAAAACAAATAACGCTAATTTTGTCTCGTTTGTTATCACGTATTGCTACGTCTTAGTCGCTATTTACACGCTTGCTTAAATAGGTTTATTAATCACCCCGTTTTGGTTTAGGCCCCTTTGAAGAATAGACTATCTGCCATTTGTTTGAGCAGTTCGTAAAACTGCCTTAGTAGCGCAGCAACTTCCTTATCTACTCGTACGTACGTAACAGGAAGTTAAAAATTAGCCTTTTTCTTATATCATAAGATAGCAAACAAGTAGATGGGTCTCCTGATGGTAAGAGTCAACCATCGCGTATACCACAATACATACAACCAAATATATACAATATATACAACCAAACCACAATATATACCAACCACAATATATACAACCAAAGATGTTAATGGTGCGTTGTTATCTTATGGCGAGGTCTTATACTACATGCATAAGTTTACCGGCTACCTTATCCTACAAATCGAAACACGGCAGTGAAAAGGACTGACGCTATTGCGGCAGGAATAGGTAAGGCGGTGGTTCCACACCCGGACGAGATAATGCAAAACTCTACCACCTAGTAGTCACGATGGTAGTAACTTGCATAGCCAATCGGTCGCTTTTTACGACCTGCCTGACAGAACGACAGTTGGTCTATTCAACGGAGCCCGGAACCAACACGGGGAAGACGCCTTCGTTTAAGCGCGACTCTTAAACTATTTCTATTATGCTAAATTTCATAAAATTGTTTCAGCAGTGAAAACATAACACAGACCGACAAACAGATGGACAGACAGAGTTTAACATTTATAATTTGGATGGATTACTAACAAATATTAACTTTACTATTAGACACTTTTACTATTCCACTTGTACATAAATTTCACTTTTACACAATTTTTTATTATAGTACTCGACGGTTTCACTTTTTAAAGCATCTTCAGGATGTAATATACTTACATATACATATACACATACACATTACTTACATATACATATATATTACATCCTGAAGATGCTTTAAAAAGTGAAACCGGTCGAGTAATATAATAAAAAGTGTGTAAAAGTGAAATTTATGTACAAGTGGAATAGTAAAAGTGTCTAATAACAATGGAATTTCACCAAGTGCCGACGATGGAAAGTATTGAATATTAACTTTACTGTTACATTTTAAATATCTGCTTTGTCACTGTCTTTTTACCTACTTCATATAATACAAAATCCATGTCTAATTTCGTCGTTTTTATATGCATATATATAAATAAAAAAACATTAAAAGCTTAAGTTATTCATTTCATTTATTTGTGTAATTTAGAACCATTTATCATAACCATCAAATCGAACATAATTTATGACTGAATAAAAACCCTTTGATTAGTTTAAAAGTCATTTATAAATCTTCCTTAAGTGCTGGCTAATGCTAAAAGTTTTGAAGATTAATATAAAGTTTGTTTTCCTAATTGTGAATAAAATTAGGCTGGCCTTTAGGTGTCGGTCACCCTAAAGAAAATCTGCTTTAAGTACTTTAAATAATTACTACAGATAGAATTTTTAATCCCCTCATTATGATTAAAAGGTCACGCAGATTATAAAGCGTGATTGTAGGATTTAGTGACCGAGGCTTTATAAATTGTTGTTGCAAATGGAGGGGCTTAGCCGTAATCTTTTAGATGCGGGTTTTCCTTTTTCTTTGTATAAGAGTACGTAATCGCATGACTTTAGCGAGGATTTAGCTCGTTGGAAACGGTAGCATACTTAGGCTGCTGAAAGTTAACGATCTTGTTGAATGTATACTTAATAGCAACATTTTAGCAACTATTATTGTAAGGTTTACTTAAAATTTTACGCTACTAATAGAATTAATTAGCCTTTTTGATCTTCGTCGCAAATTGGCACTTAATTTATACAAACTTCAAATATATTGGTTATTAATTCGACGCGTATGAACGTACGGGTGATATTATTTGAACTGCTTTATAATCACGTATGATCTATTTTAGGGTTTCTAAACTAATAAAAAAATTGTTTCGGGTTTGTCGAAGTGTTTATCTAAAAGTATTATTAAAATTGTAATCATTCATTTTTAGCTTACATTTAACCCATTTAAATCTTTTCGGAACATTAGTATAAGATATGGTTAATTACACTGACAGATGCTGTAACATTCTTTTCATGTAAGACAAAAAGTGACGGCATACTACTTAGGATTTTCCTATGCTAGAATAATGTTAGTGCAATTTGCCATAAGTCTTTGACCTACTCAAATAAGAATATTAAATGGTAATATTCTTATTTGAGTAGGTCAAAGATTACCTACTAACCAATCAGATGTTTATGTTAAATTGACCCTACAATAATGAATATTAGGTGGTGAAGTTCTACAGTGACCACGAATGAAACTATACACGCCTTTTAAAGTGATTTCTTAGGCTGTCAATGTAGCTTGCATTTACACCCACAAATAGAGTTAAAGTACTTACAGATGAAATAAAATCACTCCAAGGGTATTTCTAAGCCTTGGCTTCTTATTCAACACGATTAAATAGCATGACAGGGCATTTTTCTATTTTTTTGCGATATGTCTACAGGCGTTTGACACTTACAAGCATTTGCTCATATATCTAATACTTTTAAACGAGCGATCGGCTCCAATGATTTTCATGAAAGTCACGAATTAGGGGTTTTCGGGTCAAGGAATCAATTTATCAAGGTTCCAGGTCCAAGAATAGCTCAGTTCCCAAGATATGGGTATATGAAAACCGAGCCAAGCTCGGTCAACCAGATATTGAGTGATTATACGTGCCCCACCCAACACCTTATCTGTTAGTATTTATGAGGTTTGTATGTGGAGACTCGTTCGAGTGTGATAGTATCTCTGTGCCAAACTACAGTAAAAATGTGCTATTCATAATTTTTTACAAATACCAACCTACCAAACAAGAATCGAAGTAATAAAGGAAAAACTAACACTGTTTCTCTCCTGAGAATCTCCTGAGAATGTTTCATTTACAAATTGAAATGGGTGTTGAGTGTGTATCCTGTGTGCTTTTATTTTGCTACTGACGTAGTGGAAAGTATGGATGGATAATTGTGCGGCTAGAGTCAGACCTTTAGTGAGCTTTTGTTTCGTTTTTCTTTTCCTTTTTTGTGGCATTGCAAATGTCGACTATGACTTAATAATACTTTTTTATGAGAAAGCAGAAATCAGAAGTACTTTATTCAATAAAACTTTTTACAAGTTTTTTGACGCATTATCATTTTTTTTTAAACTACTACGCGTCCACATGATTTTATTCTTTATTTCTTGATTATGGACACGTTTAGTCCTAGTATTCCGTTGCCCTTGATCTAGTTGTTAGCCTTGTAATAGTCACCATGGTAGTGACAGGTTTGATCATGTGCTCATCTTCTATTTCCCTCGTGCTGGTCCGGGACTACTTTAAAAAATAGACCTGCAATTATGTTACGCAGTTCATCAAAGGCAAACATTTGGCCAAACATGTCAATACCACTGTGACTACTAGAGTAAATTTTTGCAACGTCTGCTCCGTGTTCGGTGCCACCGCTTTACTCATTCCTGCCACAATATCGTCAATCTTCGCCACTGTCGTGTTCCGTTTGAACGTTAAAGTAGCCGGTAAATTTATAAAAACGTCCAGTCGACATCTAGTTCACAAAGCGTGGGTATACCATCCTACTACACAAATAGCAACACGCCATTAACTTCTTTATTATTTATTTATTATGATGATTGTCTCTTTCCATCAAGGGCCATCTGCTTGTTGCTATTCCTTAAAGCAAATGGTTCAGTTTATTTTTTGCGACAATTATTAATTCAGCTTTATGTTTTTTTATGTTTCTTACCTCAGAACTCAGTCATTTATAAACCGGTTTTAAAAATTCTTTTTTAGTTTGAGAGGGTATACTCCCCATATGATTATGTTTTCATAGATCGAAGATCTAATGCAGGGTTCCGGAAATATAGGAATAGGAAAAGGGTTGATACAGTTTTTCCTGCGTTAAAAAAAAGTAAAACACGTGCTACGTACGTACTGTTACATCCCTATTTTCCATGCAATAATGCTGAAGTGCATATAAGCTGGATAGTCAGCAATATATATGTATAAATACTCGCTGTTTCCCAAATATTCTTCAGTTAGATATTCTCTAGCCTAAACGCTGCCCAGCTACGGACCTGGTTTCTGCCCGCCGGCCTGGACACAGCAAATAGACTAGTGCTATATCCATACTCCGGGCCGCAATAACCCTTCACAAGGGAACCGCGAAAAAGTGTGATCCAAGTTAGAGTGTTTATAGTTAAAGTCCCATTAGTTAGTAGTTGTAGAAAGTGAAATAAATAACTTGTGTTCCGAAAAGTGCTTTTTTTTTATAAGTGCTCGGAGGCGCAACCTAACATTGGTGTCAGAAGAAAAGGGGATTGATATTCCCTTGGTCGCCTACTCCTGACGACGACCATCACCTTTACAACAAGGGCTAACTAAGCGTTTGGCCACCTGCTGTCTCCGCCGTCTCACTGACGCTCTAGAGATCGCCGCCAACACCGTGGACTCTACGTTACCTGTCATCTAAGCCGCATAGTGCGTGAGGGTTATCTGCCCAGCACCAGGCTATACGCTGCCAAGGTTATAACGAAATATTTAAAAACACGTAAATAACTCGCACTTCGCATCGACCCGTAACTGCAACGCTGCAAATTCCATCGCCGCATCACCTCACCAGTAATAAGACGCCGCTGACTCAATTCCATGTTCTACATACTACTGTTATCGTGAGTGTTTGCCTGTATTATAATAATTTATTATTTTTGCCATAATTTTGCGTTTGGATTATTTTTTCAGTTCAAGTTTCAATTCCGTTTTATACAAATTCCAACCTAAATCTTATTAAATATATGTTCACGCCGTATCACTTATACCGTAGTTAGAGAGAGAAACCATTGTGTATTTTAATATTTTATCAATCTTATCAAATATATCTTCACGCCATATCACTTATACCGTAGTTAGAGAGAGAAACCATTGTGTCTTATCGAATATATCTTCACGCCGTATCACTTATACCGTAGTTAGAGAGAGAAACCATTGTGTATTTCAATATTTTACTAATCCTATCGAATATATCTTCACGCCGTATCACCTATACCGTAACTAGAGAGAGAGGATTAATTGTGTATTTTAATATTTTGCTATATAAACGGCTTAAAAATGGTAAATGAAAAGAAAAACGTCCAGTCGACATCTAGTTCACAAAGCGTGGGTATGGAAGAGCTAAGTTTCTCTATTCTCACGAAATTTGTCAAGTCATTTGATGGGGATAAAACAAAATTGTCTCCTTTTCTAAGAAATTGCGAAAATGCATTAAATTTAGCCTCTCCCTCACAACAAAACATTCTCTTTAAGTATATTTTGTCACAATTAGAGGGCAAAGCCGAAGCAGCTTGTTCTCTAAAAATATTTGAAAATTGGCATGAATTTAAACAGTTTCTAAAATCAACATTTGGGGAAACCAAACATCGCGACCATCTATTACTAGATCTGCAAAATTGTAAAATAAAACCAGCCGAATCCGTTACCCAATATAGTTTACGTCTGGAAACTTACCTAACTCGATTACAAACAGACATAACACATTCGACTCAGGACGTTAGCGAAATAAAAGGCCGGATTGCCAGCACCGAAGACCTGGCACTCCACACATTTTTATTGGGGCTCCCTGGTGACATCTCTAATATTTTGAGATGTCGAAACCCATCAAACCTGCATGAGGCTATAAACCTTGCTTGCCAAGAGGAAAAGCTACAAAATTATATAAAATCCTCGCGGCATGAAACAAAACCTAGATGCAGAATATGTCATAGGGTAGGACATTCAGACAAAAACTGTTATCAAAACAGACCACAACGTCCTATCCTTAATCTTTCCCAAGGCCCATCGCATAATCAACACCGTCCTTTTCCTAATGCATTAAGTAATCCACCAGTTGTATGTCGATATTGCAAAAACCTAGGCCACGATATTAGTCAATGTAAGAAACGGCAATATAATAATTCGCGACAGAGACATATTCCTAATTCTCAACAACAAATTAATAACTTCACAGAATTAAGCAATAACGATAACGGAAACAATTTTACCTATAATCCTCCTGATTCTATTTATACAAATTCTCATTTAAATGACGCTAATCTAAATTTAAACTAAAGATGATTCCGGTTCCGCGTCGTACGGAATCGCCTAAACAAACCGACGCTTTCGATGTATTACAAAAATCTAATAATTTTGTGAGGCCCACTGCGCCTGCTAATTATACTAATTATCCTAAATCTAATATTGTTACTACATCCACTGTATCTTTTAATCCTACTATTTCTGAGAAACCTGAGGATTTTCCTAATGCTAATTCTACTAATTCTACTAAATCAACTATACCTACTAAATCTACTAATCCTACTAATTCTACTAAATCTACTAAGTCTAGTAAATCAACTATACCTACTAAATCTACTAATCCTACTAATTCTACTAAATCTACTAAGTCTACTAAATCTACTAAACCTACTAAATCTATTGAATCTACTAATTCTAATTCTCCTAAATCCACTGAATCCACTGTATCTCTTACATCTACTATATCTAATAAACTCACCGACTCTACTATATCTGACATGTGTATCGAAATCCCTAAATCTTCTATATCTAACAATACTCAACCAATTATGAATAACCCAGACAGTTATTCTAATATTCATGAAATTAATTATAATAATAAAACACATTTGCCACATATATATATTAAATCAAAATATTCAGATAAATTGTTAGTTTTATTAATCGATTCGGGTGCAGGTATATCACTAATAAAACGATCATCATTACAAATTCAACCAGAATTAATTCGCGAAACCATACAATTTAAAGGAATCGAAAAAGGTACTAATTATTTGAATAGTCTTGGTCATTTTAATTTAGATTTTATATTATCAAATAATAATACTATTCTTAGTAAATTTCACTTAATACCTGATTGTGTCAACATAGAATTTGATGGTATTATTGGAAACGATTGCCTTAAGTTTCATAATTGTAACATAGATTATAAAAATAAAACCTTAGAGATAAACAATTATTTAATACGAATTCATTTTACTAAGCCTAAATATATTGTTCCAGCTCGATCCGAAATGGTCATTGAGTGTAATGTTTTAAATCCAGAAGTAATAACTGGTTACATAAATAAATGCGAAATTCAAAAAGGCGTATATTTATCTCGCTGTCTCGTAACTATTAAGGAAAATAATCACGTCAATGTTTCCATTCTAAATACTAATAATAATGATGTTTTAATTAAACCATTATGTTTAGAATTAATTCCTTGTGATTTATTAAATAACTCATCGGAACCTATTAATTCTGTAAACTTTACTAACTCAAATAATCACTGTTCACCTGCAGATAGGTGTTCAAATGTCTTGAAACAAATAAGAACTTCACATCTTAACCGTGAAGAATCGGAAGCTCTACTAAATCTGTGTTCAGAATATTTTGATTTATTTTACTTAGATGGAGATACTTTAACTTGTACAAATACTGTAGAACATGAAATTAAAACTACTAGCTCACAACCTATCCACGTTAAAACATATAGATACCCTGAGTGTCATAAAGAAGAAGTCAATAAACAAATACAAAAAATGTTAGATCAAAAAATAATTAAACCTTCCAACTCTCCTTGGTCTTCTCCAATCTGGGTCGTCCCCAAAAAACAAGATGCTTCTGGCCAAAAGAAATGGCGCATAGTAGTTGATTATAGAAAACTCAACGACATCACTGTTGGAGACGCCTATCCTATTCCCAACATTACAGACATACTAGACCAGTTCGGACATAGTAAATACTTTACCACTCTCGACCTGGTGTCAGGTTTCCACCAAATTAAAATGAGTAAAGACGATTCCCCTAAGACAGCTTTCTCCGTCCCTAATGGTCATTTCGAGTATACAAGAATGCCATTTGGCTTAAAGAATGCACCTGCGACCTTTCAAAGACTTATGAATACTGTTCTCTCCGGTCTCCAAGGTCTGCACTGTTTTATTTACCTAGATGACGTCATAATCTATTCCCACTGTCTCATTTCTCATATTGATAAACTCAAGCTAATATTCGAAGCACTCCGCAAACATAACCTCAAGTTGCAGCCTGACAAATGCGAGTTTCTACGACGAGAAGTCGCATATCTAGGCCATGTCATAACTGACAAGGGTGTGTCTCCTAACCCCGATAAGGTAAAAGCCGTGTCAGAATATCCTACACCAAGAACTCCAAAAGAGATAAAGTCTTTTCTTGGCTTAATAGGGTATTATCGTAAATTTATAAAAGATTTTTCTAAGATTACTAAGCCCCTAACTTCATTATTAAAGAAAGATACGGAATTCAACTGGACAGACAAACAAGAAGACTCTTTTAACAAACTAAAACTAATGCTAACTAATGCCCCTATCTTACAATATCCAGATTTTTCAAAAGAATTTATACTCACGACTGACGCCTCTAACTATGCCATAGGAGCTGTCCTCTCGCAAGGCGAAATTGGAAAAGATTTACCTATCGCATTTGCATCCCGAACCTTAAATCGTGCTGAAGGAAATTATAGCACAACAGAGAAGGAACTGTTAGCTATAATTTTTGGTACTAAAACTTTTAGACCGTATCTATACGGTAGGAAATTTAAAATAATAACGGATCATCGTCCCCTTATCTGGCTGTTTAACTGTAAGGACCCAAGCAGCAAATTAGTAAGGTGGCGCTTAAAGTTAGAAGAATACGACTACGAAATCGTATATAAAGCGGGAAAACTAAATAGTAATGCCGATGCTCTCTCCCGTCCTCCGATTCATGCAATTGACGATATAGATACCATCACCTATGAGACCTTTATGCGTAAAAGATCGAGTCCAACGGTCTACGATACAATAATCACTGAAACAAATCAAAACCTTTTAAAAACACAGTGCAAAGCAATTGCTTATCCAACGTCTGTCGATCTCGATAATTCAAACCCCTATTGCGAAGACATACTTAATCTATTAGAAGACAAAGAATCATTCTTATCATCCGAAAAGGAATTATATACTGTCAAGTCTTCTACGATAAAAGACAAAACGTTTTTTCACATGTTCATAAAAGTCCATCACTTTGATTCCGCTAGCTACAAGGACATATTTAAAGTCCTTAAGGACTTAAG
Organism: Apodemia mormo; assembly: GCA_036924255.1. Classification (NCBI taxonomy): domain Eukaryota; kingdom Metazoa; phylum Arthropoda; class Insecta; order Lepidoptera; family Riodinidae; genus Apodemia; species Apodemia mormo. The sequence goes on along the minus strand of JAUPFN010000014.1, from coordinate 15,298,578 downwards.
AAATAACCTTATAATTTTTCATTCTGAAATAAACGAAATTGCCATCTCCGATTTTTCCAATCCCTTTGATAATTTAAGATTTATTTTAATTTATGATATGATATCTTTTATATTTCATAATACCGGTATCAAGATTAATGTTTATCACAATAAATTGACTTATCCTAATCCAAGTGAAATACCCACCATACTTAAAGATAACCATGATTCACCTATTGGTGGTCATATGGGTTCTTCACGCCTATATAATAAATTAAAAGAATCCTATTACTGGAAAAATATGAAAAACGACATTGAGACATATGTAAAACACTGTCCCAAATTCCAACAAAATAAAGCATTACGCGCTTGCAACAAAGCCCCTATGCAAATCACTTCTACTTCCTCCGAACCTCTCCAAAGAATATCCACCGATATAGTCGGTCCCTTACCTGAATCCGGTCCTGAAAAATATAAATACATCGTTACCTTTCAAGATGACCTAACCAAATATTCAATGGCTTATCCTATTACTAATTCGACAGCTGAAAAGACAGCTGACTGTCTAATTCAATTCATTTGCCACTTCGGAATCCCTAAGACCCTTTTATCCGATCAAGGTGTTCATTTCACTGCTGATGTGTATAAACAAATAACATCTTTGTTTAAAATTAAACACCTTTTTTCTACTCCTTACCATCCCCAAACTAATGGTGCTCTCGAAAGAAGCCATGCTACTCTGAAAGAGTACTTGAAATCCTACGTTAATGACAATCATAGTGACTGGCATAAATTCCTTCCAACTGCTATTGTCTCCTATAATACATCAGTACACTCATCCACAAATTTTACTCCCCATGAGTTACTGTTCGGCTGTAAGCCTCATATTCCTAGTTCCCTCTATGATATTGATCCAATAGTAACATATCCTGACTATGTCAAAATGCTAAAACAAAAACTAATTAATACTCGTAACATAGCCAGAGAAAATATACTTCGAAGTAAAGAGAAATCTAAAATCTATTACGACAAAGACACGAGAAATGTCTCTTACAAAGTCGGAGATATGGTTTACTTAAAACAACATCACAGATTACGGAAAGCTCTATCCAGTATATGGAAAGGCCCATACAAGATAATTAAGATTCACAATAACAATAACGTCACTTTACTTATAAATCGTAGACATGTAAGACATCATTTCGATGAAATCAAATTAGCCCATAACAAACCAATTTGCTCATCGTCAAATTCAAGTACGGCTATAGCTCCCTTAGATATGCCTATTTTAGATTAATTAACTTTTTTAGCGATTTTCTTTATATTTTAGATGTTATATTATTCTTAACTTTTTGTTTACTACATATTTACTATAAGCAACTCATTATATATTATTATAATTTCTACTATTTCTTCTTTTAACAATACTATTTCCAAATTAAATTCAAATGAAAACATTCTTAATGATAATATTCAAAATCTAGGAAAAATTTTAGACACTGTTTCGACAAATGCCAATAAATTAGAGGTAGGTTCTCATCTATCAATGGTGTTCAGTGCCTTGGAAAGCTCTCTAATGATACTCAATTTTAGTTTACGAGATCTTATTGATGCTATTCTATTTGGGAAACAAAACATAGTTCATCCGTCAATACTAAGTCCTATGCAACTATATAACGAATTAAATTCTAAAAACAATGATGTTATTCCAAACCTTCCGTTACACTTAAATCTTGATAATGTTCATAAAATCGTAGATATTTCTGAAATTTCTTCTTTCATTAGCGATAATAAACTAATTTTTGTTATTAAGATTCCTCTAGTTGCATCTTTTGTAGATTATACACTGTGTCATATTTATTCGCTACCAACCCCACATGATATCCATAATCCTAATACTTTTGCTTTAATTAATCCATCCGCAAAGTTCTTGGCAATAACACAAGATAAATTATTATATTCCACGCTACAAGACCTAAGTGGGTGCAAAGTGATAAACGGCAATTACTATTTGTGCAAACTAGGAAATATACAATCTAGTGTCGGAAATCCAATTTGTGAAGTGATTATTCTAACCGAACACGTTAAAGGTATCCCAAACTCTTGTAACTATAAGACTATTGTTGGTGAAATAGATATATGGCAAAAACTTAATAATAATATGTGGATATATGTGCAATCAGATGTAACAAAATTGTCTATTAATTGTAATGGTAGTATTAATGATTATGATATAATTGGCACAGGCATTATGAAATTGCCAAAATATTGTAAGGCTTATCATAAGTTATTTCAGTTCATTCCATCCCAGGAGTTTGAAATTAAAGTCTATATTCCACATCCGAATTTTAACATAATATAAGATGATTGTTGCTCAAAAACAAAGTTGAATCAAACTATACCATATCTGTCTCCTGTTAAATTATCAAATGTAAACTTAGATTACTTGCAATATGCTTCTCACAAATTAAATCAAGCCGATGACGACTTAACCAGGATCGAAACTCAACCATACCATATTAAATATAGCTATTATTTTAGTATAATAACTACTTTGTTATCCGTTTCTGTATTTTCATTTTGTTCATATAAACTTTATAAATGCTTTTGTTGTAACAAGAATAGAAATACTTCATGTTGTGTTAAGATTATCAACAACTGTATAACGAAACCAAAATCAAATGTTCATGCCAGATCGAGTATCGAAATGTCTAATCGAGACTATGATACTGGAAGTACTGATTCAAGTATTACGCCCAAAAGGAATCTCGAATTGTTGTAAATTTTATTTTTTATTTTTGCTCTGTCTATTACTATTTTGATGTGTTTAAATTAAGTTATTTTTAATTAAGGTTTATAAATGATTTTCTTTATTGTAATAAGTATTTGCTTACATTTAGTTACTATTTCTAGTTCTGTTGAAATAAAATTTACTAAATCATTGTTTTCTATTTCGTCTATTCAAATGCTATTTTCTATTTCATGTTTTTACTATATCGTTACATTTACCTTATAAGCTTAATAAATCTCAATTGTTATATTTCACTATTTCATTTCGATTTCGTGAATATTTATAATTTTATAATGATAACTAATTCCATTCAAATGTTATTTTCTATAGACTATTTCCTGTTATTTACTATATTGTTACATTTACATTAAAGTTTGATAACTCTCAATTGCTATATTTTACTATTTCATTTCGATTTTGTGATTACTTTGAATTGTATAATAATTAATGATAATTAATCTACGCTGTAATTTTCTATGTCATTATTTTTTATATTGTTATTTTAACTGTTTCTATTTCTTCTTAATTTGGATCATACTCACATTCTATTTCTATTTTCCGCATGTTCCGTTCTAAAGGGGGGAGGTGTTACATCCCTATTTTCCATGCAATAATGCTGAAGTGCATATAAGCTGGATAGTCAGCAATATATATGTATAAATACTCGCTGTTTCCCAAATATTCTTCAGTTAGATATTCTCTAGCCTAAACGCTGCCCAGCTACGGACCTGGTTTCTGCCCGCCGGCCTGGACACAGCGAATAGACTAGTGCTATATCCATACTCCGGGCCGCAATAACCCTTCACAAGGGAACCGCGAAAAAGTGTGATCCAAGTTAGAGTGTTTATAGTTAAAGTCCCATTAGTTAGTAGTTGTAGAAAGTGAAATAAATAACTTGTGTTCCGAAAAGTGCTTTTTTTTTATAAGTGCTCGGGGGCGCAACCTAACAGTACATTGCAGTGGAAATTTGGGGGCTGGATCACCTTCGTCCGTAGGAAAACACCCGGAATTCTGTATCCCTACACGTGGCCCCTGGGTGGTGCTAAACAGGTGATATGGTGGAAGACATATGTCGCGGCTATAAGGACCACCCATCAGCGGAAGTCGCGGCGCCAAGCGTCCGTTTTCCGTCACGTTAACGCTGATGTAGCTTTAGTGAAGACGGGTCGAATCAGTTGCGCCTATACAATCTAGACGATCTGATACACGCTGACGTTGATGCATCTGGAGACTAGTCATGGAGTGTAGCGGGATCCGAGGCACGGTGCACCGCTGGCCGACCGCTAGTCAGTATGAGGCCCAAGTAACGTGCTAGCCACATGTGAAAGGCTGCCCCGCCAACTAGCGAAAAATCCCAAAATGCGCCATAATGCCGGCTGGCGACCGGATGAGAGGGCCCTATGGACATTCTTGGCTGCTTTCGGCGTCTCCGGTATCTAGAAGACCCCCGCTACTCCGTACTATGGACACTGGTGTACACAGGCCTAGAGAAGCTTCTCTATGCCTGTGTCTACCGAGCGCACAGCGGAGACCAGGAGACGATCGGTCTAACAGAGTACCTAAGTGAGGCGGCGGATGCTGCTCAACACAAATACCCTTCCGCTCAGCTAATGCTTCTGGGGGATTTCAATGCCCACCATCAGGAGTGGCTATATCCATACCAGTGCACTGACCTCGCTGGGAGAGAGATGCGTAAACTCGCTGTAGCATTAAATCTCACCCAGCTGGTTCAAGGAGCAACGAGTGTTCCTGACGTTGAGAGCCATACAGCCAATTGCTTGGATCTTCTGCTGAATACGGATCCAGACCGTTACTCGGTGGCGATTTTATCGCCCCTTGGCAGCTCCGATCACTGTCTGGTGAAATCTGTATCCGTCTACTCGCCGCCCGATCCCAGTCCCAGGGGCTCTCGGCGCGTGTGGCGATACAAGTAGCAGACTGGGACGAGATGCGTTCCTTCTTTGCGTCTTATCCCTGGCAGCCTGTCTGCTTTTCTTCTGAAGACTCCTCGGCCTGCGAGGATGCTGTGACAGATGTGCTGCGGCAAGGAATGGAGTATTTGGAGTATTTTATTTATTTTATTTATTTATTTAACTCTTCATGTACAAAAAACATATCTATACACAAGTATTATATAAATTAAAGTATGTACAAAGGTGTGCTTATCTCTTTAAGAGATCTCTTCCAGCAAAACCTGTACAAAGACAGGTGTTGGAGAAAGATTATAAAAAGCAGGTAAGCGTACATTAGAGCTTAAAAGCGTAACTCATGCAACATATAAGTTCATGCAATTAAAATTAAACCAATAATTGTATTATTTAAAAAAAAAAGAATAATATTGAAAAAAAAAAAGGATAGTAAAAAAAAAGGAAAACCAAAAAGAGCTAATTTCCCAAATCGATACATCATAGTTAAATAAGTTAAACCATTACTCTAAAAATAATAATAATAAGACCAGCAAAAAAGAAATTAAACAAAACTTATAATAAACTTAAACTTCTAAAAACTTATGAGAAAAAAAAAATTAAACAAAACTTATAATAAAATAGCAAACATAACGAGAAAAAGACCTCCAGGATTACATGTTAGAAAGATAATACTTTTTAATTTTCTGTTTGAAAGAACCAACAGTCTCACATTCTTGTATATGGTAAGGTAGCTCATTCCATAGTTTAGTCGCCAATATTGTAAATGAGTTACCAAAGAAACACGTATTGTACGATGGAACTGAAAAATATTTGATATTAATACATCGACGAATTGGTCGGCTACTAGGAGGGGCTAAATTAAATCGCTCACGCAGATAAGGCGGAGTAGATTTGTTAATTATATTATATAATAAAATTAGTATATGGGCATTCCTGCGGAGGCGAATCGGAAGCCATTGTAACTCTGAGCGGAAATGGGAAACGTGGTCGAATTTACGCAAACCGTAAATAAACCTGATGCATAGATTCTGAAGACGCTCAAGTTTCATATTTTGCTCATCTGTGATATCTAAGTAGCAGACATCAGCATAATCCAAAAGCGGGAGGAGGAGGGTGTGGGACAGCAGTATTTTTGTATTATGAGGAAGAAAGTTCTGAAGTCTTTTAAGCGAATGAAATGAGTAATGAAACTTCTTACTAATTTCATTTATGTGCTGGGTCCATGTTAAGTTACCATCCATGATAAGGCCCAAGTTTTTTACCTTATCGGTGAAGGGAATAGGGATATTATTATATTTCACTTGTTGTAATGTTGCAAAATCAATCCTGTTACGTAACTGTCTACTGCCTATAATAATAGCCTGTGACTTCAATGGATTCACTAAAAGACCATACGACTCAGCCCACTGCCGAATGGAGTCCAGATCACCGTTGATTGCGCTAATAGCTGAATCCAGATCAGCCAAAGTTGCGTGTCTGTAAAGTTGCAAATCATCTGCATATAAATGGTAGGAGGAAGAAATGATTTTAGTGACAACATTAATAAAAATAGAAAAAAGTAAAGGTGATAATACGCCTCCTTGTGGAACTCCAGCAACCAGAGAAGTCCATTCGGAACAGGCTTCCTCAGAGCGAATAATTTGCTGGCGACCACGAAGATAAGAACTGAACCAGTTTATCACAGAGGACGACACATTGAGGGAACCGAGAATACCCAGAAGTATATCAAAGTCAACCGAATTGAATGCATTACTGAAATCTAACAGAGTAAGGATGGTAATCATTTTATTATCCATAGCTTGCCGAATGTCATCGGTGACCTTTATGAGTGCTGTAGTGGTGCTGTGAGATGGACGAAATTCAGATTGAAATGGACTTAGTAAATTATTCTTTAAAAGAAAATATGTTAATTGCTTACTGACAGCATTTTCGAGTATTTTGGAGAGTACTGGTAGAATAGAGATCGGCCGAAAATGAGAGGGATCAGTGGGATTTGGTATTTTTGGAATCGGAATGACGTAAGCATTTTTCCAAGTCGTAGGGAACACCTCATTTACTAAAGAATAATTTAGCGTATGAGTAAGGGCTGGTGTAATAATGTCAGCAATTGGCACAAGCATTTGTCGGCATAAGTTGTCATACCCGGCCGCCTGAGATGAAATAGACAAAATAGCCTTCTTAACTTCATCCTCTGTGATATCCCGAAAAACAAACGAATCAAAGTTATGAAGTGAAGGAACTGAAAGAGACTGTAAACGGGAAGTTTTTTGTGATTCAGAAACCTTAATAGGGGGAGTTGAAAAGAAAGTATTTAAACAATTTAAATTATTTGAGATTTTTTGGTTTTCTCTGAGTTTCCCCACACCTAAAGACTTAAGAAATCTCCAAGTCTGTGATGGGGGAAGTTGTTCCAACGATGTATGAATATTGCGGCGTTTTGCATCTCTACACAATCTATTGCAAATGTTTCGCAACTTCTTATAATGCGCTATATTATTTTCTGTGGGATACCGCCTACATTTACTTTTAGCTTTATTACGTTTACTCATCATATCCTTTATTTCAGTAGAAAGCCAAGGTGCTGGAAAGTGCTTCAATTTAATCAGCTTAGATGGAGCATGTTTATCATAAAGCTCAATTATTTTAGCTGTGAAAGCTTGAACTTTATCGTCTATTGTTGTTGCATTGTATGTGTAGTCCAATCAATAATTGAAGCATCATGTCTCAGGCTATCTTGATTTATTTTACCGAAACTGCGATACAGGACTAATTTAGGCCGCAGTTTGGGAGTACGCATTTTATACTTTAGAAACAAGAGATCGTGGTGTGAGAAAGGGGCAGTCATTTGACCATGCTGGAGAACATTTTCAGGTCTCGATGTTATGATTAAGTCTATTAAGGAAGGGTTGGCGTGTAAAGAAAAGTGTGTCGCAGAAAGGGGAAGAATATGCATGTTTAATGAAGTAACTAGGGAAGTTAATTTGTCAGTCCTACGGTCATTTTTTAACAAGCACGTATTAAGGTCACCCATTACGATCGTATGATCATAACTAGGAGAATACAGTTCTAAGATGTGTTCAAGAGCAGAAAAGTAATTGACATGCATGGACGGACTGTAAGTTACCCCGAGAAAAATTTTAGTGTGAAATAGAGACAATTCAAGAAATAAATATTCAAGAGAGTTGCTAGAATCGTTACAGGACTGACTTAAAATCTTGTAAGGTATATTTTTTCTGATGTAACAACATACCCCGCCACCTCTCGCACCAATACGATCGTTACGAATAAGTACGTAGTTAGGCAATGGATACAAAGCTGAGGGAAGTGATGGTTTAAGCCATGATTCAGAAATTAAAATACAATCAACAGGAACATTGCTAAAAGACGCTAAAAAATCAGGGTAATGGGCAGGAATGCTCTGTGCGTTAATATGAATTAGATTTAAACTCGGATTCTTATTATCGAAAATTGTTTGAAGTTTTACATCTAGATCTGCATTATAACTTGTACAAGAATCGTCGCTATGAGCACTGGCAAAGTCCTCAGATGAGGTAAGAGAACAAAAACTGTCCCTATCACTATCGTATGATGTATCAAACATGGCAAAAAAAAAGAAATATAGCTATTAACTAGTATTACAAATTAAACTATTCAAAAACTTACAGATGTAATAAGAAAAAAAATCGAAAAACTAAATTCAAATTTAACAAATTGCTTTGGCAAATACAACAACTAATAAGTAATCAATGTTAAAAGTATGTACACTTATTGCATCTAAACTACAAATAACAAAACTAGAAAAAAAAAATCGAGAATAAAAGTCATACCAAAAAGCAATGTAGACTAAGCGCTAACAAATACAGGTAAACAGCATCATAATATAATTATATAATATAAACTACAGCACTAAAAAGCCAACCGTGGTTTATCAGATTTTAATACTGTCTTACACTATCACATTGAGAAAAAAAAAAAAAGAAGAAGAAGATATTCTCAATCTATGGCGTTGTTAATTGATAGGAAGCTGTCTAAATAGTATCAGAGAGACATGTCAGTGTTTAAAAGTCACAGTGACATTGATTAAGTTTTGAAATTTGAGTATTTACTACTATTTACTATTTAGAAATTAGCTATTTTCGTGTACTTACGTAAAATTTATAGGATTATAGAAGTATGGTGAAAGTGTATAACAATTTAAAGTTACCGTCAAGTTGTATAAAAACTAAGGTTGTTAAAGAATGCGCGGTTGGCTTAAACTACGAGTTTTCTACCGTCTACAAACGACTACAAAAAAAAAGCAACAAGTGATGAAAATAAGCACTAAGCAGAAAAATACATTACTTCTTGGCTGCACGACGGGGTCTCGTTTGTTTTATATCTTGCGACGCCTGCGTATGCGACGGATATTTGTCCATTAATGACTGCAACTCGGACATAGATATAATTTTTTTACGAGTTTTATCCGGGAGCTGTATGATAATGTTGCCGTCAGCGCTCCAACACTGTCCGATGCCAAAATACTTTCTGGCAGCCATGAACGTCTCCTGTCGTGGTTTTGTGAGAAATTCACTAATTGTCAATCCTGAACCCTTTAAATTAGTCTTGGCCCTCCAAACTGCGCTTCTGAACTTAACGCTTGTAAACCGGACCAAAACAGGCCTAGGCTTTTCGGACTTCGACCCCAATCGATGACAAATGTCGATTTTATTGTGATCAACATTGGGTAATTTCATCTGGACACCTAGAAAGTCGACAATTTTATCATCAAGCTGCTCCTGGTTCTCTTCACGCATCCCATGCACCAGGAGAATCTTTTTACGGGAAATAGTTTCGTGCCTGTCATATCCTGCCATTAAGAGCTCTAACTGACGCTGCAGCAGGGACATATACTTCATTATAAAATCTTTGAAGTCCATGTAATCGGCCTTTAAATTACTCAACTCACTTGTGCTGGAAGAGGGTCCTTTAGTGCAAGTTTTTTCATCAAGAATTGCGTCATATTTTTCTAACCTTGTTTGAACCATAGTCACAACATCTTTCATGTTTTTGTTTAGTTCAGTGTACAAGTCAAAGTTGATTGGAGACATTGTATTTACCAACAGTAGCAAGTACGATTTATTACATAAATGCACAAACTGAGTACAAATAATGAATTAAAACTATTTAATTGTTAATTAAAAGAGGACTAAAATAAAAACTGTGTGTCGTTATGTACAGCTACCCGCGAAAAAATTTTATTCCTTTCTCCGATGTAGCCATGTCCAGTAAAGCTCATCCCTGGTTCAGAGCCAATTGTAGACGCGCTGAGGCGCTAAAGCAAGAGGCATATCTGGTTTGGGCAGATGCTCGACACCGCAAGGCCAAGAACGTGTCGGAGAAGAAGAAAGCCTTCAACCGGGCTGCCAAGTCCTGCAAAAAGGCTCTACTGAAAGCTTGTTTGACCACGTCAGCCGTATTGGGAACAAACTGGCTTCATACCCCCCAGGTAATAAAGCCTTTTGGTCCCTGGCAAAGTCGGTTGAATCGAATTTCTGCCGCCCCTCACTCCCTCCACTGCTGAAACCGGATGGGACGCTGGCTCACACCGCCGTAGAGAAAGCGAACCTGTTCACTACTCTATTCGCGGAAAACTCACGTCTGGATCCCGCCAACGCGAAACCACCCAGTCTACCTGGATGAGAGGTGAACATGCCGGAAATTCGCATCCGTCAGACTGAGGTTCTTAAAACGCTGCGGAATCTGGACGTGAACAAAGCCAGTGGCCCTGATGGGATTCCAGCCATAGTACTGAAAACCTGTGCGCCTGAACTCGCTTCTGTTTTGACATGCCTCTTTCGCCTTTCGATGGCTACTGGAAAAGTGCCTAAATCATAGAAGCTTGACAACGTGCAGCCTGTGCCCAAAAAAGGCAGTCGTCCAACCCCTCCAACTATAGGCCAATTTCAGTCACGTCCATACTCTGCAAGACTATGGAGCGTGTACTGAACAGCAGGCTAATGGCACACCTAGAAGCGAACGAACTACTGAGTGACCGCCAATACGGGTTTCGCCGAAATCGGTCTACTGGGGATCTTCTAGCGTATGCCACTTACATTTTGAGCTCGGCCATCGAGAAGCATGGTGAGGCACTAGCTGTCTCCCTCGATATCTCGAGGGCCTTTGATAGGGTCTGGCATGATAGTCGTATTGGTAAGCTTCCATCGTATGGTCTGCCTACTGGTCTCTGCGCCTGGATCTCAGATTTTCTGAGTGGCCGGTCGATCAGAGTAGTTGTCAACGGCTGCTCATCGGACCAAATGGCTATAAATGCCGGAGTCCCTCAGGGATCAGTTCTCTCCGCAACTCTATTCCTGCTACACATTAACAATCTGCTGAAGCCCGGTATCTATGAGTACGCAGATGATAGCACTGTTGTGGAGAGTTACGTATCCAATGCACGGGCTAGTACGGCACAGATCCGGTCTCTCAGAGAGGCAATGGTCGATCGTATGAACCTGTCCTTACAGGCAGTCTCCGATTGGGGCGATGCTAATCTGGTCAGGTTTAATGCAACTAAGACCCAGGCGTGTCTATTCTCCGCTAAACGGAGTCCGCTCCATCTGTCTCTGTCTTTCCAGGGTGTGTCCGTGCCGATAAATGACCACCTCGAGATCCTTGGTATCACGTTAACGCCTACTCTCAACTTTGGTTCGTACATCGAATCTAAAGCCCAAGTTGCCTCAAAAAAGCTTGGTATTCTGGCGAAGGTGAGACAGTATTTCAGTCTGGGACAGTTGCTCAACCTTTATAAAGCACAAGTCCGTTCGTGCATGGAATACTGCTCTCACCTCACCGCTAAATACCAGCTGGAGACACTTGAGGCCATCGAGAGGCGTACCAAGAGGCTCATAAACGACGATGATCTGGTAGGCAAAAAGCTCCAGAGCCTCGCTCATTGCCGCAGAGTGGCTAGTTTATCGGTTTTTTATCGAATACACTTTGGAGAGTGCGCTGCGGAATTGCACGACTTAATTCCGCCATCCCCGTTTTTCTATCGATCGTCGAGGTGCACAGAATCTAGGCATCGTTATATGGTGGACGTTCCACGTACCCGGACAAAGCGGTTCGACTCAACATTCTTCATTCGAACCGCAAAGGACTGGAACATGCTTCCTGAGTCTGTGTTCCCGGACGAGTACAATCTGGAGATCTTCAAGAGAAGAGTGAACAAGTACCTTCTAGGGAAGCGCGTTCCATCTTAGGCCTCATCTTAGCTTACCATCAGGCGAGATCGAGGTCAAGCGCTTACCTATCGATAATAAAAAAAAAAGAAAATGTTCATATGACACTAAAGTAAACTAATGATAATAAAAGCGAGACACCTGAAATATCTGAAAATTTGTCTAAATCCATAATTTATGGACAGTATCATAAATGTTTCAAAAAAATTTCAAATCTCTAATAAATTGGGAAATATTTTTTCAGCTTATTTAGTGAAAAATTATTGACAGAATAAACGATCAAAAAGCTTTTAATTTGTCCGATTAACAAAGTAGGCGTTAAACGACGTTTTCGACGACCATTCTAACTGGCTCGTTTAAAGGAAAGTAAATGGCTAACTTTATAAAGAAACTTAATTATAAAATATCGGCTGACGGTTTTTTGAATTTGCGACGCTGCTAAAATGTAACGTTGCCTTCATGTATTTTATTCATTTCAGCCAATTACCTTTTGCTAAAGTAAACGAGGTGCCTCTGGTCAAATATTTCAATGTAATTGGTATTTTTTAACGTCGATTCCTGGTTTTTTAAACTTTAATGTTTTAGTGACTTTACTATCATATTCTTGTAATTGAATTTTATAAATTTTATTCATTTCGTGACGCGCTTGAGTATCTCGCAAGTAATCGCAAGATTTTTGCACATATGTAACAAGCATTTGCACATATGTGCGATGTTGCTAAAATGTAACATTTCCTTTTGTATCTTATGCCTTCTTTTTACACCTCAGTGTGGCTTTGTAATCTATATATATATATATATATATATATATATGTACGGTGCAACCGTAACATATGCAATTCATCATTTTACACGACACACATTATTCATTATTATTTTAATTAATATAATAAGACAGTTCGCATTTAGCCATCAAGAGCGCTACGCGTCCTCACTAATCATTTCATATCAAGTGTATCATCAATATTAAATCAATATAATAATCAATAATAAATATCTTTATCAATCTAATAGTGTACTAGTTAGCAAGAACCCGTACATTATTAAATGGTCCTTCGCCGTTTAACCAGTGATTTATAAAATATTAATTATTTTTTTAAGATAAAATTAATCAAAATCAACTATCAATTATCAATAACTATTTAGCACCATAGCACCAATAACTATTAAATGGTCCGTCGCCGTTTAACCAGTGATTTATAAAATATAAATTAATTTTTAAACTAAAATTAACCAATACATAACTATCGAATCAACCAATATCAATAATTATTAAATGGACCTTCTCGGTTAACCAGTGACTTATCAAACATTTTTTAAACTAATATTAACCATTACAAACTACCAGATCAATCAATATATTAATCAGATCAATCAATTAAACTATCAATTTATTAATCAAAACTAATTCGCGTTGTAACTATAGCAATACTTGCTTCGTGAGTTAATGAACAAAAAATAAACTGACTTTCAAGTGTGTACCAGTGTGTGTGCAAAAATCTCAACAGTATCCTGACTACCAAACAACAGGAAATCTGCAACAGCAACTACCGTAAGCAGTCAACAAGGAGCTTTCAAGTAAGATCGTTGCCTTTTATTTTACTTTATTTCATCTATCACTATGGAAGCTATCTACCAAAACCAACAAGACATTCACGTCGCCATCAGTAAGATGATTACAAACATCAAAAAAGACTCGGCAGAACGCAAGTCTGCCGACTATTTTAAGAGGCGTTTAGAGACCCTGGAGTCGTATTGGGGCGATTATCAGTATAACCACGATCGTCTCAGTACGGAGGGAAGCAGGTCCCATGTTTATTTCGTTAGAGCAGAATACGAGAAAACTTACGAGCTTTACAAGTTAACTAAAGGTTTCATCAATGAACAACTTCAAGCATATTTAAAGAATAGGTCGGGGGTACAACCAGGTGCAAGCGATTCTCCGCAAGACGATAGGGATGTACCATACGAAGAATGTGAGCGAACCTCACCCCTCAAATCATGTTCAAGGGGTTCTTCCAGTAAGTTGGATGAAATGCTAAAGAGGCAAGCAAGCAACTTTAGAGCATTCATTCGAACCGTATCAGGAATACAACTGGAACATCTTAACCAAAAATGGGAGTTAGAAGATGCTTTGAGTACTCTGCAATCGAGGTGGTCTATTATTGATTCTCTGCACCTGGAACTAGATAGTGAGTTAGAGGGTATGGATGAACCCTATGAAAGTTCGTTCACGAAATATGAGATAATGTTCAATAAGTTAAATAGGGAGATAAATTCAAAGTTGTGGTCAGTGTCGCATAGGGAAAACTGGTCCCCGAAAATGGATATTCCCGTATTCAGCGGTAATTATCAACAATGGGTATCATTCAAAGATCTTTTTTCCGAAGCAATTCATAACAACATTACGCTTTCAAACGCTCAAAAAATGCAATTTTTAAAGGGCAAGCTTACAGGAGAAGCTGAGCGGTTAATTCAACACCTACAAATCAGTACTGAAAATTATCCCGTTGCTTGGGAAATACTAAACAACCGTTATAACAATGTTAGGTTGATTTTTGCGACACACGCAAACACTTTACTAAATTTACCGACAATGCAGCAGCCTTTGGTAAGCCATATTAAAAGAATACATGACACTACTCAAGAGTGTATAAATGCCATTAAAAATCTCGGCGTAAATACAAGTAGCTGGGACCCTTTGATTGTACATATTTTATTGCAAAAACTTGATCATGAGTCACACAATCATTACTTGGAATCAATGAAAAACCCTAGAGATTTGCCTGATTTACAGAATTTTTTGAAATATCTAGAAAATAGATTCACTACGTTAGAATCCTCTAGAAAAAGATACGAATACCCTAAGACATCAGATAACTCAAATTCATCACATTTCAAAACAAAATCAAATAATCATTCTTTTCCAGTGAAAAAGGGAAATCAAGTATTGGCCAATATTAATTTCGCTAAATCAAATTTTGTTTGCCCACTCTGCAAAGAAAAACATAGAATTTATTTTTGCAACAAATTTCTAAACCTGACTCCGCAATTAAAACGCAAAACATTATCGCAACTTCAGTTATGCGAAAATTGTCTTTATAATCATGGAAATAGAGCATGTATTTCGGAACATCGGTGCCGTAAGTGCAATGGTAAACATAATACACTTATACATGAAGCGTGCAATAACTCATTTTGCAATATCACATCAGTCGACGAAAAAAGTGTTGAAGAATCAAATCATGAAAATTTTGTGTTACAACATAGCAGCAACGTCAAAGAAATATTGCTAGCGACAGCAATGATCAAAGTTCAAGCAAGCAATGGATCATATCATCAAATGAGAGCACTTGTAGACCAGGGTTCTCAAACCTCGCTTATTTCCGAAAAGGCCTTACAAGTTTTAGCTTTACCTAAACGTCAGTGCAAAGGAGTAGTGTCTGGTATAGGAACTAACCAGAGCAACTGTAAAGGAGTCACAAAAATATCATTTTCATCACTTTATAGTGACTATTCTTTTCAAACAGAAGCTTACATCATGAACACATTGATAAAAAATTTACCTAACAACACATTTAATAAGCCTTCCTGGCCGCATCTAGATGGCATACAACTTGCAGACCCAGATTTCAATGTTAGCCGCCCCGTGGATATATTGTTAGGGGCAGACGTATATTCACAAATTATAATGGATGGAATCAGCAGATCAGAAGAAACAGTACCCATAGCGCAACAGACGCGTTTGGGCTGGATTTTGTGCGGGAATGTGCAAACGCTGCATTGTAACGTTGTACTTAACCATGTGGAGGAAATTCGTAAGTTTCGGGAAATAGAAGATATTACTGAATCATCAGTATTATTGCAGGAAGGCAGTCAGTGTGTTAGTTATAATAAATCAACCACGCAAGGGCGACCTGACCGGTCATATGAAGTCAGTATTCCACTCAAGGAGAACTTCGTAGAACAGTTAAGGGTGACTAAACACTCACCCATTGCCCAAGATCTCGAATCAGAACAAACATTTCATCGCAATAGTAACATTAAAAAACAATATAAATATTTTATGAATGAACTCCCAACCATAGGACACATGAAACCGGCAATTGATTACTCGAAACCTGAGCGCTACATACCAAACCATTGTGTGTTGAAAAATAACTTTACTACCACTGTTCTTAGAGTCGTTTTTAATGCAACATCTGGTCATAGTATCAGTGACCTTATGTTAAAAGAGATGAATCTGCAACATGATCATCAATCTTTGTTGTTGAGATGGAAACAATTTACTACGAGCAAAGAAAAAATATTTCGCTTTATCTACATTAGCCAACAAGATCAAAGCCTACAGAAAATTATTTGGCGTAATGCGACCGACTCAGTTACCAAAGAATATGAACTATGCACATCAACATATCGTACCATGGCTGTGCCATTTTTAGCTATGGCTACGCTAAGACAGTTAGCTGAAAACAAGAAGAAAAACTATCAAGAGGCTGCTCACGTCCTTGAACCGTCGTTTTACGTACAATCAACACTCAAATCACAGCAAGAATTGATTCAATTATCAAAGTCAAGTGTGTTCAACCTTAGAAAACGGAGATCAGATTTATCAGAAATTTTACAAAATAAGCACACGGAGAGAAATCAAGATGTTTTGGAATTTAAACAGTCAGGCTGTTCAGCGTCAACAAAAACACTAGGTATCAAATGGAACTCGAAGCTTTATTTATTTACATTTCAATCAGAGGTAGAATTTATCACTAAGAATCTGACCAAACGAACCTTGCTCTCTGACATACCCAAGTTATATGACCCTCCGGGTTGGTTATCCCCACTATCAACGAGATTAAATTTGTCACTTCAGAAAGTATGGATGTCCCATATCCAATGGGATGAACAGCTATCAGATGAATTCATCAAGGAGTGGTTATTTATCAGAGAAGATATATCTTGCGTAAACCAACGTCGACTACCTCGCTGGCTGGGAACTTCCGCAGAGCGCAACTTAATCAAACTTCACGGATTCTGTGACTTCTCAAATGAGCCATACGCTTGTGTCATTTTTCGCAGAATACATGGTAGTAGGAACATCAATTCATTCTTAGTAGGAGAAAAGACAAGACTGGTCCCCGATAACAAAACTTTATCATTGCTGAAAAATGAACTCGGGGGTGCTTTACTCCTAGCCAAACTGATATACAAGGTCAAAGAATGTCTGAATGATTATACTATACAAACATATGGATGGTTTATGACTCAGAAGATCATACAGAATATTTGGAAACGATGGCGTATTGAATATCTTATTCAATTGACAGCAAGGAGCAAGTGCAGAAATCATCAGCCTAATATCAAAATCGATGACATAGCTACAATCAACGATGCAAACCTACCCCCAGGCAAGTGTGCTCTAGGATGCGGGGTGGTACTACATTTGAGTACGAACGGCCACATCAGGGTCGTTACGCTAAAAACAAAAAAACGGGTCTATCAAGTATCCCGTCATAAACTTCTCAATATCATCTGTTCATTCAAGACGAGATCATGAGGACGAATCAGGCAAGTCGTCAGAAAAGGATAAGAAGAAAACAACAAAATTTAATTTCATCTCTATATCATCTACACTATTATTCTTCATGAACATTATAACTACATCACATTGTTCATATAATGTAACGAAAATAAAGGACAATCAAGGACTTATTATATTTCGATAAACTGTCCTATATTCATTAATAAGAGACGAATGGAAGAAATTTTCTATAATAACATGTATTCGTATTGGCAAGATACTACTTTACATGCAGCAAACACATAACCTACCTTAACAAACTTCGTAATAAACTGCAAGGTTATTCTCATTGTGACATAATATTCAATCAACTGCAACTTGAGTACCCGGAATTAGAATATATACAATTACAACAAACCACCTGTTGTTGGGTCAGCATTTAGGCACGCGTCCAGACATGCGCCGGCGCCGTAGCCTTATCAATGGTTTCGGATATAATGCAAATACCTTATTCGGTGTACTCGACAATCTTTTCGCAGAACAATAAACGGGATATCCAATTAACAAGAAATAATGACCACATCAAACTTAACTATGTCAATCAGCTTGCCGTAAACTTTGAAATTTTAGATTTTTTTTGGGAAAACGAACACAGTAGAATTGAGAAATATTTAAAAAAAAGGCATAGAAAATGATTCTTAAATTTTACAATATTCTTTATCTCCCTGTCAAGCAATGTGATGACCTCGACAAACATAATATCAAATCAAATTTCTTATCAATACATTCATCACTACATTGTAATGTCTGCGATTTTGGAAATAATGTTAGCCATTGGAGTATTCTTCAAGATACAGCGAGAGAGTAGCAAGCAGCCCTCCCGCACGGCGGTGGAGACGGCCGAACTGCTCATTCCACTATCAACGTTGAGCAGCCCCTGCCTACCAGTAGTTTAGTGTTCAAACCTATCTGTGCTTATATGAGTATGTAGTATCAGTGCGCGTAACAACGAGTGAGACATTAAGTGCGTTTTTGAAAAATTAAAGTGAAATAAAAAATAAAATATACAGTGAAATAAATAAACACAAAGTGAACAAGTGTCTTAGGGACTCTAAATACTTAGTATAAGGACCTAATGGCTTCACCTTGTCTCATCACCCTTATCATTTATCATTCATTTCTTTTCTCCCTTGGGAGGAGCATGTACGGTGCAACCGTGACATATGCAATTCATCATTTTACACGACACACATTATTCATTATTATTTTAATTAATATAATAAGACAGTTCGCATTTAGCCATCAAGAGCGCTACGCGTCCTCACTAATCATTTCATATCAAGTGTATCATCAATATTAAATCAATATAATAATCAATAATAAATATCTTTATCAATCTAATAGTGTACTAGTTAGCAAGAACCCGTACAATATATATATATATATATATATATATATATATATATATATATATATATATATATATATATATATATATATATATATATATATATATATATCCTAGAAGGACAATCCTCTAATTTATATAAATTACGTATCACGTTATTCGTCCGCTATAGTTTCCTAATATGTAGGATTAGTGTATTTAACACTATTATATTTAAGCGACATATCTAACATGTAATTTGTTTCACAATATAATACACAATTTTTCACAATGTAAATGAATGACATTTTTGACAGTAATAGGAGCGTTTGCTTATATGCGCGACGAAACGTTTTCTTCGGAATGGCGTGTCTTTTTTTATGTTATAAGATAGGAAACAAGCAGATGGGTCTCCTGATGGAAAGAGTCAACCATCGCCTACAGACACCAAAGGTGTTAAAGGTGCGTTGCTATCTTGTGGCGAGGTCTAATGCCACATGCATAAGTTAACCGACTACCTTACCCTCCAAAGCGGAACACGACAGCGACAAGGACTGACGCTATTGCGGCAGGAACAGGCAAGACGGTGGTACCAGACCCGGGCGTGACAATGCAGAACTCTACCACCTAGTAGCCACGATGGTAGTGACTCGCATAGCCAATCGGTCGCCTTTTACGACCTGCCTGGCAGAACGGCAGTCAGTCTATTCTTCAAAGGAGCCCGGAACCAACACAGGGATAACGGGGTGTCTATAAGTATTCGTGTGGTCTGTGATATACATCTAAAACCCGATTGCACTAAACATGACATAAGGCAATCCTAACTAAGAATGTCTTAATTTTAAGTGTCCTATGAAAAAATCTGTTTTACACCAACAAAGAATTCCTTAGGTAGGAGAATATCTTTTAGTACTAGTCATACCTAGCTAAGAAAATATCTTTTAGTATTAGTCATACCTAACTGAGAGTTTCTTTTAGTAGTATATGTGTCTGTTAGTATTTATGTGGTTTGTATGTAGCGACTCATTCGAGTGTGATAGTGTCTCTGTACCATACCAAATTATCCATGTGTTGGTCCTGGGCTCCTTTGAAGAACAGGCCAACTGCCATACTGCCAGGCAGGGTGGAAAAGGTAACAGATTGGCTATGTGAGTCACTAGCATCGTGGCTACTAGGTGGTAGAGTTTTGCTTTGTCTCGCCTGGGTCTGGTACCAACGTTTCACCTATTCCTGCTGCAAAAGCGTCAATGCTTGTTACTATCGTGTTTCGGTTTGGAGGATAAGGTAGCCGGTAAACTTATGCATGTGGCATTAGACCTCGCCACTAGATAGCAACGCATTATTAACATCTTTGGTGACTATAGGCGACGGTTTTCCCTTTCCACCAGGAGACCCAATTGCTTGTTTGATATCTTTTGATATAAAAAAAACCTTACCCTCCAAAGTGGAACAAGACAATGACAAGCATTGACGCTATTGCGGCAGGAATAGATAAGACGGTGGTACTGAATCCTTGGGCGGGATGTTGCAGAACTCTACCACCTAGTAGTCACAATAGCAGTGACACGTATAGCCAATCGGTCAAATTTTACAATATGCCTGGCAGAACGGCAGTTAGTCTATTCTTCAAAGAAGCCCTGACCAACACAGGTAAACAAAACTACTTATTATTCTACCAACTTTTTTCAAAAGATCAAAGTATTATTTTAAAAAGATCTAAAGTATTCTTTTCAAAAACTCTATCAAAATGTCATTCAAATAAATCGAACTATCTTTCCATGAAAATAAAACAAACCCTTGGGATTTATGGATAAAAAGTATTTTATGTTATTCCAGAAAAATAAAACATTATGTAAATAAATTGGATTGACGTACTGTAACTTTTCACGAATAAAAAGTATTTCCAAAGTTGAAAAGAAAATCTTATATACAAATTTAAATATTTGACGTTCTTTTTCATTAAACATACCTAACACTTCGGTACATAATCATAAATAGAATAATTTCGCTAATAAAGGAATAAAAGTAAGGGATATTCGGAAAAATAATATTAACACTTCCACAGTACTCCTCCAATACATTATTTAAATCAATTAACTATTTTGCCACAGAACTCAACAAAACGAAACAATGTCTGAATATCCGGATTAAATGTCTAGTCAATGCATATAGTGTGGTTCATATGTTAATAAATGAAATATGTTGGGCTATCTCTTTACGAACTTAAATTTATATCATTCTAGTAGTTTTTCGTTTCTAATTGTCGTGTTCCGGTTTCAAGGGTAAGGTAGCCGATAAACTTATGCCTGTGGCATTGCCATCTCAGCACATGAATAGCAACGCACCACTAACGTATTTGGTGTCTATAGGCGATGGTTTTTCCTCCCATCAGGAAAGCTATCTGCAATTTTGCTATCTTATAATAAAAAAAATCCTACAAGAACAAATTACTTTTAAGGAATATGACGTATCCTTTGTGCTATTCGAGATCATCAATTATTTGTGTGCCAAATTTTATTTACATCTATTACGCCGTAGAGTTATGGCGTAAATGAGTAATAAGCATTCACATATAAATTTTTCTCATATTATAAGAAATCAAATAAGCTAATGCTTCTCCTAATAAATAGAAAACGAAAACTAATGTCCCATTGCTATCCTTGTGGCAGAGTCTTAACTTTTACTTACATGTGGTAACATGTATAAGTTTACCGGCTACCTTACGCTTCAAATCGAAACATGACAGTCAAGCACTAACGCTATTGCGGCAGGCATAGGTAAGACGGTGATCTGGGTATCACCGAGCCCGATTCGGGCAAGACAATGCAGAAATCTACTACATGATGGTAGTGACTCGCGTAGTCATGCGTTCACCTCTTATGAACTGCCTGGCAAAGCGGCAGATGGTTTATTTTTCAAAGGGCGCCCGGCGAAATATCCAAATAATCAAACATCTAAACATACAGACTTGAACATTTATAATATATATGGGTTTACGAATTGAGAAAAGTTATGCGTTGATGCTCTGTGTATTTTGTCTTACCGAGCATCCCACCTTATAGTAGGGAATTTAGTGACTCGAGCGAATAGGTCGTTTACTTCGCATACTGCCGAGGCTCTCTATCAAATATACATGCTGACTGCAAAATAATACATAGAGTCATATTGAAAGACACGATAGTTAGTGATCATAAATAAACAATGAAAATATATTGAAAATTAGCTGTACCCACGACTTCGTCCGCGTGGGTTTTTTTTTAAAAACGTAGGCTAAGTTACTTCTTATTACATCAGCTATCTACCAGTGAAAGTCCCGTCAAAATCGGTCCAGCCATTCCAGAAATTAGCCAGAACAAACAGACAGACAGACAAACTGATAGACAGACAGACAGAAACGGTTATTTTAATATTACAAACAGACACTCCAATTTTATTTATTTGTATAGATTGCATAGATTTATAGATAAAATATTGCTTAACTTATTGTTGTGGGTAAGATTTTGTTTACGCAAAATTACAAAATATTGCGTAACCACCTCTTCTTCAGCATGCGCAGTCTTTTGCTTACCAGCCTTTATAGATCTGGGAGATCGGACCACATTTTATATAAAGTCGGGCATCTAGGTTAGTTTGTCAGATTCGTAAAGAAGTCCTGATTCCTGTGAGTGGAAATTGGCAAATTATGTTTTTTATTATTCTTTCATAATTCCCTTTAAAAATAATATCACACAGAACATATAAAGTAAAAATCCAAAAAACGTAAATTTTTAGTTATATCACAAAAATACGTGCTTATATGTAACCCTTGGTATACGAGTTCATCTCGCACTTAACTGGTTTTTATTTTCAACTTTGTGTCCCTTTCAATCTCTTGTGTTTTAATTAAATCGTCAGATTTTTCTTGTAATGTTTAAAAACTTACAATTATTAACTCGCAATACCTTAATCTGATGCGTCTCAGTATTTCCATACCGCTGTTTTTTATACGTTTTTGAAAATGTTTAGACGCTTTCTCTACCACTGAAAGCATTGCAAGCATCTTTTATTTCTCCTATCATCTAATCTACAAAATCCAATTGGTCCCCATTACGTTTGAGTAAATCTCGATTGAACATCTCAGGCTACTATTATTCTAAATATGCCAGTATGTTATTTCGAACACTCTCTATATAGAAGTACACTTGTCAATCGTGATATGTTTGTGGATTTTATTTCAGTTATATTTATTCAGATAACTCCATAAACTATCCTACAAAAGAGAGGAAGTTGAAATTAGGAGTTCTATTGAATCGCTCACTTCAAACTTATGCCATTCAAACTTACCGAGAGCCACTTATTGGCGGCCGTTCAATGACTATTGCCGAGAGCTCTACCATCTTTATTGTTTTATGGATTAAATTTACTGCAAATAAAAATAAAATGTTTTTTTTTTAATATAGGATAATAAACAAGCAGACAGATCTTCTGATAAAAAAATATACATCGCTTGAAGACGTTTATTTTAGTTGTCTTTAGGTTAATAGTAATTAGGAATCTAAGGTTTAATAGATATACTAGAGAACTTCAGAAATGTATGTTTTTTTTTATATTATCAAATAGCAAACTAGTAGATGGGTCTCGTGATGGAAAGAGTCAATCTCGAAAAAATCTCAAAAGAAAAATCAAAATTGCATATAGGCACCAAAGATGTTAATGGTGCGTTGCTATCTCGAGGCGTTACTTCACCCTCGAAATCGGAACACGACAATGACAAGCACTGACGCTATTGCGGCAGGAATAGGTAAGGCCCGGAGAGACAATGCAGAACTCTACCACCTAGTAGTCACTATGGTAGTGACAAGTATTGCCATAAGGTCACATTTTACGACCTGGATGGCAGAACGGCAGTTGACTTATTCTTCAAAGGAGGCTGGACCAACAGGGGGTAAAACATCTCATTCTAAAACTTCGAAAAATTGTTTGCATATAAGATTTAAAGAAAAAGAGAAATTTAAAATTCTGGCATTTTAATAGTTAAAAAGAAACATCTTATTGTAGCGCATCAGTATAATTATAATTAGCTGTTGCCTGCGACTTCGTCCGCGCGGACTTCGTTTACTCCGCACAGCTCCTCCCCCGTAAGTGATAGCGTAATAATATTGTAGCCTATATGTTGACCCGACCTGTTTGTAATATTCATGCAAAATTTGAAGTAAATCCATGCAGTACTTTTTGAGTTTACCCCGGACATACATACAAACAGATAAAAATTCTAAAAACTATATTTTTGGCTTCGATATCCATTGTAGATCACGCCCCAAGTATTCTTTTAAAAAAATATTCAATGTACAGTTTTGACTTTCCTCCGATTTTATTATATGTATGGATTATATTCATTAGAATAAGTAACTTTCCCCGTGTTGGTTCTGGGCTCCTTTGAAGAATAGAGCAACTGCGGTTCTGCCAGGCAGGTCGTAAAAGGCGACCGATTGGCTATGCGAATCACTACCATCGTGGCTACTAGGTGGTAGAGTTCTGCATTGTCTCGCCCGGGTCTGGTACCACCGCCTTACCTATTCCTGCCGCAATAGCGTCAATGCTTGTCACTGTCGTGTTCCGGTTTGGAGGGTAAGGTAGCCGGTTAACTTATGCATGTGGCATTAGATCTCGCCACAAGATAGCAACACACCATTAACACCTTTGGTGTCTATAGGCGATGGTTGACTCTTTCCATCAGGAGACCCATCTGCTTGTTTGCTATCTTATAACATAAAAAAAATAATTAAAGTTAATTAAATTATAGCTTTTTGTTATTTTAACTACCTATATAAGATCATTCCATAATAGGTAAAAATATTTTAACCCAGCATTTGGTACGCCTAATCAAAGATATCCAGATAAAAACAGACGTCATTCAAGGGCGATTTTTTTTTGATTTGAATGAAAAAAATTTTGTATACGAATAAAATTTCATATAAGAAATTTTTTATACGAAAATTAAATTAAATTAAATTAATTTCATATACTAAAATTAAGTTTTTGAGATAGGTTTCCCTCATATTAGTCTGGGCTCCATTTAACGGATAAACTATCTGAAATTCTAACAGGCAGTCTGTAAAAGGGGAACAACTGGCTTTATCTGTCACTACCATCGTGACTAGCAAGTGGTTGAATTCCACCACCTCTCATCCGGATATTTGATACTACCACCTTACCTACTCCTGCCGCAATAGCATCAATGCTTATCATTGTCATGTTAGTTCGGAGGTTAAGATAATCTTATGCAAGTGGAATTAACACCTCGTCACACGGATAGCAATGCACCACATGAATGCATCACATTGAATATCCTTAGTGTTTATAGATGATAGTTTTATTATACTACTTATCACTCTATGAATTAATGCTTCACCCTTCATAGAGTGAAGTACTATTCGACTCTCCTGAAGATGCTTCGGTTTCGAAGTGAAACGTGCGTTGAGTACATAACTTGTGTGTTACTGTCTTTGCTTCTGACGTGGAAGAAAGTGTCGTGGAAGTGGGTGGATTATTGTGCCGCTGTGGTCTTCTATAATTTCAGGCTTTGGATAAGTTTGCCCTATTCCTTACACTGCCTTTCATTTCTGTTCCATATAACATTTCGCAAAAATTTGCAAATTAAATACCATAATTTCTTCTTTAAATAACCTGCTTGTTATATGTTGTATCTTATAATATAAAAAAATGGGATGGCGCCAAGACCGACCACCATGCGACAAACCGGATGATCATAATTAATTAGAAAATCACCCTACTTAAGTGTTTTGATTTAAATAAAAACAGGTAGACTGGTAAAATATGATCATACTCAAGGAAGTACTTGATTATGATACCGAATATGTTAAATAACAGGTAACTGAATTTTAACCTAATCTATACATATAATAAAATCGTAGGAAAATCAAAACTGTACATTGAATATTTTTTTAAAAGAATACTTGGGGCGTGATCTACAATCGATATCGAAGCCAAAAATATAATTTTTAGAATTTTTGTCTGTTTGTCTGTATGTATGTCCGGGGTAAACTCAAAAAGTACTGCATGGATTTACTTCAAATTTTGCATGAATATTTCTAACAGGTCGGGTCAACACATAGGCTACATATTATCACGCTATCACCTACGGGGGAGGAGCAGTGCGGAGTAAACGAAGTCCGCGCGGACGAAGTCGCTGGCAACAGCTAGTTATTTAATAAATTTGTCTCTGTATGGACATCCACGCATAGATATCGAAGTTCATTGTTTACAAACAGCGATTCTCTGAACTTCTGATAAGATTCATTAGCGTGACCCTATCACTATTAACCATAGTTTATTAATTTTTTTAACCATACTTTCTGATCTGATCTTTAATAATGACTTCGTTGAGGTTTAATATTTAGTTACGCAATATGCTACTTTTGTTGTTATATTTTTATTGGTTACAATTATGACTACTAACTATCGTGTTATTCAATATGTACAATTTATTCAACCAACCAGTCCAGTATCAGTCAACCTGTATATCGCGTACATATTATAAATATGAAAGTTTGCATGTGTCGACATTTGTTACTCAATCATGTAAGAATGGCGTGATCTATTTTGATGAAATTTGGCATATAGGTAAATGGTGATATTATGTATTAGTTCACAGTACACTGTTCATATTGGCAAAATATTTTGGTCCCTCTGGATTTACGAAAAATTGTTATAATGTAGCAGGCTGCAGTTTGCAACTAGTAATGTTATATATACTTCTAGTTGTTGCAGTTTTGATTATACTATAGCAAACATTTAATACATTTTCATAATTTTCTATCTACGTGTGAAAAAAACACTTTGCAGAAAATACTGAGCAATATTGTATCCCATCTTAATTTCCTACAAATGTAAAAAATTTGTACGTTTGTTACTTTTTCACGCTAAAATAACCAGACGGATTTCGAAAATATCCATATAAGAATATACCACCTGTCATTCTGCCAGAAAGTTCGCAAAAGTTTCATAAAAGGAAAGTTTGTAAATTTGCTCTATGTATGTGTCACTGTCATCGTAATTACTAGTTAGTACCATTTTACCACCTAGAAGTCATGATGGTATTGACTCGTATATTTCTCAAAAATCTGTTTTTCAAATCAGGCCCAGAACAACACAGGGGCGTTTATATATTTACACGAGGATCTTTACTAAGATCCTCGTGTACGAAACTTGCGTAATAAGTATTCTCTTGTACGCATCGGAAACTTGGACTTCATGCTCTAGACAAGAAAAACAGTTGAATAATTTTCACATGCAATGCTTACGTACGATTCTTGGAGTTTTTTGGAAGGATAAGATGAGTATCAAAACTGTATTAGAAAAAACAAAGTCATAGTATTGCAGCAATACTGAAACAGAGACGTCTCCGTCTGCTAGCCCACGTGCATAAAATGGCACCAGAATTCCTTCCTCGTGCACTGGCATTAAGCTAAATTGCGCATTAAAAGACCTGTGGGACGTCCGATGCTTAGATTTAAGGACTGTTGCAAACGGTATATGGAGAGTTTCGGCATCGATACCGGCGATTGGGAGTCGTGTGCTGGCGACCCACCTAGGTGGCGCTGTTAACTGCTTGAAGAGACACGACAAGCTCTGGCTAGATACGTGGCAACGTTGAAACCAGCAACGTAAGATGGTCGATCTCACTCCTCTAGATTCGCGCTTTACATGTGACCGATGTGGCAAGATCTGCCGTGCAGTAATTGGTTTAGTAAGCCATAGAAGGAAATGTTGCTTTTCTAATAAATGGTGGTATGAATTACTCACAGGCACCGTAACTATTATCTGTCAAGATGTTGTAGCCATATGATGATATATATATATATATATATATATATATATATATATATATATATATATATATATATATATATATATATATATATATATATATATATATATATATATATATATATATATATATATATATATATATATATATATATATATATATATATATATATATATATATATATATATATATATATATATATATATATATATATATATATAGACACCAAATTTGTGTGCTCAAAACAACACGAGAAAAGTGAAAATTTCATCAAGCCAAGGTGAATAATATAAGGTCCTTCCAAAATACGCGATCATATTTTAACACCGCGTTCAGTATGTCTAACAAAAGATATAACCCGAAAAATTTATTGGATCAATTTCATCCAATTTTTATGAACAAAATAACTTTTTCTCATAACGACTTATACAAAAAGGCGTAAATCGTTATGAGAAAAAATATTTTGTTCATAAAAAAAAATGTAGTCCCTTGAATGACATTATTTCTTAGCTGGATATCTTTGGTTAGTCGTACTGAACGCTGTGTTAAAATATGTTCACTTATTTTGGAAGGACCTTATATAATGGTCGCCGAGCAAGTATAGCTGTAACGCGTTGATTATATCTCTCTCACGCCCTTAGTCACCTAGAGCCAACTTTACCCAAACGAGCGTTACATAGCCGAAAGTGACGGCTCAGTCACATTTAATATCCACAAAATAAAGTGCTCAGCAGCACGCCTAAAGTTTTCTCGAAACGAGTTTTTAAGTTTGAACATAAGCCGAATCGATTAGGGGGCTGCCGATATATGAGTGTTGTAAGAAGAGGTTGGAAAGTATAATGTTAAAAGTATGGCATTCACAATTTGGGACTAAACACTAGCTTATCTTAGTTTAAATAAAGTTTCAGTTTAATTTAATTTAAATATTTGTGTATTCTTCAGGTAAGCACAAACAGAAAACGTTTGAAAACTGTTTCATTAATTGAAATTCCACGCCAAAGCTTTGATTTGTTTGAAGAAATAAACGATTGCAACATCGGTTTCGGATAATTAAATTTACAATCATTTGCAATTTCGCTCAGTATTTAACCGAGCTCGAAAATATAAATAAAATTAGGAATAACATTTCAAGGTATTGTAAGATTATTATTTACATATCTTGTAAAACTACTTTTATATACGACACTTGTGACTTATCAGTTATTTTTACTGTTACACTAAACAATGATTGACGTCTAGTGAATAAATTGCCCGGTATTGAAAAAAGTGCCCGGTTGGCGATAGGCTGGCCACCTATCACATTGTGGGACTTAGTATCTTCGGCTAATCATGGGTGCACTTTTTGTACCTCTACCTACTACTTCGGGGATACAGACGTGATGATAGTTCTTTTGAATAAATTTTTGTAATTACATTTTGCTCAAACTCAAGGCTTTAAATTTGAAGTCAAATGGGCAATTTGCGCATGAAGCATTCTAAAATATTTTTTGTCAATTAGGAAACAAGGAGATGGATTTTTATAATATCCGAACATCGGACCCGGGACTTGGCGAGGTGAAAGTTTCAGATTTCATAGCGTAAATTTATTTTATTTCTCATCATCATCCCAAAAATCTAAACTTGACAAGTATGGGTGTAACCTAATATCGTTAGAAAATTTATAGGTGCACTAGTAATATTTAACATCATAAGAAATTCTTGTGAGCAGGCTCGAAATATGCTAGCTTCGGGAGCTGTCGGCTCCTTTCTTTTCAAAACCTAGGGGTCCTCTGAGCTGCAGGGCCCTGTCGCATTGAACCACCTGGCCGTACGATAGCTATGCCAATTACAAAACCACAAATTTGTATTTCGATTATTCACTACTACTTACTTGCATATGTATAGTATTGAGTGATAAATAAAATAGTTCTTATTCAAAAAACGGGAATATGAGATGGACGGTTTACGGGGGGGGGTATTATAAGTTTCAGGTGTGTGTCTGTGTGTCTATGCGTGGCACCGTAGCGCCCAGGTGGATGGTTCGATTTAATTGATGATTGATGATTTTTTTTAAATTAAAAGCCCTATTTTGTAAGATGGTTCTTAGCTATCGGATTAGCTGTTTCAAGATCACTAGCTCTTTTCAACTTAATGAAGGGACTTAAGCAACTTGTAAAAGCTTTATCGCTACTAAATTTTGTATTCTTTTACTTTACTGGTATTGCAATTACATGATAAACTCGACCAGATTCGAAGATCATCAACTTCTAATTAATTGGCAATTTTTGCATGTAATTACCAGATTTTTCTTAATATTGCAAACCTTTTTAAGCGACTAACTGGTATCCATTTGAACTAAAACTTCGCAAATATGTGTAAGTTCAGTGACAATGTAATATTGTGGTACCATTCAGCTGATCTCCTAATCCTAACCTAGATTAAGTAACTGGAACTTTCAGATGCAGAGTTTTGACGAGACAAACAAATTTAGGCTCTTTGGATTTGTTGCTATAAGTACTCAGTTTGATTAGTGCTCATGATAACGAGGATCTGAATATGTAGCTGAAAGAAGGTTATCAAAACTCGTATGTAGAATGAGATAAGATTGTTGAGTTACTCCGTGCAAAAAACCAACAGTAAGAGTGCCATTTTAACTATCAAACAGTTTTCTATTTGTGAGTTACAATAGCACTCTCAATTAACTAGATTATTATAATATTATATCAATACAGCTAAGATAGTGAAAATTAGAGAAGTTCGTATCGTTACCATTAGTTATTTTTCATGACGACTAGTACAAGTAAAAAAAAATCATAACATTATATAAATACAAATCAACATGGAGTTTACCAAGTGTCGACGATATTTAAAGTAGGTAACTACGAAAGTAGGGAATTAAAAAGGATTTTCTTAAATATAGAATAGGAAAGGAATAAAACTTTTGACTATAAACGCCAAAGACAATTAAGAAAGAAGTCTACTTAATCACAATTCTAGATAACTAATGTTTATTTATTAGTAACGAATTGCGTCTCTTGCGATCATTTCTTTTACTTCTTGGTTCATAAATGGTAAATGGTTAACTAAACACAAAATACCATCGTAGCTCCAATTGTTACTACTATCGCCTTACTTATTTTTACTGCAATAGCATCAATGTTTTTCATCGTCGTGTTATACTTCAGTGAAATTCTTTTCAATAACTTGTTTGGTACTCTATTACATGAATAAGATTTTTTAAAAATGGTGATTAGTTTTAAAGCAGATTACTTATACTTTTCGTAATGTACAGAGCGAGTTTTAGACATTCATAAAATAAATTGTACTTATTTAAAAGTTAAAGACAGTATTAATGTAACTTGACACTTTATATAACATTAAATACTTTGAGAAAGCTTTTATAACTTCCATAACAGAATAATTTAAGGGCGACGTGGTTGAATAATGTTGCAAAACTTGGGCTCTATTTACGCTTTCCTTTAAAGAATATTTTTTTCATTGTACAACGAAGAGGCAAACTAAAATACTCAAAATTATTTAAACACCAATTAATTCGGCCCCGTTCTCGAAAAATGAATCAACAGCCTTACTGCTAGACATATCTGAAAGGCTAAAAAAAAAGGCTAATACATGTCAATAATATCATGACTACTAAATAGGTGTTAGAATTTTGCAACATTTAGCCCAAGTTTGAGTACTTTCATTCGCCTTACATATTCCTGCTGCTGCAATAGATTCGGTGCTTGTTACTGTCATTTTTCAGTTTTGCGGGTAACGTAGCCGTAGTAACGTAGTAACTTATACATTTAGCATTTCACCCTAGCGACACGAATAGCAACGTTCCATTAACATCTCTGATGTTTATAATAATATATTTTTTTATTTCCCTTACCCATAACCCATAGTTTACATATTACATAACATGTTATAATATTAAATGGAATTATACTATATAATATTAATTAAATTAAATAACAACGTTAAATATATCAAATTATTTAGATTATATGATTAAACTTAAATTATCTATAATTCATTAAAATTAAATTAAATATATTTTTAACATTTTACTCTTACACACACTAATGAAAGCCAGTGTCTTACAAAAAACTCATCTATACGACCAGCCGTAACAGCCATCAAGCTTTCGCCGCTACCCCGCATCCTCAGCATCTTTGAGGTAGCTCTTGCATGATGGCATAGATGTCGTCCATGCTCGTCTCCGCGAACATATCCGACGCGTTACAGAAGCGAGACAACCTTCAGTGTCTTGAGAGCATTGTTATATTGAACGCGAAGAGCATTGTATACTCGAATAGTTTATTTAACCCAAAGGCAACAAGTGCAGAAAAATGTGCAGTAGGCCCGGAATAAAATTAACATTACGACAGGCAATCGTATCTGCTCTATCTGACACTGCTCACATTTTGCGCTCAGTATCCTCATTATTGTTTAAGTTATCGGTTATAATGTAACCTAGATATGTAAAGCTATGTACCCTCTTTAATATCATGCTAGCTAGTACCAGAAGTACATCTACTGGATATTTTATCCCAGCTTTAAACACTATTATTTCGCTCTTTTGTGCAATACATATAAGGCCATGATCACGGGAAAACTTTTCGCAGATACTTATTGCTCGTAGTTCCCTGAAACCGTCAACCAGGTGATGGAAGGATAAGCCATCGTCTATGGATGTCAAACATGTTAACAGTACGTAGCTGTTGTACTGAGGGATTGCAATATCACCTTTACCGTCTACCTTACTATCCAAGCCGAAACACGACAATGATAAGCATTGACGCTATTACGACAGGAATAATTAAGGCGATGATGCCAAATACCCGGAT
The DNA here is from genome assembly GCA_036924255.1 of Apodemia mormo. Lineage (NCBI taxonomy): Eukaryota > Metazoa > Arthropoda > Insecta > Lepidoptera > Riodinidae > Apodemia > Apodemia mormo. The sequence continues at coordinate 15,266,099 of JAUPFN010000014.1, read as the reverse complement.
AAGACTTTGCGGAACTCTAGCACCTAATAATCACGATGGCAACGACATATGTAGAGATTGCTTGCCTTTTTCGAACTGCCTGCCAAAATGGCAGATGGTCTATTCTTCAAAAGGGCCTCAGACTAATACAGGGAATTTTATTTATTTATCACAACGCATGATATCGGAACAAATACGAAAGAAACCATAAGATTCTTTCATAGATTATTTTGGATTCTTCAGTGACAAGATATTTTGTTGGTTGACCCGTTAGTTTTTGTAAAACTATAACTTAAAGAAAAAAATTCAGTAAAATCAATTTGTCGTCATTGATGTCATTCAATAAATCTTTGATAAATAAGTTATAATACACTTGTACTTTTATTACCTTTGACTAATAGTAGGGGAGCCCAAGATGCTAAATGGGTAGTCAGTTACTCGACTGTCGTAGGGACCTATTGAATTTCATAGATTAAATTATAGGAAAAATAAAAGATTATATAATGTGGCTTCTACAATGGTAATAAAACAAAAAAAAGAAATGTATGAAGTGGAATAAAGTCAACGTTAGGAAAATAATAAGATTCTAGCGGTAGCGTAGGAGAGTAACGTCCACAGGCGTAGAAGCAATATGAAGTAAAACAAGTTTGAGAATCTATAAAGTACGGTGGACGTGGACTTTGTGACTTAAGCATCCTCAGAAAATCAAACAGTACTTTACTCAGTAAAAATAGAAGCAGTAAGTAAAACGTGCGTTGAAAATGTATACTGTGACGTTTTGTTTGTGGCGTTGACGTGGTGTAAAGTGTGATGGACGTGAGATCACAGTGCCGATAAGGTCTTTCTTAATTTCAGACGGTAAATCATCGGTGATTTTAATTTATTCTTTTTCCTTATGCTTCTATTCTTGTGTTAGTGACTTTACGAAAGTCACAAATAATAATTTAAAAAAAACAAGTTAAATTAACTTTTTTTTTCTCTTTGTTTAAAGATATAGGAGGAAATATAGCTTTTAAAAATATTATTTTGTGTCGAATGTAACACAACTGGTATTTCAATTTCTAAAATCCCAAACGAAGTTTTACGGTAGTAAGCCTCAGTGAGCTTAGTTTTTTTGGCTATGCGATCCAACAGTATGTAACTTTTACGAAATCGAAGCAGACCCCGATATTCGAACAGTCATTGTTATTTTCACGTATTGGGTGAAATATATTTCTAATTTACGAGCATCACTGTGTTGTTTCTAGAGGGGAATTGTCGTATCTATACAAATTTCGCCTATACAATCACATGTTAACAGATGATTATTATCAATCTTATCATTTTGTAATAAATTATTAATTTCCTCTAAAATATGTATTATATCACATAGACTTTTTTAACTCTTTAATTCATGAAAAACCTATAACGATTATTATAACTTGAATTCAGTCAAATGATAAATATTACATACTATTTTATCCATTGATGTTACAGTGCAGTGGCAATATGATGTAACACGTTTTTGTTTCATTCATTATAATTATTTTTATTTTAACAAAAAGTGATATTTTCGAGATAAACCTCGAAAAACCATAGGTTTTCCATCCAAAATCTCGGTAGCACCTCGGAGTCTGGCAGGTTCCCTTTTTGTTGTATTTTATATAATAGTTTATCCTTTTTTTATCTTACATATCCAACATTTATCTTACTTATGTGGTTTGACATAAATAAAAAAAGCGTTAACTTTATACCAGAAAATAAAAATTTTTGCTGCCTTTAAAAGTATACCAGTTTGAGGAGTTGCATGATATTTTTAAAATGTATTTATTATTAGAAATTGTCCGTTGGACTCCAATGTGGATTTATTGTACATTAATTAAATAATTTTAGTCAAGTTTACATCCTTGTTGACTGTATGTCAATTTTATCAATCTCCTTTAATAAGTAATTAACCTCACTTCTTTTGAAGATAGGCAGAGCGAAAAATATGTTAGATGCTCCTCATAAATCGCTATTTTTCCAATTATTGAAATTGTTGGTGATTCCTATCGCAGCATACACCTTTCAATTAACAATTTATGGTTTATTAATTTACGCTTGTTATTAGTAGTAGCTGGAGCCAAGAGTTGTACGCGATTTTCTAAGGCTCGGAGTTATACCATTACTAGTCTACCTCTGAGGCTCCGGGCTACATTTGAGGTTTTAGAAAATAATAAAAAGTCCCTATAACATTTTGTTCAATCAAGAAATAAAACTGTGAATCGAATCGTGAGTGAACAAACAGGGCATGGAAATTTTCATTCCATTTTCTGCAGTGCCAGTTGGTGGTAAGTCTCAGCCATGGTTTCGTCGCTCTTGCAAAACGGCTTCACGCCGAAAGCAGGAGTGCTACCGGGCTTGGGCTGCTGCGTCGGCATCTCGTGATGTAAAAACCACACATTACGAACGGAGTAAAATTCTGCCTCTAGGTTCTTCAAAAGAGCTATTGCCAAGGCAAAATCGAAACACATTGACAGATTGGTGAGAAATTAGTTCGCTTTCCTTCGGGAACTCGTGCGTTCTGGTCTCTCGCCAAGGCTGTCTTGGGGAATTTCTCACAGCCCTCTCTTTGCACAGAGACGATGACTCTCTGGCCCATACCGCAAGGGAGAAGGCCGATCTTCTGGGCTCGTTCTTTGCGGCCAACTCGACTCTGGACGACCAAGGAAATTCACCGCCTACCATCCCGCGGTGCGATAGTTCTATGCCGGAACTAAGTGCGTAAAGTACTTTTTTCCTTGGACGTCCACAAGTCCAGTGGGCCGGATGGCATCCCTTCTATTGTCTTAAAGTGTGCGCTCCGGAGTTGGCGCCAGTATTAACGCGCCTGTTTCGACTCTCCTATTCAATCGGCGTGGTACCAAAATCGTAGAAGATAGCTCAAGTGCATACCATTCCCAAAAAAGGAAATAGCTCTAGCCCGTCCAATTACCGGCCCATAGCTATAACCTCCTTGTTCTCCAAAATTATGGAAACCATCATCAACTGTGAGCTCCTGAAATATTTAGAAGAGCACCAGCTGATTAGTGACCGTCAGTACGGTTTTCATCGCGGCCGCTCAGCTGGTGATCTGCTAGTATATTTGACACATCGATGGGCGGAAGCAGTTGAGTCCAAGGGGGAGGCACTGGCTGTAAGTATGGACATAGCTAAGGCCTTTGATAGGGTGTGGCACAAAGGTCACATCAAGGTCGATGCGTTCTCTGACCTTAAATCTATCAATGCTGGTGTTCCACAAGTTCCTTCTGCAAATTGTTCTTTCTGCATATCAATGACATGATGCGAATTCGTAACATACATTGCTATGCAGATGACAGTACTGGTAATGCTACATACTAAGGCCGAAGCGGTATTTCTCGGGAATACGTCGAAGTGAGCCGAAACAAGCTTGTGTCCGAAGTTGAGAATCGACTAACCGATGTCTCGGAATGGGGTCATCAAAACCTGGTCACTTTTAACCCCAAGAAGACACAGTGTCGCGTGTTTTCCGCTAAAAAGACACCCTTTGTCGTGTCACCTCGATTTGGGGATACTCTCCTGACAACCTCAGCTAGTATCGGGATTCTGGGAGTCGCACAAAGCGCTTCTTGCAAAGCTGCCTTCCTACGGGCTTCCTGAGAAATTGTGCAAGTGGATAACCAGTTTTTTGGCCGATCAGAGCATCAAGGTCGTAGTCGACGGTGCATGCTCCGACCTTAAACCCGTCAATGCTGGTGTTCCCCAAGGCTGCGTGCTATCACCGACACTTTTTCTTTTGCATATCAATGATATGTTTCGTATTAGTAACATACATTGCTATACAGATGATAGTACTGGTGATGCTACATACTCTGGCCGCAACGGTATTTCTCGGGAACACGTCGAAGAGAGCCGAAAAAAGCTTGTGCCTGAAGTCGAGAATCGACTTACTGATGTCTCGGAATGGGGTCGTCAAAACTTGGTAGCATTTAACCCCAAAAAGACACAGCTTTGCACGTTCACCGCAAAAAAGACACCCCTTTTCGTATCACTTCGATTTGAGAATACTCTCCTGACAGCCTCAGCCAGTGTCGGAATCCTGGGAGTCGACATATCGAATATCGTTCAATTTTGTGGTCATCTGGAAGGCAAGGCGAAACTAGCCTCCAAAAAGCTCGGTGTGGTCAGTAGAGCGAAGCAGTACTTGCAGTGTTTGCTGAGTGGCTTACCGTATTACCATCATAATGCTATACAGAAACATTACTCAATGTCATGTTATTTTTCTCTTTCCTTTTTTTTCATGCATGTAATTATTCAGTAATGTAACGTATAATTTGTAATTATTTGTCTTTCAATGTGTTTTTATGATTTTTTTTTTGTTTGATTATTGTATTTGTTGGCGTTGTTTTTTTTTTGTTGTATTTATAGTTTGCTTTTGTTATTTACTGTATTTGTATAGTGTTATATGGTAAATAAAGCAATTCTTATTCTTATTCTTATTCTTCTTATTCTTGCCGGCCCATCGTCTCCAACTTTATAAGGCGCAAATTCGGTCTCACATGGAGTACTGCTCTCATCTCTGGGCCGGAGCTCCCCAGTACCAGCTTCTTCCACTTGACCGCATTCACCGCAGAGCGGTTCGAATCGTTGACGATCAGGCTATTTCGAAACGGCTTGACTCCTTGGCATTACGCAGAGATGTAAGCTCACTCTGCGTCTTTTATCGTATTTATCATGGAGAGTGTTCCGACGAGTTGTTTGAATTAATTCCTGCTGCTAACTTCCATCACCGGACATCGCGTCAAAATTTGAAGTTCCACTCACACCATCTTGATGTCTGGAAATCCACAACCGTGCGGTTCTCCCGGCACTTTTTGCCTTGCACTATTCTTTTGTGGAATCAATTGCCGGCAGGGGTTTTTCCGAACAGATACGACATGGGGACCTTCAAGAAAAGAGCTTACTCATTTTTAAAAGGGCGGCAATGCAACTGCAAGGCCTCTGGTATCGCGGATGTCTATGGGCGGCGGTGATCATTCAACATCGGGTGCACCTCCTGCTCGTTTGCCCCCTCTTCCATAAAAAAAAACACTTGTTAATATTACTAGTATCAAAAGCCTAATTTAATATAAAATAATAAATTAATTAAGTGCCTAGGTCCAAAATAAGAAGTTATTAAGTCTGCCTGTCTTCTGTCACCAGGCTGCATCTCACGTTACCGTGATAGACAGTTGAAATTTTCACAGATTATTTATTTCTGTTGCCACTATAAACACAAATACTAAAAATAGAATAAAATAAATATTTGAGGCGTTAGATCAATTCGTGTAATTTATCCAGCGATATAATTATTATTAATGTTTTTAAGCTTTGTTACGCCACAATAAAAAGCAATCGTTGTACAATGAATACATAAACACAATATACCTTTACAAAAGTTAACATTACGGTTTCGATTGGTTCCAAGATGTTCCTTTTGGGGTAATAACACTAGATAGGTCGCCGTAAAACACGTTCGTACTTGACACGAGATTCACATTCGCAAGATGGTTTATTCATGCCTTGCTCTCGAGACAGAAGGCGTTCAAATGGAGACTATGTACCTATATCCACATTGTTATGTAAAAATCAATAATAAACACTTAAACTGTCCAGATATTATGTGTCGTCATTATACATGGATACTTAGTATAATTACAAGTTAACTGGTAAAATATTGTACATATTGAAGGACACAATAGTTAATGGTCATAAGTAAACAATAAAATTATAACAAAAATAAAATAATACTGCTTAACCACATAGTAAACTTTAGCGAAATTAGGGTAGTCCAACAGTATCCAAAAGTATAGTCACCTCACGATGTATTAACGAGTCTAGTCAAGAGTTCGATTAATCACTGTTTGTGAACACTGTTTGTGAAAAAAAACAATCTTTCGCTGTTCGCAGGTGTCCTTGGTTAACATTTTTATAGGAAAATTAATTAACTCATTTTTTACATATTCGGTATCAGAATCGAGTACTGAACATCTTCCTTCAGTTTTAGTACAAGCGAGGGCCGTTTAAATGGGTGAGGATCCATAATAAAAACAATAAATTGATAATGTGCGTGTCAGGCCACGCGCAATGTAGGGCTCTGAAGTTGCCCATCATAATAATGCGGACTAACATAAGGGCTTCTATAGTTTTATACCATGAAAATTTAAGATATTCAACGTCAATGACAAGTATGTATCCTCACCACAGGTTCTCCGCCTTTAAAACTTCTCTAAGTACATTTTATAAGTTGGTTCACTATTACTCAAAAACTTGTAAAACCTTCTAAGCCATGATAGTTTTCCTTTTAACTTCATTATATTTACTACTATATACCATGATTTTTTTCTCATCCCCAAAACCAACCTTAATATTTTACAAACAAGTCCCTTAATCAAATATTTGTTTTCAGAAATTTACAATATTTTTAAAAACCTATTCAACGATACCCCACACAATGGGGTACGTGAAAAAAACTAACATCCCCAGTTTACATGTAGGGGGTGAAAATAGTTATTTTTCAAGAATTTATGTTACCGCCTCTGTGGTATAGTGGTCCGGTGACGGAGTTGACCACATGAGGTCCCGGGTTCGATTCCTGGGTCGGGCAATTTAAAAATGTGTTTTTCAGTTTCCTGATAAAAACAACATTTCCCGGGATTGGAAAGTGTCCGGTTGGCGATAGACTTGCTACCTATCACATTGTGGGGCCAAGTATCTTCGACTAATCGTGCACTTGTTGTACCTCTACCTACCGTTTCGGGGATACAGGCGTGAAGATACTTTTTTTTAAATTTATGTTATCACTTTGTTGATGTAACTAGCATGTATATTCGTGTCAAATTACAGCTTTCGCGTAATACTGTATGGAGCTCTGAGCAATCATGCGGACGGACGGACGGAAGAACGGACGGACATAGCGGAAATATAAGGGTTCCTAGTTTACTTTGGAACCCTAAAAGTGAAATTTATTGCATTTTGAACATTAGAAAAATAATAATCCATCGGTCAGGCAATCTGTAACTTGCACATTTTGTTCTGTATTTTTTGCAAAATGAAATAGGGGAAGCGGAAGTTAGGGGGATTGGGCATATAGGTGGAGCGGACGATAAGAGGAATTAGCGTCAAGGTGGAGGTATGTGAAGTTGAAAATAAGAGGAGATAAGGGAAGGGTGAGATTCACTAGGTCTATTTGACGTCGTAGCCACCCGATGTCTGCGCGCGGCCGTGGACTATTTTTGACGTTAAAAAGAATCCTCGACATTTGTATCGCTCTTACACAATAATTGCGTTTACCATCTGGAGTGCCGTCTATCAAATTATGCTTATAAAACAACCGAAACCTGACAGTCATCTGTACGGTAATAAAAAACATTACAAGTTAAATTCCAATAAAAGAATTCTTAAATTGCAAACCAACGCGAGAGGCAACGCGAAGAAAGTTTGGAATACGTCACATAAAATCATACAATTTAAATTTTTTGACACATTTTAACGGTTCATTGCTTTAGCATATTAATAAAAAAGTTAATTTTAAGTTACAGAATGTAATGAAATAAAAACGTTCTTCTCTAAGACAAATGTAATAAAAAAACTGATGTAAAATATTTTATATTCATCTAAAAAGATACAAAACAAAATTTGTGATCTTTTTTTATATATGTCATTTTCCCCGTGTTGGTTCCGAGCTTCTTTAAAGAATAGGCCACTGCCGTTCTGTCAGGCAGGCCGTAAAAGGCGACAGATTGGCTATACGAGTCACTAACATCGTGGATACTAGGTGGTAGAGTTCTGCATTGTCTCACCCGGGTCTGGTACCACCGCCTTAAGTATTCCTGCCGCAATAGCGTCAGTGCTTGTCACTGCCGTGTTCCGGTTTGGAGGGTAAGGTAGCCGGTAAACTTATGCATATTGTGGCATAAGACCTCGCCACAAGATAGCAACGCACCATTAACACCTTTGGTGTCTATAGGCGATGGTTGACTCTTTCCATTAGGAGACCCATCTGCTTGTTTGCTATCTTATGATATTATATAAAAAAAATAGAAAACTGTTAAATGGCTCTCCTGATCGATAGAGACGACCATCACCTATAGACACCAAAAATGGTAATGATGCGTTGCCATCTTTGCGTATCTGTCTGTGCCATCGTAAGTCCCAATCAGATTGCAAATTTTTCAATAGAAATTCTGGTATGTTGAGACGGTTCTTAGTTATGTTTAAGTGGAAATTAAAGCAGCCATCTCCGTCCCAGATAAAAGTTTTGGTACAATTGCAGCAAATATTCAAGCTAAAAATTCCAATTTTTTTTTGGTTGAAATGTTTAGTTGTAGTATTCTCCATATTCACTTAAATGAGAGTCTCATGGTGACCAACTATGTACTTGTGGAAAGATCTTAGTCAATACGGAACGAATGAAGATTTCAGCAAATATTCAAGCTAAGCTCGTGGTTAAATTATTTATTTTAGTAGAATTTTCTACATCCATAAAATGAAGACCTCATGATGACCAACTACTTGTGAAAGTTCCCAATTAATATTGAAACCTACAATTCCAAATTTTCGTTAGCAATAATATATAGGATTCTAACATTTTCTTATGTAATTATTATTAGCTTTTTCTATAATATCTTTTAATATAACCCATTAGAAAAATGATTTAAATAGACGTTATTCATGTTACCCATCAAAAGTTTTCAGAATTGTTACCCATGTACCATTGAAAAATGAAAACGACTTGCTAGCAAGGTATGAAACGTGTGAAAAAGCTTGTATGGAACAACGGGATTGGTTAAATTCATTTCACGGAAATTTTGTGGAAAAGTTTCAGTACATTGAACGCGAGCTTCAGCAAGTTATTGATCTAGTACCAACTAAACCAAGCATTTGTTGTGGCTAATAATCAAAAAATTAATACAGAAAACTAAGATGTAGGCGCAAATGTCCGTCCAAAGTTAGGATCCAAGAACGGTAGATGTTGACATCGAAGGAGAAAATATCCATACATTAATTATATTGCAATGATACGGTAACTTTATTATACTGGGACCTAGACTGAAGGATTCTTATTTGTAGATCATCAGTTATTTTCGTATTTTGCTCTGCAAATGATATAAGTGAAGCATAAAGATATTCTTATGACAAAGGAATGTGCCTAGGATTTTTTAATATTTGATTTGTTATGATGTACACAATGTTCATATCCTTGAATGCTCTACAGTGAAAACTCTTCGAACTTACTGAATAGTTTCGCTTTTTTACCAACCACAAATACGTGAAGTACGCAAAAAGGTTTTTGTGCCTAGATCTCTGAATAGATTACGTAAGTTCTTACCTTTTTTTATAAGTATTACTCTCCCTCTCCATCCCTCGCTCCCGTACAGTACGAACAGAATAAACGAAGTCCGCGCGGATGAAGCTCGGGTAACAGCTCAATAACAGTTTGACCAATCTCGATAGAAATCAGTACGCTCTGTATAAGTAAGAACTTATGATTGTGTGAGATTATCTACCTCACTACTCACTATTACTGGATTAATTCATGTAGAAAGGCGTAAAGCGTTATGAGACAAATTATTTTATTCCTAAAAATAAAAAAATTTTAGGCCCTTGAATCACATTCTCTTATTGCTATCTTTAGATCTACTGAACGCTGTATTGAAATATGATCATCTATTTTGGAAGGACCTATTTTTTTTTATCATCAATGAATTTGTGCTGAGCGAAGCAAAGTCTTTCTTTTTTATTCATATTAATCTCTATATGTACTTTTTACACATCGACAATTTTATAGTCACTACCGATTCAGAACACGACCTCGCACTTAGGTAATCCGACGGATGACGCTCAGCTGAATTTTTTTTATTCAATTACAAATTGTAATCAATTACAATAATATCAGAGACTGATATGAAGAGCAATTATTCACAGGCTTTATTTGTCCTATAAGTGATCGCAATTATTCACAGGCTTTATTCGTCCTATAAGTGATCTAAAATTTTAGTATAACGTTTTTCACGTAACTGTGTTTTAATACATTAAGCTAATAAGTGTTCGTTAGTAATTCAAAAAATAAACTCTAAAAGGATAAAATATTTACTGGCAATAAAACATAAAGTTAATACGTGTACGCGACATGTTTAATCAAATCGTGGTAATAGTTAATGTACAAAGTTTATGATCCCAGCCTTTATTAGAGTGAGTAATTATGCTGAATCGCTGACCGTTTTAAATTGGATATTACCAGAGTTTGAACTAGAACAATTGTATAAAACGTTACACTATGTGCACACAGCATTAAATTCATTTTGGGTGTTGCGGTAATGGATTTATTGAAGTTAAAGTATTTTTATATGCCATATATCTGTATATTAATGAAAAGATAACGTGGCAACTCTTTTTACGAAAATCACGCAAACGGGGGAGAATGAAATTTGACCTAGTTAAAATAAATGTGGAGAAGAGTGCAGAATGCTAACATTTTTACATTGTTAAGAATATATTAATCCATTAATATATTAACATACGCGGATATATATATATATATATACATATATATATATATATATATATATATATATATATATATATATATATATATATATATATATATATATATATATATATATATATATATATATATATATATATACCAAGTGTGTGGTAAACTAGTTTCAACAAAAAATAATGGAATTTCCCCAAAAGCTGACGACTGAAAGTGTAAAATCGTTTTTTTTATTTTAATATTAATATATAATAAATAAATTTAACTTCCAGATTAATGTACCGATTGAGTACAAAAACAAATCAGCTCTATTTAAAAAAAAAAAACTACGTCTAATGCATAAACTGTATCAAAATCGGATTATCCGTTCAGGAGTATTCGTGGACGAAAAATTTCGAAAAAAGTGTTTTTTCTACATAGCTTCGAAATTTTTCAACCAATCGTTTTTTGGTAGTCTACGATATTTTAGTACTAAAAAACAACGTCGAATGCTGTTTCAAACATCAAAATCGAATCTAATTTTCAACAGTTACAGCTATTCAAATATTAAAATTACGTTGTTTTTAGCAAACTTACTTAATATTTTTGGAATAACTTTCAGGCTAATACACCGATTGATTTGAAAATCTTATCAGCTATTCTTCTTTAAAAACTCCATTTAATGTCATTAATTGGATCAAATTCGGTCAATTTGTTTGGGATTTATCAACGACGAAAACTTTTAGGAACAAAATGCTTTACTTAGTTAACTTTAGCTAAATAATCGATAGTTTTCAACCTATCGATTATTTAGCTAAAGTAATATCTCAAAAATGTGTTGAATGACATTCTAAAGATCAAAATCGATCATCATTTCCAAAATATACAGCTTTTCAAATATCTTTATACTGAAAATTTTAATAAAATAGATGTTTGAACTGATAAATCATGCTCATATTTTTTTCTATTTTAGTTTAAAACACCTTAATTTAGCGAGAAGTTTCAGGAATCTGCGTTTAATTATTTAATAAGTTCAAACACAGAGCTCGGTTCTATATGTATAAGTTTTTATCAATAATTCACTGAAACTCAACGTATGTACACATTAGCTCGTTCAAAATAACACAAAAATAAAAGGCTGCATCATTCACATTCATAGCATTAATGTTCATTTTAGTATGTATTGGTTTAACGTCCCAGGAGTATATTCATTGTTTCAACACGCGTACTATCCGCTCCCTAGTTAGCAACTAGTTAATAATTGCACAGATAGGCTGAACTGTTGTACAAACTGTAACTTCGTCAAAGGGATCGTACTAATTTGATTTCGGTGTTCGTCGACCACAAGAGGACAGTATTGTACGTATGACGAGCGTTTGCGAAACTAAATCGTGCTTTGTGTACTCTGTGTGTCATCCGTTATAATTAAATCAAAGGTGAACTGAGTTATGATTCTGAATAATTATACTTGCTCAGAGCTGTTTCAGAATACAGCTCTTTAGAATACAGTTTATACCTACTCTCCTTCATCATTTATATTTGCCAGCTCGAGTACAAATAAATTAGTGATATCACAATAGTTTATCAATTCAATATTTTATATGTATACCAATAAAAATTAAATTGGAGTGTATGTAATATTAAAATAACTGCTTTTTACTAAATGCATATACACGGTACAAATACTAAAATAACATTTTATACAAACATTTTTTTAATTTTTTTTGTTTGTCTGTCTGATTGTTTGTTCCGGCTAATTCTCGGGAACACGTCGAAGAGGGCCGGATCAAGCTCGTGTCTGAACTCGAGAATCAACTAACTGATGTCTCAGAATGAGGTCGTCAAAACCTTATTACATTTAACCCCAAAAAGACGCAGCTCTGTGCGTTCACCGCAAAAAAAACACCCTTTGTCGTATCACCTCGGTTCGAAAATACTCTCCTGACAGCCTCAGCCAGTATTGGAATTCTGGGAGTCGACATATCGAACAACGTTCAGTTCCGCGGTCATTTGGAAGGGAAGGCTAAACTAGCCTCCAAAAAGCTTGGTGTACTCAGTAGAGCAAAGCAGTACTTCATGCCAGCCCATCGCCTCCAACTTTACAAGGCCCAAATTCGACCTCACATGGAGTACTGTTCTCACCTCTGGGCCGGAGCTCCTCAGTACCAGCTTCTTCCTCTTGATCGCATTCAACGTAGAGCGGTTCGAATCGTCGACGACCAGGCTATTTCTAATCGGCTTGACTCTTTGGCGTTACGCAGAGATGTAGGCTCGCTCTGCATCTTTTACCGTATTTATCATGGGGAGTGTTCCGACGAGTTGTTCGGACTAATGCCTGCCGCTAAATTCCACCATCGGACATCGCGTCAAAATTTAAAGTTCCATCCTCACACCTCGATGTCTGGAAATCCACAACCGTGCGCTTTTGTCGACACCTTTTGCCTCGCATTACTCCTTTGTGGAATCTATTACCCTCGGGGGTGTTTCCGAATGGATACGACTTAGGAACCTTCAAGAAACGAGCTTATTCATTCTTAAAAGGCCGGCAACGCAGCTGCAATACCCCCGGTATTGCGGATGTCCATATGCGGCGGTGATCACTTACCATCAGGTGCACCATCTGCTCGTTTGCCCCCTCTACTATAAAAAAAAAACTCTGGAACGATTGGAACAATTTTGACTTTAACTGGCAGATGTAATACGATATTTTTTGTTTAATCTATGGTCAAGATTAAACAAAAAAATATCTTATAAGTTTGACAACAGACTTTAGGCAGAAACAAATTAGTATACATGTGTGTGTATTGTTATGTATATTAAATGAATGGTAATAAGTAAAAAATAAAACGAAACGATACAAAGCAAAGAAAACTGAAATGAAGTGACGTTTTTTACTGAACTTGGTAACGACTTACACTTCACGTTTTTGCGTCGGGAGTTAAAAAAATTACAACATAATAATGATTTTTCCTTTGATAATTTAGATAGGCTAGCAATTACCCTCTGGTCAAAATTCGACCAGAATCATTTGAAAAAAGACTCTAGCTCTTCTAAGTTTGACAACAGATACTATGTGTGTATATTGTGTGTCAAATAAATAGTATTGTATGTAATATTTCTTTGTTAAAATTAGGTTTTACTCAATATGTTTATATTAATTTTATGTGTTGATGCATAATTTTGACTTGAATGAGTGGTAAGTTATACTGACTACGCAATCGACGGGACTCGGGTTCGATCCCATCGACAGGGACAAGCATTTGTATGATGAGCATAAATGATTGTATTTCCGGGTTTGGGTGTTTTATTATGTATTTGACCGCCCCGTTGGTCGAGTGGTTAGCGACTCTGACTACGGAATCGACGTGGCTCGGGTTCGATCCCCGACGGGGGCAAGCATATGTGTTATGAGCAAAAATGTTTGTATTTCCAGCTTTGGGTGTTAATTAAATATGTTCTAGTATTTATATATGTATTTCTATGTATCGTTGAGTAACACCCATAACACAAGCAAATAATTTGCATACTTTGGGATTAGACCAGTAAGTGTAATTTGTTCCTTGAATATTCATTATTATTATTATAGGAATAATAAATATAAACTTTCTGCACTACTTTACAATGTTAGCTTTAATTGTACCAAATTTTAACGTCTACTTAGCGGATTATTTTAGAAACGGCATGCAGGGTCAACTGGTTTACAGATTTTAAAGTAATTATTATAAAATAATGAACGTTTTAATAAATAAACATATACAAATTATTTGTAGGTAATATTTTTAATCAATTTAATGCTGTCGATTTTCTATGTTTGGTCACGTTTAATTATTTATTGTAATGCATCATTTAAAAACTTACGAAGTTAAAAAGTTACAAAGTGGCGTTTATACCAGTTTAGTAATGAAAATTTGCACAGCATACATGTCCCCGTGTTAGTTTCGGGCTCCTTTGAAGAATAGACCAACTGCCGTTCTGTCGAGCAGGTCGTAAAAGGCGACCAATTGGCTATGCGAGTCACTACAATCGTGGCTACTAGGTGGTAGAATTCTGCATTGTCTCGCCCGGGTCAGGTACCACCGCCTTACCTATTCCTACCGCAATAGCGTCAGTGCTTGTCGCTGTCGTGTTCCGGTTTGGAGGGTAAGGTAGCCGGTAAACTTGTGCATGTGGCATTAGACCTCGCCACAAGATAGCAACGCACCATTAACACCTTTGGTGTCTATAGGCGATGGTTGACTCTTTCCATCAAGAGACCCATCTGCTTGTTTGCTATCTTATAATATAAAAAAAAAAAATTACACAATGCTAGGTAGACAGACCACTTTAGAAATTTCAAAAGACGAGATATTCCTCGAAGCGCAACCATTTTCAAGCGCACCTAATGAAGCGCTACCAAAATATTCCTCGAAGCGTACCTTTTAGTTGCGTTAACGAAATAAATTAAAAATATTATAATTTTATACCTCGAAGCCCACCAATGATTAAAAGTAGGGACGAGCATAAAGGAAGTGGTGTAAATAATTAAAAAATAAATTATTATAGTAAAAACAATGCATAAAAAAGCTTATGGTGAATTCCGCGGAAAAAACTCATTTTTCTGGGATAAAAAGTAGCTTATGGCCTATTTCAGATCATCACCTATATGTATGCCAACTTTTAAAATCTGTTTGGTAGCTTTGGCGTGATTGAATAACAAACATATTTCCATCCATACATCCATACATCCATACATCCAAATATCCAAACATCCAAACATCCAAACATCTAAACATCCAAATATCTAAACATCCAAACATCTAAATATCCAAACATCCAAATATCCAAACATCCAAACATTCAAACATCCAAACGTCCCAACGTCCAAACGTCCAAACGTCCAAACATCCAAACGTCCAAACATCCAAACATCAAACATCCAAACATAATAACATCCAAACATCTAAACATCCAAACATCAAACATACAAACTTTCGCATTTATAACAGTAATATTATATACTAGCTGTTGCCAGCGACTTTGTCCGCGCGGACTTCGTTTACTCCGCACAGCACCTCCCCCGTAGGTGATAGCGTGATAATATGTAGCCTATATGTTAACCCGACCTCTTAGTAATATTCATGCAAAATTTGAAGTAAATCCATGCAGTACTTTTTGAGTTTACAGACTAACAGACAAACAGATAAACAGACAAACAGACAAAAATTCTAAAAACTATATTTTTGGCTTCGATATCGATTGTAGATCACGCCCCAAGTATTCTTTTAAAAACATATTCAATGTACAGTTTTGACTTTCCTACGATTTTATTATATGTATAGATTGGTAGAAAATGCATGAGTAATTTATAATACATAAATACCATAAAAATACCATTTTATAAACATTAAAAAATAGAAGTTACAATTTGTATTAGAATTTTATTACTACTAACGCCATCTCTTATTAAAGTAACGAGTTAAAATTGATAGAAGATACATTTTGTATTAGAATTTTTTAACTTATTAAGAGACTACCTACTTCATGAATTGTTTCTTCATATTTGACTGGCGGCGCGCGGTTATCGTGCCCTCGTATAAAGGCGAGGTTCAAGTATAGTAATAGCTATGGGGCCATCAGTTTGATCAGTTTGGCATCGAAGTCGTATGATAAAATCATTAAAAGGAGAATGCAAGGGAAGTTCGAAGGAATGTTGTGGGAGGCACAAGGGGAATTTAGGTCTAGAGCAGGGATGTTTGCAGGGAACAGAGTAGGTAAATAGAGCGTTAGAGAGTTTCACAATATGCTTATTGTGAAACAGTACAGATGTATTAATTGATTTATATTATATTGAGATGAATTCCCAATCTTAGGCCAAGGATAAAAAGCTAAAAAAAGGTATATTCACGCCCGTATTCCCGAAACTAGGTAGAGGTACCACGTGTGCATCCACGGTTAGCCAAAGATACTTAAGTCCCACAATGTGATAGGTGGCCAGCCTATTGCCAGTAGGGCACTTTTCTAAACCCGGGCAAAGTTGTTTTTATCAGAAAACTGAAAAAACACATTTTTTTCATTTGCCTGACTCTGGAATCGAACTCCGATGGTTTCTCTGAGAGAAAAATTCAAAAAATGTATTCGCTGAGTGTCTACCGTCAATTCTTCGTGCCTGCGTTAAGTCCAATATTAAGTCCAAAAATTTTCAAGGTTTATTTAAATAAAGCATTTTTTAATTTTGATTTCGTAAATCGACGTAAAACCAGGAACTTCCTGATTTTAGAAAAAAAATCAATTATTTCAGTAAAATGTTAAAAATGTGTTTTTATAAGATCAATCTTCATTTTTAATACCCATTTTTCCTTGAAAATAGAGCAAATATTCCTAGTCCAAAACCTGACGACGCCTTTGATGCGAATGTAATGTTTAGATGAAAATGCGCTGGGTTTTTAGGTTAGATAATTGTAAATAAGGTCCATACATTAAAAGATGTAATTCTCATAAAAATACTTTTCTAACAATATTACTAGATAGTATAACTTTGCGAGCCTTTACAAAGCTCTGCTTTTTGCTAGTTATATGTATAGATTATTACCATTAACTATCGTGTCCAATAATACGTAGTCTTCTACCAGTCAAGTGTATAATATAAATATACGTATCAGATGACGAAACATTTTTAACAAGAAAAGTTAGTCGTAAAAGTTTTTTCAACAATAGATGTAGAGTTCTATATCAGTAGGTGTCAGAAATTTCAAACTTTACTAACATACAGTAGCGTAAAGTCGTTCTTACGAACTACGAGCGCTCAGTCTGAGCAAACAATAAATTAGGATTAAAAGTAACAAGCAGTTTTAGATGTGAGAAAATAAATTTGTAGACTGAACTTGTATTAACCGTAGTGCATTTTTGTTTTCTGTTTTATAAATATTCCTTCAACGCCTTCGGTGAAAATAATGAGAGTTTAAAATTCGTGAAGTTAGTTTCAAAAAGTTTGAAAAACATAAAATTCATTTCAAAACTTTGGAGTAGTTGAAACTACTTATTTAATAATATTGCGAACTAAAGTTGTTTTATAATAAAGACCAGTTTTCTGTTTTCAAGTCTTCTTTAACTTCTTTCTGAGTTGGTAGTAGTCCTCTGCTATTCTATCAGGTAGTTCGTAAAAGGTGAACAATTGGCTATAGATCTCATTACTAGTGTAAGTCCATAAGTAAATGGACAGGTTTTTCATTAATTTGCCTTGTCCGTGTGCCGTTTTATATACTGTTTCTTCGGTATTGAATACTATGCAAATGAGAGAACTAGTGACATTTTATATTTCCGTTCCGGTAAGATTTCTCGAAAATACATCAACATTTTACCAAGTCTCAGAGAGTGGCCATATGAATACGTTTTGAATTGACTTAGTACATTGTAACTTCAAGAAGAAGGTAACGCGTTTCCACACTTAAATAAATTACTTACTTCTTACATAAAGTAATTACACTATACACTAACTGAACTCAGCAGACGTTATCCTACCAGTGTATATTACAACAGCAACATGCATCAACGCCATCTCGTGGTGAGTTACATCAATGGCCTTAGCACAAAAACCTACACAAAAAAAATAGATATACAGTGAGTAACAAAAGCTCTTCCACTCGAAAAGGGTACATCGATTGAACTTGATTAATTAACTACTAAAAAAATTTTACACTCATCTTAATTTTTTGAATTTACTGAATTTGGCGATTCGGAAAGATTTCACACGTCAAATTTCATGATGATCGGTCAAATTATGTTTGAGCTAAGCAATTTCGTATACAAAAATATACAAATGTATTTAGATTTCATATTTATATGTAGTATGGGAAGTATATTTTCTTTATTTATAAAGAAAATATACTTTCCGCATTTAAGAATAGCTTATTGTTCAATTATATATTTTTACTAAGCTCCCACTCTTGATATTGCACGGTTGTCGATAAGTAACGACTCTATAGAAATTGGCCAAAGAGGTCAAGAGTTGACAGAAAATTAAATAATTTTATTCACTAAAAGGCCAAGTTGTAGTTTGCATAAGGCCATTCATATGCATGAAGAGGACGTGAACGCGCGGCTGGTGCATGTAAATTCAATAGCCGAAGTGCTCTGTAAAAATAACAGCGGAAAACAGAGCTGTGTCAAACCTGTTTTATATTAAAAAAAATTTTGATTCGCAATTTACACTCATATTGTGGTTTTAATTAATTTAGGAGCAATTTGCTTTATATTAAAATGTTTTATAGATGTATTCATAGTAATGATTTTGATTAACAAATTAGTGTAGTGACTAGAATTGCGTCTAGGATTCTGACTAAGATTTTCTATTTGGGTCTATTGTATCCTTTTGCTTGCCAGTTGACCTGAATTACTCGATGGATCCTTGAAATCTTTATCGGTTCCCAAAACGGCCAATTATTATTAGCTGACCATTAAACTAATCCTAATAGTTTTTATTGAGAAGTATTTAACAAAATCCATCGATTTTGTCATTTAGCAATTTTCACTAAACTAGATGTGTTAAAATTTCAATAAGTAATTAAAATTAAAATTTGTCAAAAATAGAAAAGTCAGACCAATTCATTCAAATTAAACACATTTGTGTTATTTGATTCCCATTTGTCTATCTATCTGTCTTATTATTATCTGTTATTATTCTGTATAGTGATTATTATCTGTATTTGTCTATCTGATATCGAACACCTATTATACTATTAATTTTGGAAGAATTTAGGTAAAAACTCTTTTTTTCATAAAATGTCCAAATATTTTGTATTCTTTCAATATTATCAGAGAAGGTCACCTAAGACAAATTTTATTTTTAAAAAATTTAAAATTTAATTTAATTTAAAATATTTAATTTTATTTATTATTTATTTATTTATTAACACTTTATTGTACACAGAAAATAACATTAATAAGAGAATACAAATGTAACTATAGTACAATGGGCGAGCTTATCTCTACTTAAAGAGATTTCTTCCAGCCAACCCGTTAAAGGAGAATAAAATAATGAAAGAAAAGAAATGAGTAGACCTAGTGTACAAAAAAAAAGATACAATTTACATAACTAAACCTAACATATATTTACGATTTAAAAAAAAAAGTAGAAAAATATATATACAATACAAGAGAAATTTAGACTTCAGCTAGAAAGTGTTCCTTAACTCGTTTTTTAAAGGATACTAAAGTCTGGCAAAGGCGAATCTCACTGGGCAGAGAATTCCATAATTTTACAGCAAGT
Organism: Apodemia mormo; assembly: GCA_036924255.1. Classification (NCBI taxonomy): domain Eukaryota; kingdom Metazoa; phylum Arthropoda; class Insecta; order Lepidoptera; family Riodinidae; genus Apodemia; species Apodemia mormo. The sequence goes on along the minus strand of JAUPFN010000014.1, from coordinate 15,246,378 downwards.
ACTGTGAATGAGTGCGAATAAGCAGCAGAGTTGCTAGGAGGAAAGCGTAACAAGGTTCTAACATTAGAGCGACATGGGGACTCAGGGGAGTGCAAGAAACTAAAGGAATCACGAAGATACTTTGGAGATTGTGGATTGAAAATAATTTTATATAGTAAACAAAGTATATGCATTTTTCTCCGCTGTCTTATTGGAAGCCAGCCAAGCTCAGCCCGAGAACTGGAAATATGATCAAATTTTTTCATACCATAAATGAAACGGATACAGAGGTTCTGCAATCTCTCAAGTTTGTTTACCAAGTCTTCAGTTGCGTCAAGGTAACAAGAATCGGCATAGTCTATTATAGGGAGAATGAGGGTATGCATTAATAAAATTTTTGTATTAATAGGTAAAAAATTTTGAAGGGGTTTAAGAGAATGAAATGCGTGATGTACTTTACGGCTCAAGTTATCTACATGAGAGTTCCAGGAAAAGTCGGAATTGAAAATTATTCCCAGATTTGAGGCAGAGGAAGAGAAAGGTATATGTGTATTATTATAACTTAATGTTGGTATGTCACTGCAGTTAATCAACTTCTTCATAGGTCGGCTTCCAAGAATCAGAGCTTGAGATTTATTTGGGCTAACTACCAGACCAAAAGATTTAGCCCACTTATATATTTCATTCAAATCCTCGTTCATTTCCCTGACAGCTTCTGCTATATTTCCGATACTAAAGTGACGATAGAGCTGGAGATCGTCAGCATAAAGATGAAAATTTGATTTAATTATAGAAGTAATAGTGTTAATAAATGATGAAAATAAAATTGGAGAAAGGACACCACCTTTTATACAAGCAAACTAGTAGATGGCTCTCTTGATGGACATAGACAACTTAATGGTTAATGGATTTTACGCGAGTTAAATTTTATTTTATTTTTTATTCATATCATAAGATAGCAAACAAGCAGATGACTCTTTTGATGGAAAGATACAATCATTGAATATAATAACCAAAAAAGTTAATGACGCATTGCTTGTATTGTATCCTTGAGGCGGGGTCTTAATGCCACATGCATAAGTTTACCGGCAACCTTACCCTCCAAATCGGAACACGATAGAGACAAGTACTGACGCTAATGCGGCAAGAAAAGGTAAGGCGTTGTTACCATACCCGAGCAAGACAATGCAGAACTCTACAACCTAGTAGCCACAATAGTAGTAACCCACACAGCCAATCGGACGGCAGTTAGCCTATTCTTGAAAGGAGCCCGGACCAACACTGGAGAAACTTTGTTTTGTGACAGTACATTCACCACTAGACGTTAATTAACTAAATCCTCCGTTAGTCGAGTGGTTAGCGACCTTGACTACGTAATCGATGGGGCTCGGGCTCGATCCCCAACGGGGACAAGCATTTGTGTGATGAGCATAAGTGTTTATATTTCCGGGTTTGGGTGTTTTATTATGTATGTAAAAGTATTTATATATGAATTTCTAACATTGACTAACAGCCATAACACAAGCAAATAATTTGCTTACTTTGGAGTTAGATCAATAAGTGTAATTTGTCCCGTGAATATTTATTTATTTATTTATTTATTTATTTATTTATTTATTTATTCGTTCGTTCGTTCGTTCGTTCGTTCTTTCGTTCGTTCCTTCGTTCCTTCGTTCCTTCGTTCCTTCGTTCCTTCGTTCCTTCGTTCCTTCGTTCCTTCGTTCCTTCGTTCCTTCGTTCCTTCGTTCCTTCGTTCCTTCGTTCCTTCGTTCCTTCGTTCCTTCGTTCCTTCGTTCCTTCGTTCCTTCGTTCCTTCGTTCCTTCGTTCCTTCGTTCCTTCGTTCCTTCGTTCCTTCGTTCCTTCGTTCCTTCGTTCCTTCGTTCCTTCGTTCCTTCGTTCCTTCGTTCCTTCGTTCCTTCGTTCCTTCGTTCCTTCGTTCCTTCGTTCCTTCGTTCCTTCGTTCCTTCGTTCCTTCGTTCCTTCGTTCCTTCGTTCCTTCGTTCCTTCGTTCCTTCGTTCCTTCGTTCCTTCGTTCCTTCGTTCCTTCGTTCCTTCGTTCCTTCGTTCCTTCGTTCCTTCGTTCCTTCGTTCCTTCGTTCCTTCGTTCCTTCGTTCCTTCGTTCCTTCGTTCCTTCGTTCCTTCGTTCCTTCGTTCCTTCGTTCCTTCGTTCCTTCGTTCCTTCGTTTCTTCGTTCCTTCGTTCGTTCCTTCGTTCGTTCGTTCGTTCGTTCTTTCATTCATTCATTTATTTATTTATTATTTATGTGTCCGGAATCGAACTCGAGTTCTGTTGAATAAATTACCAGGATTGCTAACCACTCGACTAATGCGGCGGTAAGTTGTTAATAAATTAAAATATATATTTTTAGAATAGTATCGGATATTCTATTTTTACTTATAATAAAAAAAATCTTAAAAAATAATTTAAAAAGATGAGACAGTAAATATGTAGTTTTACTATTGTGTTATTTTTTAATACATATTTCACATCGTCCACAGAGCTTGAAAAGCTGTTAAAAGAGCAAATAAAATTGTTATTTCAATCGAATGGTTTAATTAAATGACCTCAAAACTACAATGCGATATCGACCAGAAACCGCTACAAATTAAATATTGACATGATATGATTCATACCTCAATTTTTACACTTTTGTTTCGTTTTGTTTACGCAATTACACGAATATTCAGAACGATATTTCATATTGCAGCGGTATTTTTAATTTGGAAACGGAATCTCCCAATATCACCTTTATCCTATCTGAAATTCACGTTAAAATTAAATACAAACTTGAATTTTTGTAAAGTGTGCGAAAGTAAAAATTTAATTTTTTTGTTTATAATTTTACCACATTCTTTATTAGCACATCACGACAAAATTTGAAATTCTACCAACACTATATTGATATTTGGAACTTTCCAGTTCACAAGGCATTTTTCACCTTGCACGACTACTCGGTGAAACCAATGATTGTGTTTGCGAATCGATACGACGTAGAAGCCTCAAGAAAAGGGCTTATTCATTCCTCAGATGTCGGCTACGACTCTACAAGACATCTGGTATTACACATGTTCCTGGGCGGCAGTACCATGAAATACCTCAGTTTTCGTCGCATATTCTATAAAATAGCGTACATAGAGTAGCGTTATTCTGATCTTTAAAATTAAAATTATTTCACTAGCTGGGCGACCGAGTTTCATTTTGAATGATAGTTTTTCATGTGAAATTATCACGGAGATAACACTTCGATCTATTTTAATAGTAAAACACTATCAAACTACAAAATTTTCTTAAAATCGTTAGAGGCGCTGTGATGAAACCAATTATGTACAAATAAATATACAACAAATGCTCGTTTTAATAACAAGCAAAAAAATAATAACTCAATTGACGCATTGCCATTAATTCAGTTAAATATTTAATTTCACTTTATTGCTTTATTAAAATTAAACTACAAATATATATGTCATACAGATAACAAAGATAAAAATGGTACCTTGCTATTCATACGGCTGAGGGTTACATTTATATGTATAAGTTTACAAACTACAATCGTACAATAGAAAGTATTGTCGATATGGCAACCTATTTGACTTCTTATAAGTCGCCAGTCAGATTTTGTAATGATACATGTAAATGGTATGGAATAAGGAGATATGTGATTGAGTTACTGGATAAAAATTAAAAACAACAAAAAAAATATAGTTATACGTATGTATATTTAGCGATCAGTACAATCGACGTAATCGATCATATAGCAAAGAAGAATTTTGCCACGTCAAACGTGTCGACAACTGAGCTCAGTGGAAGAGCGTCCCGGCTTTAGGGAGACGGTCGCAGGTTCAATCCCTGCATGTCAATATTTTTCTTTGTTGTTTTTAAAGCTTTTCCAATTTTCTCAAGCACGGGATGAGTGCTATTACACAAAAATAATAAGTTAGTGGATTTTTATGAAAAATACATTAAATGAAAAATACATATCTAAAAAGCAAGAAATTCGTATGCCACCAAAATCCAAGTATCAAACGAATAGGTTTCCTTTATGTTCTTCTATTTTGCTATTTACGTATTATGTGTATTTCCCTGTTTCCAGATATTATGAGTATCAAAACACAATGAACATTCAATTCGATCGAGATACGTCATATTAAATCAATTAACAAGTGGAGGGTTACATAATTTTTTTTGCGCCAACCAACTGGGAATGCAATTTTTACAACATTTTTTCGATTGAACCGTAACAGGTATTAACAATAATTCTTAGAAAAACACTAAAAAATAACTCTACTGGAACTGAATTCTATTCTCTAAAAGTTACCTTATATAATATTGATTGAAGGACTTCAGCGCTTGCGGGACGAAAAAGAAAAAAATCTTTTGGCTTCGGGCCAAGATAAATTGGATTTTATCCAAGTCACACTCGACTGATTGTCGAACTCCTCCGGAGTCTGTCATTAGTGAATTCTCATCTAAGTCAATCCGCTAATTAATTAAAATAATAGTCCTTGACTTTATAACGTCTATCACTTGTATCTCTCGTAATCGTAAGGTTCTTGTTACGTTCTCTAATATTATAAAACACGGATATATAAATACAAGCCTCTAATTAAACCCTCAGTGATAGTAATTCAACATTAATACCAGATATTAACGAAATAAAAGGATACATATAATATTATTAACATATCTGTTATCTTCATCTAAAATTTAACTACACCACGAGATAGCAAAACCAATTAAAAATTTGCAGGTCACGCATAGTAGAGTATGGAGCACTAAAAATTTGAGGACATTTTGTTTAGTTCACATAATTTCTTTTTAATATAGCTTTTGACTCGTAACAACTATGATGATAGAGTTTTATTTGATAGCACGCTTTTAGATTTTTTTTTATAGAAGAGGGGGCAAACGAGCAGGAGGTGCTCGTTTGCCCCCTCTTGGTAAGTGATCACCGCCGCCCATGGACATCCACAATACCAGAGGTCATGCAGTTGCGTTGCCGGCCTATTAAGAATGAGTAAGCTCTTTTCCTGAAGGCCCCCAAGTCGTATCCGTTTGGAAACACCCCTGCCGGTAATTGGTTCCACAACGAAGTAGTGCGAGGCAAAAAGTGTCGAGAGAAACGCACAGTTGTGGATTTCCAGACATCGAGATGGTGAGGATGGAATTTCAAATTTTGATTTATCGATTATATGAATAAAAAAATAGTTTTAAATATAGAAGTGACTTTTTAAAGGCTAAACTTTTTATACCCAAATCTCCTAAAATGAAAAATTAAAGCAGGGCCAAGAACGCAAACAGTTGAAGAACGAAAAAAGTATCCAAGCCGATCAACAACGGCATTGATGCGGCAAATCCAAAATATCGCCATCAAAAATATCATCGTTATGTGGAAGTATTCACGTTAAATATACACGACTGGTTCCATTACGCGGCAAAATCCAGATTTTTATATATTTTAGGTTATTAAACAAGCAAATGGCTCTCCTGACGGAAAGAGAGGACGTAAAGAAATATGGAACTTAAAGATTTCTAATAAAACGGTTGATACAAAACTTTAAGATTTATAGGTAATTAAATTTATCTCCTCATAAAGAGCTTTGAATTTGATGGTTTAAGAGCCCACGACACTAAACCTAGTCCCATAAGACTACCGGATGGTATATACATAGTTAGTCCTTACTATAAAACAAATAGAGCAGAGCGGAGTGCCTAAAGTAGGTCTAACACAAATAAACAATACAGTTTACAGAGAGTGGTTAAGTGAAGATTGACATATTTGAATATATAGATGAATATCATATAGACCGTGGACCCAGGAACATTTTTATTTTTTTGGTTTTAAGGAGACGCCCATCTTTTCTCTCCTTGAAAAATCTCGAATCTTGGAACCAATAAAGGCAGGAAGATTCAAACATGTTAATTCGGTAAAGGAAAAATATTGATTAATAACAATAATTATTTTTTTCACTTTAAACACTTGATTACTTTATGAAAACCATGACTAAATTTTTGTCATACACATTCGATGGATTTTCTGACGAGTCTTCTAAAGATTTTTAAATTGATATTAATCAGTTTAAAAACAACCTAACTTTTCACAACTTATTAATTATTATTAATTTAATTCCAGGATAACTTTTCCGACACGTAAAGTGGAAACTTTTCTTAATCCGACACGCTAAAGTTTTCTTTTTTACCTAACTTTATTAGTTAGCCGATTCGAGATTTTTCATTGCTAGAAAAAATAGACGTCTCGTCAAAACGAATTTATTCACAAAAATTCAGCTTATTAATAATGAAAAATAAAAATGTTCCTAGGACCACGGTCTATATGATATTCATCTATCTATATTAATATTATAAATGCGAAAATTTGCATGTTTGGATGAATAGATGTTTGTTACTCAATGACGCAAAAACTACTAAACGGATTTGGATGAAATTTGGCACACAGGTAGATGACTGGAAATAGCACATAGGCTACTTTTTATCCCTGAAAAATTAGGTGATCCCGCGGAATTCACCAAAAACTGTTATAATGCAGCCGGCTGCAGCTAGTATAATATGAACACAATAAAACTGTAACACCCGAAATCCAATTTCCTGTAGCTCTGGAACTCTGCATCAAATCTTCGGGAAGTAAACAGGGAGTTTACTTCCCACATGGTGTCATTTTAACAAAAAAATGAATTTTCATAACCGGTTCAAAAATGACCGAGTTTTGAGGCTATATACATAAAAAATTACAACCAAATTGAGAACCTCCTCCTTTTTTGGAAATCGTTTAAAAACCATAACTGTCGCAGTCGTATGAGAACATCACGTGTCATGTAAAAAATATAAACATAAAAAAATTAGTTAATTTAAATTATTTCTAAAATGTAAATAAAGTAACTGTCAAGGAGTATACAGTATAGAGTATACAGTTTTTTTTAGTGCTAATTTATTGAACTTGTATAAATATATTTTAACCAATAAATTTAAAAAAAATATATGATAGTACTACATTTACAATTTCCCAACGGTATTAGGTAACATAATGCGAAAGGCAGCTTTTCCGTATTCCATAATTCCGCAGCGTCTGACACGGACCTTACATATTTCTACCCCAATAGCGTCAATGCTTCATAGTATCATGTTGCTGTTTGGGGGACAAGGTAGCTTATAAACTTAAGAATGTACATTGCCTTTAACATCTTTAGTGTCTATAAGTGATGGTTATATTTTTCCATCAGGAGCGCCATCTGTTTGTTTGCTATACTTTAATATAAAAAAGTAAGTATTTAGCAACGTACCATTAACATCTTTAGTGTCTATAAGCGATGGTCGTATTTTTCCATTAGTATCGTCATCTGTTTGTTTGCTATATCTTGATATAAAAAAGTAAGTATTTAGCAACGTACCATTAACATCTTTAGTGTCTATAAGCGATGGTCGTATTTTTACATTAGGAGCGTCATCTGTTTGTTTGCTATACTTTAATATAAAAAAGTAAGTTATTAAGAGCAGGCAGAGAATAATCCGATGGGGTTACTCTTTGCTTGCTTATGGGGCAAATGATGATTTGTCTGATATATCCTGTAGAGTTGGAATTACTTTAATAAACAAAACTCGTAATTTCTAAATCATAAACGTACATGCCCCAACGAACGCATAACCTATATTATGAGCTTAGTAAAAGTAGCATGACCTACTTAACGAGATAAAACAGAGAACTTTATCTTGGTTAATGTGCCATAAAACTCTATATAACACTGAATCTCTATCGGTCTTATTAATAAACACAGGATTAGCTAGTAGTTCACCCCTATCTATGAAGTTACGATGGCTCAAGTTTTTATATGATTCTTATATTTACGTATTCTACAGATTATATAATGGGGAGTGTTCTGATAAGCCATTTCAATTAGTACTTGCATCCACTTTCTCTTTTAAATATCCTCCCCCAGCTTGGTCCGGGCTTTAAAAGAATTAGATCATCTGTCATTCTGTTAGATAATTCATAAAAAGCAAACGATAAGAAAAACATGTCACTGCCATCGCGACTATTAGATTATAGAGTTCCACATCTTAGTACCACCGCCTTAACTATCCCTTTCACAATAGCATCAGTATTTGTCGATAGCGATATTTATTTCAATTTGGAAGATCAGATAGTCGGTAAACTTATCATAAGTTGTGGAATTATCATCCCGCCATACGACGCGCTATTAACATCTTTGGTATCTATAAGCGATGATATCTCTTTCTATCAGCATAGCCATCTGCTACCTATGATATATAAAAAACATATTCCCCCCCCCCCCCCCCCCGCACACTATGAATGCGCAATCAAAAGAGAATCTACCCCAGGGGGGTACCACTTGCACCAGCAGTGGAGAATCCCCCCCTGAGCGTCCGTGCTCTGGATTCCAGCCAGGTCATGGATGCTCAGGCTGCCCTGCGTATTCTGGGGGGGCAAAATTGCGCTCATAGACAATCCTGTCCGGGGCAAACAGGGCAAGAAAGCCATGGCACCCTCTACCACGCTTACTGTGGATTTCTGTAATGTCAGGGGGCTTCATTCCAACTTGAACGCCGTCCACTACCATCTCGAGACGGCGAAGCCAGCTTTGCTCTTTTTGACCGAGACGCAGATATCTTCTCCGACTGATACTTCTTACCTCTCCTACCCGGGGTACAAACTGGAACATTCCTTTGTACCGCGGGCTGGGGTGTGCGCATACGTCAGAAAAGATATCTGTTACCGGCGCCTCGGCAGACTTGAAGGTCAGGACCTATCCATCCTCTGGTTACGCGTAGCTTGCGACGACCATCCACGCAGCTACGCGTGCCTATACAGGTCCCATGGCGGGAATACTGAAGTTGACCGGCTCCTTGAGCATTTAGTAGCAATTAAAAACGATGCACGAGCCCAAAAATTAACGTCTCTCCTCCATTCAGTAAACTTGTGCTCCCTTTCTTTATCTGCCACTCATCATTTTCCTAATACAAACCCATCTCTTCTTGATCTTATCATAGTGTCGCATCCAGAATACGTTAGTACCTTTGGACAATTTCCTTCATCGTTCTCATACCACGACCTCATCTTCCTCTCCTACAAAATAACTCCGTCAAAACGTAAAATAAACTATGCTTTTCGTCGGTGCTACAACAATATCAATTTGGAATCTCTAAAAAACGCTTTTAAAAACATCGACTGGACCGCAATTGTCAATGCGTTTGATCTAGATTCGAAGGTTGAGCAGCTCAACTCTATTATTTTGAAAATTTTTGACCTTTATGCACCGGTAAAAAAACTACGTATTAAACATAAACCTGCACCGTGGATTACTGAGGACTTAAAACGTTTAATGGCCAAACGGGATAAAGCGAATCGTCTGTATAAAAAATTTCCTTCAGAGCTTAGTTTGTCTACCTATAAATCTTTGCGCAATCAGTGTAATCGTTTATGCCGTGTTGCCAAACTACTTCTCATAATTATAATTCCTTAGATCTAAACTTATTAAATGCCAGCTTCACAGCACTGCCGATTTTGCTGCATGGTCCAGATAAAGCGATTACTCTGTCTGACATTTCTTCTAGTACTCGTCCGACGTGTCCATTGTTTAATTTCAAACCAGTTAGTGAAACTGAGGTCAAGAAGCACATGCTTTCAATTAGTTCTTCCGCAATAGGAAGCGACCAGCTTAGTTCTAGAATGTTTCATCTTGTTCTTCCTGAAATACTTTCTATCCTTACTCACATTTTTAATTTTTCTTTATCGTCAAGTACTTTTCCATCGCAGTGGAAAAAAGCATTTGTAATCCCTATTCCCAAAGTTCCTAATCCTATATCTACTTCCCATTATCGTCCAATTTCAATTCTACCGTACTTATCCAAAGTGCTCGAGCACATTGTTCACTCTCAACTGGCTGATCATTTGCGAGTAAATAGCCTACTTAACCCGTACCAGTCGGGCTTCCGGCCTGGACACAGCACTGTCACGGCACTGGTAAAGGTAACTGACGATATTCGTTCAGCTATGGATATTAAACAATTAACTATTGTTGTGCTTCTTGACTTCAGTAGCGCTTTTAATTCAGTGGACTTTGAGGTTCTTATCGCTATCCTCAAATCACTAAACATATCTGACGATGCGGCTAACTGGTTTAACAGCTATCTCCGGGGTCGCTCTCAGCGTATTCAAGTGGATGAGTTATCCTCAGATTGGGCTAATCTACTGGCAGGTGTCCCTCAAGGAGGAGTGCTTTCTCCCCTTCTCTTTTCTACTTTTATAAATAAAATTACTGAAGTTATCTCTTCTAGCTTTCATTTATATGCAGACGATTTGCAAATCTATCGTCAATTTAGTGTCATGGATGTAGCCAAGGCTATTGACTCGATAAATTTGGATCTTGAAAGGATTCACGCTTGGGCAAAAGCTTTTGGGCTTACTGTCAATCCATCGAAGTCCAAGGTTTTAATTGTAGGCAGTAGGTATATGTGCAAAATCCTTGGTAACATAAACCTTCCTCAGGTTGTTTATGATAACACAGTTATTCCAATATCAAACTCGGTCAGTTACTTGGGTGTAACAATTTCAAACGATTTATCATGGGATTTGCATATTAACAGCATAAGTAAAAAAGTTCACTTTGCTCTGCACTCTCTAAAACACTTACAAAATTATTTGCCTTTTAAAACAAAGATATTACTAATGCAGAGTCTCATACTACCTATCATCGATTATGCGGATGTTTGTTTTATTGATGCTACTGAAGAACTGGTGAACAAATTAGAGAGGCTGCAGAATCTCTGTATCAGATTTATTTTTGGTTTACGGAAGTATGACCATGTCTCTAACTTTAGAGCTCAACTTAAATGGCTTCCAATACGGCTGCGTAGGAACACTCATATTCTTTGTCTTCTTTTTAATATTCTGTTTAATCCTAATGCACCAAGCTATCTGCGTGATGGGTTTTCTTTCTTGCATCCACCTGGATCACCTTGTAGATTAAGTGTTACTGCCCTTTTAAAATGTCCCCCACACAGTTCAAAATTTTTATCAAATTCTTTCCATGTTCAAGCTGTCAGGTTATGGAACTCACTACCGCCCAAGATCCGTATAAGTCAATCTCTTCCAATTTTCAAAAAGAGTCTAAGAGAACATTTTCTTGCTGGGTCTCCATAGTATTTTTATTTTTTATTTTATTTTTTATTTTTTCTTTCATTTGCATCGATTGTTGTTCACTTTTAAATATTATGTGGATAAATTTAATGTATCAAGACTGTTATATTCATATGTATCTAGTTTTATGATTATTGTACACTATTTTAACATCTCAATAATTATTGTGTTTACTCTTATTCGGGTCAGCTGGAAGAAATCTCTTTTTTTAGGGATAAGCTCGCCCATTGTACAGTCTGTTTTTAATAATTCTCTATGTACTACTTCTCTTTTAATTGTGTACAATAAAGTATTAAATAAATAAATAATAAATAAATAGTAACGGCTGTAGATTCCGTGTTAGAGCAGACCCCCTCCACAGAGATCGTGATCTTGGGCGATTTTAATGCCCACCACGCCGAATGGCTTTGTTCGCGCACCACCGATCATGCGGGGAGGTCTGTTCACGATTTTGCCTTGGCGTATGGTCTTACACAACTGGTAACTTCGCCCACACGAGTTCCCGATGTGGATGACCATATGCCTTCACTGTTGGACCTTCTGCTGACCTCTCATCCGGACCATTATCAGGTATCGGTATTCGTCCCACTTGGTTCGTCAGACCACTGCCTGATCCGGAGTAAAGTGCCGGTTTCGCGCCTATCACGGCCTCCTTTAGCAGGCTGTCGTCGCGTTTGGCACTTTAGGTCAGCAGATTGGGACGGGATGCGGTCTTTTTTTGCGTCCTACCCATGGGGGCGGTTGTGCTTCTCGCTGGATGATCCGAATGTCGTCGCAGACTCTATTGCCGATGTGGTGCTGCAGGGCATGGAACTTTTCATTCCATTTTCTGCGGTACCAATTGGTGGTAAGTCTCAGCCTTGGTTTAGTCGCTCCTGTAAAACGGCTTCGCGCCGCAAGCAGGAGTGCTACCGGGCTTGGGCTGCAGCGTCCGTATCTTGTGATGAAAACCCAGCACATTACGTAAGAAGTACAATTTCGCCTCGAGGTACTTCAAAAGAGCTATCGCCAAGGCAAAATCGGAACACATTGGCAGAATTGGTGAGAAATTATTTCGCCTTCCTTCGGGCACTCGTGCGTTCTGGTCTCTCGCCAAGGCTGTCTTAGGGAATTTCTCACAGCCCTCTCTTCCATCCTTGCACGGAGACGATGACTCTCTGGCCCATACCGCAAAGGAAAAGGCCGATCTCCTGGGCTCCTTCTTTGTGGCCAACTCGACTCTGGATGACCAAGGGAACGCACCGCCTACCATCCCGCAGTGTGATAGTTGTATGCCACAACTACAATTTCGGCAATCATCTGTACGTAAAGCACTACTTTCCTTGGGCATCCATAAGTCGAGTGGGCCGGATGGCATCCCTCCGATTGTGCTAAAAATGTGTGCTCCAGAGTTGGCACCAGTATTAACACGCCTATTCCGGCTCTCCTATTCACTCGGCGTGGTACCGAATTCGTGGAAGACAGCTTTGGTGCATCCCATCCCTAAAAAAGGAGATCGCTCTAACCCGTCTAACTATCGGCCCATAGCCATAACCTCCTTGTTCTCCAAAATTATGGAGACAATCATCAACTCTCAGCTCTTCAAGTATTTAGAAGAGCACCAGCTGATTAGCGACCGTCAGTACGGTTTCCGTCGCGGCCGCTCAGCTGGTGACCTTCTAGTATACCTAACTCATCGATGGGCGGAAGCAGTTGAGTCCAAGGGGGAGGCACTGGCAGTTAGTTTGGACATAGCGAAGGCCTTTGATCGGGTATGGCACAAAGCGCTTCTCGCGAAGCTGCCTTCCTATGGGCTTCCTGAGAAATTATGCGAGTGGATCACCAGTTTTTTGGCTGACCGGAGCATCAAGGTCGTTGTCGACGGTGCATGCTCCGACCTTAAATCTGTCAATGCTGGTGTTCCCCAAGGCTGCGTGCTATCACCGACACTGTTCCTTCTCCATATCAATGATATGATGCGAATTAGCAACATACATTGCTATGCGGATGACAGTACTGGTGATGCTACATACTCCGGCCGTAGCAGTATTTCTCGGGAACACGTCGAAGAGTGCCGAAACAAGCTTGTGTCTGAAGTCGAGAATCGACTTACCGATGTCTCGGAATGGGGTCGCCAAAACCTGCTTATTTTTAACCCCAAGAAGACACAGCTTTGCGTGTTCACCGCAAAAAAGACGCCCTTTGTCGTATCACCTCGATTTGAGGATACTCTCCTGACAGCCTCAGCTAGTGTCGGAATCCTGGGAGTTGACATATCGAATTACGTTCAGTTTTGCGGTCATTTGGAAGGCAAGGCTAAACTAGCCTCCAAAAAGCTCGGTGTGCTCAGCAGAGCGAAACAGTACTTTTTGCCGGTCCATCGCCTTCAACTTTATAAGGCACAGGTTCGGCCTCACATAGAGTACTGTTCGCATCTCTGGGCCGGAGCTCCTCAGTACCAGCTTCTTCCTCTTGATCGCATTCAGCGTAGAGCGGTTCGAATCGTTGACGACCAGGCCATTTCGAAACAGCTTGACTCTTTGGCATTGCGCAGAGATGTAGGTTCTCTCTGTGTCTTTTATCGTATATATCATGGAGAGTGTTCCGACGAGTTGTTTGGATTAATTCCTGCCGCCGAATTCCACCATCGGACATCGCGTCATAACTTGAAGTTCCATCCTCACCATCTCGATGTCTGGAAATCCGCAACTGTGCGTTTCTCCCGACACTTTTTACCTCGCACTACTCTGTTATGGAACCAATTACCGGCAGGGAGGGGTATTTCCGAACGGATACGACATAGGGACCTTCAAGAAAAGAGCTTACTCATTCTTAAAAGGCCGGCAACGCAACTGCAAGACCTCTGGTATTGCAGATGTCCATGGGCGGCGGTGATCACTTACCATCAGGTGCACCTCTTGCTCGTTTGCCCCCTCTTCTATAAAAAAAAAAATAGACATTTCACTAGCATTGTGACCGCTTTGATTCTAAGCAGAAACAATAATACGTATATTAATAACGGTCGTTAAAATTATTACTATTAACTAAAAATAATTTATTAATTTTTATTTATTAAAAAATAATTGATAAATAATGAGTAATGAATTAAAAATCTACTTTAATAGTTTACTACAAAACTGAATAACATTTTTTTAAAGTTTTTTGAAGGGGCTCTATTGGGAGATCTTTCAAAAATAGCTCTGTCAAAGGATCAGATTTATAGTTTAACAATTATAACATTTTCAATATTCGCTTTAATAGTAGTAAGTAGCTTATAACTATTGTATAATTAATAAAAAAAACGCATTTTTTTTGCTGGCTGATTATTGTTTTTTTTATCTATCCAGCAATCAATCTTTTTTTATTTTATTTAATATGTTCAATACATTTTATTTCAAATAATCACTGGCTCGTGCAAGTAAATAAAAAAATAATTAAAAAGCGGAGGAAATTTGGAGCTATGAAAATACGGTCAAAAAGGTTGCTCTTTCTGACCGTATTTTCATACCTCCAAATTTCCTCCGCTTTTTAATTATTTTTTAAGATTTCAAAAATCTAAAGTAGGTTAAGAGATAAAATTAGGTTTTGAGAGCAAAAGACAAATTCCTTTTTATTTTTTACATTTTTTTTATAATTTTGTATTTTTTCAAGCGGAACTACGTTAAAAAAAAATTAAATGTAATTCTGAATCGTATGACACTCCACCCATATTTTATCAAAACCGCTAAAAACTAGACGAGAAGTATTCGGTAGGTTTTGATTCTTTTATAAAATCGCAAAATATGGGAAAGTTTACGCCATAAACTTCACATTTCTACCACTACTTTGCAAGTACTTTGCAAGTACTTAAACAAGTGTTATTTTTTCACAAATTTCTTAGCTAAAAAAGACTGTAGACTGAAGCATTCGACATAAACTACAATTTCATACCCCTCTAGGCATTCAAAAACTAGGTCTGGATAAACGGACAGCCGGACGGAAAACAAAATGATCCTATATGGATTCTGTTTTTTTATTTTGAGGTACAGAATCCTAAAAATCACATATTATCAATTCCAATGTAAGCAGCACACCAAATTTCTCTGTATTATATTTTGGAACTAGTATTTTTTACAACAAAGATATCACAAAAACTTGAAAAAGTAATGTCCATAAAAAAATATGGGAATGATACTCTAGGGTATTCTTCATGAAAGTAAACTTCCACGTGTGATTGGTTGCCTGAAATAAAACGTCATTTCCATTCACACGTTATACTGATCTCCTTTAAAGTATTCAGGGCGCGAACACGAGTCATATAAAATGTATGGTCCCGATGGAGATGGAGGATTTTATAATACTTCAAGTCTGTGGTTTTGTGAATACGTATGTCTGCAGTTTACTATTCTTGAGATGGATTTATTCGTACATTCAAGTTGATAAATTGAGTTTTAAATATGTATAAATAGAACGGCTAAAATAGAAAAGGTATTGTTTCGTTCATTTTCAAACTTGGCCATTGAAATAGAGAGAAATTATATTTGTGTTTCCTTGCGCTTATATCTGTTAGGTTTTCATTTAATAAAGCAAGATTTTGTCCGACATTGCTATAAATGTGCAAACTATTTCTTTTGCACTGGTATCCCTAAAAAATTCTTGAGTTAAAAACGGCTGTTAGACACGTTCACTTTTGAAAGGAAAGGAAGCAAGACGTACCCAAAAGTTAGCCTTCATTGTGATCATTTTTGAACATGCATAATTAATTTAAGGTAATGTAGTTGTTAAGTTATATTTCTTTATAAGAATGAGAATTAATAATATGTAGAGTAATAGAAAAATAAAATAAAGTTGTCAGAATAATTATTTTAGTCATATTGAGCGATGTAAATGAAATATCAAACCAAATTGGTACAGAAGTCAATCTACATACAAAGCGCACTCTTGGTCACGCGTCAGTGAATTTTTTGTGCAGGTTTGTAATAGGTATAATAATAACATTATAATATTTAAGTTATTATTAGTTTACATTTCCGCTCTTTCTGTTTCATTCTCAATAACAAATCTGATACGAGTACCACTACGTTAACAAACTTAGCGACAGCCGAGCGTAGGTATGAAAAGTGAAGTATATTCTACAATTTTTTTGCCGGCACTTGGTGAAACTTCATTTTAATATAATATTTTATCACTTGTACTATTACACAATAAAGCTATTAACATTTATTAAATATTCGTTGCCGTCAACCCTACGTCAGTTACGGCAACGAATATTTTGAAGGTAGGATGTGCATTTGCCTTCAAATTTGTTATTTTGTTGACATTTAATTTTGTGTTTAGTTTGTAACTATAAAATGCCCTGATGATGCTTGTGTACGCGAAACCGGTTGGTAATAAATGGTAATAGCTTTATTGTGAAATAGTACAAGTGTATAAGTGATAAAATATTACATTAAAAGTGAAGTACATATATTAGTTAGACTTCTGTATCTATTTATTTTGTGGTTTTGATGAAAAAAGGTCGGCAAAAATTTTGCTTTATTTTTTGTAGCGTCTTGAAGTATCAGTTATATTTATGCGGGTACCTCATGTTGAATGCCGTATTTTTTATTATTTATTACATATTTGTAATTTTAGAGAATTTAAGACTATAATAGAAAAAAGTAGAACAGTTTGCCGATGTTCTTTTATCAAATTCTTGTAATAACTTATCAGATCAGTATTCTTATAAACCGTCTTCCTTTCTTTCATTTACCGCCCCGTTGTTCGAGTCGGTCGAATTAGTTAGTTAGCGACCCTGACGGCGCAATCGACGGGGCTCGTGTTCGATCCCTGACGGGGACAAGCATTTGTGTGATGTGCATAAATGTTTACATTTCCAGGTTTGGGTGTTTGTTAAATATACTCCAGTATTTATATATGTATTCCTATGTATTTGTATCGTTGACTAATATCCATAACATAAGTAAATAATTGGCTTACTTTAGGGTTAGATCAGTAAGTGTAATTTATCCCATGAATATTTATTTATTTCAAAAAAAAAACTTTCAATGTTTTGTCATGACCATATTTCTACAAAACCCTAAAAATCGCCTACTTTTATTTTCCTAAAAATAAAAAAGTATCATAAAACAGCATTCTCTCTTTATTCGATTAGTAATTTATCTAAGACATTCTAGCGCTCTAGAAAAGATTCACTGAGGATAGGAATGCCAATATTCTAGCAACGAATTAATTTGAATTAATGCGAACGAAATCAGTGTAGGAAACTTAATGGAATTCCTTTCTAGAAACTTTTATGTCTTCGGACTTACTAATTTTGTTGCTTTTTTATCATACCGTCTGTTACATTATGCTAACTGACTGGCTAATGAAAATTATCATCAAAATCGGTTTGGTGTCTTAGCTGTGAAAGTGTAACAGAGACAGACTTTTTCGTTTATAATAGTATGATATATAGCATATAGTATGGATATAGATAGATTCGAGTTTAATATTAAATCATTACAAGAACATATCACTGTGTGGGGTATCGTCAAAGGGATTGCTTTGAAATTAGATACTCTTGTTAAATATACATCATTATTTCTTTCAACCTCATCAGTTACGCCCGCTTTCATAAAGACAAGCCCGCTGCGTTTCAGTTGCTTTTCGATGTATGATCGTATTTCCAATCAAGCAGCAAAAATTCAAAATTGCCTGTAAAGCATATATTTTTAACATAGTATTACAAACTGGCCAAAACTTAGCGCAATGTTATGATACATTCAGATGTGAACAGCTATTAACGGCTATCGTCACGAACGCTCGGGCTGCGTGTGCCATATGGAATGATGAAATGGTACTGGAATTCCTCCTTAATTATGGAGTTGAGCCCATAATGTGGAATCCAAAAAATATGAATCACAAAAAAATATTTTAATAACAAATTAATGTAATGCACACATGTAAGAAGTAAAAAAAAAATAAAGAAACTCGTCGTCCATAATTACATTTGTAATACGTTTTTAAAATGACTTCAGCCATCTTGAATTATGGCACGATAATTCAAAATATAGTATGAGTGAATGGATGAATGATAACTCTTTATTGTGCACATAATTACAGTAAAAATACAAGCTAAGTACAAATAATTGATTTTGAATGAATGATAATTACAGTGAAAATACATGCTAAGTACAAAAAAATAACCTATGTTTGAACCCGGATCTTCAACTGGATGATCCAATTTAGTTACTGTATTATTTTAATCAGAAGTCTTGTTTAGATGATTTCTAGCTATATTGGTGGAAATAGGAGCAACCGTCTCCAAGATATTCACCTTTTTGGCACTAGCATCAAGAGGGCCTTTTGATAATTAGCTACTTGTGGAAATTCTGTCAATATGAAACAGTTGACAAGATCTCCCTAAATATTCCAGCTAAAAATTGTTTTTACAAACCTACGATATTTTTTAAAAACCTATCCAGCAATACCCCACAATATGGGTACACGAGAAAAAAATTAACATCTACACTTTACATGTAGAGAAGCTACCAAAAAAAATATTTATCAAGATTTTATATATTTTTTTATATCACCACTTAGTTGCCGTGACTAGTATGTTTATTCATGCCAAATAAAAAATTTCTAGTACTAAGGATCTCTGAGCGGAAGGATGGACAGACGAATGGACATAGTGAAACTATAAACTGCAAATACTGAAGGAGAATGTACGCAATGCTGATGCTAAAATATGTAAAAAATAGGTTCTTAAATTTTGACCTAATTATTCAATTAAAATGTTCGTGTACCTACGGATAACCGCGCATATACATAAAGTTCATTGTTTACAAACAGCGATTTTCTGAACTCGTGACTAGGCTCATTTGCTTACACAATAATATTTTAATAAAATATTTTCGTTGAGGTTTACTATGTAGTTAATAAACAATATTCGCTATTTATTATATCGCTTTTTATTTAATATTATATTAGTTACATATTGTGCCTTTTAATATGTGTAGTCTTTTACCAATGAATATGTTTTTGTAGATATTATTATTATGATTTTGTAGATAAAGGGAGATAAATTTTTCCGGATAAAAAATGTAACAATTTTTTAATTATGTTTCAGATATTACTATGGCAACACAAAATATCTGCCGAAAATTGACGACAGACGACGAGCGCTATCAATATCAAGCACGCTGTGGCCACTGACTTGACATTGTGTTGTCTAGTCTAAAATATTAGCTAAATTTTAAGGAAATTGAAGAGTATATATGAGCATTTTAAAATACCAAAATCCTTTTTTAAAACAATCATTTCATTATTTTTTTATAATGTTGACCTTCCTATGTGTTATTTTAGGGTTGGATAGGGTTTTTGTTACTCACTGTATGAGTATAAAAATCACAAAAATCCCACAAAATATTAATGAAATACATACTTCTATATTAATATTATAAACGCGAAAGTTTGGATGTTTGGATACGTTGATTTTTGGATGCTTGGATGGATGGATGTTTGATTGGATGGATGGATGGATGTTTGTTACTCAATCACGCTCAATCAATAAACTACAGAACGTATTGGAATGAAAGTTGGCACACAGGTAGATGATAACCTAAAATAGCATATAAGCTACACGTTTTCATCCCGGAAAAATTAGATGATCCCGCGGGATTCGCCAAGAACTTTTATAATGCATCGAGCTGCACGCTGCAGCTAGTAGTAATATTATAAATGGAAAAGTCTCTCTGTCCGTCTGTCTGTCTTACCACTAAACCGATTTTAGTGAGGATGGAGACAGTTGAAGCTTTGTAATCTAACAAAGGCTATTTTTTTCTAAAATATTGATATTGGGGGCTGCAGTAAAGAAGGAAATATTATATCGATGACATATAACTCTATTCGCGAGCGAAACTGCGCGGGTCAGCTAGTTTAATAAATAGTAATATTATGTCCGCAATATTTATTTCCATGTAAGCCTAATTATTTTCATATTTCAGTAAACATTCAATTCAATTTATAGATTTCAATATATTATCATGTTATTGCAAAATAAATCAAGCAATGTCGATATTTGTTTTCTGGTATTGCTTTATTCTCATATAATAAATTGTTTGTATTATCACAATGTAATAAAGCTAAGTAGTTTGTTTATGGAGTAAATACGTCTTTAAATTTGCTTCCACATTGGGAGGCAATTAAAAAAATCCATTTATCTACACTGATATTATAAAGATGTAAGATTTCTTTGTAATGGGAAAACTCAAAACAACTGATCTGATTAAAAAAAAAATATATAACAATATGAGTTTAGATTGTTACTGACAACTTAGTCTACTATTAAATATTGTTTACGACCTCAACAATAATTTTGTCTAGCATTATAGAGGTTACATATCTAATGACATGTCACTTAAGTATTAAAAATGGAAATAACATATTCACTAAAGATCAAAGTTCGCTATATCTTACCACCTACTTTAACACTAGTAGTTAAAGTAAAATTGCTGGACAAAGTAGACAAATCGATTAGATCGATTCGATTAGAGCAAACAAATTATTTGTTGAACGCTAGTAGTTGGATATTGTCTGTCCGAGCAAAAAAAAAAATTTAACCTTCATGTATGTGTTGGTTCTCTTCAGTGTAGCATGACACACACTTTATTATGCATACCCAAAATTTAGATAGAAGTCAGCAGCAAGATCAAAAAAAATTAAATATATATATATATATATATATATATATATATATATATATATATATATATATATATATATATATATATATATATATATATATATATATATATATATATATATATATATATATATATATATATATATATATATATATATATATATATACATATATATATAAATATAGATATATATAAATATAAAGAACACCCACCTTTTTTGAGGCTAATTTGGCCTTGCCTTTCAAGTGACCACGGAATTGAAAGTTGCTCGATATCAACTCCAAGTTAGGGAAGTATTATATATTAGGAAGTATTTTCGAAGCAAGAATATACAAAGGGAGATTTTTAGTGGGAAATGTGCAAATTTGTACCTTCTTGGGGCCAGAGTGAACTAAGTTTAGTTTATTCGACTTCACTTTGAGGCTGTGGAAAGTTGTTTTTCGCTTTCTGACACAAGCTTGTACCGGCACTCGTTGACATGTTGTCAAGAAACTCCGCCACGGTCGGAGTACAAAGCATCACCCGTACTGTCATCCGCATCCACAATGAATAATATGATTACTGGTACTAAGTATAAATTGCAACTCGCGTACGCGCCGAATTTATAGGTTAAATTCAAAATTTATTTCTCCTGATGTAACACTCGCGGTAACTTCTTTTATCAATCAGATAAGCTCAAATCGGGAGTTGTCTTTTATTTCCCATATTGACAAGCTTGTATAGACTTTCAAATTAACCAGTTTATTTCGCTGAGCAGGAGCAGAATTCTCCAAATACTGGTTACTGAATTAAACCGGAAAAATTCAGAAATATAGAAACCGATAACTGTAATCTACACCACAATCATTTCAGGTATGTGCTCAATAACCCAAACTGGTATAAACATTAAACGGTTACCGAGCCCTGGACTTAGAAACCGGCAAATTCAACCATTATAAGAGAATTTTATGGAGAAAGCAAGGCAAGTCTGGCTGGATCGTAATAACTGTCAATTATTTCCGGCTTTATAGGGCACTTGGCACCATTTTGTATGCATAGGTATTATATTATAAAAATAACAATTACTTTTTGTTCATGAATAATATGAATAGTTAATATGACACGAAATTAGAACTCAATTTGTTTATGTAAACATTTTACCTAGCCACAATCCGTTATTAAATGTGTTAGGATGCGGCCACTACAATTTGATTTAACACAAAACATTATTTCATCTCTATGTATAAAGTTTATGAATATGAAAATACTATATCTTTCTTGTGTTGGTCCGAAAAGGTTGGGCCGATAGAGGCCCGCCATTTTGTCCTCTGATAAGCATCTCGTAATAGTAGGAAATAGGCTAATTCGTTTTTTCACATCGTAATTATCTACCGGGGTATTAAACTTCTACAACGTTCCGACCAGGTTTTAGTATTGCCGCCTTACCTGCTCCTAATACAATAGCATCGATTTTTTTCGCTGTCATGTTTCAATTGTGCTGTATTTGCTAATCTATGGTATATAAAAGAAAAAAATATTTTCAATAAAATATTTGCTTAAAACTGTTTGAATTAAAATTATTCTCTGTCGCGTTCGTAATAACAGCTCTTGTACTTCTCAATAGTAAATTATGTTAAATCCACACAGCAAAACAATTGCACAAACGGGCCGAACTTACGAGGTAATTCAAGAGAGTGCACTTTAGTACAAACGAAAGCTAAAACAAAGTTATTCAGACTGATTTACGTACCTCGGCTGAGCAACGTTGGCGCAAGGACTCAAAAGGCTCAGTAAGCAGTTCACGAAACAAATTATTGCAGGCCATTTCTTAGGAATATGTGCGAATGAACGTAGGATGTATTATTTGAGACACGAGTAAATTTATTCTGTGAACTTAATATAATTAAGCGTTTTTATTTCCAGTATATGGGAAAACAAACTTTGGATGGAATTTATACTTATATCTGAACTATTCACCAAATGATGGCACACTTATTGCAACTCTCAGAAATGAAAGTAACTCAATGTAATAACTCTAAATTAAAAATGTATACACTCAATGTTATAATAACTACATTCCCCTCGCCGGGGAAAAAAATGACCATCGCGCGGGGAGGCGCTGACGAGGAACGTCAGCCAAAACCACGATCCAATCTGGGGGTTAGTCTATTCGGCTAGTAAAATATTTTGCTAATCTCACCTTTTGCGACCTACTTAGCAGGAAGGCAAATGGTTTATTCTTCACAAGCAACTATTCTAATACGAGTTGTCGTTTTCGTTTTTTTATATAAAAATGAAATACAAAGTTTCCTCTTTCTAATACAACGGAAAAACTGTTTCGATGTAGTAATAAAATAACTCCAAAAACGGTAACGCGTAAAAACAATACAGAAATGCATGAATTTTGAGTAATAAACTCGAGAGAGTAGATTAAAAGTGTAACGTTACCCTTCCACGTTGTTACGCACGTAAGCCCTGGGGAAAGCCGTCAGCTTTAGCCATAACATTTTCTTATCAAGACAACACAGTTACTGCCAAGATACCCATTTCCTTTAGATACGGGAATAAGCTACGAATATTTCTTATACATTTTATATTCTTGGTTTTATCAAACTTTTTAAGGTAAAAATGTTTACATAAAATGCGTAGGTTGGCTCTATCTGATATTCCTTTTCGTAAAAAAATACGATCAAATATAATATAATATGTGTTTTTCTGCATTCATATAAAACTAGCGACCTGCCCGCGGTTTCACCCGCGCAGCTTTTGTTCCCGTGGGAATATCGGAAAGGTTTATACACTAAAACCTTCCTCAAGAATCAATCTATCTATTTAAAAAAACCGCATTAAAATCTGTTGCATAGTTTTAAAGATTTTAGCATACATAGGGACATAAGGACGTAGGGACAGACAGAGAAAGCGACTTTGTTTTATACTATGTAATGATAATAACAATAATAAATATTCACGGAATAAATTACACTTATTGATCAAACCCAAAGTAAACAAATTATTTATATGACTTCAGACTGTTTAATCGAAAAAGTATTGGCCTTTAAATGTAATTAAAGCCATCATCACATTAACATTTAAAGTATATTCTTAATAACACCTTTAAAAACCACTTTCATCATGGTTTTTCATTCAAATCAAATAAATAAATGTTGCTGGACAAATTACACGAATTGGTCTACCCTCAAAAAAATTATGTGCTTGTGTTATCCTAATTTCGCACAAGTAGTTATAGATATGGAAAATATATACGTTTTTGCATATTCAACCTTAAGCGCAAGACTTATAGTTGTTTTTACAAAGCAATATACGAAAAGTAATAAAATTGACAGTATCGCAACCGACGTGGTTCTGTTTGAAATAAGCGCACAATATTTAAAATATTGCGCTCATATTTAGAGGACGTTTTTGAGACACTGATTATGTATCTAGTGTTTTTTATATCAATGGTGTTAGTCAACCATATTAATAGATACTTAGAAATACATATATAAATACTGTTACATACGTAATAAACACCCAGACCCAGAAATACAAACATCAATGCTTATCACACAAATGTTTGTCCCTGTCGGGAATCGGACCCGAGCCCCTCGATTAGTAGTTAGGTTTTCTAACCACTTGATCAACGGGACGGTCAAATAACAGTACATAATATCTCCAATGGACGCAACGAAATGAGTTCTAATCTAAAATCTATCGGGCTTAAAGAACTATACACATAAGAGGGTCAATTTAATTTTGTACGTTTTTTATATCCACACAAAAAAGACAACCACACACAAAACGTTAATAGTACGTGTTCTCCGTGTTCGTCCCGGGCTCCTTTGAAGAATAGGCCAACTGTCTTTCTGCCAGGCAGGTCGTAAAAGGCAACCCAGGGGCTATGCGCTTCACTACCATCGTGACTACTAGGTGATAGAGTTCTGCATCGGCTTGACCGGGTCTGACATTACCGCCTTACCTATTCCTGCCGCAATAGCGTCAGTGCTAGTCACTGTCGTGTTCCGGTTTGGACGGTAAGGTAGCCGGTAAACTTATGAATGTGGCATTACACCTCGCCACAAGATAGCAACGAATCATTAACATCTTCGGTGTCTATAGGCGATGGTTGACTCTTTCCATCAGGAGACCCATCTGCTTGTTTGCTATCTTATGATATAAAAAAAGCAAAACTATCTATGTGGTAGGTATGAAATACCGGCCGGCTATCTTACTCTCCAAACCGGAACACGACAGCAGCAGATTATGTAAGGCGGTGTTACATACTAAGACAAGACTAGAATAGAATAGAACTAGAAGACAAGACAAGACAAGAAAGATTAGAATCAGCGTTATTCATTCTAAACATAGACAAGGTCCTATACATATTATATAATACTACTAGCTGTTGCCAGCGACTTCGTCCACGCGGACTTCGCTTACTCCGCACAGCACCTCCCCCGTGGGTGATAGCGTGATAATATGTAGCCTATATGTTGACCCGACCTGTTAGTAATAATCATGCAAAATTTGAAGTAAATCCATGCAGTACTTTTTGAGTTTACCCCGGACATACATACAGACAAACAGACAAACAGATAAACAGACAAACAGACAAACAGACAAAAATTAAAAAAACTATATTTTTGGCTTCGATATCGATTGTAGATCACGCCCCAAGTATTCTTTAAAAAAATATTCAATGTACAGTTTTGACTTTCCTACGATTTTATTATATGTATAGATATGGATTCTAGAAGCATCACATTGTCCGCGCTGAAAACACATAAACAGTCTAGATTAATATCAGTATTAATATTAGTGGACAAATTACACGACTTGATCTAACCCCAAATTAAAACTTAGGTAGTCGCGCGTAGGTTAAAATATTTTAAACTAGCTGCAGCGTGCAGCCCGCTGCACTATAAGGTTTTAGGTAAATCCCGCGGGATCACCTAATTTTTCCGGGATAAAAAGTAGCCTATGTGCTATTTCAGGTTATCATCTACCTGTGTTCCAAATTTCATTCAAATCCGTTTAGTAGTTTTTGCGTGATTGAGTAACAAACATCCATCCAAACATCTATCCAAACATCCAAACTTTCGCATTTATAATATTAATATAGATGTTGACATTAGTTATTGAAATATACATAGATGGTGTGATTCGGATACAGCAATATGTTTATTTATTAGACAGTAAGATAATAATGTAAGCCGCATGCATGCACGAGGGAGCGGAACAGGTAAAAAAAAACTTAAGAGGTGTCAAGGGACACCCGGATGGAACGAAGTTCCTTTCGATTAATTAGTGAAGGAATTGTAATAAAATTTTACTTTTTTAAGTTATAATAATATTTTTTTATTATTTACAAATATAATGTAATATAAACTTAATCGGCAGGCTCAATTTTCGTAATAATAATAGAAATGAAAATATCTGTCTTGCTTTCTATAAGAGAGAGAGAGAAACATGCGCAAGCCGCACAGCTTACAAGCTTACTATGGCAAAAAGTGTCGTGACAACTTTTCGTAAGAATTTTTTCCGTCTAGCCCCCTTTCACAACGCGCGATAAGGAACTTCGTTCCAAAAACAATATAATATATATACCGTACTGTGTAACATCATTATACACGACACACATTATTCATTCACCGCCCCGTTGGTTGAGTGGTTAGTGACTTGACTACGTAATCGACGGAGCTCGGGTTCGATCCCCGATGGGGACAAGCATTTGTGTGATGAGCATAAACGTTTGTATTTCTGGGTTTGGGTATTTGTTAAATATATTCCAGTATTTATATATGTATTTCTATGTATTAGTATCGTTGACTAACACCCATAACACAAGCAAATAATTTTCTTACTTTGGGGTTAGATCAGTAAGAGTAATTTGTCCCGTGAATTTATATTTATTTATTATTATTTTAATTAGTATAATAAGAAAGTTCGCATATAGCCATCAAGAGAGCTACATGTCCTCACTATCAAGTGTATTATCAATATTAAATCAATATAATAATCAATAATCAATATCATCTATCAGTTATCAACCTAATAGTGTACTAAATATCAAGAACCCGTAAATATACATATATTTAAAAAAATAATGAAATTGATTGCAGTTATAGATTTCTTAGTCTAAAGGTTGCTGCATCAGCGATAGCAGCAGTCAATGCGGTCCAAGTAAATTGATATGGGTATTAGTATCTTCCCGCTCGTATCCCCCAAGGGGTAGGCAGAGATACAACAACTGTACCTACGATTAGCCGAAGATACTTGGTCCCATAAATGTGATAGGTGGTAAGCTTATTGCCAACCGGGCACTTACCAATCCCGGGCAACTTTGTGTTTTACAGAAAACTGAAAAAACACTTTTTTAAGTGCCATTGTGCAATGTGGTCAACGCCAATGCTGGACCACTAGACCACAGATATGAGGGTTAGTCAAATATATTAATATATAAAAATGCATATATTAATACAGAATTTTTTTTTCTTTTTTTTTTTTTTCTTTTTGAACTATATTTAATAAACACCGAAACAAGGAAATACAAACATCTATGCTCATCACACAGAATAAATATTTGTACCTCTCGGAAAACGAACTCGAGCCCCACCCATTCGTGATCCAGGTTTGCTAACCACGTGACCGACGGAACGGTTAAATTGTTTCTTAGTATCTAGCGTATAGCGAACTTTTTTTATCATAACATAGCAAAGATGCAGATGGCTCTCCTGATAGAAACAAATAACCATCGGTTATAGACAAAAATGTTAATAGTGTCTTGCACATCCTAGTAGCGGACTTTTAATGCCACATGCAAATGTTTATCGGCTACCTTACCTTCCAAACTGAAACACGACAGTAACAAGCACTGATGCCATTGTGGCAGGTACCAGACCTGAGTCAAAGAATGCAGCAATCTACCCTTAGTAGCCACGACCATCGTAGCTACCAAGGATAGATGAAACTAACTCGCATAGCCCGTCGTTCACGTTTTACGAAATGCCTGTATAATGGCAGACGGCCTATTCTTCAAAGGGAGCACGAACAAACTCGGGGTAAACTATTACGGTTTTAATCACGGATTAAATGGATACACCATTAAAGGCAATGTCTTAGGTTATCAGCGTAGCTTGCATTCACACCCAGAAATACAGTTATACTACTGACCGATGATATAAAATCACTCCAATGGTAATTTTTATACCTTGTCATCTCATTCGTTACGACAAAATAGTACAACATGGTTTATTTCTATTTTTTTCACAATATAATATATCTCATATGCGCGGCGACACGTTTTTTTTTATATCATAAGATAGTAAACAAGCAAATGGGTCTCCTGATAGAAAGAGTCAACCATCGCCTATGAACAACTCTACTACTGAACAACTCGACTGCGTCGATTCGATTAATCGATCATATAGCAAAGAAGAATTTCGCCGCCTCGAGCCTGTCGACACTAGCTCAGTGAAAGAGCGTCCCGGCTTTAGGGAGATGGTCGCAGGTTCAAATCCCGCGTGTCAATATTTTACTTTGCTGTTTTTAAGGTTTTTCCAGTTAATGTATAACTTATTCTGGCAAAAACAAAAAAATGTTGTTAGGAACTTCTCAGAATTTTTTCCCGATTTCCCTTTGCAACCAACGACTTTGTACCTGTTCAAGGTTACGTTTTTAAGATTCTATATTACAACTTTTTTGCCATGAGTGATATGTATATTCAGGCCAAATTACAGCTTTTTTATACGTAATAAAGATCTCTGAGCTAAACGGACGGACGGACATAGCGAAACTATAAGGGTTTCTAGTTTACTTCAGAACATTTCCAGGGGCCTAATTCACGTAATCAAGCGGCAAGCAAGTCGAAGCATTTAAGACACTTATACATTTTCTTACATATTATGCCGCGTCGTAGCAAGTCTCGACGTTCTATCGTGTTTATGTGTGTGAGAGCCCTAACCGCTTTGACTCAATTATGTGAATTGGGGGGCAGGTAATGTACAGCAGCGGTACGAATAGGTTCGTCAGTTTTCTAATTGATTCATTAAAAAGCTGCGAGCACATATGATCTTTTGAAAATTTGTCACATAATAGACTGTTGCATAGAAAATTATGCTTAACTGTTCGATAACATGGTTCAGACTTGCTTGCATCAACACTATTTCCTTATTTAATCTTGTGTAAATAATTATTATCTAAAGAGATGCTAATGTTTTTTTTTTAATTAAAACCTTTTTACTGATTTGCCGTTAATTTTTATGATAAAACTATTGCCATGGTTAATGTCACCGTTGTAATTTCTAGATTTTTAGTGTTATTCAATATTTTATTGCAAAATATATTTGCCATAAATATAATATCCTTTATTTTCATAATGTCATAATAATGCCGAGATCTGAAAAACGAGCAGCAATAATTGAAGGAATAATTATTGTTAGATAAACTTTATTTGATAGAAAACGTCACATTTATTTAATGTTAGTAGAATCGTTTTTGTACTGGTATGTTGGCATGACTGATTCGTACACTAGAACAAGCGAAACTAGATCTTAAGGTGACGAATCTATTTTTACCTTGACTATATCTACTTGTAACATTCCTTCAAATGCGATTGATTACTTTTTATTAAAATGTCAAATCTTTATTCAATGTAATTATTTTTGTGTTATAGCACTCACCCCGTGCTTGGGAAACTGGAAAAACCTTAAAAACAACAAAGAAAAATATCGACACGAGGGATTTGAACCTGCAACCATCTCCCGGCTTTAGGGAGATGGTCGCAGGTTCAAATCCCGCGTGTCGATATTTTTCTTTGTTGTTTTTAAGGTCTTTATTCAAGGAATTATCACACAAATGCCCTCGTTTATCTTTAAGAATGATAATTTAAAACGCCTCGATGTTTTGTTAAAAGTAAATTTTTTAATCTATACACGCCCTTAAAATCGTATTGTCTAAGCCATACTTTAAGTACTTACGAAATAAATGATTTCGTAGATGTTCGCTTTATTCGAGGTGAAAGATGATAAAATCTACTGCCTCAAGTCAGGAAAGTAATTCTTAAGAAAGCTACGAGTAATGTAATAGCACTACGGAGAACGTTTGAAGATTTCGTCAGATTGTATTCTAAGCCGTAATTTTCGTGGGTATAATCTTAAGTCGTAAAAATAACAAGAGGTCGTTTTTATAATACACTAGTACTAAGCCCGACGTTGTTCTATAAGGCGCCCCATAGACCTATACATTGCGCAATACTTTTATTGTGCAATAATATTGAATATCCCTTGATTCCAAACATTCAATAAATTCAGTCAATAAAATTGACAAACCAGTCTGATCAATATCTTCGTGAACACAACATGTCTGACGATGAAGTTTTGGCGGCAACCATGCTGGTAATTTTGTTAAATAAATCTCTATATAATTCTATACACACTAGTAAAAAGTCCCGTTCTTTATCTTTTATAGCATTTTTGCTCGCCATTTTGCTTCAATTTACAAAACGACCATATATTGAACACGGTAACTGACCGAACGCGACCGCTCCAATCTCTGAAGTGAAAAATATTGTGCAGTATTAAGCCTACACTGTGCAAGAAAAAATTATTGTGCAATAAAAATTAAACCCACTCAAACTTTCGTTCAATCATTGTACAATCTTCAATATTAACCCTAAACGTTCAATAATATCGCAAAATACGTAATATTGCGCAATATTATTGTAGGTATGGTGCCCCTTAGAATAAACTTCAATACAAATTTTCATCGTGAGGTATTTTTTTTTCAAGGTTATGTTCAGATTAATTAATTAAGATTTACATATTCAATTTTTTTCAAATGGTGTCAAAACTCCTATATGTTCAACCTGTTTAGCTTTTCTGATATATTCTAACTTCTAGTATGCCGACCTCGCTCCAATTTTTCAAAATCAGCAACAACTTTATACGTAACAGATCGACCAGAACGAGATTTATCTTTGACAACAAAATTTCCGGACTGAAAATGATTGAAACTATTTTGTGCTAGGTACTCTTTCTGACACTGTTAACACTATGAACGTCACAAAATTTGTTCGCGGCTCGTGCCGTATTCTCTTTGCTGTGATGAAATTGCTAAGTGCATCGAATTTCTTCATTATATTCACTCATTTTTGCGGACAGTCAAAAAATAATAAGGGGCCATCCATAAATTACGTCACACAAATTTCAGGGGTTTTTGACCCTTCCCCCGTCCTTGTCACAGCTGGTCACATTCGTGTGACCCCCCTACCTAGTGTGATGTCACATATTTTACAATGTTAAATTGGAATAATGATCTCATTCAATTATTTTTTTATCTATATAGGTATTATATTTTTGAAAAAATGTGATGTCACAAAATTTGGGACCTCTCTCTACCCCTTGTCACACAATGTCACACTTCTTCAACCCCCTCCCTCCCTCTTAACGTGTGACGTAATTTATGGATGGTCACTAAATGGCGGGAGACCATTTTTAGTTTTTATAGTATTTACTCCTTTAGCCACATTAGACGATTTTTGTTAAGGGAAAATCTGGTAGGGTTTGCGTCAACATCACCAGTGTTAAGCATCTACAGATATACAAGAAGTTAGTGTATAACTGTTTTCATAAAATAGGGCATAAAATCCAAGAAGATTCTTACTCTTTTTTATATCATAAGATAGCAAACAAGCAGATGGGTCTCCTGATGGAAGGAGTCAACCATCGCATATAGACCCAAAGATGTTAATGGTTCGTTGTTGTCTTGTAGCGGGATCTAATGCCACATGGATAAGTTTACCGGCTACCTTACCCTCCAAACCGGAGCACGAAAGTGACAAGCACTGATGCTATTCCGGCAGGAATAGGTAAGGCGGTGGTATTAGACCCGGGCGAGACAATGCACAACTCTACGACCTAGCAGCCACGATGGTAGTGACTCGTGAAGCCAATCGGTCGCCTTTTACGACCTGCCTGGCAGAATGGCAGTTGGCCTATTCTTCAAAGGAACCCAGAACCAACACGGGGAGAAATTCGTAAGAGGTGTTTGTAAATACAGTTTTAAGTTTTTACTTATGTCAGCAGTCCTTAAAACTACAATTTTTATTTTCCTGGTTTTACGGTGTCATCTATTTAATAGTATCCAAAACCAGATACATACAAATAGTAGAAGTACCAAGGGGATTTTATTGCAACTTTTTACCAATAAAAAATGAAAACGTTATTTTCACGATTTATTATAATCGATTTTCTAAAGATAAAAATGAGAAATTAAACTTGTTTCTTACTATCTGCGCCCGCGACTTCGTCTGCGTGGAAAATTTTTGAAGAAAAGTCGCCTAAGTTACTCCCTGTCACATCAGCTATGTGCCAGTGAAAGTCCCGTCAAAATCGATCCAGCCGTTCCAGAGATTAGCCGAAACAAACAGACAGACAGACAAAAATTGTAAAAAATGTTATTTTGTTATATGTACCGTGTATACATCCATATGCATTTAGTAAAAAGAGGTTAATTTAATATTACAAACAGTCACTCCAATTTTATTTATTTGTGTAGATTTGTATAGATACAGCAAATTAACAGTGTAAGTAATCAATTTAAATTAAACGAAGCAAGTAAAGCGCCGTTATCTCCAATAAATCAAATCCCCACATCAGTCTTACAACTTCAAGATAATCGACTTGAGTTATGTAGCCAAAGCAGCTATCGTGTCACATTATAGTGACCTCAGATTGCAAGCGGACTATGTAGTGTTTATGTTGGGTCTTAGGACTTAGAACAAGGATAAACTAACATCTGGCTATAAATTACTTGGAAATGATGTTATTACATTGCAATAAATCAACTGTCCTTTAACTACATATTTATAACATACTTTTTTAATTTTAACCATTTATGTACTTTTCAAAAATGTTATTACAACTATTTAGTAAATTGTAATTTATTTTTGTTTATTAATTAGCCTTATGTTTTCCCTCAACTTTTTCCCGTGTTGGTTCCGGGCTCCTTTGAAGAATAGGTCAAGTGCCGTTCTGTCAGGCAGGTCGTAAATGGCGAGCGATTGGCTATACGAGTCACTACCATCGTGGCTACTAGGTGGTAAAGTTCTGCATTGTCTCGCCCGGGTCTGATACCACCGCCTTTTTACTCCTGCCGCTATAGCGTCAGTGCTTGTCACTGTCGTGTTCCGGTTTGTAGGGTAAGGTAGCCGGTAAACTTATGCATGTGGCATTAGATCCCGCCACGAGATAGCAACGCGCCATTGACATCTTTGGTGTCTATAGGCGATAATCGACTCTTTTCATCAGGAGACCCATTTGCTTGTTTGCTGTCTTATGATATAAAAAAATGTTTGTCATCACAGTGGTGACGATGATAAAAATTTAATGTATAGAGAAATTTTACTAAAATAGCAATATCTACTTTTTTCTAATTTGTGTTTGAAAAAATTTGCTTAGTGTGATAGTTGAGGACTTCATATCTCCATAACAACGCCGAAGAAGTCGCGGCAACAGTTAGTCAAAAATAAACTTAACAATAACAGCAAAACATTTTATATGAATAAGCTTTCGATTATTGTTGATGATGTATTAGTTTTTATATAACACTAACAACCCGCCCCGGCTTCGCACGGGTGATGTATCTAATGAAAAAATGACACAAAATGAACCGTTTATAGTACGACTCTGTTTAGTAAATAGAATTATTACAAATAACAATTCAAATATTTTTATTGTAATACATTAAAGATACTAAATATCTTTCATCTCATTCACTCAGTTGCTTTTCATATTATAAGATTTAAAACTTTTTTAAAGCGATTTTAAATATTTTCTTTCATAAAAATGTTACCCTGACAATTAAAAACAACAAAAAAGGAATTATCCAACTTGATGCATTCATTTCGATATTACGTGCGTATAAACATTTCGACAATTATTTTTATTTATACAGGGTTACCTTTAAGGGTTCGCCGAAATTGTCAGAGGCTATACAGAATCTTTAATATGTTCGATTTAAATAATAAAAAATAATTTATAAATTTCAAATTTTCATTTTTATCCGAGACAAAAAAAACCAAACGCATGGATCATTTCAATTATGCAGTATTTGAACTAAAATATCTTAGTGCCTTCAACCAAATTAAAAGTGATTAGAAAAAATGTACTTAGAGCGACACATTACATAATAGTTATTATCGTAATTACAGATACATGTAAAATGACACTCTGCCAGTATTACAATGTTTATTCAGACTCGGTGCATTCAATTCATGAATTTAGTGGGATATTTTTTTAAGATTATTTTTATATACCTAGTAATAATTTCAGTTCAATATTTAGTTCTTAATTTTAAAATTTGGCTGGACCATTATAAGTAACCCTGTATTAGGGAAACATTAAATATTTCAACCTATATCTAATTCCATGTTCCAATCTAAATCTGCTATATTACAACATTATCTGTGGTGGCAACACAAAACCGTCATCTAACATACGTCAAATGCATTTGGTCAAATGTCAAGCTGTCAACCCCCAGCTGATACCACAAGCGGAATTTATTTGTTGGAGCGAACTGGAG
This sequence comes from Apodemia mormo, assembly GCA_036924255.1. Classification (NCBI taxonomy): domain Eukaryota; kingdom Metazoa; phylum Arthropoda; class Insecta; order Lepidoptera; family Riodinidae; genus Apodemia; species Apodemia mormo. Next base: position 15,212,023 of record JAUPFN010000014.1, on the reverse strand, counting down.
CGAAACCCGTGCGATGTCATTAGCGAGACGTCAATAGTGAAATATATCCCACAAGCTTTAATCAAATGTAGCGTTTGATTAGTTTGTGGGAACAAATACTGATACTCCGAGGAAATTAAGCCTGTGAGCTTTGGATTTTGTTACTGATTCGCACCTGGATTTTAGATTTTAAAATGAAAGCAAAATAAAACGGTCAGGGAAAAGCGGTGATCCAGACCCCTTTGCGACACATGCTTTTCATTCAGGTAATTCGTAAAAGTCAGTGGCGGAAAAAATATGTCAATACCATTGTGATTATTAGTACCCCACCCGGGAATTGAACCCGGGACTTCATGCGGCCAACACCAACCCAGTCCGGTGACTACTAAACTACAGAGACGATCGAAATAAAAAATGTGAATTTTATATTTTTTTATTTCAAAATGAACTTCAGCAGTAATTCCAAATGACCGTTTCTCTAAAACCTGCCTTTTTCAGCGAGCACAGTTCCCAGCCAGAGTGAGACAGCATGCTAAATATTTGTTGAACATGCATAAAAAATGTTTGACATAAGATTAATGTAATTGAAAGCTAACTCTTAACTATATATTAAACAGGCTGATTACAAAATAGTCTTTTGCCTCCACACATAAAAAATGTTTTGTAACGCAACTTCTTAATCTTCTGAAGAGTCATCGACCGGCGCGGATGCTATGACAGATGTGCTACGACAAGGAATGGAGTACTTTATTCCTTTCTCCGACGTAACTGTGTCCAGTAAAGCTCAACCCTTGTTCAGAGCCGATTGTAAACGCGCTGAGGCGCTAAAGCATGAGGCATATCTGGCTTGGGTAGATGCTCGACACCGTAAGGCCAAGGACGTATCGGAGAAGAAGAAAGCCTTCAGCCGGGCCGCCAAAAAGGCTCTACTGAAAGCCCGATTTGACCACGTCAGCCGTGTTGGGAACAAACTGGCTTCATACCCCTCAGGTAGTAAAGCCTTTTGGTCCCTGGCAAAGTCGGTTGAATCGAATTTCTGCCGCCCCTCACTTCCTCCACTGCTGAAACTGGATGAGACGCTGGCTCACACCGCCATAGAGAAAGCAAACCTGTTCGCTATTCTATTCGCGGAAAACTCGCGTCTGGATCCCACCAACGCGAAACCACCCAGTATACCGGGATGCGAGGTGAAAATGCCGGAAATTCGCACCCGTCAGACTGAGGTTCTTAAAAGCTGCGGAATCTGGACATGAACAAAGCCAGTTACTGAATACAAAATTGATGTAGTACTGATTCAAGAACAATACCAAAGTACCCAACTTCGTAATAACATACTACAACACAACACAAAAGCACGCGCAGGTATATACGTCACGCGCTCTTTTTATACAGTAACGGCTATTGCAAATCTTTCTTCTCAACATTGTGCCGTAGCGGAGGTGTCCTGTTCCAAATTTAGAATTTACCTAATTAGCTGCTATTTTCAGTACTCCGATCCTGTTGCCACTCACTTGCATCACCTCCGATACGTCCTACGATCTCTTGCCGGACAAAAGATTATTATTGGCGTTAACGCCAATGCCTCATCCCCACTTTGGTACGGTAAACTACGGTCCAATGACAGGGAGCGTAGATCTGCAGTAGAAGAGTTCATTGCTGAACTAAATCTCACCATCCATAACACCCCCCCGACGCACCACCTACATACAGTAGCCCAATGGGTGAATCATCTATTGACGTCACACTTTCAAGTGCGTACGTTCGTTTGAATAACTGGCGCGTAATTCCAGATGCGTGTTGTAGTGACCATCGTTTGATTGTGTTCGAGTATGACTCGTTATTGCCTGGGAAATCGGAATCTGGTACTACTGATTATATATATGACGCTAAATTCGCTAACTGGAATCTTTTCCAATACTTATTTGCTGCACATACCAAAGATTTCACTCGCCATTCTTTAACAGTGTCAGAACAGTCAGAAATGATGTCTGATGCTTTTACATACTGCGCAGATATTGCTATAGGTCGACATTCAAAAATAAAATCTCAAAAATGTGAGTAGTAGAATGATAGTTTAGTCAAAAAACGACAAGACTTCAGGAAAGCTAGGCGCCATCGTAATAAAATTAAGCGCAGTCGTTCAGAAGGTGACGAATACGTTAAAGCTCTTGCTGATTTAAGAAGGATCCGGTCACACTATTGAGCCGCTACTACGTTAGCAAAGAGAAAATTTCTGCAAAAAATAACGGATAGATTAGAGAAAGAAGGCCCTTGGTCTTCTCTGTATTACGAAATTAAAAATTAGATCACAAGTTGACGTGACACCTGTGTCCCCCATATCGAGTCTGGTATCCTTAGATGAATTGTTAAATGCCGTTAACAATTTACCATTAAAAAAAGCGCCCGGAGAGGTTAAAATCTCAAATTATATGATAAAACAAGCGTGTATAGCAGCCTCAGACTCTATTCTAAAAGTAATAAATTGTTGCATTGCGGAAGGTGTTTTCCCTAAAATGTGGCGCCAAGGATATCTCAAAATTATTCCAAAATCTGGTGACAAGCCTCCGGATGACCCTAAATCATATCGCCCAATTACACTTACTACCTTCTCTTGGTAAACTGCTAGAAAGATTAGTAGTTCCTCGACTCTTACCGCAAGGGCCCACATTCAATAAACAACAATTTGGATTTACCGCCGGAAAATCCACTGTCGATGCAGTGCTAACCATGAGAAAAACTGTAGAACTATCACGAAATAATTATGTTGTGGGTATCTTTTTAGATATTTCAGGTGCTTTTGATAACGCGTGGTGGCCGATGTTATTATTAAAATTAAAAATAAGAGGATGCTATTCTAATATATATCAACTAATTAAATCGTATTTAGAAAACGGTCACTTGAAATTACAGCTAGGGCATTACGCTGCATCTAAACGCCTTACTCTGGGCTGCCCACAGGGATCAGTACTTTCGCCATATCTATGGAACTTAAAATTTGATGATTTATTTTCACTAGCCTTGCCTGAAGGATGCTCACTTATAGGTTATGCGGACGACGTTGCTTTAATAATACAAGCAAACACACGAGCACAGATAGAGTCACTGGCTTATACTAGTCTTAATTTAATATCCAACTGGAGATTCAGAAATCATTTAAAATTTGCGCATCATAAAACGTTCTACTTAATACTAAAAGGTTCGCTTCTATTGTCTCCTAGTATAAAATTAAATAATATCACAGTAAAGAAAAAGGAGTCCGTAACATATTTAGGTTTAGGTTAAGAGAAAAACTATACTTTTATAAATCATATTAACTATGTCAGTGAAAAAGCTAAACGGAATTACTTGTCCTTTGCCGGCATATCTACCTCAACGTGGGGTTTAACCTTTAACACTTTAAAGATAATTTATAACGCAACTTATTTAGGTTGTATTACTTATGCATGTTCAGCATGGGCTGATAAAGTTACAAGCGGCGCGACCCGGCGTAAATTACTTCAAAATCAGCGTTTGGCTTTAATATTTCTGTGTAAAGCATATCGCACTGTAAGCTCTGAAGCTTTACCCATTTTATCAGGTGTATTTCCATTAGATTTAGAAATTCAGCGTCGGGCCACAATGTACTATAATTCTAAGAATAATACGTCGCCTCTTTAATCCCGTGATGGATGTTACTAATAATTTAATAAATGAATGGCAGTCGCGTTGGTGCTGCTCACCTAAAGGACGGCATTTATATAACTTTTTCCCCTGCGTCCGGGAACGATTAAGTAAAACGTGGATAGGAATAGATCATTGTGTTGCACAGTTCCTTACTAGTCATGGTAATTTTAAAGCTAAATCATTCTCGTTCAAATTAGTTCCTTTTCCATTTTGCGAATGTTCCACCATAAACTGTAAATATGAACAAACTGCACATCATATTCTTTGGGAGTGTAATCTCTGGCAAAATGAACGTAGCCAAATGCTTGATAGTATACGATGTATATCCGGGGTAATCTACTATTCCGACCTTGTAACAACACGTGGGAATTTCCGTGCCTTCAAGCGATTTTGTCATACATACTACTGGAAGCAGAATTAAGTAGGCCATTTTCGTAGGTCCTCAAATACCTAAATTACCGTGGCGCAATAGCAATCAGGCTTAACCTGATTGTAAACGTCTCATTTCTTAGCAGTTTTTGCTTTATCTTTACGCTGTCTCCTGCTGTTAAGGGAGGGAAACTAGATGTATTTTCCTACTCCTCCTATACTCTTCTGATTAAATTCGATGCGGGTTCCAAGACAGCTTAGCTTTTCCCCCAGTGCACCCTGAGCTCGCAACTCAGAGGTTATCAGGAAGGTTGCCGCTGTTGATTCTGGTTTACAGAAGTTACAGTGGTGGGAACGAGAGGTGGGCCCATTGCTCTTTTAGCTGTCTCCCTTGATACCTCGAAGGCCTTTGACAGGGTTTGGCATGATAGTCTTATTGGCAAGCTCCCTTCTGCCTACTGGTCTCTGTGCCTGGATCTCAGATTTTCTGAATGGCCGGTCGATCAGAGTAGTCGTTGATGGCTGCTCGTCCAACCAAATGGCTATAAATGTCGGAGTCCCTCAGGGATCAGTTCTCTCCGCAACCGTATTCCTGCTACACATTAACAATATGCTGAAGCCCGATATCTATGGGTACGCAGATGATAGCACAGTTGTGAAGAGTTATGTACCCAGTGCGCGGGCCCGGTCAGGTCACGGCACAGATCCGGTCTCTCAGAGAGGCAACGGTCGATCGTATGAACCTGTCCTTACAGGCAGTCTCCGATTGGGGCAATGCCAATCTGGTCAAGTTTAATGCAACTAAGACCCAGGTGTAGACACGCCTCCACTAAACGGAGTCCGTTTCATCTATCTCCGTCTTTCCAGGTGACCACCTCGAGCTCCTTGGCATCACCTTACCGACTACTCTCAATTTTGGTCTAAAATATAAAGCCCAAGTTGTTTAAAAAAAGCTTGGTATTCTGGCGAAGGTGAGGCATTGTTTCGACCCGGGACTGTTGCTCAACCTTTATAAAGCACAAGTCCGTTCGTACATGGAATACTGCTCTCAGCTCTGGGATGGATCGGTCAAATGCCAGCTGGAGACACTTGAGGCGATAGAGAGGCGTGCCAAGAGGCTCATAAACGACGATGATCTGGTAGGCAATAAACTCCAGAGCCTCGCCCATCGACGCCGAGTGACTAGGTTATCGGTTTTTTATCGGATACACTTTGGAGAGTACGCTGCAGAATTGCATGACTTAATTCCACTATCCCTGTTTTCCTATCGATCGTTGAGGTGCACAGATTCTAGGTATCGCCATATGGTGGACGTTCCACGTACCCGGACAAAGCAGTTCGACTCAACATTCTATATTCAAACCGCAAAGGATTATCAAAAATCGGTTATCTGGTTAAAAGCGTAACAGACATGGACAGGGCTTCGCATTTATAATATTAAGTATGGAAATTGCAGTATTTATATATTATGTACTCCCATGTATTCACTATTACTTATTATTATTTACCCGCGATCGTCCTTTGACCGAAATTCAACCATAGACTGAAACAAAGCACTGAAATCTCTATTATATAAGTTTGACACCAGGCTTTAGCCGTAAAGAAAATAGTATGCATGTGTGTATATTATAATGTATTTCACATGAATATACAGATATAATGTAATGTTTAATTTTATTATTTTAATGTATATAACGCATATTATTAAAAAATATTGGGTTTTTCCGCAATGTAAATTTTAAGTGTGCCAAATTTCATACTCCACCGTTAGCGTAATTATCTTATATATTATAGTAAAAGGGGTACACATTTTTCTTTCAAGTATTAATATTATATAAATTAATTAATCAATATTAATTTTAATATATTAATTAATTAATTAATAATTAATTAACAATATTATAAATGCGAAAGTTTGGATGTTTTTGTGTGGATGGATGGATGGATGTTTGTTACTCAAAAACGCAAAAACAGCTGAATGGATTTGAATGAAATTTGGCACACAGATAGGCAATGACCTGGAATAGCACAAAGGCTACTTTTTACCGGGAAATGAGGTGATTCCGCGGGATTCGCCAAAAGCTGTTATAATGCAGCGGGCTGTAGGCTGCAGCTAGTAGATTATATTTGTGAATGAGATATGTTGTATCGCACTTAACGCGACCGGTAATTCAACATGAAACTATATATTGCAACAAAATATTATTATGTTTTAAGTGTTACACTGTAGGTTAATGCAGCGATAACCTGACTTTTACAGCATCATAAAATACTTAATATTAAAACATTAGCTATAAAATATACTAGTAGCCTTCTTCTCAGCAAGTGTATTCCATTGTAATTTTATTATTACAATATGAGCATTATATCAGTCAATATTTTAAATGTTGTAAAGTAATTTTGTAAGGTCAAATGTGAAAGAAGTGTATTTAAATACCACTAATTTATAGTATATTTATTTATACCTAATTTAAGGCAAATCTTTTTTGTGATAGTTAAGTATAAATTGAAAAGCGATAAAACGAAAAGCTGACAGTAAAAAGAGGTTTGTTTCATATCCCTGAGACTCCTCTTTATGCGATGCTTCGTAGGCTCCCTTTTAAGCGGTGTACATGGGGCACACTTAAAGTTTTGCATTTCTAGCTAATCGGAACTATTTGAATTTCGAATGTTATATTTTTAAAGCGTTGCAACCTTCTTAGTAATAAAAAAACAATTGGCGGGAAATGATTTGTCAATTGTTTTTTTATCACACATCAAAGTTTTACGTACGCAACGAAAATGAAATCAAGTCGAAAAGGTTTTATGATTTTAAAAGTTCTCTGTCTCCGCAAGACTGTGCCGCTCGTCTTCAAAATTTTTTTGGGAGAGAAGCACCTTGTTTGAGCACCGTGAAGCGATGGTTTGCTGAATTTGAGAGAGGTCGAGTTTCTTTACATGAAGAATTTCGGCCTTCAACTGCCGTCAACGAAAATAATGTGGCGACTGTTAAACGGTTAATTGAAGAAAACCCCCGGATTACCTATGAGACAATTGAGAATTGGTATGAGCCAAATTCAGAAAATTTTACACGAAGAATTGAAAGTTCGGAAACTTTGTTGTCATTGAATCCCCCATGAACTGACAGCGGAGCAGAAGCGGGCTCGCGTGGAATGGTGCTCACAGATGCTACTGAAATACGACCTCAGACATTCTAATGCTGTTTATGACATTGTCACAGGAGACGAAACGTGGATTTATTGTTTTGAACCCGAAAAAAACAGCAATTTTGTGAATGGGTGTTTGAAAATGAGAACAGGCCAACAAAAGTGAGACAGGCAAGAAACTTTGGCCAAAAGCCGCATTCATCTACACCATAATAACGCTTCTTCACACACGGCCAACAAAACAAAGTCATTTTTAGCTTCCGAAAAAGTACATCTTGTCACTCATCCTGCGCATAGCCTCGACCTACCGTCCTGTGATTTCTATATTTTCCCCAAAATCAAAGATTTAATGAGAGGTTTTACTTTCACGAACTCGGAAGAGGCAGTGATAGCGTTCAATCAGCACGTAGAAAACAAGCCTTCAGATCTGTGCTCCTCCTGTTTTAAAAAATGGTTCGATCGCATGAAAAAATGTTTAAAAAGTAAAGAAGATTTTTTTGAAAAGCAATAAACATAATATTTTGATTATAATATGTTGTTTTTTTAAGTTACGCAAAGATTATAGTGTGACCTACGTATGTACACGTGCCATTACATTACATACAGGCATCGTATGAAGAGAATTTGAACAATCGGTGCACATGTTAGAGTTTATCCATTAAAAACAGTTGTAAAAACTTACAAACAATGAAATCTTATATATTACATTTCTAAACGATTTCGTTTACGTAATCGTAAAATGTTTTCGTTTTCTTACATTTATACGTAATGAACGAAAGGGATGAATCGAAATTAAACCGATATTAAATCGTTATAAAATCAATATTAAACTGGTTTAAGTGATTTAAAATAATATTAAACCAATATTAAATCTGTATTAAACTGATATTAAATAACGGTTTTATAACGGTTTAAAACGGATATTAATCTGGTTTTAAACCGGTTCAAACGTATATTAAACCGGTTTAAAACCTATAATAAACTGATATTAAACTTATATTAAACCAGTATTAAAACAGTATTAAAGTGGTTTAAATCCGATATTAAACCGGGTTAAACTCTATATTAAACCGGTGTAAAAGGAACATTAGTCCGGCTTTAAACCGGTTCAAAATTATACTAAACTTATATTAAACTGGTTTTAAAACCAATATTAAACCTGGTCTAAACCAGCATTAAACTGATATAAAACCGGTTTAAAATTGATATTAAACTGGTTTTAAAACTGTTTTAAACCGATATTTAACTAATATTAAACCAGTTTTAGCCTGTATTAAACTGACTTGATTGATTTTGGGCGGACTAAAGTTTTAAATGAACTTAAAGATGATTAATCATGTTTGTCAAAAATTAAAACCAAAAATGTTTGTTTTTCTAAAATGTGGCGGGAAGTTTCAGGGTTAGCCCTGCAGGCCATCCCTGCAACTTCCCGCGTATAATAAACGAAATAAACGGAATGCGGGGTATCTTTCCCAGCGCCCAAACCATGGCCGCTTAGTTATATCCAGAACATTACGAGCTAAGTTTTAAAGTAAAAATGAGGTAAAAAGGGGTTGAGAAGGAAAGGATAGCCCTTGTAGTCAGCAGTATAAATAACGAAATCACATATACTTCTTTAGCAAGGACTTAGTTATATTACGTATCATTTATAATTTGTATAGCTAATATGTTTAACTTTACTTAAACATAACTTTAACTTTAACATCATAGGAATTGTTACACATGTGAAAACCATGCCGAAAAGGTCCATTTTATAAGATGTCATACGGAATTCAATGCAAAACTAATAACAATATTATGTTTTAGACAAAATCTGTTTTTTTTTTGAATCACTGGACAAATTATACGAATTAATCTAACCTCAACAAAAATAAAATTATTTTTGTAATACTGGTGTCAGCCAACCATACTAATAATCAAATATATTTAATAAACACCCATAAATACAAATATCTATGGTCATTACTAGAGACCGGATTATATGCATTAGCATATTTGCTCGCTGTTGGTAGAGTGGTTCATAATCATTCAAGTGTTCAGTCAATCAATTAGTCAATCATTCATTTCATGGTGGCTCAGAATTAACTTATATGTGCTATCATTGTTTCTATTTTGTTTTCCCACAGTTAATACGTTTAACTATAGCTTAATATTCATATATTGGAATATCTATTCATTATATATGTGAAACTTGCCTAAATAGATCCATTTTATAAGGTGTCATGCGAAATTCAATGCGAAACTTTAAATATGTTCTCGTCCAAATTGGATTTGTAATGAAAGAAAGATTTATGTTCTTGAAAATATCTACAAAAAAATGCTACGTGAGCTGCTTGGGTAAAAAGGGAACGAAATAAAGTCAATAAAGTGAAGGTGACGTATATTTTTCCATTACGTATTTTTACTTTAAGAGCCTATTCCAAGAATAGTGATGAAAGTTTCGATTCTAACGAACGTTCTCTTTTTGTGCAAAAGCGTTACAGCAACATACATAAAAACATACACATCTTCAACTCAAATATGTCTAGTTACAACCACTACCAATACCAAAAAACTATCAACATTTTAAGGTTTAATAATAATACTAGGGACCTGCCCGCGGTTTCACCCGCGTCGCTTCTGTTCGTGTGGGAATGTCAGAAAGGTTTATATACTAAAACGTTCCTCAAGAATTAATCTATCTACTGAAAAAACCGCATCAAAATCCGTTGCGTAGTTTTAAAGATTTAAGCATACATAAGGACAGGCAGAGAAAGCAACTTTGTTTTATACTATACTAGCGACCTGCCCGCGGTTTCACCCGTGCAGCTTTTGTTCCCGTGGGAATATCGGAAAGGTATACACTAAAACCTTTCTCAAGAATCAATCTATCTATTAAAAAAACCGCATCAAAATCCGTTGCGTTGTTTTATAGATTTAAGCATACATAGGGACATAAGGACATAGGGACAGACAGAGAAAGCGACTTTGTTTTATACTATGTAATTATTAGCTAGTAGCCGCCACTTCGCTTGACGTAAATTCACTAACAATAACATTAATTATTACTAAAATAGCGGACTTTTCTCAACTCAAAAAAAAGATATTTTCCCGTCCGTATCTCCGAAGGGGTAGGCAGAGGTAAAACAAGTGCACCAACGATTAGCCGAAGAATCTTATGGCTAATTGCCTTAACCTTGTCTTAGCTTAGTACAGTCTTTCGGGACATGATGTCACATTCTTTTCATTTGAGAACAAAAGTTACAGCATACTACTTATTATTTTCTCAAGCTTAAGACAATGTTAGTGCAATTGGCCATTAGTCCCATGGGATAGGTGACCACGTTGGCGATAGTCCAATGGGGCAAAAAGTGCCCAATTGGACCATCACCAACCGACACTTTTTCCAATTCCGTAATTATTTTTTTCAGAAAACTGAAAAAAACTCGGGACGTCATGTGGTCAACTCCGACACCGGATCGACACAGACTTTTCTCAAGGCCTATCAAAGAGGAAAATCCTATCATATATCGTTTTTGTTATATCTCAAAAAGATTAGACAACGTATTTGATGAAAGTCCTAAGTCAGCTTGATTTTTTCTGACACCTTCTGACTGGTGAGTTACCTTCGATACTTCTGGAGAGTACTCGGTACTCGATTCTCCTTAAAAAGAAATAATAAAATTAGAGGCTTAATTTTTGACCAATATTTCTCTAAAATAAGTGAAATGTGGATATTATGTGACTCGGCATGCGTGCCGTGGCAGCCATACGGAGCCCTCGGTAGCCGTTCAGCCATTCTGAAAAATAAATGTAACAGAATTATGAACTGTAATTTCTGCTTACACAATCCGATTTCCTTTACCATATTATAAAATACTGTTCTGGTCGGGCCGATGCGAACCGGTCCGTTTGAATCGTAACTATATCAACCTATATTTACGGCGGGAGTTGCCCGTGTATTTAATTTTCATCCGACAGCGTAGGGTTATCGTCTAGTTCCCACTTCCAGTGGTAAAAGCGTCTCCAGGCTAAGTTCTGGGTGCGCGTAGTATTATTTTAGGATAATACTGATCTAGAGTAGGACTGTGGCAGTGGCGTAGCTAGGTAGCCTAGGGCCCTGGGGCAAATCAAAAAATAGGGCCCCACTGCTATCAATACTGGTAGGGTTTTATGAAGTAAGGTCATTAAATATACAAATACTTTAAAAATGCTAAGCTACTTTATCATCAGCTTTTTTTTTATCATAAGATAGCAAACAAGCAGATGGGTCTCCTGATGGAAAGAGTCAACCATCGCCTATAGACACCAAAGATGTTAATGGTGCGTTGCTATCTTGTGGCGAGGTCTAATGCCACATGCATAAGTTTACCGGCTACCTTACCCTCCAAACCGGAACACGATAGCGACAAGCACTGACGCTATTGCGGCAGGAATAGGTAAGGCGGTGGTACCAGACCCGGGCGAGACAATGCAGAACTCTTCCACCTAGTAGCCACGATGGTAGTGACTCGATAGCCAATCGGTCGCCTTTTACGACCTGCCTGGCAGGTCGGCAGTTGGCCTATTCTTCTAAGAAGGCCGGAACCAACACGGCGGAGCTCTTTTTCATGCATGCCCTGCTATGCATGAAAAAGAGCTGATGATAAAAATATATAAGGTAATAAAAATATTAAACATTAACAACATAAATTACAATTATTTTAATGATTGGAGTTAATTTTGGGCAATAAAACGAAATAGAAAAGAGTTTATTATATAAATATCGGACCTACCAACTGACTAAATAACTATTATAATCACAATCTTTTCCTAGCTTTAGTTTTCGCAAAAGTATCAATAACTTCGGTTAATTCCAGACTTGACGCAGTTTTGTTCTCAATTGCTATTAGCGATAAATATAGGAGTCGAGTTTGGGCCATGCTGCTTCTTAAATATTTTTTTCATTATTTTTAATTTGCTGAATGACCTTTCAGCTGCTGCAGTACAGACAGGAATTGTAAAGAATAATAACAATGCTGTAAATACTTCAGTAAGATCGCATTCTAGCACTCCATATTTACTTATTATTTCCTTACATAATAGGTGAACACTCCATGCTTGAATTAATTGAGGAACAAGTAGGTGGTAAATATTAACAAATTGAAGTGAAAAGTTAGGGCCTATTATATCTGAATATTCTCTTTGGAATTCGTCACACTTTTGTAATAACGTTGCTTCATTAACATGTAATAAAAATGTTGGTGTTATAAAATCAAATGTTAGACAGACTGCACTCATACCAGTGAATCGTGTATTTTCTTGTGCTATTAATGTATCAAGTAAGTTATTGAACATTTTAATTTTAAATATATTTTTCAGTTTGAAAATCGGTGATCAGCAGTCGAAACGTTTTTTTTTAATTTTCCTTTGCCTTTTTTGCAGTTGGAAATATTTTGTCCAGAAGCCTAACTAAAAAACCAGTCAGTGTTGGGCAATTTTGGTTTGCCTTCTTCTCTTTCTTGGCATTGTTTGCGTTTAAATGCAACACTGGGTTTCTTCTTTTTGTCCATAATTTTAGTTTTCTAATTTATTTATGCAATATTTATGTCAGATTGTGCTCAAGTAGGTACTCACTGTGCACTGACAAAGTTAAAAGTAAAAGGAGGGAGAAACGTAATGATACGATACAAGACATCGTTGAGGAATCCCCGGCATTTTATCGCCGACAGTGTTACCAAGGTGAAGACCAAAAACAATCTCCTTGCGCCTGAATTAATGTACCTATTGCAAGTGACTTGTATTTTTCACGGTATTTTGGGCTATACAATGAGTAGCCGAAATCTATTTACGTATAGATTTATTTGCGTACCGGACATCAATTCAAGTGGAACTAAAATCAAATTAAATTGAACCTTTGTTTAGACCAGTACAAAACAAATATTGACATAAGTAAGTAAGAGTAAGAGACATTGACATTGACATACTTACTCCTGATACAACATTAACTTTTTAACCATTCTCGAAAAAAAATCTTAACTCGAGTTTACAATCGCGAATCACAAAACCGCACATCGATAAGTAATAAAACGCACCCCGTTGGTCGAGTGGTTAGCGACCCTGACTACGCAATCTCGGGCTCGGGTTCATCCCCGACGGGGACAAGCATTTGTGTAATGAGCATAAATGCTTGCATTTCCGGGTTTGGGTGTTTATTAAATATATTCTAGTATTTATATATGTATTTCTATGTATTAGTATCGTTGACTAACACCCATAACACAAGCAAATAATTATAATTTGCTTACTTTGGGATTAGATCAATAAGTGTTATTTGTCCCGTGAATATTTATTATTTATTATTATTATTATTGATAACACTATCAACTCTCAGAAATAATTTAGGGGAATTCCCTTTATAACTTTCGAATTTATCTGCAACTGAGTTGACATGATTAAAGTGGTGTTGCCACCTGTAATATTTATTTTGTAAATGGGAGAAATTTTGATTGAGTTGAGTTCGATTGAGATTTTCTGGTAAGGATTCAAGGGCCCCCTGAGTTTGAGGGCCCGGGGACACTGCCCTGCCTAGCCCCTTAGTAGCTACGCCACTGACTGTAGGATAAGTAATGTTCTCTCTACAATAGAAATATGCAACGGTGATTTACACTTGTTCTATTGGCGGTAGTTAATCAGTAGGTAAAGCTTTTTTCACCTCGTGCATCTCGGTCTCAGACCACATGAATACTAACAGACATGCCATTGGGAAAGAAATTTGTCACCACGCATATAAGCAAACGCTCCTATCTGTCAAAAGTTACATACATTTGTAAATTTACCGTCAAAAATAGAAATAAGCTGTGTTGTACTGCTTTATCGTACCGAATCGGATGACAAGGTTTAAAAATACCCTTGAAGTGATTTTATTTCATCGGTAAAAGGTATAACTCTGTATTTCTGAGTATAAATAAAAGTTACACTGACAAACTACGAAATTGCCTTGATAGGCGTATCCATTTAATCTGTGATCTCAGCCTTTCATTACGTCGATTAGCATCCTCGAAATTAAATAAAAATATGAAAACAATTACAGTCCATTGCTTTCAAATGTACAAATTGTCATAATTTGGTCACAACTTTAACGCCTTTTTCTAACTAGAATCTAAATTAAAAGGATAGCTAAAACGTTAAAAGTTATTCAAACATTCAAAGGCTCGCATAATTTAAAGGATTTAACTGAAAGTCATTTTTGATGAAAATACGTCCAATCCAATTTAGAAATTACGGTCATTCTTGTAATAATTAGGTACTGTTTCTTAATATAGGTGAATTAATTTTCATTCTTCAAACGTTAAACAAAGGTTTTACATAAATCTTTAACAAAATATTAAAAATATCAAGACTTTGTAAATTAATGAAATAATAAAAACCGGCTAAGTGCGTGTCAAATTAGGTGCAATGCAGGGCGTATCACAATCATGTGGATTTAGAAAGTTTATGTATTATTTCATACTTCAAACATTAATATTTTTCAATGCCAATGATAGATATATTAGCACAGGTTCACCGCAAATAGAATTTTTTCAAAGTACAGTTTATAAGCTGGTCGACTATTACTTGTAAATTTGTAAAACCTACTTAACTGTGAAAATTTTCCTTTTTTCTTCGTTACATACAAACGTATCGATGACATTATCAATTTAATTATATTCACCGCGTCCACTAGCCCAATAAAATACTTCGTAATTATAAAAAAATGTTTTTAATTCAAATAAAATCTACAATCAAACTAATTTTTTATATTATATGAAACTCGAAACACCCTTTGCATGACTTGCTTACTAACATTAAGTGCCATAACGTCACACACGATTCGCGATTTCGCTTACAGTCAGGTTATAAGCGAAAAAATTATAATTTCATTAATAAATAAGCTTAGTACAAGTAAACTATTCCATTTCTTGAGTTAATTTGTTTGTGTGCAGCCTTATAAAATATTCTAAGACTGTATCAATTAAGAGGATACAATCTATGGCACTATATACAGTGTGTAAAGAAAACCCTGTGCGATCCGAAAGAGGCATATAGTTGATTAAAGGCATTACTGAAAAAAAATGTTAAAATAACTTTATTTCAAAAAATAAAAAGATATTTTTGGAGTTTACTCCTTATGAATCGGTTTTTTGATATAAGGCGCCCGGTATGATAAAAATGTGAGGAGTAAAATCTACTGAACGAATGACCTCGTTACGTGTTTGGTACGCAACCTATCGTGCGCAACTTTCTTATTTGATGTGAGCAGTGCAGCTAGATCGTGCGTTAGTTTTGCGTCTGTTTTGACAATCATACTTAAGGAGTAAACTCCAGTCGTATGTCGGAGCTGACACACACAATTTTTTTTTAATATTTGTATTTTACTTATATTTCACTAGCGTTAAGCACATATTTTAAAAATGACAACAGTTTGTCGCTGTTTCTTACATTCTTTCGTTTTATCGTCGTAGAATTTACTTATTTGTAGGTGTTGTCGTACTTAATGTATGAAAATTCCATTTAAGATTACTTTTTTTATTGGGAAAACTAATTAATATATATCCATAAAATAATTACACATATGTAACCGTATTACGGTACCAAATAACACCTTTAATTATCCGACAGGGTTTTCTTTACACACTGTTTATATTACTGCCGTGAATTTTTTTACACTCCAAATAGAATCGTTTAGCTGGTAGAGACGCTTCACTCTAACAAAGTAAGCAAATTTGTTTATAATATGGATGTTACTCAACGTTATTGAAATATAAGTATACATAAACACTGAAATATATTTAATAAGCACCCAAATAACTATTTCTGTCGGGAATTGAACCCGAGCCCCATTAATTGCGTAGTCAGGGTCGCCAACCACTCGACCAATGAAACACAACCGAAATGACAACATCAAAATATTTCTAACATAAAACAAATGAGACATCATTACAGGTCCAATGATCAAATTAAAAATAAATAAGTGTTTCAAAATCTTAAAGTGTTTTGCCATTAATTACGTAATTCTAATTTTGTTGAACAGTGTATTGAACCCACGGATTAAACTGGATACGCTTTTCAAGGCAATTTCTTAGGTTGTTAGTTTACACCCAAAAATACAGAATTTTACTGAACGATGAAATAAAATCACTACAGGAGTATTCCCTAAGCTTTTATTCGACACGATAATATAACACATTATGGCATATTTTTATTTATTAAAGATATATCTTAAAGTGTTTGACATTTAAATACATTTGCTCATATGAGCGAATACGCTTTTTGGTTACTGGTTTGAAACTAGTTTGCAATGCACTCGTGCATTTATTTCACAATAGGTATAGTCTAAATTATTTCAAACTAGCTGTTGCCTGCAACTTCGTCCGCGCGGACTTCGTTTACTCCGCACAGCACCTCCCCCGTAGGTGATAGCGTGATAATATGTAGCCTATATGTTGAGTATGATGTTGAATATTCATGCAAAATTTGAAATAAATCCATGCAGTACTTTTTGAGTTTACCCCGGACATACATACAGACAAACAGACAAAAAGATAAACAGACAAAAATTCTAAAAACTATATTTTTGGCTTCGATGTCGATTGTAGATCACGCCCCAAGTATTCTTTTAAAAAAATATTCAATGTACAGTTTTGACTTTCCTATGATTTTATTATATGTATAGATTAATCTACCGATTTCGCTTTTCAAGTTAGTTTACACCCAAAAATAAAGAATTTTACTTACCGATGAAATAAAATCACTACAGGAGTATTCCCTAAGCTTTTATTCGACACGATAATATAACACATAGCATATTTTTATTTATTAAAGATATAATATATCTTAAAACGTTTGACATTTAAATACATTTGCTCATATGAGCGAATACGCTTTTTGGTTACTGGTTTGAAACTAGTTTGCAATGCACTTGTGCTTTTATTTCACAATAGGTATAAATTATTTTAAATTAAATCGTCCGGTTTCGCTTTTCAAGCATATTCAGGACGTAACATTCTTTACTTCCTGAAGATGCTTTAAAATGTAAAGATTATTACGTCCGGGAAATGCTTTAAAGTGAAACCGATTGATTAATTAAAATAATTTAGTTTATAATTGTTGTGAAATAAAAATACAGGTGCATTATAAACTAGTTTCAACTAATAACAATGCAACTTTCCCAAGTGACGACGATTGAAAGTGCAAAAATGACTTGTATTTTGAAATATACAAAGAAAGGCCATTTTAGAAAATTAATGTCGTACAGCACCATCGTGTCTTACAATATGGAGCATCCTTTTCACGGAATACAAATACGCGTACTCCATCTTCCATATTAGACCCGTTTAAATATTAAAGGAATGCTCAACAAATACGTATCTTTCTGCGTGGAAAACTCTACATTTGTCCTTGATATAGCTCATTAAAATGTGAACAGAGAAAGGAATGCGTGGAAAATGTGTTTTGGTAAAATATTTTTTATTATTATACCATACGATAGCAAACAAAATATAGATGGCAGTCCTGATAAAAAATAGTTAAAAGAGTTTTTGAATGAGAATTAACTAAAAAGTAAAAAGTATGTATAAGTAAATAGTCATTACAGAATAACTTCTTGCATGGAATTATATAAATATATAGTCATAAATAGGCGTATGTAAAAAGGTTAGTTCTTCAAACGTAAGGACTCTTACACAGACACTTTCAAAATATAAAACATCGACATTTTAATATTATTTAATAAAGTGAAAAACCGATCATGTAATGCCTCAAGCTTTTAAATTTAAATATGTCTGTTTCATTATTTTAAGTTAACTTTAGTATTTACTAGTTAAAAAAGATTTAAAAATGTTTTTAATTATAAACAGTTATTTAATAAATAAAAAAGTAAATAATTTCAACGGTGCAAATAATTTGAATAATTCAATTGTAAATAATGTAGCTGCCGTGAATAATTTAAAGAGCACAATTTTTTTTATGATTTAAAAGTAAAATAAATAAATTCTAGAGACAGACTACAATGTAAAAATATTCTTTAAATAACAAACTTATTAAAATTAACTAAAAAGTATAATGGTAAATATAGTAAATTACTCATGTATCTTCTATATCTATACAAATAAATAAAATTGAAGTGTCTGTTTGTAATATTTAAAAAACCCGCTTTTAACCAATATGGATGTATTTTTTTTTACCAATTTTTTAACCAATAGGAGTAACTAAGGCTACTTTTATTTTAGAATTTTTCCCATGCGGATGAAATCGCGGGCACATCTGGTGTATAGATAAATAGGTATAATAAATGTTGATTTTGCCAAAATAATAATAGTTTGTTATTAATTATACTTACCGAAGCAAAAGTGTAATTGAGATTTTTCGAGGCTTTTTCAAAAATCCAAACCTTCAGTAGCAGCTCGGAATCTAGCTGGTGGTGTGTTACTATTCCCCTGCCTCGGATAAGCACGTTAAGTTATCAGTTCCGGTTATCGCTGAAAATAGGAGATAAACTAGGATGTATAGATAAGGAAAAATATGGTGATAGGAATCGCCACTCATCTCGCCAACCGACAAACCGGTGAACCGTGGTGAATTGGATAGTATATAGATGTGCGGCTTACTATGCCTACCCCGTAAGGGAACCGGGCGAGAATTTGAAAAACTTTTTCCAAATGGTAAATCTCTAATATCATCACTATGACAAGCCGATCATTCGCTTTCTCCTCCTAAAAAAAGACGAAGAACAACATGGCGATGTGACATGTATGTTGCAGGCGAACTCTATAATTCGTTCGTATACGAATAATGTCATTTTATAAACATAAATTGTCAATACAAATTGCCAAAGGCAAATAATTGCTGATGTCATAATAGGAGTCAATGTCAACTATAAACTGATATCGGCGATGACGATAGACCACCTGCCCGACCGCGCAGCGTGGCTCTTTTTCCCGGGTGTAGGGCATAAAGGAAACCCAGCAAACCTACTTATTTTTTATTTAATAAGCCGGATAGGCTATAGGATATAGCTAAATAAACCATTTATATAACAAGTAATTTAAACAATATGCCACGAAAATTTGTCATAGGCGACGGTAAATGTCGTGCATATTATATAATGACGACATTTTACAATCGGCGTAAAACATTTTCAGGCATAAATTGTATTTATCTTTTAAATCTGACGACGATATTTTTATTTGGACGAATTATAAAATTTCCCTGCGACATGTGTATCGAAATCAATCAACACCTTACTTATCACAAAATGTATATACCAATATTATATGTATACGTCTATATCCCGAAATCATTTTAGTCCTTTCGGGCTAATAGCTACTGTTGCTTAACATGAACAAAGGAACATCGTTTGGCAAAATTAATGTCGTCAACACCATCGTCTCTTACAATATGGAGCAACCCTTTCACAAAACACAAATATTTCCATCTATTCCATTTTCTTTATTATACTCATTTAAATATTAAAGGAATGTTTTACAAATAATTCTCTTCTTGCATGGAAGTACTGACAGTTTATCCTTATTCTGTTTGTCATCTCATTAAAACACTAATAGAACAAATATTATAAAACCAAAACACCCGTTTGCAACTTGATCCGAATAACATGATCCTTTTTAATAGAGTCGGGTTGAATTCATGTAGTCTATGTCACTCTAACAATTAACAAAAGAGCTATCTGCTTGTTTGCTATCCTGTGATATCCTAGATGAATCCAATAAAACCTTTCAGGCGATCTACGATTGGGTTTTGTTTAAACATTTCCTTCGAGCTGCTTTTGTTTAAAAAATATGTAATTTACCCAGTTATGTAACGAAAAGGTATAAAAATCTTTATATATATATATATATACATATATATATACATATATATATATATATATATATATATATATATATATATATATGTGTGTGTGTATATAGATATATAGAATATATATAGATGTATAGATGTATATATATTCTATATATCTATGTACGTCAAATGCATATTACTTAAAGTAAGTACTAAGTTTTTGCAGTCCTCCCCAATGTATTTATTTATATATATATATATATATATATATATATATATATATATATATATATATATATATATGTATATGTATATATATATATATATATATATATATATATATATATATATATATATATATATATATATATATATATATATATATATATGTATATGTATATATATATATATATATATATGTATATATGTATATGTGTGTATATATAAAATAAATTACTAGCCCTTCTTAAGTGACGGCATTTAACTGCAATAATTTATTTAATTGGAGTATACTATACTATGTAAATAATTCCAACTTACTTACCTACATGTAAATTATTATAACAAATTTAAGTAGTAAAAGAACAAACATTAATACGAGTATTATGTATGTATATATGTATGTGTGTATGTGTATATTAATTCCATTGTAGTGGTCCAACAACATTGAATGCTAAAATCTATACATATAATAAATATAATAATAATATAATAAAATCGTAGGAAAGTCAAAACTGTACATTGACTTTTTTTTTAAAAGAATACTTGGGGGTGATCTACAATCGATACCGAAGCCAAACTATAGTTTTTAGAATTTTTGTCTGTTTGTCTGTATGTATGTCCGGGGTAAACTCAAAAAGTACTGCATGGATTTATTTCAAATTTTGCATGAATATTACTAACAGGTCGCGTCAACACATAGGCTACATATTATCACGCTATCACCTACAGGTGAGGAGCAGTGCAGAGTAAACGAAGTCCACGCGGACGAAGTCGCAGGCAACAGCTAGTACATAATATTTTAGCAAATCCTAAATCGCTCCATAACAAACTTGTAACGATGTACATAAGTTTCAACGCTTCTCAGACGGACTTCAGTCCCCAGACGACAGACTTTGCTCGGTTGAGAAGATCTTTCCTTTTCCATCCTTGAGTGACGTCTGTGACGTGAGTGAGTCTCAGGTATTGAATTGTAAAGTTTGACACAGTTAATTAGAAGATGATGCCTTCGGCCTCCATTCCCAGTGTGACTCGAAACGAACGTGTAGCTGTAACTGTAACTGTAGCTTTCGCTGTGTTGGTCCCGGCCTTCTTTGTAGAATAGGCAAACTGTCGTTCTGCCAGGCAGGTCGTAAAAGGCGACCGATTGGCTATCGAGTCACTACCATCGTGGCTACTAGGTGGTAGAGTTCTGCATTGTCTCGCCCGGGTCTGGTACCACCGCCTTACCTACTCCTGCCGCAACAGCGTCAGCGCTTGTCGCTGTCGTGTTCCGGTTTGGAGGGTAAGGTAGCCGGTAAACTTATGCATGTGGCATTAGACCTCGCCACAAGATAGCAACGCACCATTAACATCTTTGGTGTCTATAGGCGATGGATGACTCTTTCCATCAGGAGACCCATCTGCTTGTTTGCTATCTTATAATATAAAAAAAAAACTCATATTTGACATTTCACGCTGTGTAATGTATTCTATCTACAAACAAAGGGTGAATATGTGGTGTTGGTGATGGAGTGACAACAGTGAATATGAGTGAAAATCTCGGTGTGTTGCCCGGTTCCAATCTGGTAGTAATTATAAAAAAATATCTTTATATATATACAATGTAAGACTTCATAAAGTGCACATGTTAAAATAGACCAACTACATCCTATTAAAATGATTATTTTATGAATAAAAAAAAAATTATTTTATGAATATTTTAAATTTTTAAGTTGTAACCGATAACCCTGTGTAAATAAATCATTATAACTTTAAAAATAAATGTCCTATCATATTGAAATAAGTTTTGTAATGTATAATAACAATAAATCTCGCCCACAAATTAAAAATGTCCACGAAAACAAATAATAGCCTCCCAAAGCATATTCAAGAAGTTTCCTCAGTAAATATATTTAAATCTAGGATATATGATTATATGTTAAATATTCAAAATAACTCTTAATTAACTTCTAGTTTTGGCGGTAGCCAGCACTACCGTCAGCTACCACCATCAAATGTCTAACCACGACGGTTATCTCTTACTAACCGCGTGGGTTATCTCTTAAAGACCATGTCGGTCGTCCTACGTATCTAACCACGATGGTTATCTCTTACTATCCACGATGGTTACCCTCTAGCGACTTTGGCAGTCGTCTCAAAGTCTAACCACGATGGTTATCTCTGTTATCCACTAAAATCCCTAACCTCCTATCCATATGTTTCAACCATAACGGTTACTACATTCAATAGCTTCTAACCATGATGGTTAACAACACATAAAATCTCACTCTTATATTTCAACCATAATAGTTATTTTTAATAATCTTTAACCATGATGGTTAACAATATATTTCTGGTATACTTACGATACTTACGATTTTCCTGGTTCCTTATCGCCTTGCACTACCAAAATACCTTTAATTAACCTTTAACCTCACAACCGTTAATTACCAACAAGAAGAGACAAACACAACAAAGGAAGACTAACTACGGGGAAGATTTGGAATCAAAACACTAGAGCACTTTATTACAAAAAATAACGGTGGCGGCGGACACCGTTTCACTTTAATTAGCACTACACTTTATTCACTGAAGAGGCGCAGCCGTTCCAGCCCGCTGATGCATTGGCCGGGACCAGGAGAAGCCACGGCAGGACGAATGACAAGACGCCCAACTGCAGCCAACTCGTTGGACCAAACCCGGGCAATCCGTAAAGTGATCACTGATTCTGTGCAGCCCTGAAAAGGACTATCGATGACGAAGACCCGATCACCATGCCGTTCCTAAAACGCAACACGGCAACCGTTGACACCAGGCGTACGATCTAGAAGGAGCGTTCGATCGCAACGAAACAGGTCCGTGCCCAACGCCGCCGCCGCGTGAGCGCAGACTACCTATAGTAATACACATATTTATCTATGGCGCAGACTGACGGAGCCGCGCCGCCGCGGTGCGAAGAGCGGGCTCGACCGGGCGCTGGGCGGAGCACACCCACCGCGCGCGCGCGCCGCTCGATGGAACACCGACTGTACCGTGGAAAAGCAGCGACCTTTTTATCGTCAGGCAAGCCGTTCAAAAACAAAATTTGGTTCTAGCAACAATTATATTTAACTTGCAATTTTGTAAACTCTCAGGCTTTCTCTTTTTAATTTAACCGTTGTGCAATTCAAATTTTTTATAAATATAGGACGATCAGACAAATAAAGACACTTCATATTTTCTACTGTAAATAAGAACTCTGCGTTTCATTTAACCACAAAGTACACCCGTGCCAGCTGCCGTGGAACCTTCGCCGAGCCTCCAGCCACTCCGCATCGCCTGCAAACTGGTGAGACCTTGTGAAAACTGCTTACAGGAGTCTATTGCTAGCGACCGTGCCGTCCTGCCGCTATGAGCGCCTAGTGGTACCGACGGCACCACCACCGCTACATAGTTAATGCTAATAGTAGGTATTTGTAATCACTATTACATGGGGCACACTAAAAGTTTTGCCCTTCTAGCTAATCGGAACTATTTGAATTTAGAATGTTATATTTTTAAAACGTTGCAACCTTCTTAGTAATTAAAAACACAATTGGCGGAAAATGATTTGTCAATTGTTTTTTTTATCACACATCAAAGTTCTACGTACGCAACGAAAATGAAATTAAGTCGAAAAGATTTTAGAGCGATGATTTTTTATGATTTTAAAAGTTCTCTTTCTCCGCAAGACTGTGCCGTCTTCAAATTGTTTTTGGGAGAGAAACACCTTATTTAAACACCGTGAGGCGATGGTTTTCTGAATTTGAGAGAGGTCGAATTTCTTTATAGGACGAATTTCGTGAAGGGCGGCCTTCAACTGCCGTCAACGAAAAAAATGTGGCTACGTTAAGCGGTTAATTGAAGAAAACTCCCGGATTACTTACGAGACAATTCGGGGACTATTGGAGATGGGTATGAGCCAAATTCAGAAAGTTTTACACGAAGAATTTAAAATTCGGAAACTTTGTTGTCATTGGATCCCTCATGCGGAGCAGAAGCGGGCTCGCGTGGAATGGTGCTCACAGATGCTACTAAAGTACGACCACGGACATTCTAATGCTGCTTATGACATTGTCACAGGAGACAAAACATGGATTGATTGTTTTGAGCCCGAAAAAACAGCAATCTTGTGAATGTGTGTGTAATTGTGAAAATGAGAAAAGGCCAACAAAAATGAGGCAGGCGAGAAACGTTGATAAAAAAATTATCTCGATTTTTTTCTCAGCTACGGGTCCCATCTGTACAATTCCACTTGAAGATCAAAAGAGTATTAATGCCGCGTGGTATTCTACATTTGTTTACCCAGGGTGTTAGAAAAAGTTCGCGAAAGACGACCCAAAAGCCGCATTCTCCTACACCATAATAACGCTTCTTCACACACGGCCAACAAAACAAAGTCATTTTTAGCTTCCGAAAAAGTACATCTCGTCACTCATCCTGCGCATAGCCCCGACTTAGCACCCTGTGATTTCTGGGTTTTCCCCAAAATCAAAGATTTGATGAGAGGTTTTACTTTTACCAACTCCGAAGAGGCAGTTATAGCGTTCAATCAGCACGTAGAAAACATGCCTTCAGATCTGTGGTCCTCCTGTTTTAAAAAATGGTCCGATCGCATGAAAAAATGTTTAAAATGTAAAGGAGATTCTTTTAAAATCAATAAACATAATATTTTGGTTATAACATGTTGTTTTTTTAAGTTACGCAAAACTTATAGTGTGACCTACGTATTCTACTACTTTATATTTTATTTGATTCTATTTTATTCGTATATAGTAATATTTATTGTGCTTTATGATTGTTTATGTACATTTTATATGAATAGGTAAGTGATTATTAATTATTTATTATACACACACGTGATTATTATATTTATTATACACACACACACACGTGTGTATAATAAATACAATAATCACTTACCTATTCATATAAAATGTACATAAACAATCATAAAGCATAATAAATATTACTACATACGAATAAAATAGAATCAAATAAAATATAAAGTAGTAGAATACGTAGGTCACACTATAAGTTTTGCGTAACTTAAAAAAAGCAACATGTTATAACCAAATATTATGTTTATTGATTCATATACATATATATATATATATATATATATATATATATATATATATATATATATATATATATATATATATATATATATATATATATATATATATATATATATTATATGATAGCAAACAAGCAGATGGGTCTCAATATGGAAAGAGTCAACCATTGCCTAATAGGCACCAAACATGTTAATGGTGCGTTTGGGTGCTTTGCTATCATGTGGCGAGGTCTAATGCCACATGCATAAGTTTACCGGCTATCTTACCCTGCAAACCGGAACACGACAATGACTAGCACTGACGCTACTGTAGCCACGATGGAAGTGACTCGCATAGCCAATCATGCCATGAGCCATGGACCAAAACGGGAAAAAAAATTATACTTATTAGCCTTCTCTAGCCTTTAACAAGATATCTAGCAGTTAGACAGTTTATCTTATCTTCGAAAAGGAGTACAATCAACATGGTTAGAATCATTAGTTATTGTAAGTCATTATCACAAAACGCGCAAATCATGCTCCAGTAACTTACACGTAATTGTATATTGACAAAGGCATAATTTGGAATTGCTATATAACGTATAACCCGAGAAACCCCAGGGCACAATCAGAACGCGATATTCAAAGCTCAGCTCAACCGTGTAGACAATTCTGCATACATAAACCGAACCAAACCAATCCACACGCTGTTCATAAATGCTATTATCGAAACTTTCAATGGAAATATACTTTTTTCACAAAAACTGGAATAATTCAAAAACTTTGTAATTTTTAAACCTCCGATGCAAACAAATGAAATGTACCTATTGCAAAATATGTTTTGTATTTTAACATAACAACTGAATATATAATTTAATAATGGTATTGTGGCGGTTCAAACAATTTACAAACTCTAAAAACTAATAAAAAATAGAAAAAAATGAAATTCAAAATAAAATCCTGAATCGCAATATCACAATTATTTATCTTGTACACACTATATACAATTATCAACGCTTCTCAAATGGACTTCGGTCCCCAGACAGTACATCTTGCCTGGCTGGGAAGATCTTCCTTTTCCGCTTCCTTGTCCTTGTGTGACGCCAGTTGGCCCGCCGGTTCCATCATTATGACCCTTCAGCGGTACGGACCAGCGGCGCCACAATATCATATAGATTATATTATCCTACTAGGTGATAAAGTTCTATAACGTCTCGCCCGGGTATTTGGTAACACCGCCTTACCTATTTCTGGTAAACTTTTGCATACGGCATTACCATCCAACCACATGGCAAGCAATGAATGAATGAATGAAAATAAAAAATATATTTATTTCCACCGCTACAATTTGAATACTTCAATGTATGGTTTACTATTTGATTTAAATACTGCAGAGCGGACTGGAGCCTAAACTAGCAAAAACCTGTATTTCAGGACTCCACGTCTCTAACGTTCGGCGCTGTACATGTACAAAAAGTAAAACTGTTTTAACTTTCGTGTTTGAAGAGTGAGTTTGTGCATTTCTGTATTTGTGTGTGCGTATGTTTATATGTGTGTGTGTGTGTGTGTTTGTGTGACTGTGTAATACACATGTTTTAACGTCTTTAATGTCTATAGGAGATGGTAGTCTCTCTCCATGGGAGAACCATTTGCTCGTTTGCTATCCTATGATAAAAATGTACCAAACGGAAAGATTGATTTGAGTGCAAGAAAGAGTCCGATTTATTTTGAAATAAATCGGACTGGATTTATGCTGGTTATTATAGAAAGTAAATATCTCTTTAGAAAGAAATGAAGAATTTGGGACACAAAATGGTCCCTTACTAGGTGGTAGATTTCTGCATTGTCTTGTCCAGGTCTGGTACCACCGACTTACTTATTCCTGCCGTAATAACACCAGTGCTTGTCACTGTCGTGGTCCAGTTTGGAGGGTAAGGTAGCCGATAAACTTATGCATGTGGCATTAAACCTCGCCACAAGATAGCAACACACCATTGACATCTTTGGTGAATATAGACGATAGGTCTCTTTTCATCAGACCCATCTGCTTGTTTGCTATCTTATGATATAAAAAAAAAACAAAGAATAGTTACAAAAGTACAAAACAAGTAGTAGAAAAAGTTTTGTAACAGAACATCAGTATTTCTATAAAGGAGTAGTTAACCGTATTATAACCATTTAATTTCATTTTGCAGCCAGAACTTGACGAGATCAACTTAATAAAATTGAATGTACTTACAGATTCTTTTCAAAAAATGGGTTCAGAACAGCCATACCATACCATTTCGAATTGTTTCAATAACATAAAATAAAGCCAAACGCTTGCGTCGTCGTACTGCCTAAAATTATTCCAATTACACTATTCATATCTCTATTCACAGCTAATACGAATATTTGTTCACATCATGAGATAGCAAACAAGCAGATGGGTCTCCTCATGGAAAAAAAAACAGCTCTAGCTTATAGACAACAAACATATTACTAGTGCGTGGATATCCTTTTGGCAAGGTTTTTATGCTACATACATAAGTTTACCTACTACCTTACTTCCAAACTAAACACGACAGTGACAAACACTGAGGTTATTGTTGCAGGAATAGATAACGCGGAGGTATCAGACCAAGACCAAGATACCAATGATGTTAATACTATCCTATATGCTACTATCCTATGCTCCTATCCTACTATGCGTTACTACGCAACATGCATATTTTTACGCATATTTTTATGCATACTTTTAGTAAGGTAGAAGACCTTATTCTTCAAATCAAGACACAACAGTGAAAAGTACTGACGTTATTGTGGCAGGAATAGGTAAATCTTTACATTTTCCTGCCGCAATAGCGTCAGTTATTGAATCAGTGGTATTACACCCCAGACGTTGCGGAATTCTAACGCATAGGAGTCGCAATGGTTTAGGATGGGTTAAACACGTTTAGCCGGTTGTTCGTTTTTCACGAACTGTTTAGCAGAATGGCAGACGGTCTATTTTAAAAAAGGGCGCGGATTATCACTGAGAAAATTTTATAATTTAAAACTAACATTAGAACTTAGAATATAAATCAATTAAGTCAATCGATTGCACTTTTTACGGCATCATCAAAGCTCTAAAATTGCTAGTTATATTTAAAAAAAAAATACCAAACACAAGTCATAATGCATTGCCTTCAATCCAAAGTTGATATTACCAAAGACTAAATTACCAGTACCTACCAAAACATGATAACGCCAAGTACCGATCAGCAACAGAAGATGAAAAATAATTGATTCTATAATATAAATACTTGTACTGTTTCACAAATGTAATTTAAATTTTATTTATTACATAATCACTTTTAAATTTACAGCCATGCCATGCAGCATGTTTATATTATAGAAACAATATGATGCAGTTTCACCAAGTGCCGAAGATGGAAAGTATAAAAAAAAATCGATCGTCTAGTGGTTAGGACCCTACGTTGTGGAAAGTATAAATTATGAAAAATAAAGTTGTTGAAATTACTTTAAGTTTTACGTAATTTATTTATCATAGCCTAACTCAACTACAATATATTGAGCTAGAAATCACTACACAAACGGTATTTTGAACAAGCACATCTAGTTTTAATCCGCCTCTAGACTAAACGCTAAAACGACTCTCAGATGTAGTTTAATTAGCCTGCATTCGAGTCCTGATTTAACGTACCTATATCGACTTGTATGTTATTTCATCTGCCACTCTTCCAGGGTTGTTCAAATAATTTATACGCAATAAAACTGCAACAACTGACTTCTAACCTCGTATATCTCTGGAACCCTAAATTAATTCTTTAACAATTTATATAGAAACAAATCGGAAATATACTGTCTTAAAAAATAATTTTGCAAATCCGCTATAAACATTTATTTATTTATTATTTATTAAACACTTTATTGTACACAAAAACAGTTACAGTAAACAATAAAATTATGTATATTTAGACAAAAGATGAGCTTATCTCATATTGAGATTTTTCCAGCTAACCCGTATGAAGAAAACAGTAAATATTTATAGACATTTGTGCACAACATAAACAAAAAATGTGGCTTTAAAGCGATTGACAAAATAAAATTAACGGGAAAAGAGAAAAATTCACATTAAAACCGAAGAAAATAAAATTAAAAAAATAACATACAAACTACGAAATTAACTTACTAACTTGAAATACATTCGCGTCAGACAGTACTTTAATTTTCGAAAAGACGTACATATATTTTCAAAATTATTATTGATTTTCTTCTTTTGAATAGCGTTTAACGAATTAGTTTTAAAATCAATTTTAAAAAGGTCAAAAAATGTCGAATAAATGTCAGAAAAACTTTTTACAAACATTTTCACCATTGATTAATGCCGAATTTAAACCGATTTTAGTCTAATTTACGCTATTCAACGCAGCTTTTTAAGTAGCAGATCTGACTAGATCTATACAAATATTATAAATGGGAAAGTGTATGTGTTTGTTTGTCCGTCTTTCACGGCAAAACGGAGCGACGAATTAACGTGATTTTTTAAGTGCAGATAGTTGAAGGGATGGAGTTACATAGGCTACTTTTTGTCTCTTTTTAACCAACCCCCACTTTTCTAAAATAACGGGCAAAAGCTAGTTTTAAAATAAATCGATATATTAGCCTAAACTTTGCTGTGATCAACGTAATTTTAGTATTTGAAAAGCTGTAACTTTTGAAAATTTGATTCAATTCTATGTTTTGAAACAGCATTCTCCGTCGAATGTTTTTACATAAAAATTTCGAAATTATGTCGAAAAAACATTTTTTTAACATAACTTCTGTCAACTGTCATAACTATAGTCAACGATAACTGCTAAACAGATTAACCTATTCTGATAAAATTTACCGCATTTAATGCAGATTTTTATAGAATAGAGCTGATTAGAGTTTGTGCTAAATTATTTTTGAGAATTTTGTAGGCTTTTGCAAAATTCCTGAAAATCTGCTGGGCTGAATCGGTTCAGATTTTCAGAAAGTCTAGGTTAAGAGAAAATCAATCAAATGTCATCAACCACGTTTTAATCAGTCAAACCGTTCAAAAGTTATCAGATGTTTACACACACGCAAACACACATACAGATATACTGACGTCATCATGAAAATAGTCGGAAAAGGTTCCTAGGACCTCAAAACGTGGAGATCTGGAAAACTCGATTTTCAGAACTCGGAGCAAAGTCAATAACTTCCTTATCTACATACGTAGCGGGAACTTTAAAATATTAGTCAAGGCATTCAATGTCTATCAAAATAAACAAAAATTGTCGCTTGAAAATTTTAGTTTAAATTTAGTACAAAATGATATATACAGCAACTGATCAAAATGATATTATGCGAAAATAAGCAGACATTTTCTTCATTACAGATTATTTATGAGGGTTATTCTAAACAAAACGGAAATTGGAAACAAAGCTCGATTACCGTAACTAATGCGAGCGCGGGAGACATTTTCAGAAATCAATAAACGTAATTTCGTCATTTGGATTTCTTATTTAAGGAATAGAGAAATAGCTTTCAGTTCCGACGAAATGGGACTTAACGACCAAGGGTTGTAATTTGTGCTCTTAATATTTAAATGATTGAACTGAAGTAACCATT
The DNA here is from genome assembly GCA_036924255.1 of Apodemia mormo. Classification (NCBI taxonomy): domain Eukaryota; kingdom Metazoa; phylum Arthropoda; class Insecta; order Lepidoptera; family Riodinidae; genus Apodemia; species Apodemia mormo. The sequence goes on along the minus strand of JAUPFN010000014.1, from coordinate 15,181,168 downwards.
TTTAAATAAATAATAAATAAATAAATATTCAAGGGACAAATTACACTAACTGATCTAACCCCAAAGTAAGCAAATTATTTGCTTGTGTTATGGGTGTTAGTCAACGATACTAATACATAGAAATACATATATAAATACAAGAATATATTTAATATACATACACCCAAACCCGGAAAAACAAACATTTATGTTCATCACAGAAATGCTTGTCCCCGTCGGGGATCGAACCCGAGCCCCGTCGATCGCGTAGTCAGGATCGCTAACCACTCGACCAACGGGGCGGTATATTCAGTAAGTCTTATTGTTAACATGATATATTATTCAAAACATAAACTTTGGATAAAAGTTAATAATTAGAAATGTGACGGATTCATTCGAATATTTGCTATTATCCCGTAATAAGGAATTTTATAATTTGTTACATGTTTTCAATAAATCTTAACAAATGCCATATTATTATTGCCATGTTATATATAATACCAATTATTATTATCTGAACAAAATGTTAATTTACTTATAAAAAATAGATACACAGAAAAAAAGTGTCTGCATACCCGTATCCCCGAAGAGATAGGCAGATGACAACAAGTGCACCCACAAGCAGCCGAAGTTACTTAGTCCCATACAGTGTGATAGACGGCAAGCCTATCGCCAATCGGGCAGTTATCCTATCCCGGGCAACGTTGTTTTTGTCAGAAAACTAAAAAAATGTTTTTAATTGCCCGACCCGGGAATCAAACCTAAGACCTCAGGTGATCAACGCCAACACCGGACCACTAGACCACCGAGGCGCTACTAATACTGAGACATATATACAGGTTGACTGGTAATACGGTTTGACCGCCCCGTTGGTCGAGTGGTTAGTGACCCTGACGACAATCAATGGGGTCCGGGTTCGATTCCCGGCAGGGACAGGCATTTGTGTGACGAGCAACAGATGTTTGTATTTCTGGGTTTGGGTGTTTATTATATATATATTAGAGTATTTATATACGTATTTCTATGAATAAGTATCGTTGACCCATACTACAAGCACATAATTTGCTTACTTTGGGGTCAGATCAATTAGTGTAATTTATCCAGTGACATTTAAATTTAAATTTAATTTAAATAAACTGTACATACTAAAAGAGGGTGTTCAGTACTTGATTCTAATAACATATATTTAAAAAATAGGTACTTAAATGTTGACCTAATTATTTAACTAAAACGTTAAGTACTGACACTGGCACATATACATCGAACTCCATTGTTTACAAACTCCTTATGTGCTGTCGATCTCTTGACTAAACTCGTTCGCATATTGCGATCGCTCGTACAATAATAATATTTTTTGATTTTTACAATACCTTTGAGTTTTACTATGTAGTTGAGCTATATTCTCTAATTATATTATTTTTATTGCTTAAACATGACCGTTAACTATCATGTGCTTCTTTAAACAATACATGTAACATTCCATTTAAAATATTGACGACCTCCCCCTTACCTTATTCCAGGTCTATAGAATATATTATACTTGAAGTAGTTGTTAATGGTATTAAAATTATACTTGGGACCGTCAATTATTGTCTACCTGATATCAATTACTTCTCCGATTACGTAGCGTTAGTTTCCTTGTACTGTGACGAGTACACACATCATATTACATAATAATGGGTGATTTTAATAATAAAATTCTGAAAGATAACCAAAGAACACGAGATCTTCAAGCTATACTATATATAAGGTCCCATTGTTTAAATAGCCAACTTATCATAATTCTAATATACAGGACACACTCTTGGATTTAATGCTATGTTATCCTTGGCTCATGTAGATTATAGTCAATTAATGTCTCGAAAATTTAAAAGGTCAAACCGCCTAAGTTACGCCCAAAAATGTTGCAAATACGTGATTTCGCCAGGATACATCAGGATCAGCTGGAATATAATGCCTCTAATAAATTGGTCAGCTGTGCTCGACGGGTCCACTTTTGACATCATGGTGGATAACCTCAACAAAAATATTCTTGCACTCTATAATAAACATGCGCCTGTACACTTAGTATATTAAAACGTCCCCCAGCTCCTTGGCTTACCCCAGATATTCTTATGGCTATGAGTAATCGTAACACAGCCTTTGATCGCTATTAAAGAAATAGGTATGATATGAATTGGTGTTCGTTCAAAAAGTTTAGGAATTGCTACAACCAGATGGTGAGAGCAAATAAACGGCGTTACATACATAACAATATAATTAACTCTTCTCAAAATAATATTTGGAAGTTTTTGAAGGGTATTTGTCAATCTTCTAATATATTTTCTCCTAATCAACTTAATCATGATTTTTCTTATTTTACTTGTACACCTGTTATAGATAATGCAGTGAAAACTAGCACGATTTCATTGTTGTGATTTCAAGATTACTCGCACACTGCTTCTTTTAATTTTTCATCAATTGCAGATGAGAAAACACTAAATTTAATTGAATCATAATAATCTAAAGCAGTAGGATGCGATCAGCTTAGAAGGGGCTTGATACTCCGCATCAAAGATGTCATCATTCGACCCATTACTCATATTATAAATTTCTCATTAACTTCTAGTATCTTCCCTACCTTATGACGTAAAGCATATGTTTTACCCCTGTCCAAAATTTCTAACCCTAGTACGTTAAATCACTTCAAACCAATATCCATCCTCCCTTATTCAAAATCTGTACGTCTACTTCATACATTTGTGACTTCAAAAATCAACTACACTCATATCTCAAAAACTACTGAACCGATTTTAATAAAACTTGAACTGTTCCAAATTTGAATATACCTGATTCAAACCTGCATATATAAACATGAATAAACATACACTTCCGAAATTTAGTACACATATTTTGACGTCTAAATAGATCATCGTACTCAAATATTATGCAATTCCATCAATATTACATACATACACGTCAAACAGATAACCTCCGTTTTTTGTCGGTTGAAAATTATAACGCATAGTTATTCGTATAACTAATAGGTACTATACTTTAACAGATAAGCATGGTTGGGCTCATTATATTTTCTTTTAATACGTAATGTTTTGTATTTCTATACGTACAAAAATAGATAAATAAATAATTATTCTTTTAACAGATATTAGAGATACAAGATTTTATATAAAATATAAGATAATATAGCAAATATTCTCAATTCTATAAATAAAGCAACATTTCCTTCAAGTGAGATTTCCAGTCTTCGATATTAAAGGTACTGTCTGTCTCAGAGGCCCCTAGATTATCGTGACTAATGAAAGAACGGGTAACCTTTGTGTCAGCCAGGCATAATTCTTTTCAAGTAGACATCTAACAAATATTTATACATAATATTATTATTTTCAATAGAGACTGTGGTAGTTTTTTGTTAGTAGGTAATCTAAATATATAAAAATGGATCTTCGTACTTTAATTCGCTAAACTCAAACACCATTTGACTGATTATCATGGAATTTGACACACCTATGTGTATATTTTTGTGGAAAAGATATTTGCGCTATTCCCTTTGTACCTCGCCACCAGATGTCACTGCAGCATAATGCAGTTATAATGTGCACTGATTGGATAAAGTCCGTCGGTTTCAGCTAATAATATAAAAATATATACTAAATTATTAGTCATAGAATTTAGAGAGACTTTTTATAAGTACATTAAGTATAAATCAGAATAGAACAATAAAATTATTACTTATTGCTTAGAACACGGTTACAGCAGAAAGATGATGATGATGATGATGTTTAGCATTCTTATTACAATAATTTTCTATACATATTTGATCTATTAGAAGTGCAGAAGTACTTTATGCAATAAAACTTTTTACAGAATATTTTTACTCATCAACAATTTTCTTAAGCTATCAGTTGCTTAAGCTTTCTTGTCGTCTAGATATACAAATATATTTAATAACCTTTTTTTACACAGTTTTGTTTTATACCTACATTTTTAGAATTCATTACCTGGTTATGCATCAAATAGCTGATTGTAGAAGCGTATACCTTGCCCCATAAAAAGGTTATATCAACTTATACAATTTACGTAACATCTATACATATAATAAAATCGTAGGAAAGTCAAAACTATACATTGAATATTTTTTTTAAAGAATACTTGGGGCGTGATCTACAATCGATATCGAAGCCAAAAATATAGTTTTTAGAGTTTTTGTATGTTTGTCTGTTTATCTGTTTGTCTGTATGTATGTCCGGGGTAAACTCAAAAAGTACTGCATGGATTTACTTCAAATTTTGCAAGAATATTACTAACAGGTCGGGTCAACATATAAGCCACATATTATCACGCTATCACCTAGCGGCCCGGTGCTGTGCGGAGTAAACGAAGTTCGCGCGGACGAAGTCGCTGGCAACATTATCTGGTCATTATCTGGTTAGGCATCAGTATAGCTTCTACAATCAGCTACTGATTGTAGAAGCGTATACTTTGCCCCATAAAAAGGTTATATCAACTTATACACTTCATACAATTTACGTAACATATACAATAAACACAAAGTAGCTATAGCAAATTTTGTTAAAAACAGGAAATTATAGTAATTTCTCGTTGAAGTAAACTTTTATACAAACATTTTATAATATAAAAAGAACAATAATTTATAATGAACATTTGATATAAAACTTAACAATATTAGCAACTAAATAAAAGCGCCTTCATATTATTTCAAATTGAATGAGTGAATGAATGAGAACTATTTATTGCGCGCAAACTTACAGTAAAAATGATACAGGCTTAGTAGAACATTTAAAACTATATCTTAGTACACTAATCTGCTTGTATATAAACCATACGTAAACCAATAACCTTGTACCTACTCCTTTTTGCGACAAAAACAGTTTAGTAGACTAAACAATAAAATCTCAACTGACATTAAATAAAATAGTATTTACATGTGTACATTGTCACGTATATCACATGAAAGTAGTGCCTGTAATGTTTATTTTTATTAATTTACTAGCTGTTGCCTGCGACTTCGTCCGCGCGGATTTCGTTTACTCCGCACAGCTCCTCCCCATATGAGATAGCGTGATAATATGTAGCCTATATATTGGCCCGACCTATTAGTAATATTCATGCAAAATTTGAAGTAAATCCATGTAGTACTTTTGAGTTTACCCCGGACATACATACAGACAAATAGACAAACAGACAAATAGACAAACAGACAAATAGACAAACAGACAAAATTCTAAAAACTATATTTTTGGCTTCGATATAGAATATAGATATATAGATTTATAGATTGTAAGTCTAATACATATTACTTAAAGTAAGTACTAAGTTTTTGCAGTCCTCCCCAATGTAAACTTTACCTGTGCCAAATTTTATACTCCACCGTTCACGCAACTGTCTTAAAAAGGGTCTAAAGTTTTAATATACCACAACAAACAACAAAATTATAGTGAACTAGCTGTTGCCAACGACTTCGTCCGCGCGGACTTCTTTTACTCCGCACAGCCCCTCCCCCTTAGGTGATAGCGTGATAATATGTAGCCTATATATTGGCCCGACCTATTAGTAATATTCATGCAAAATTTGAAGTAAATCCATGTAGTACTTTTGAGTTTACCCCGGACATACATACAGACAAATAGACAAACAGACAAATAGACAAACAGACAAATAGACAAACAGACAAAATTCTAAAAACTATATTTTTGGCTTCGATATCAATTGTAGGTCACGCCCCAAGTATTCTTTTAAAAAATATTCAATGTACAGTTTTGGCTTTCCTACGATTTTATTATATTATGTAAGTAATAATAATAATAGATGATATGACACGCAAGATTAATGTTAAACTTTTAACGCAAATACAATCAATTATAATTTTTTAGTTAAATCGAAAATTCTATGACAATATTATTTTAGCCATTACAATACAAAACGAGATAATATTAACGATATTGTATTTATTAGCGATCCAGCTGAATATACGCGAGATTATAAGCCAGGGATTCACATAATCTCGTTTTATGAGTGCTAATGATCCTCGGCAATTGTGGTACATACATATTTCTTACAAAAATAAATCAAAATGATATACATCATCATTTTTATGAATAACTGTCATATATTATATAAAATATCTAAATATTATTATATAACTAGCTGGACTTCCCAGTTTATTGGTTGGTAAGTTTTCTGAGTCAATGTTCCCCGACGAGTACAATCTGGGGATCTTCAAGAGAACAGTGAACAGGTACCTTCCACCTTAGGCCACATCTTAGCTTACTACCAGGCGAGATCTTGTCAAGCGCTTTCCTATCGACAATGATAAAAGTTAAGATGTGACACCATCTGCGACTATTGTTTGTATCTTGCGATAGCTAGTACTTGCAATGGATTGATAGTCCCCCGTCTTGGCCTTAGCTCCTTTGAAGAATAGACTAACTGCCAATCTGGCAGGCAGGTCCTAAAAAGCATCCGATTGTCTATACCTGTCACCTCTATCGTGATCAGTGGTGGTAAAACTCCGCAACTTTACGTCTAGGTATATGATACCACCGCCTTAACTGCTCGTGCCGCAATAACGCAATGCTTGTCATTGTTATGTTCCGGTTTAGAGGGTAAGGTTGACTTATGCATGTGGCATCTCGCCACACAGATAACAGCGCACCATTAACATCTGTGGTGTGTGTAGACGATGGTTTATTATTCCACCATGAGAGCTATCAACTTATTTGATATCTAATGATATAAAAAAATAGTACCAACAATTTTACGTTCTCATCCGATGCTCATTCTGCCTTCGAACTTCTTTCGACTCCGGTGTAAAATATGGGACTAGAGTATATTTTTATATAATTTTGAGTGATATTGCGGAGAGACAAGAATGGGCTCTTGGCGAGAAATTGCGAAACTCTATCACCTAATATAGTGGTAGTGACACCTTGGGACAACTATTTACGAACTGCTCCGCAGAATGGTATAAAACAAGTAAACAATGAACACTGGAAAAATAGCTTTTTTCTCTAGACCAAAATTATTGTTTCTTTAAAGAATTAAATATTATTACAAAATATATATAATACTTTTACAAAAAAATTCGAAGACTAATCTATGAGATAAAGTTTTGACATTTTACAAGATACAACATACATTACTATAACAATTTCATCTCAACATATTGTCTAATAGACAATAATGTAGGGAAAATAATTTTACTCGAGAAGTTCGCTAGATAGCTTGTAATGCTGGCATATTGCCAACATCTGAAGTAGTTCTTACAGATTCCAGAACAAAGACACGTAAGTGCGAACTTCTAAACTTCTCCAATTCACCAACCGCTACTAGGAAATCATAATTTAGGCATTACACGGATGCATATTTGTCAAACATCTATTTATTATTTAATTTTTTACATCATATAACAAACAAGCAGATGGCTCTCCTGATAATAAGAATTAACTATCAACTTTTGACACCAAATACGAGTACGTTAATGATGTGTTGACATGGGGTGACAGGGTAACTTATACATATAGCATTAAGCTGCATACATAAGTTCACCGGCTACCTTACCTTCCAATCGGAACATGGCAGTGTCAAAAATTGACGTTATTGCGGCAGGAATAGGTGAGGCAGTGGTACCGAGCGAGTCGTTGCAGAACTCTACCACCTAGTCAATCACCATGATACTATTCCTAGCACAATTCCTGAGCGCTCAGCTATGGAGTGGGGACCTCCTGAGACTCGACCACCTGGGTGGTAAAATCCAATAAGAAAATATTGTAAAGAAGAAACCAATTTAAATTGCTACTATGCGCGGAAACTTTCTAACTTAAATTGGTTCCTTCTTTAAGTTGTTGATTACAAAAAACATATATATATTAATTCATATTAATTCTTATCTAGATAGTATATTAATTCTTATCTACTACCGATATTTTCGCCAGTTATCTTGACTACCTTCAAAACTTTTAGTCATAAAATAAATTAAAAAAAATATATTAAGATTCTCACAAAGTCTTTTGTTTGATGGGTCACAGAAAATAGTTTGCAAACCTTTTTTTTAATTTTCTACCTTATGTTTGTGTGTATGTGTGGCCGCGTTTCCGATCCGGCAGTAGTTTAAAAGAATGTTGACGCGTCAAAGTAACTTGTAAAAAGTTTTATTTAATAAATTATTTTTGATTTCTGATATCTCATAAAATATAATTTATAAAATTCACATATTTTATGTTCGTATTTCTATTACTGTCCCACATATGTATATACTAAATTACAATTCAATCAGTAGACCGATTAGGTAGTAAACTATGGTAGGTAAACTATTAGACAGTTTTAGAGCAAATTGCCTTGACAGACGGTCAGACAGGTAGACACACGAGTGAATCTATAAGGGTTCTATTTTTCTTTTCTGAAATATGGAACCTCAAAAATAAAAGTCATTCGAGTTTCTTCCACTTTATTTTATTTCATTGACATGTTTCTCTTCTGTTAATATGGTTCACGAAATATAAGACGAAAAAGCGTAGGTTATACTATAACAAGCTCAAAAGCAATGTGGCGAAGGACCACAAAAGATTGCTAACCAATAAACCATGCTTTCTAAATCTGTTTTCCCCGATGAGTACAATCTGGAGATCTTCAAGTGAACAGGTACCTTCTAGGGAAGCGCATTCCATCTTAGGTCGCATCTTAGCTTACCATCAGACAAGCTCGTGGTCAAGCGCTTCCCTATCGATATTTAAAAAAACCCAGTCGTTTTGTACAAAAGAATGGTATCAACAAAGGTTGTCTAGTAGAGATCGCTCTTTGGCGATAAGACCGCCTTTGTGTACTTTCTTTAAATTGTCTTTCAATTATTTGTACTAAGCATGTATTTTTACTGTAATTATGTGCACAATAAAGAGTTATCATTCATTCATTCATTCATTCATTCATTCATTCATCCATTAAGAAAATAAAAAAAATCTACTGTATCAGGCAGACAGAAAAACTTGTATAATAATACATCTGACCCGGCAAACGTTGTAAAAGAAAATATAATAAAATTGCCTAAAAATAGAAAAACAATCTGTAAACCGGCTGACCATGCAGGCCATCCTTGAAACTTGCCGCTTAATTTAGGTAAGTATTTTAAGCCCAAAGCAACAAAAACTAACAAAAACTATGCCTATGCATACATTTTTTCAGAGTACAAAATCCAAAATTTTGATATAAATGACAATAATTTCATTTTTGAACAGTTGTATATTTTGGAAACGATGATCGATTTTGATCTTTTGAATGGCATTCAACACAATTTTTGAGCTCTAAAATGTTTTCTTAGCTACATAATCAACAGGCTGTAAAATGTCGAAGTAATATCAAAAACCTTTTTTTTTTATATTCATAACTGTCCCAAATAAATCAACTGATTTCGATCCAATTTACGGCATTTGACTTGATTTGCTTTAAGTCACTCGATATATTAGCCTGAAAGTTATTTTAAAATTGTTAAGTAAGATTTCTGTAAACAACAGAATATTAATATTAAAAAAGCTGTAACTCATGAAAACTTGATTCGATTTTGATTTTTGAAACTGCATTTGACGAAATTTTTTAGATACTAAAATATTGCCGAAGGTCGGATGGTTTGGTGATTGGTTAAAAAATCTTAGTTTTTTTCAAAAAACACTCTTTTCAAAATGTTTCATCAACAATACTCCCGAACGGATAAACCGATTTTGATGCAATTTATTCATTTGATACCGTTTTTTGAAAAATAGAGCTGATTCGATTTTGTACCCAATCAATACATTTTTTTACATACATCAATACATTCTTGAAGTTTTAAAAAAAACTGTTTCACCTAAAACTTTTTGAGGTTTTTTTCTAAATTGTTCAAAATCTCGTAGACCGGTCATAGATTGGTTTTCTGTAAATTGCCATCGTATCAACCACGTTTCACACATCAAAGATTTGATATCACATGAGACACAAGTTACATCAAGATTTTTAACCAAAACATACTGTCCTATAGTGCGAAGTTAAACAATTTAGTCAAAATAGCTTACCCGAGAAGTTTTCGAGGTAACTTGTAAGGTTGGCGTGTTGCCAACGTCTGAAGTTCTGAGTCCCGGACAAAGATACTGATCTGCGAACTTCCAAACTTCTCCGTTACACTAGGTGCTACTTGGCAACTAAAATGTATAATGCGGGCGAATATTTGACAAACATACGTGTATTAAATCATGATTTACACCTACATTTTTGTTTGTCTTATACAGAAATCGATGATCTTTCAAATACACTTTGCTTTTTTGAATAGGTCGATGGTACTAAATACCTAGTTACAAAGCGTTACTTATCATGCTACTGCCACTGATAAGGCAAGCCATGGGGACATGCAGCGCTGCATTTTCGTATATCTCTACCCATCGCCTATATTGAGGAACAAACGAAATTCGGTAGTCTTATCTATACATATAATAAAATCGTAGGAAAGTCAAAACTGTACATTGAATATTTTTTTAAAAGAATACTTGGGGCGTGATCTACAATCGATATCGAAGCCAAAAATATAGTTTTTAGAATTTTTGTCTGTTTGTCTGTATGTATGTCCGGGGTAAACTCAAAAAGTACTACTTGGATTTACTTTAAATTCAATCAAACAACCAAACAATCAAAAAATCAATTGCATGAATATTACTAACAGATCGGGTCAACATATAGGCTACAAATTATCACGCTATCACCTACGGGGGAGGAGCAGTGCGGAGTAAATGAAGTCCGCGCGTACGAAGTCCCTGGCAACAGCTAGTCATAATATAAATCGGATATTTTCTATTTCACTTTTTTTAATATCGCCACCAGGACTTCACATTGCAGCATTGCCATTTCTTATTCACCCATTAACGTATCTATGAAACTTTAAGTATTCCAGCCGGCAGTCTTATGGGACTATGTTTTGTGTTGTGGGTCCTTAGACCATAATATGGTTTATTTCCAGTTAACATGCACTACATTTTATGTCGTAAAACTGTTTTTTCCTAAAATCAATGAAATTTTTTGTCGCGTGCAAACCACGAAACACAACTAGTTTTACAAACGCTTGTAACAAGAACTTATCAATTACTAGACTAGAATATAACTCCTGATAACCGCTCATCGATTTCTAAGACTTCATAAGTTTACTCAGGGAGAGATATCAAATGTTACGCAATATGTCTATACTCAGGTACCTATATAAATATACCTTACCTTAGGTACCTTATTCTAATAACGAAAAAACTATTGAATTTTCATTTCATTCAAGTTTGCGATAGCAACGCAAAAACTACTAGTCCGATTTTTTACCATTAGATAACTAAACTATCCAACCGACAGAACCAATATAAAGATTCTTAATTTTGTCAACTGGAGAAAGGGGTTCTTAGTTTCTACTAAAAAGCAACCAGATGTTGATAACTATCAGCAGAATTTGAATTACCACTAATATTTTCTTAGATGGAAAAGAACCCTATAACACTTTTTACCCGACCTCTAAATCTGTACTCAGGACTTCCTGATTTGAAATAAAATACGCTTACCACTATTTATATTTACTTAAAATCAACGAGTCACACAAATATATAAGTAGTCGCATTCTATACATTACTTTGCTGGATAGGGCCCAGTTGGAATAAGCATGAGATCTATTTTAAGAGAACAGCGCATAGTAAATTTTTTGTAGGTAGTATGAATCTGGAAAATAATTTATACTCACGCAAAAATGTTTTATACGTTTACACACAGGATACCATTGTTTCATTCAATATGAAGACTTCAGTATCGAATGCTGATAAGAGCTAGGAGTAGTATTAAATGAGAAATATCGATACTCGGTAGTATCGATTCATCACTATACACATTAAAAATATTCAAAAATACTTTACGAAAAGAATACTCTTTTAACAAATTAAATTTTCAGTACCGATTCATATATAATAACTAAAATAATATATATAACAGATATTCATTATTAGATGTCACGCAATCATGAATTTAAATAGGTATTAAAAGGCCTACAGTGGCTTGCTTCCATTAATGAAGTTAGATGCTTAAGTAAAAGACAGGCTATTTGGGTGTCTTAACAATGTCAAATTAGCATGATCTTAAAGACGAGTTGCCTTCTCTAAGTACCGGTAACTTGAAGTAAAGTATAAAGGCTTGTTTACACAAAGGTATAAGAACACGTAATTTTGTATTAATTTTAGCTTCTTGTTTGGCTTGGATAATACACCTGATAAACGATCACATGATTGAATACACTACTGTTTATCACGTGTTTTTTATCACATCACAATTCGTTAATTTAGTTACATTTTAATACAAAGACGTAAAATTGGCTACTCAAATTTAAAATTTGAAGGAGACTAGGCAGATAAGTTAATCTGTGGTGTTTTTCGATCTTTATAGATATCTTCGAACACATCTTCGAAGATATCTTGTGTGTGTTCAAAGAAAGTCGAAGATTAAAATTCTATTAGAATTATTTATACTAAGATAAGAATTGAATGCGTTTAGTAAACATACATTACAAAAAATGGTGATCTTCACAGCTCTTTTGTTCTACTGTTAATTTTAAGCTGATAAAATATATTACAATAATATTTTTAACGCAGTAAAACTGCAGCAACCTACTTATCATTTACTATATCCTCAGAACCTTACATTAGATCTTCACCAAATTGAAATGAATACGGAGAGTACACCCTCTTAAAAAAATATTTTTAAAATCAGTTCATAAATGAGTAAGTAACAAACATAAAAACATCATACAGCTGAATTGATAACCTCCTCCTTACTAAAATCTAAGCATTTGATATACAATATATTTAGTTTAAGTACCTCTTTTTCTGTTTGCGCTACCAGCTTTTCTACAATTACAGATATTTATTTTTAGTTTTTATTTATTCTAAAATCGCGAAAACCAAATTATTTTTAAGCAAAAGGCTAGAAGTACTTTTACTTAGAAAACTCGTTATAACATCCTATAAGCTGATGATGATGTGTGTGTGTGTGTGTGTGATTGGTAGGACATTGTTCAGTATGAGCTTTTATCATCCGGTAAAAACATGAATTCAGATTTTTACTGCCAACAGCTGATGAAACTTAGGAAAGAATAAAAAAACTGGAATTGATTAATAAAAAGGTTGTAGCTAGATAATGATAATGTCAGATAACATATTTTTAACCACTCAGCATATATTGTGATAGATTTATTGGGAAATTTTAATTCATCAGTCTTATAACTCTAACCTTGCACACTAAGATTTTCATCTGTTTCGGTCTCTTCAGAATTCTATAAGCGTCACAGCGTAACTGTCAAAACTACTAATCGCAGTTTTTTTTATCAGAAGTCCTATAATTTCTACAGCAATTTAGGTTGTTTTTTCAGTCATGGGACGGAATAAAACCTATGAAAATTCACGCTTATACATATTGAATAAACATATTGAAAAATATTTTAAAAAAATTAAGTGTAAAATAACCAAGATACCAGTAGTTGAACAATATTTTAAGGAAGAAGAAGAAGAAAGGCATGTGTACAACTATCTACATATTTTCCATTCTGTCTACACATTTCAATGCACACTCTGTGAATTTCTGAAGGCGAACAATATATATCGACATCCCGTGAAATTACATTAAGTAAACGTATGGCCGTGACATAGGGGTAAATTGTCAAAAGTCTCGCAACTCATGGTCACATGGTCACCCTAGTCATTGTAGTCGTTACGCTACTCTTCGCGGTTCACGAATCATCATAAAAATATTAGTAGTAGGTAGGTAGATCATGTAAACGTAATCTACCTCCCTATTTTAAGCTAGTGTGAATAAGAAATGTTTTAAATTTGTATTATAATTTTAAAAAGAAACTAGGCACGAATAGTTAGAATATAGCTAATTAGTTTAATTAATAAATTAGTATTTCTGGTGTAAATGGAATTATCCTTTTCACGAAGATCGAACTTGATTAATTAATTGTTAACAACATCTTACAACAATCACAATTGTTGAATTATTCTTTTGTATTTGGCGATTTGGGACACACAATCATTACGTTATGCATAGGTACGTAACATATCCCACAATATTCTTCATTGGAACACTGATAATATGACATTGTTATTATTAGTCAAATACGATCACAAAAATACGCGAGGTATTTTATTGCATTACACAGAAACACATCTGAATGCCGTGATGCTCTGGCACAACTGAAGATGAAGGGGGCTCTGCGATTGGCGTGGCGCTCACTGCAGTAACTAATATATAATTTGTGCTAGCGTAGCGTAGTTCATTGTCCCACGCAGCACATACGTCGATATCTATAGGAATTTGATTTAATTATTTTATGGAATAATTAGGTCAAAGGCCGAATTAAAAAATTTACTTAATTCGCATGAATATAATATAAAATACAAAAAAAAAACTTTTTTCTTGATCTATTATTAAAACCACATAATACTTACATTCTTTTTCACACATTTTAGAAATAAAATCTTGTGTAAATGTATCTTAAGAGCATTAATGATATTTATTCAAAGCATAACTTCAATAGGACGAGAGAAAATTTCGTTTCAGATTTTAATAGCTCCGTAGCGGAAATAATGGCTCGAATGAATATTAATATCTGAAGCTTGAATGGCAGTTCTTCTTTGCATTGCAAAGAGATCTTCTAGCCTCAAAATTAAGATGGTGACTTATTTAAGCCATGCTTAGCAAATTAAAATTTCCGAATAATATTTCCACACAAACAATTTAATGTATTACCTACCTTCAACAAAAAAAACATCTTTTTCGTTTTCCACATTCAATGAATAATTTAATAAGAAAAATAAGCAAAAAAAGGAAGGCACAATTTTTCAAAATATGTTTTTGTACTTTATTTAATATATTTCGGTATTTTTATACCTATATTTTCCTTTTCTATATTTCTTTGAAATTAATATTGTTGAACACCCATATTTATCACGCACTTCCATACTCAGCTAGATAGGGCTAGATCAATCTATATCTATTTTTTCCCTGTGTTGATCCCGGGCTCCTTTGAAGAATAGGCCAACTGACGTTCTACCAGGCAGGCCCTTACACGTTGTATAGATAAATACAACGTGCAGCCCACTGCATTATAAAAAATTTTGACGTTTGCGTGATTGAGTAAAAACATCCACCCAATCCCCACCCATCCAAACATCCAAACTTTCACATTTATAATATTAATTAATATAGATTATTTATTTATTTTCGCCTTCTTATCTTTTCTTACATTAAATCCATTTTTGTTACGTACTGTTGATAACTTTAAAGACTAGATTTGGCATCTGTTCATGTTCTCAACTAAAACCACCCATTCTGACTTGAAGTTTAAACACAATGTATGCCAGCAAAATTTTTAAAAAGTTAAAAAATACATATGACGTTTAAAATAATCCATACTAATGTTATAAAAAAACTATCTGTCTGGCTGTTACGCTTTCACAGGTGATTTCTATTAAATTTGCCTTGGAGAAAATCCGGGGTCAAAATTAGATAGGCCATTTTTTTCAAAAATCGATCCCTAAGAAGCTGAAATAGGAAATGATAGTTTGTATAAGAAACTACATCAACGACAGAAGCTGCGAAGTCAGCAAGTATAAAATAATTGAAATTGAAAAATTAAACCGACAAGTATTTCAAAAACTACTGAACCGATTTTGATGAAACAAGGACTGTTCTCTAAGTTGGAATATATCTGATTTAACACACAATACAAAATTATCTCAGTATGGCTTTTAGTTACCGAGAAATTCGTTGAAAAATATACAAACACATGAAATTTAGTATGCGTGCTTGGATTCCGAAATAGATCATCATACTCAAATATTATCCAATTCCAACAATAGGTACATACATATCAAACTGATAACCTCTTTTCTTCGTCGGTTAATCATATGGAAAAAGTAATCAAATTAACTTTCCTAGGGCATTAAATCATCACTGTGTCACAAACATGATGGGATTTGACCAGCTTCTTGAAAAAAGTGCGTGTACTTTTGTAATTCTACACCATATTATACAGGTTGACTGGTATAAGATTGTATATAATGAAGGACAGTGTAAGTACTCGATACTGATACTTAAATTTAAACCTAATCTATATTAATTATCTACATCAATATTAAAATTGCGAAAGTTTGGATGTTTGGATGTATAGAATATGCCTGAATGGATGGATGTTTGTTACTCAATCACGCAAAAACTGCTGAATGGATTTAAATGAAATTTGGCACAGAGTTAAACGATGACCAAGAATAGTACATAAGCTACTTTTGTTCCATAAAAATTAGTTGATATAATTTATACTTTCCATCGTCGGCACTTGGTGAAACTCCGTCATAATTATTGTTTTAAATTTTACACTTGTACTGTTTCACAATTCACTAATTATGTATAATATACACTTTTTTATTTAAATAGTCAACCGGTTTCGCATTTTACTGCATCATCAGGACTAAAACTTAAATTGTCAACAAATACGTTGTGTTAGGAATTGTTACTAATGGTCGGTAGATGTGAAATATTGAGTTTGATAGAAAATATTAATGTTGCCAACCATTATTTCCAAATCTCCACAGTACGAAGATACAAAATGAGGCAAACTACCAAATAAAAATTATACAAAATTACAAATGAAATCCAAAACTAATAACGGATCTAAAGTAATAATAAAATCAAATGTCACTTAAATTACTAATTTAAAATTATCCAAAATTAAGATATGTCATTGGGTTCAAAATGTCAAAATGTTCAGTAAATACTATATATAATATGTCAAATATATAATTAATATTATTAAATTGAATTAAATTATATAAATAATGTTAACTTAAATTATATAAATTGAAATTAATTAGTAAAAATATTTAATAAGGGGGAAGAATTTAAATCCCTATGATCATTTAATAATTTCGGATTATTTTTCTGTTTATTAATTTCTAAGGCTTCAAGGGCATTCAGCCTTTCACCCTTTTTACAAAAATGCAAGGCGTTGAAGTTCTTGGCGAGGTCAAAATTGTGCCCTTCCGTTCTGAGGTGTTGGCCAAACGCAGACATCCCTTGTCCGGACTTCCAAGTCCTGACATATTCCTCTATTCTCTTTGTAAAGGATCTTCCTGTTTGACCGATGTACTCCGCCTTACATTCCTGGCACTCTAATCTGTATACCCCACTATGCATCATTTTTGGTATTGTATCCTTGTTGTTAAAAAGTAAACATCTTAGAGATTTGGTAGTGTAAAACGCTGGGTTGCTATCCTTTAGTAGTCTTGCTGACTTGTATGAAATATTCCCTAAGAATGGTAACCGAGCATATCTTATTTTCTCAATAGGTGTTCTGTTTTTAATGTTTTTAATGTATGTCTAAAACAGAATTACTTCATTTACAACGACACTATATATCAGCAGTCAGATGGTCTAGCAATGGGAAGCCCTATATCACCGTTATGCGCAGACATCTTTATGAACAAAATTGAAAAACAAATCAATACCTGTAAAACTTTCAAAGAAAACATTATGTATGGGTACAGGTATGTTGATGATGTCTTGTGTTTGTGGACTGGCCCGTTAGAACTACTAGATAAGTTTTTAACATATATGAATACCTTGAACACAAATATCCAATTCACAATGGAAATAGGCCACAAAACAATTAATTTTCTGGATCTGACCATAAGTATTGCAAATAATAGACATTGTTTCAAGGTATACAGAAAAGATACATTTTGCGACAATTTAATTCCGGCTAATTCAAACCACCCGACTAGTCACAAACATGCAGCCTTTCACTCAATGTTACATAGGTTAGTATCATTACCCCTAAACGAGAAAGATTACAGGGAAAAGCTCAACACTATAAAAACAATAGCTGAAAATAATGGCTACGACCCTAAGCTAATTGACTTGTTGTTAAAAAGAAAACAAAAGAATTTGGTACGGAAAATATTGTACGCTGGGACTCCATACAGAACACCTATTGAGAAAATAAGATATGCTCGGTTACCATTCTTAGGGAATATTTCATACAAGTCAGCAAGACTACTAAAGGATAGCAACCCAGCGTTTTACACTACCAAATCTCTAAGATGTTTACTTTTTAACAACAAGGATACAATACCAAAAATGATGCATAGTGGGGTATACAGATTAGAGTGCCAGGAATGTAAGGCGGAGTACATCGGTCAAACAGGAAGATCCTTTACAAAGAGAATAGAGGAACATGTCAGGACTTGGAAGTCCGGACAAGGGATGTCTGCGTTTGGCCAACACCTCAGAACGGAAGGGCACAATTTTGACCTCGCCAAGAACTTCAGCGCCTTGCATTTTTGTAACAAGGGTGAAAGGCTGAATGCCCTTGAAGCCTTAGAAATTAATAAACAGAAAAATAATCCGAAATTATTAAATGATCACAGGGATTTAAATTCTTCCCCCTTATTAAATATTTTTACCAATTAATTTCAATTTATATAATTTAAGTTAACATTATTTATATAATTTAATTCAATTTAATAATATTAATTTTATGTTTGACATATTATATATAGTATTTACTGAACATTTTGACATTTTGAACCCAGTGACATATCTTAATTTTGGATAATTTTAAATTAGTAATTTAAGTGACATTTGATTTTATTATTACTTTAGATCCGTTATTAGTTTTGGATTTCATTTGTAATTTTGTATATTTTTTATTTGGTAGTTTGCCTCATTTTGTATCTTCGTACTGTGGAGATTTGGAAATAATGGTTGGCAACATTAATATTTTCTATCAAACTCAATATTTCACATCTACCGACCATTAGTAACAATTCCTAACACAACGTATTTGTTGACAATTTAAGTTTTAGTCCTGATGATGCAGTAAAATGCGAAACCGGTTGACTATTTAAATAAAAAAGTGTATATTTTCGCCGTGTTGGTCCCGGCCTCCTTTGTAGAATAGGCCAACTGCCGTTCTGCCAGGCAGGTCGTAAAAGGCGACCGATTGGCTATCGAGTCACTACCATCGTGGCTACTAGGTGGTAGAGTTCTGCATTGTCTCGCCCGGGTCTGGTACCACCGCCTTATCTATTCCTGCCGCAATAGCGTCAGTGCTTGTCGCTGTCGTGTTCCGGTTTGGAGGGTAAGGTAGCCGGTAAACTTATGCATGTGGCATTAGATCTCGCCACAAGATAGCAACGCACCATTAACATCTTTGGTGTCTATAGGCGATGGTTGACTCTTTCCATCAGGAGACCCATCTGCTTGTTTGCTATCTTATGATATAAAAAAAAAATATATATATATATTATACATAATTAGTGAATTGTGAAACAGTACAAGTGTAAAATTTAAAACAATAAAATTAGTTGATCCTGCGGGATTCACCAAAAACTCTTATTTTGCAGCGGACTATACGTTGCAGCTTGTATTCCAATAAAAATATTAAGTACGGGCAAATATATCAATGGTCATCGTTTACAAAAAGTTTTTGAAAAAGCTTCTTTTACATTTCTTCGACATTTTTTAACCTATTGATTTTGCAGCTAATAACACAATTTAAAGTCCGAAAATTGCGTTGAATGACATTCAAAAGATCAAAATCGGTCGCTTTTTTGTAAATACACATCTTTTCGAAAATTAAAATACTGTCATTTTTACAAACTTAAGATTTTATAAATCTTGGAGCCCAAAACCCTTTGATTAGGTATAGTTTTTAGTTATTTGAGCTTAAAATACCTCGACTCGAAAAAACGGTCGACCGTGCAGGCAATTCCTGAAACTTCCCGCTAAATTGAGGGATTTTAAGCTCAAATGATTAATCTATAAGCACATATTTTTTTCGGTTTAAACATCTAGTTTGTTAAAAATGACAGTCAATTAATGTTTGAAAAGCTGTGTATTTTAAAAAAAATTATCGATCTTGATCTTTCGAATTGCATTAAACTTTTGAGATTTAAAACGTTGTTTTAGCTACTTAATCGATAGATTTAAAATTTTTGCAGTAATTTCAAAAAATATTTTTCCAAAAATTTTCTTCATTGATAAATCTCTCAAGAAAAATACCGAAATTGATCCAATTGACGATATTTGGTGCATTTTGTTGAAGAAAACAGCTGATTAGATTTTTAAATCAATCGATAGGAATATTAACCTAAAAATAATTTTAAAAATATGAACTAAGTTTGTTGTAATTTTCATATTTAAAGAGCTGTAACTTTTGGAAACTTAATTTTGAAACGGCACTAGATGCAGTTTTTCAAGTTCTAAAATATTGTAAAAATCCAAAAATTGATTGGTTGAAAAATCTCGAAATTATGTCTTAAACCCCACACAATACATACATACATACACACAGACATTCTGAAGTCATCGTGAAAATAGCCAAAAACCCTAGGAACCCTAGGAGTTCAAAATGTCTGGTAAAAACTCTATTTTCGGAAATAGGGGCAAAAACATTAAATTTCTCATTTACATACATAGTGGGAAGTTGAAAATTTTAAACAATATTTTTTCCTAATAACTTCCACATTAATGTACCAATTGATTACAAAATCTAATCAGCTCCATCCATAAAAAATTATGCCGCAAGTTGCTACAAAATCGATTAAATGTTTAAAAAGTGGTAATTATTCTAGATTTTTCAAGCTATCCACTTTTAACATTTTACAATTCGAAATTCAAAACTTCTTTATTTCGTAAGTATAATTTTTATACTTAAAATAAGTCAGTAATTTTATCACAGAAAAAGTTATTACAAAATACTTTAACATATAATTGGACACATTTCCTAGAAATGCATTATGTATACAATACTACACAACAATACAATCCTAGAAATACATAATCTATACAATATTTAGTTCTTAAAAAACTGTGTCTTTTTTCGTTTTAAAAATCTAAATCGAATCAAGTTTTCAAAATTTACAGCTTTTCAAATACTACAATTACGTTGTTTACAATAAAATTGCTGCATATTTTTTAAATAACTTTTAGGCTAGTGTACCATTTGATTTTAAAATCTAATTAGCATTCCTTAAAAAATACTGCAATTTGGATCAAAATCAATCGATTTATGGGGTAAAAATTTGATATTACATTGTCAATTTTTTAACCGATCGATTCAAAATCAAAATCGATGCATAATCCAAACTAATATTATTAATGCGAAAGTCTGTCTGTCCATCTGTTTGTCTGTCTATTTGGTTTTCACGGCTAAATTGCTGAAACGATTTTAAATTGCTGAACCGCAGATAAAATTTAGCATGAAGATAGTTTAATACATGGGGTCAAACAAAGGCTACTTTGTCAAAGTGGTTGAAATAGGGGTTGACAGTTTGTATGAAAAATTATATTAATGACATGTTACTCTTTACGCAGGCGGAGCTGCGCGGGTCAACTAGTATGTATGTAATCACTACATAGTATAAAACAAAGTCGCTATCTCTGTCTGTTCCTATGCCCCTATGTATGCTTAAATCTTTAAAACTACGCAACGGATTTTGATGCGGTTTTTTAATAGATAGATTGATTCTCGAGGAAGGTTTTAATATATAATTCCGAATTCCGATATTCCCAAGGGACAAAAGCTACGCGGGTGAAACCGCGGGCAGGTTGTTAGTAAACTATAAATCCAAAAAACTGACACTATTCCATCTATCCTAATTATATGGTGAACTTATTGTGAATTATATTCATGTTACACTGATTGCGACCCATCGTCACCATAAATGTCTATAGGCGACGATTATCAATTTCTATAATGAGGGCCATCGTTTTATTGCTATTCTAAAATAGAACATTAAAACATTGGCTATGCGAGTCACTACCATCGTGGCTACTAGGTGGTAGAGCTCTGCATTGTTTCGCGCGGGTCTGGTAACGCCGCCTTACCTATTCCTGCCACAATAGCGTTAGTACTTGTCGCTGTCGGAATACGACAGCGACAAGTACTAACGCTATACGGTTTGGAGAGTAAGGTAGGCAGTAAACTAATGCATATGACATTAAACCTTGCCACGTGGTAACAACGCACCATTAACATCTTTGGCGTCTATAGGTGATGGTCGACTCTTTCCATCAGAAGACCCATCTGTTTGTTTTCTATCTTATGACATAAAAAAATTTCGCCGCTTTTGGCCACATCGTTTAAATCTATGTACAAAAAATATACTGTTAAATACTTTTAAATTTACATACATATAGAATCATTTTTATACAAAAGATGGCGAAGTACGAGTCGGATTCGTGCATGAAGGGTTTCGATCTATAAGAAATGCCAATAAATCACGTTTGTTGTATCCTTAAATATTTATTTTGTTTTAGTACTTTTTGTTATAGCGGCAACAGAAATACATTATCTGGGAAAATTTCAACTGTCTAGCTATCACGATTCATAAGATACAGCCTGGTTACAGACAGACGGACAGACAGCGGAGTCTTAGTAATAGGGCTTCCTTTGTACCCTTTGGGTACGGAATCCTAAAAATTAACATTAAATGGTACAGTTGTTACAACCGGAACTTTCAATCTACTTTACAAGTGGTAGGTAAGTAAAGTTTATAAGGCTTTCACCAACATCAGATTAAAAGGAAATGATGGTATGTGCCCGCAAAATCAAAATTTAGTTCCATGATCTAGAGCTGCAAGAAATTTTATATTTATTCTGTTGCAAAATATTCTGCAAACAAAACTGTTACATTGCAGAAAAATGTCAAATACCAAGTCCATACAAACCAAACTACTTCCTGTAAACTTTGTCGATCAAAACTTTATCAATAATCGAGGAAGCTGCAGACACTACGGCGTTATTAAGTTTAGACTAAGGTTACCTGCAATTCTTTACTTGGCAGACAGAACTTATTGACTTCGAAATATTTTCAAAAGTTTTCAAATGAGATCGAGCTAATATTGTAGTGTTACACTGAGGTCATATTTGAACTGGCGAATGTTCATCGTAGAAATTCATACAGAGTTCGTCAAATATGTACTTAGTAAGTACATATTTGACGAACTCTGTATGAATTTCTTAATGCAGTCTTACAAATGCTATGCAAAAGCTTCCAGACGATTAAACAATACTTAACAAGCACAGATTTGCTTCAATTTTTGCGATTTTACAATAGCGTTACTATAAATTTATCTTTTGTACATCGACACAAGATATCTAATGTAATTTGTGTAACTAAATAGAAAAAAACTCACACTTATTTTTAATTCTCGACTAGCCTTCTAGTGGTTTTTTACGTCTGACGGCTCTCTTGATGGAAAGACACAACCATCGTCCATAGACACAAAGTTAACGGTGCGTTGCTGTCCGGTTACTAGCACCTTATCCTCTAAACCAAAACACAACAGTACTAATTATTGACGCTATTGAGGCAAAAATATGTAAGCCGGTGGAACCAGAAGCCGGGCGAAACGTAGCATAATTCTTCCGTCAAGTATTTACGCCATACTAACCATTTTGCTTTTTGTTCAGAGGTAATTTTGAATTTTTTTCTATCGAGGTAACTACAAGTTATTATGTTTCCAAGTAGTAGAATTTATGGTGTGAATCTTTTAGTATCTTATGAATTGCAGCGCTAAGTATTTATTAAAAACGATATAGCAAGAAATTTACCGAACGCATTTATTTCGAATTTAGGTCGGGTGGGGGCTTAAAATGTGTTTCGCAATACTGAATTCTAATGATTAACAGTCCGAAATTTCATCATGTGTTTTAAATTTTGTTTGCACAGAAATACCAGAGGTACTGCATGAAATACGAATTGCTTTATAAAGGCAAATTAAGTTAGTGGAGACAAAATTACTGTAATTCATATGAGACTCATTTGAGATAGAAATAAATAATAATATAGCTTGAAGTATAATTAAGAATAATTAAAAAAATACATGTATGAATATTTTTTGTTGTTGTAAAAGTTAAAGAAGAAAAAACTTTTAAATAAAATAAATAATATATACATGTATATTTTATGATTGATGATGATTAGATAGCGAACACAGATGACTCTCCCGATTGCCTATAGGCACCAAAAACGTTAATGGTGCGTTTATATCCATGTGGCGAGATGGCAATGCAATGTCTACTGGCTACCCTACCCCCCTAACCGGAAAACAATGACAAGCATTGACGCTATTGCGGCAAAAAAAAGGTAAGGCGGTGGTACCAAATACCCAGTCGAGACGTCGCAGAACTCTACTACCTAATAGTCGCAATACATATAGCCAAACGGTCGTCTTTTACCAACTGCCTAGCAGAACGGCAGTTGGTCAAAGACGAGCCATAAGAACGACTTCAAAAGATCCTAGGGGGTATTACTATTTTATATAATAAGAATATATAAAATACTAGCTGAGCTCGCGACATAGTCCGCGTAGGAAAATTTCGAAAAAAAAGTAGCCTAAGTTACTCCCTATCACATCAGATATCTTCCAGTGAAAGTCCCGTCAAAATCGGTAAGCCAGAGACTAGCCGGAACAAACAGACAGACAGACAGAAAAAAATTGAAAAAATATGTTATTTTGGTACATGTACCGTACCGTGTATACATCCCTATGCATTTAGTAAAAAGCAGTTATTTTAATATTACAAACAGACACTCCAATTTTATTTATTTGTATAGATGTATAGATGTGCACATGAAATATATAATTATTGAAGTAAATACAAAAAAACGATAGTTTGTTCCGCCAGGTCTTTGTGTGTGGCCGCAGTTGCGATCCGGTAGTAAATTAAAAAAATGTTCAATCGTCAAAAATATCCGTAGTGGATTTTTTAAACATATTTTTTTACGTTGACTTTGCTAATTTATAACAATAAAACTACGGACGTCAATTACATTATAGTCGTTAATTGAAACATAATAGTTGGGTGAACTTTTAGGCCTCTCATAGAAACTTTTGGGTACACCTCGCGTTTCGTAACCACTTCAGTACCGCTATTAAGCAACTAAAATTATTTTAATAAATGAGAGTTAGTACTTTAACATAATTTTTATAATAAAACCCTTTAAATGAATATAAGTTCTAAAAATTAAAAAAAAAGAGTTTATTTATTTATAATCTGTTTAAAAAAATACATTAATGTCAGGGAATTAGGCAATAGGCTAGACGGAGCGATAGCCACGTAAGTAAGTAACGCGTAAAGTCAAGATTTAACTTCTCATATAATTGCATATCAATTATTTTTAATTGAGGCTAAAGAAAAAACCGCTGTAAACAAAAAATGTTTATTAAGATCTCAAATTATACATATACTAGCTGTTGCAAGCGACTTCGTTCGCGCGGACTTCGTTTACTCCGCACAGCTCCTCCCCCGTAGGTGATAACGTGATAATATGTAGCCTATATGTTGACCTGACCTGTTAGTAATATTCATGCAAAATTTAAAGTAAAACCATGCAGTACTTTTTGAGTTTACCCCGGACATACATTGACTTTCCTGCGATTTTATTATATTCTGCAACACAGGTTCACCGCCTATAAAAACTTCTCTAAGTACATTTTATAAGTTGGTCGACTATTAAATTAAATTAAATTAAATTACAGATGAGGGGGGAACACTTGAACAAAAATTAGCACTTAAAAGATTAATGTTTTACAAACGAGTTCCTTAATCGAAAACTTGTTTTCAGAAACCTACAATATTTTTTAAAACCTATCCAACGATATCCCACATAATGGGGTACGTGAGAAAAAAAATAACATTCCCACTTTACATGTACGGCTACCCTGAAAAAAAAATTTTTCAACCACTCAAAAAAAAATTTACCACTTTATTAACGTGACTAATACGTATATTTTTGCCAAATTACACCTTTCTAGTAATAAGGATCTCTGAGCAATCGTTCAGACGGACGGATAGACGGACATAGCGAAACTATAAGGGTTCCTAGTTTACTTCGAAACCCAAAAAGGTGAAAAAAATTTACCATAGATCACAATTGACATTATATCGGATATGATGTTGATGTAGGGCACTCTATAATGCTTTGCATTGAGTCCTGCTGTGCTATTCTGTAGGAAACAAATTCGAAGATCGAAACTCAGGTGAGTTCTATCACTTCGACAGCGAATTCATCGCGAGCTCGATTGACCTTGAATTGATATTCTCTAACCAAAAAAACGCACAATCGAAGTGAAATTAGCTTCGAATTGAGCCTCGCTTAGGGCTCTTGTGCACTACAATGAACTTTACTGTCCGGAATCCCGATTTTTCATGATCCGATATAGCACGCTATGATAATATATACTAGCTTGTACATATTCTTTCATGGCATGCCATATCGGACCATAAAAAATCAGTATTCCGGACAATAAAATTCATAGTAGTGCATAAACGTCCTTAGGCAGGGATGGGTCGACGTGAAAATCTTTATCGGTTTTTTTTATCGGTTTGTGTTTTCTTCAATTATTTAACAAAAATAATTATCAAAAAAGAGACACAGGGATCAAATCGCTTAATGTGACAGCCATTCGCTTCCGAGAGAAAAAACTGCAATTATTTTTCCATTACTTAAAAAAATCTATGTTTATATAACTCTATAATATTATATATAACTCTATAAATAATGTACTTTAAGAATTTATAAATTCTCCATGCGTCAAGGATTGCGTATTTCTGGTACATTTACAAAGCTTACTTGACCCTCTGGGGAAATCCCGTGGAAACAAATAGTTTCTTTGTTTCACAGTAAAGAGATATTTGAGCCATTTGTGTACTGTTTCCTAAGGTGTATTTTAGCTAAAAGTTCCAGAAAATACATATTTTGCTGCGAAATTTCTATACTAATAGGAATGTTCAAACTTTAGATTTTTTTGTTTTTTTATAACAGTTGTATAATGCATATATTCAGTCAAAATAATATCGGGGATTGATGATTTGTTTATGATTCCAAATTGATTCTTTTTTTTAAGATTGGCACAATGGTTTTTCATTTTGGTGCGCAGTTTGAGTTGCATCTAATACAATATTTAGATCGAACACAGTGCTGTTTTAGTTAGACCATATCTAGTATGTATTGCGAATTTCATAAGAAACAATATTTTTCCGGGATTGCCCAAAAAATTTAACAAAAGAGCACTTATTAACTAGTTTACTAATGTATCGCAATTTACATACAATGCTGTAAATGAGAGCGCCGCTAGTGGCACTGTATACGCTTCATTTTAAATATTATATATAGCATTACTTTTTCAAATTTTAGTCTTTTCAGACTTTCCGTGAATTTGCTACTTCTATCGCCATCTGAAACAACTTATAAAATTTTAATTAAACAACTTTTTAACGAGTAATTTTTAAATAAAACTTTTAAATAAAGTCATAGCATCGCGAGTCGAGAATGGGTTGAAATGAAACTAATAAATAAAACGAAGTTATTAGTATCAACGCGGAAAGCATTACGAAATGGGCTATAAAACTATATATTTTATACCTCAATATTTTTCTAGCTGAGCATTGCCTGCGAATTCAATCTTAAAAGTTAATTGTAGAGTAGAAACATATTCTATAAAACATGTTCTCATCCATTGTATTTTTAATTGTATGATATGATACAAGCATTGATACAATGCAGTAAGTTTCTTTAAAATACCGGCCAAGTGCGAGTCAGACCTCCGTACCAGATGAAGGAGTCACATACCTTTTTAAAAAACGGCATAAAATCACGTTTGTTGTATGGGATCTCCGCCTAAATATTTACTTTATTCTGTTTTTAGTATTTGTTATTACAGCAGCAAAAGAATTCATCATCTGTGAAAATTTCAACTGTCTAACTACCACGGTTCATGTAATACAGCCTAATGACAGACCGACAGACAAACAGACAGATGGACAGCGGAGTTTTAATACTAGGGTCCCGTTTTACCCTTTAGGTACGGAAACCTAAAAATACTAGCCATTGTTCACAATTATTTATTACCCAAATGTGCTAGCTATGTGGCTAGAAGGTCGAAAAACATAACCCTTATCGGTTATGTTTTTAAGTGTATATAAATGTACGTGTGTGTGTATGCATATATGTATACATAGGGCACACTAAAACTTTTGCACTTCTAGCTAATCGGAACTATTTGAATTTCGAATGTTATATTTTTAAAACGTTGCAACCTTCTTAGTAATAAAACAAAAACAATTGACGAGAAATGATTTGTCAATTGTTTTTTATCACACATCAAAGTTCTACGTATGCAACAAAAATGAAATCAAGTCGAAAAGATTTCAGAGCGATGACTTTTTATGATTTTAAAAGTTCTCTTTCTTCGCAAGACTGTGCCGCTCGTCTTCAAAATGCTTTTGGGAGAGAAGCACCTTGTTTGAGCACCGTGAGGCGATGGTTTGCTGAATTTGAGAGAGGTCGAGTTTCTTTACATGACGAATTTCGTGATGGGCGGCCTTAAGCTGCCGTCAACGAAAATAATGTGGCTACTGTTAAGCGGTTAATTGAAGAAAACCCCCGGAATACCTATGAGACAATTCGAGGACTATTGGGGATTATTATGAGTCAAATTCAGAAAATTTTACACGAAGAATTGAAAGTTCGGAAACTTTGTTGTCGTTGGATCGATCCCTCATGAACTGACAGCGAAGAAGACGCGGGCTCGCGTGGAATGGTGCTCACAGATGCTACTGAAGTACGACCACGGACATTCTAATGGTGTTTATGACATTTTCACAGGAGACGAAACGTGGATTTATTGTTTTGAACCCGAAAAAAAACAGCAATCTTGTGAATGGGTGTTTGAAAATGAGAACAGGCCAACAAAAGGGAGGCAGGCGAGAAACGTTGGTAAAAAAATGATCGCGTTTTTTTTCTCTGCTACGGGTCCCATCAGTACAATTCTACTTGAAGATCAAATGAGTGTAAATGCCGAGTGGTATCCTACCATTTGTTTACCCAGGGTGTTAGAAAAAGTTCGCGAAAGACGACCCAAAAGCCGCATTCTCCTACACCATGATAACGCTTCTTCACACACGGCCAACAAAATAAAGACATTTTTAGCTTCCAAAAAAGCACATCTCGTCACCCATCCTGCGCATAGCCCCGACCTAGCACTCTGTGATTTCTGTATTTTCCCCAAAATCAAAGATTTAATGAGAGGTTTTACTTATACCAAGTCCGAAGAAGCATTGATAGCGTTCAATCAGCACGTCTTCATATCTGTGGTCCTCCTGCTTTAAAAATTGGTTCGATCGCAAGAAAAAATGTTTAAAATGTAAAGGAAATTATTTTGAAAATCAATAAACATAATATTTTGGTTATAATATGTTGTTTTTTAAGTTACGCAAAACTTATAGTGTGACCTACGTACGTATATTGAAGTGTGTATGTATTTAGCATGCTTTGTAGCATAAACGGGTTGATGGACAGCTGTTATTGAATTCGTCATAATTTGTGAGAGTGCCATACGACTACATAATTTTAACTTGACTGCGCTAGAAGAATCTTTTTTGTTTCAGATTTTGTATCTATAGTATAAAAAATACATGTATTTCATGTTTTTGGTACCAGACCCACGGGAGCCAATACAGAACTCTACTACCTAGTAGCCACGACGATTGTGACTCGTATAGCCAATCGGTCGCCTTTTACGACCTACCTGACAGAACGGCAGTTGCCCTATACTATAAAGAAGCTCAGGACCAATATGGGGATAATTATTTAAAAAAGTACTATTGATATAATTAATAAAGTTTGAAATGCCAGATAAGAGAAATAAATCAGTTTTTATCAATGGTTTTTGTCATCAAAATTACAATAATGTTTTTTTTATATCATAACATAGCATACAAGCAGATGGGTCTCCTGATGGAAAGAGTCAACCATCGCCTATAGACACCAAAGATGTTAATGGTGCGTTGCTATCTTGTGGCGAGGTCTAATGCATAAGTTTACCGGCTACCTTATCCTCCAAACCGGAACACGACAGTGACAAGCACTGACGCTACTGGGGCAGGAATAGATAACGCGGTGGTACCAGACCCGGGTGAAACAATGCAGAACTCTACCACCTAGTAGCCACGATGGTAGTGACTCGCATAGCCAATCGGTCGCCTTTTACGACCTGCCTGGCAGAACGGCAGTTGGTCTATTCTTCAAAGGAACCCGGAACTAACACCAACTTGATTTCCCGTGTTTGTCCGGGGCGAACGATTGGCTAAATTTGTTTTTACTATCGTATGTGTGGTGACTGATGGATGATCGTTTTCTGCAACGTCTCGCTCGGGTTTTGGTACCACCGACTTTCCAATTTCCGCCAGAACAGAGTCAATGCTTGTTACTGTCGTGTTACGGTTTAGAGGGTAAGATAACCGATAACCCTAAGCACGTAGCGTTATCATCCCGCAGGTGGATAGCGATGGTTGTCTATCTATCAAGCGAGACATCTGCTTGTTTGCTTTCTTATGCGGTTGGTGGATATTTGGAGTAGGTTTGATTTTTTAATTATTTAACTTCCTGTTATATTATTAATAGTTATGCAATTAATTTTCTTTATCCCCAGACATCAAATTAAAATTGCGGCCGTTTTTTTTTCTAAACTGTTGGAACAGCTTTTTGACTTAATATTTTGAGAAGTAGCACCTACGGTAGTTTTTCAGTTTATTTTATCGTATTACTGCTTTACAAAGAGTTATCAAAAAGCTGACGTTTGGTAAGATAAGTCTACAGCTGATTTTTTTTGCCTATTGGAGTTAATTCGTTTGTGCGAGAGTTACTCACGCAGCGTCAGGTGATTAGTTAATATAATCGCTGTGTAGGATATCAGTCCGACAATTTTGTATAATGTTTATTTGTATTAATATCTATTAAAATATAGCTTTTTTTTGAAAGCTCATCACACAAAAACTACTTTATATTTTGACATGAAATTTGTATTTTGTATTTGTATAGCATTCAACGCGTATTGGAGAAGGATTAAGCTTTTTATATTATATTTCAAAAATTACTGAACTGATTTTGGTGAAGCTTCGAATGTTCCCTAAGTTGGAATACACCTAATTTAAATCAAAAATAATTATCTCGATATGGCTTTTAGCTCGTGAAAAATTAGTTAATTATATATAAATAATTTTAGCTCATGAAAATAATAACATACAAATATACAACATATTTACGAAATTAAACACACGTGCTTGGACACTAAAATAGATCATCATACTTAAATATTACACAATTTCACACATAAATACATGTCTAACATTTATATATGTATTTCTCTCAATGTAAAAACATATCTATTGACTGCTAAAAGTTTGAAAAATAAAATAACTCATGCGGAATACGTACAAAACGCAAACCCTGAGAACGCCAAAATCTCATAATTAACTTGTTTCAAAGTAATTATAAGCCTACATTGCTTTAAAATTCTAATCCTGGGAGTTTAGAAACTTCTGTAATACAAATTTGTTACTTTGACATAAGAGCCTAGATTTATAAAGCTAAAGAGGCAGACTGCGAACAAGTGTGTTTTATGACGAAATATAAAAACACCTTCATATTTTTATTACATTTACGAGCCGTACGTGTTTTGTGTACATTTTGTCCCTGAATTTATAACCGCTTTCCAAAAAGGACTCTCTCAATTTGTTTGATAACTTATTATATTACTTCACTAGGTGCGTCCAGCCGCACAACTAAAATAGTATCATCACACCCTATTCCCTTGGGTGGAGTCAGAGTAAGTGGAACGTCTATTTCTTGCGATAACCAGGACCGACGGTTTACATATTCAACCGAGACACGAAAGTGGTTACAGAGCATCCGGCGAGACTTTGAGCTACTACTGAGATATTGGAATTTCGGGAAAACCTGAAAAAATATCATTAAAAATACATTACATATATATCATTTCTCCGCCTATCGCACCAAAAATTTGACGAAAAGATATGTATGTATGTAAAACTCATTATCGTACCTATCTATACCTATCCTACTCGTATATTTTTTGATGTTATTTTTTTTTCGCATTCGATCGTGAGTGCGTTTAGAGTTTACTAGGAATTTGTATGTGATTTGTACAGCGCCACCTAGTGGTAAACTGGTTTCTCACATTTACCACTAAGTGGCGCTGTTATTTATTGTGTATTAATTATTTTTTGCATTTCTTAAAACATCAACTTTAACAATCAATCAATTTAAAAAAATGTTATAATTTATCGATTTCACCAATTAATTTTAATTTAAACGAAAAATCGTATATTTTTACACGCTTTTTTTATTATTTTATTAGCTTCACTTGTATGTATGTTTGTATGTTTGTAACCGACTTCTTTGGGCGCGATTTTGACCCACTTTAAACGGCCAGATTTCGTTCAAACTTTGTAGATTTATCGAGGACCGATTACAATACAGTAATTTGATAAAATTATTCCATTTTTCAATTTTCAAAATATGATTTTTGTTAATTTATTTAATTTTCATCTATAGTCGATAAGGTAATAAACTTAATTTTATTTTTTTATAATTTTTCTCTACAGTCGATAAGACAGGACTTGATGTCAATTTTAATTTCCAATAATTATCTTTAGCCGATTTCTCTAATATTGACAAATTTTCGAATACTTAATTCAACGTTTAGATTGCGAAGATTTAACCGACCAATTCGCAATTCAAAAAGTCAGACGTGTTTGCCTGTGAAAAAATTGATATATTATAATTATGAGTCACCCTTAGTGCCAAATTTATAATTTAAAAAAAACAAATATTTATTTATGTTTTTAGAATATATAATATAAAAAAGGTTCTGCAATAAATTAGTTATTTTAATTTTTAAAAATTAAATACACAAACTATAAGTTTAAGGGGGGAAATACGCGCAGAAGGCCGTTTTCATGCTGATTTTATAAATTATTTTAAGGAATAAAAATTTAATATTATTGATTGAAAATATCAGGTTATTTCATACATACACTTATGAGTGTTTATTCGTATTAAACAACAATATAACTTATCAACAGCACAGAAAAATTGTTTAAATAAAAATGTCGCTTATGATGGAGGTCCATATTCAGCGTAATTGTATTAAGAAAATTAATTTTTCTGTGCCATTGATTTCAGATAAAAATTATAGCTTCTATAGTGCACACCAACTGTTAAGTCGGAAGACAACCTACGATGTATATCAGCTGAAATCTCCACTACTTTTCAAGTTATATTGTCGTACAATATGGAAAAATATAAATATATGTATGAAATAACCTGATAGTTTCAATATATAACATTAATTTTCATACCTTAAAAAAATTAATAAAAAATCAGCATGAAAACGTCTTTCTACACGTATTTCCCCCCTTAAATAAAATTCTAGTAATAGGGCGGACTTTTTTCCGGTGCCCAGGAGCGGCATTGAGTTTAAATCCGGCCCTGCCTGCCAGAATTTGAACCCGAGTCCCATCGATTCGTTGTTTAGTTCGCCATCCACTCGACCAATGGGGTTCTGATTTTTACTTATCGATTTAAATAAACAAGTGTTTTTCTGCGTGAATAAATATTATTGCTCGAGATTTTACCTCATAATCTGAGCCGAATAAGCTAGCTAGCTTGCCCCCAGCGCTCGAAGCATACAGTACATCATACAAATTCATTTACTTCGCTATACCCTCCATTTCAATGATTACAAACGTATTGTTTGATTTCATATGTATATTTAACTTTTGAATAATTTCAATCAAAGAATAGAATATATTATTATTAACATATTCAATGTGTAAACTTAAATACAATTGAATGTACTGTAACACTTCATTTGAAATGGTAAATATTTTAAACGTAGTATATGTTCCATGAAAGTATGTTGGTTCTGCACATTTCATATGCAGTATATAAGATATAAAATTTATGTAATTAAACAACAACTGATAAAACTATAACTATATACAATAACATAACAAGAACAACAAGAACAACTTAGAGTAGTTTTTATTCCGGAAATCCCACGGGAATGGGACTATGCGGGTAAACCCCGGGATTATCTATCTTTTAAACCACGACATAAGGAGTAACTTGAGCTACCTTAGAATTTTTTCCACGCGGACGAATTCGCCAGCACAGCTAGTAAGGAATAATTTCAAAAATGGAATGACTAAGTATTATGTTTTTATTATGCTATTTATCAATTATAAAGCGATAACTTTGTCTTTCTTTTAAGACAATTATGCGAACGGTGGATATACTCCACCGTTCGCATAATTGTCTTTTCTCCACCGTTCGCATAAATTTGGCACACATTAGAAATACAAGTAAATTAAATTATAAAAATAAACATTACATTATACTAGGAGTATATCCATGTGACATACATGTTAATAAACATACACATATACTAATTTTCTTTATAGCTAATCTTTTGTCAAACTTAAAAAAATATTGTTTTAGTCTATAGTCAAATTTCGTCCACAAGTTGATTGCTAGCATTTATTATTATAAGCTTTTGTTTAAGGCCGGGTCCAGACGCGTGCAACGTGTAATGTAAGATTACGTGTAATTTAGCATCAACAATGTGGACGTCACACGAACGCAACGCGAACCGTGTAGCGAATCTTACTTTCCACTCAGTTGCTATGAACACGCCAAAAGGAAAGTCGTGACAAATAAAAGCAGCACCTGCTGTGCTGCTTTTATTTGTATGTAAAGCAAACTAATCATTTTGTTCTTGCATTCTTCTATATCTCTTCCCAAATGAAGAGCGACATCACTCCAAGCATCATTTTTCAGATTTTTCTTAAAGTAATTCGGGTTTTTAGGACCCCAAATAATGGGCCTAGATACAAACTGATAAGTTCAAGTGATTGTTTGTCACTCCACATCGTGAACGTACAAACTACACAACCGTCACCAACGCCGTCCAGACGAGTAATGCGAGCGCCTTTGTGTTCGCGCTAAAAACCGACAGCCGATGGATCACGGCGAAAGGCAGCGCGAACGTTTCATGTAATGTTCGTAGTACCGTCCATACGCAGAATTTGTGTTACATTACTCGTTAGATTACATTACGCGTTACATTCGTCTAGACCCGGCTTAACTTGCATTGTACGTATGATTTTTACAACCATTTTCTGATATTCAATTGAGTTGATTTTGGTGTACTTATTTAAATTAGGTAGCAACACAGTACCTTATTACAATCACAATATTATGGTACCATCGAGCTGATCTCATGTTCGAGCCTGATCGTAGGGAGTAGAACTCTCGGATGTTGGTATATTTTTTTTATTTCTTTATACCATAAGATAGCAAACAAACAGATGGCTCTCCTGATGGAAAGAGAAACTACCACCTATAGACACCAAAGATGTTATAGGTGCGTTTCTATCCGTGTGGGGTGGGGGGCAATGGCCACATGCATAAATCTACCAGCTAACTTAACAAACGTTTATGCTGTTGTAGTAGGAATAGGTAAGACGATGGTACCACATACTCGGGTATTTGGTACCAGCGCGAGACGTTAGGAGCTCTACCACCTAGAAGTACCGATAGTAGTGACATATAGCCAATAGGTCGCTTTTTATGATCTGCCCGTCAGAATGCCAGTTGGCCTATTCTTCAAAGAGCCAAAACGGAGCAGACACGAGGGAAATAATAGAGAAGAAACCGAGTTTGGGCTAGTTGATCTTATTGTTATGCGTAATATTTCTATTAATCATTATGCAAAGATCTGATCTGCAGATGGATTCGAATAAATGCATTAAAAGCTCCTTAATTATTACAAAATATTTTTAATGGGCTAGCAAACACCGTATATTTATCATCGTATATTAATACATGGAGCAAAAATTCTGTTAAGTTTTTTACAAAATTTACGCGTATAGAGAAGAATAAAATTTGATAGTTAAATTTTATATGGAGAAGAAATACAAAAAACTAATATTTTGATATAATAATATTATTATGCCTTAAAAATATATTATATTAATAAAATTAAATTACACTCACTAACATGCTTGACATACATTATTATATTCACACATAACATTATTTTTTTACGGTGAAAGTCAAACTTAGAAACGATTTCAATATAGTCTATCATCAAAATTGAGGTCGAATCCCGACCAGCGGGCGAGTGCTAGTACCTACGTATTGAGGTTACTAGGTAGAGTAGGTAGAGTTCTGCATTTTCTCGCTCGGGTCTGATACCACAGCCTTACTTATTCCTGCCGCAATAACGCCAGTGCTTTTTTGTATCATCAAATAGCAAACAAGCAGATGGGTCTCCTGATGGAAAGACTCAACCATCGCCTATAGACACTAAAGGTGTTAATGGTGCGTTGCTATCTTGTGGCGAGGTCTTATGCCACAATATGCATAAGTTTACCGGCTACCTTAACCACCAAACCGGAACACGACAGTGACAAGCACTGACGCTATTGCGGCAGGAATAGGTAAGGCGGTGGTGCCAGACCCGGGCGAGACAATGCAGAATTCTAGCACCTAGTAGCCACGATGTTAGTGACTCGTATAGCCAATCGGTCGCCTTTTACGACCTGCCTGGCAGAACGGCAGTTGGCCTATTCTTCAAAGAAGCCCGGAACCAACACGGGGATAAAGAAAAGCTTGTCACTGTCGTATTACAGTTGGGAAGGTAAGGTAACTTTTAAAATTATGCATGTGGCATTAGACCCCGCCACAAGATAGCAACGCACCATTAACATCTTTGTGTCTATAGGCGATGGTTGACTCTTTCCATCAGGAGACCCGATCTGCTTGTTTGCTGTCTTATAACATAAAAAACAATTAAACTTTAGCTGTCTGTCAGCTTCCCTTTGTTTGGGTTATGGATTTTCACAAAGTAATGCTAAGTTTTTTATATATATAAGACAGCAAACAAGCATACTGCTATTCAGATAGAAAAAAAATATAACCATCACCATAGACATCAAAGATGTGAATGGTGCGTTGTTAACCGTATGGCGGGATGGTAATATCACAAAACCGAAATACGACAATGACAAGCATTGACGCTGGTACGCCAGGAATAAGTAAGGAGATGGTACCAAATACTCAGGCGAGACGTTACGAAACTCAAACCACCTAATAGCCTGGATGGTAGAGACCCGTATAACCAATCACTCGCCTTTCACGAACAGCCTGGCAGAAAGGCAGATGATCTAATCTTCAAGCATCGCCCGGATTAACACGAATAATATATAAAAAAAAACCGTAAATCCATTTATAAGAACATTTACTGTTTTTGTGTTTAAAAATAATAAAATCTTTTTTAATTATATAAAAAAAAATATTTCAACTCCCATTTACATTCACGAACTGGCGTCACTAATTACGGATCCCTATTATTTCAAGCAAATTAATTTAATTCAAAAGATGGGTAAATCTTACGAAACAGAAGCCTTAAATGGTAACTGCCCTAATTATACGAACGTTTCCACGAACTGTATCGAAATGACCACACCGGAAAGAAATATCCAGACAATACCATCGTTTCGTGAAACATTACGAAGTTTTGAGAAAAAGCTTGGATTCAAAAATGACATCAAATGGACGAGTGCTTTGTTAATAATATTTTACCACATTATTGCTGTTTATTGGTGTAGTAAATACGCTTTACCGGTGAAATGGCAGACTTTGGTTTTTGGTAAGATTTTTCATTTTATTTTGATCTGATTTTAGTCTGCAACTAATGTATCGGCCTTGAGGTAATGTGAAATATTATTCCTTTAAACTGATTCCAAAAATGGAGGAAATTTTCAATCGCGAAGCATTTGAGGCTATGAATTACTTTTAACATTTTAAAGCCGATCAATCATTCGGCCTCTGATTCATTTATTTTGTGATTATAATGTTATATATATATATATATATATATATATATATATATATATATATATATATATATATATATATATATATATATATATATATATATATATATATATATACCAAAAAAATACTTCTATCATCACACTTAATGTGCTTACAATACTAATATTTTGTTAATAAACGTTTCTGTCTGTCTGTTCTGTGTTAAAATCTTTTTCGCGGGAGTCCGGATATCTGTGTGTATAGGATGTAATCTCTCTTTTTTATGATATAAGATAGCAAACAAGCAGATAGATCTCCTAATGGAAAGAGTAAACCATCGCCTATAGACACCAAAGGTGTTAATGGTGCGTTGCAATCCTGTGGCGAGGTCTAATGCCACGTGCATAAGTTTACCGGCTACCTGACCGTCCAAACCGAAACACGACAGTGACAAGCACTGACGCTATTGCGGTAGGAATAGGTAAGGCGGTGGTACCAGACTCAGGCGAGACAATGCAGAATGTAGTGACTCGTATAGCCTTCGCCTTTTACGACCTGCCTGGCAGAACAACAGTTGGCCTATTCTTCAAAGGAGCCCAGGACCAACACGGGCTCTTTCTCTTAATTGAAAGAGACAATCATCACATATAGACATCATCATAAAACTTTAATAATATTTGTGGACAAATTAAACGAATAATATAAACCCAAAGGAAGCAAATTATTTGCTTGTGTTATGGATGTTAGTCAAAGATATTAATACATATGTAAATACTGTAACATACATAATAAAAAACCTCATCCAAAATTACAAAAATATATGCTCATCACACAAATTATTGTCCCTATCGAGAATCAAACCCGAGCACCATCGATTCGTGATTAGGTTCACTAACCACTCGATCAACGGGGCGGTTGATCAATGTGGCAAGGTATTAATGCCACCTACTTAAGTAATCGGTTACCTTACCCTCCAAACCAAAACACGACAGGGACAGGGATATCGTTGAACATGATAATTTTCATAAGTGTATTATATGTATTTAATTCGCATTCGCCACGCTTCGTAGCCTTCCGAATTGAGAACCTTCTTCTTTTTGGAAAGTTTGTTGATGATGATATGAGTTTAAACCATAGACTAAGTCATAGTTACGTCTAATCTATACATATAATAAAATCTTAGGAAAGTCAAAACTGTACATTGAATATTTTTTTAAAGAATACTTGGGGCGTGATCTACAATCGATATCGAAGCCAAAAATATAGTTTTTAGAATTTTTGTCTGTTTATCTGTTTATCTGTTTGTCGTATGTATGTCCGGGGTAAACTCAAAAAGTACTGCATGGTTTTACTTCAAATTTTGCATGAATATTACTAACAGGTCGGGTCAACATATAGGCTACATATTATCACGCTATCACCTAGCGGCCAGGTGCTGTGCGGAGTAAACGAAGCCCGCGCGGACAAAGTCGCTGGCAACGGCTAGTTAGGAAATAAAATATATGACAGCAGATTTAATCAGAGTGTTGAAAAACCTCTCTTTGATTATTTCATTGTATGAGTACACCGCTAGCTATTTTCTACCAATGAAAAAACGGAGGTAAGCAGTTTGACATATATGTACCTATATAAAATTAGCGGAATTGGATAATATTTGGGTATGATGATCTATTTAGCCGTCCAAGCCCGTGTACAACATTTTGTTTTTATGTTTGTCCACGAAATTCTAGAGGACTGAACGGCGTATCAAGATAATTCTTTTTAATCTAAATCTAGGTATATTCCAATTAAGGGAACAGTCATAATAAAAGTATAGGTATAGTTAGCAGATATTGCTGAATTTTCTTAAATCTTAATCAAAGACCAAACTAGAAAAATAAAAAAAATGTCTATACATATATTACGCAGTTACATCCGGACATATGTCAATATATTAACACCCAAATTGAGAATAACCCCCATTTTAAAATTTATAAAGTAAATAAAGTCGGTTGATAAAGAAACATGTAAACACAGATTTCAGACTTATATTGAACAATTGATTATATCTCAGATTAAAATGATGTCTTCGAACAATTCTGCCCGTATTTTGCGATCCGTATGTCTGGATTTTTATTGCCTCAAGTCTGTATGTAAGAGGAACTGTAAATAGATGTATTTACGAAGCTTTTATTTCTACAAAAAATATGACCCCATTGCAAAAATTCTAAGTAGTGTCAATATAAGGAGATCCTTTAAAGTGTTCTATGTAACAAAGGCATATTTTATATCTAGGTTAGTATGGCAGACGCTGGAATTTTAATTAAATGAAATCAAGTAAAGAATTTGTTCGCTCTATTTTCGGATAGTATTTTACGCTTGTATTCAGTATGGAAAGAACATTTTTTAGACTGCAATGTCTTATTTTGTGCTTCAAACTTCATAATAACGTATATTTACAAATTATAATTTTTTGAATTTTTCAAAAACAAACAATTTTTGTGTTGTTTTTAGAAAAAATTGTTTATTAATATTAATAAAGTTAGAAATCAGAAAACTATGCAGTACTTGTGATCTAAGGGCTAGCCTATTCAGCTTAAAGGTCCCGGATTCGATCCCAGGTTTGGGCAAGTGTTGAGATTTTTTTTTTTTATCGAAAATCTAAAAAATCTTAGTAGCAGCTTGGAGTCTGGCGGGTGATGTTCTTCTACCACTTCCGTGACTCGGAATAGCACATTAATCCGACAGTTCCGGTTATCACTATAAATAGTCGATAATCATTATCAGGTCGGTAAAATGCGGCGATGGGAACACCACTCATCTCGCCAATCGACAAACTGGTGAATCGTAAAAAAATATATTTATGCAAGAGTTTATGTTAAAAAAAACACTATAATGCACAAAAAAAACAATATAATGCATTTTCATCAAGCGTCGATGATGAAAAGTGTAAAATACATAATATAGAAATATTGTTTCCAGCTCTCATAATGTACGTTGCTACCGGTTTTGGAATCACCGGCGGAGCGCATCGTTTATGGACGCACAAGGCTTACAAAGCTAAAACACCCTTAAAATTGTTCCTTCTTATGTGTTTCGCGGCCGCAGGACAGGTAAGTTCTTTTTTTTGTAATAAATAATAGCAGCTCGCAGCCCAGCACTTCATCATTACATAGTATAAAACAAAGTCGCTTTCTCTGTCTGTCCCTATGTCCTTTCGTCCCTATGTATGCTTAAATCTTTAAAACTACGCAACGGATTTTGATGCGGTTCTTTTTTAA
This sequence comes from Apodemia mormo, assembly GCA_036924255.1. NCBI lineage: Eukaryota > Metazoa > Arthropoda > Insecta > Lepidoptera > Riodinidae > Apodemia > Apodemia mormo. The sequence goes on along the minus strand of JAUPFN010000014.1, from coordinate 15,140,121 downwards.
TAGGTAGATTGATTCTTGAGGGAGGTTTAAGTGTATAAAACTTTCCGATATTCCCACGGGAACAAAAGCTGCGCGGGTCGCTAGTTGTTTATAAACAGCAATTTACCGAAACGTGAATAGATTCGTTAGTACACCGCAATCGATCGTGTGGTGACCATAATTTTGAATATTACTGCCCTAATTTCATTCTGGTTTACTATATCCATACTACTACTACTAAAATATTTTAGTCTCTTCAACCAAATTAAAAGTGATCGAGAAGTGTACTTAGAGCTACAGAGTACATAATAGTTACTATCGCAATTATAGGTAAATATGCATTGACACACCGCCATCATTACAAAGTTCATTCACAAGACTCGGTGCATCCAATTTATGAATTTAGTGGGATATTTTAAACGAATATTTTTATATTATCTTGTAATATTTTTGCAATAATAATTAAAACGCACTTTCAATTCAATATTTAATTCCTAATTTAAATATTTGGCTGGACCTTTAAAAGTAACCTTGTATTACCTACACATGTAGAAATGTCGATGACATTTTCAAGAAAAATGATAATATGATTCAATTTATAAAAATAACAATATTGTGTTATTTGAAATATTTGAAATTTTGCGAATATTTCAAACTGTACAACACTTCGTCATGTAAGCAGGCGTGGCCTTATAATCGTGCCTGTGTCTGTCGCCATTTTTTCCGGCATTTTGTGTTGCCATAGTAATATGTGACACATTATTTCAGGTTATTAATTAGATATGATCAGAGATAATTTACTTACTATATCCACAAAATAATAGCATATATATATAACTGTATTAGGCTACTGAACCATGCCTTTGACGATAGGAGAGGGCTTTTTATACACTGTATGTATATGACCATTATCTATTGTGTCTTTTAATATGTAGTCTTTTTTCATCATAATATAACAAATGAGCAGATGACTCCCCTGATTGAAAGAGAAACCATCGCCTATAATCATCAAAAAGCGTAACTATCCATATTGTGGAATGGCAATGCCACATACATAGTTTATCTACCTTAACCTCCAAACTTCAACACGACAAAGATGACCATTGATGCTATTGCAGCAAGAATAGGTAAGTTGATGATACTATATTAATGGCGGTTAATATAACGCATAGCGTTAAATTATAGCGCGCTATGTATACTCAACGTATAACGTACGCTATTTAGATAGATATTCGGTGCTATAACATAACGCCACGCTGTATACCTAGTAGGTCGTAGTTAATAGTCATAACATTATAACCTACGAAGTTACGAACTACGCGATCTAACGAGTAACGTGCTAGACCGTAGACGCTAGACGTTATAACAAAGTTTATAGCGTTATAGCACTCAGTCATTGCTCGTTGTATGACGTTGTGATGAGTCGCGCGCCTTCTCGGCCAGCTCGCGCGATCAGTGTTCCACTTACACGTTATAATATAGTCTATAACGTAGCGCGCTAGATAAAATATAGTTTATAATCTATAGATTATAGATAACGCGCTATCATAAAATAGTTTATTTGAACAATACTATGCCATATACCCAGACGTAACACAGTAGTATCTAATCACGATCTGAGTGAGTCTAGCCATAGTTCGCCTTTTACGAAATGTCTGATAGAATGGCAAATGGACTATTCGTTAAAGGAAGCCGGACCAACATGGGAAGCAATAAGTTGTTGATAAATCTCACAGGTACAGTGAATGTTGTAATAAAAACATATGTATGTAATATGTAAACATATACTCTGCAAGGTAGCGGCGTGATGAATTAATTTTGTAAAAAGTAAATTCAGTTTAAACTTCCATTTTGTTCTCCATTCCAAATACATGTCAGTTGTGACCTTCTTTGAGGTATAGTAGAAAGCTAGAGTGCTTTATAATGTTGATGATTTTTATTTTCATCGTTGAAATGTAGAAGCACATTTATCTAGAACCCACTGGAATGCTATTAAAGTCTCCATGCACTGAAGTGATGTTCGCTATTCAGTTTTATTTTTTAATGTTTGTGAAAAACGAAAACTGGCTCGTGTATAACATAGTAAGCTCGTTCGTTGATTCAATAAACATAAAGTAGTGGGTAGAAACTTATAATAAAATATGTTATAGACTGGCTAATACCCGTACACTCGGCTAGGCGTAAATTTATTGTCAATAAAAATAAAGAAAAAAAATCATTATTTAAAACGAGCTTTTAATAATTGTTATAAGAAAAGAACTAATAAGGTAAAATAAAAACAACAGTTTTCATTGTTTTCCTGCTCCTTATCTAAACTTGTTTTTCTTTATAAAGATGTTTGTTTTTTAATCATGTTGTTCCAATGGTACGACCATGTCATCAGATTAGCTTGATATCCTAGTAACATTATTCGATTTATATATGCATGCAAAATTTCCGCCCAATTAGAAAACAAAAAGTTAGTCGACTTTAACTTGCAAGACAATAGATTACAGACAGATTAGTCCTCCTGGCTGTATTCGGCTATGACGGCAACAGCAATGAAGTTAAAAACTAAACTAATTATTAAGAACAATTTATTATTATTGTTAGTGTGGGTCTAGATTAGTCCCAAATATGGCTCACGAAACCAAACTTTTTTTTTTGAAAGAACGGTCATACAAGTAGCTGTAGAGTTGCCTAGCAGAGGTTTACGTCGCAACAGCGGTGGCTGGTATCGAGTTTTCCTTGTCTGACGTGTTTCATCTAGTTCTTACAGACGTCTGACTTTGAAGGTTTCGACGCTTCGGCTCACAGTAAAGCGCCATTCAGATCTCTGTGAAGCGAGCTTCTTCCATCAAATTCTTAGTATACTTCTAATTGTGAGGTTACTTCGTATAGTTCTAATTACCGCAGGTACTGTCCACCTTGCATGCGCTTTCCGCATGAGAGTTTCAACTAGAAAACTGCTTATGCAATTTACTATTATCCATGGATGAAACTCCAGCACAATTTGTGATTCATAATGAGAGTCTCAGTACCAGGCATCTCAGTGCGATACAGAACTGTCAACACGCAGATACATAGATACAAGAACAGGTGAAGCCGAATAAAAGCTTGTAATGAAAAATCACGATATTGCGACGTCCACTGTATTGGATTTAAGGCGAGGTATTTCGACGCGCGTCAATTCTATAGAAAATGGGTGGCGCGGTATGTTCTGAAACCGCTGGAAAACGTGTTAATTTTCGAATAAATAAATATAGGACATCAGCTGCAAACTAAAATTTAGCACATTCTTTTTTATATTTACAACTAAATATCACCAACAAAAATCATGTGGAAGATTAGAAATATTATTAATAAATTATTTGTTTTAGAGATTTTTTAGCCTGTTTTCGGAATTTTATATGATCGAGTAAAGTACATTCTATCATGTAATAAGTTAGCACATTCTTTAGATAATGTCTTCTATATATATTTTTGCAAAATTGTTATTTAACAATCAATACAAAAAAAAAAACTGTGATTTAGCAAACCAGTTTTTTCCCGTTTGTCGCGATGCCTCGCCTTAAAATAACGTCACCTTAACTGCTTTTCAATGAAAATTTTCAATGCTTTTCATTTGATAGCTATATTATAAGATACCCGTAAATGTTTGATACAATTAGTATAGACAAGTAAAAAGTTATAATAATAATTAATTATTGTTCGATTCCGTTCATGTAGAACTTATGAATTTCTATTTTTGTCAGTCATCGTATGGGATTTATAATGACATCATAATACCAAAACTGTAGTTCACTCATCAAGTCCTTTCATTGGATACACTTAATTTGAAAATTATACATCACTATTTGCGACGGCCGCCATATTAGATTTACAATGATGCCACACTGCTTATCGTATTTTGCGCACCAAGTCGTTTAAATTGTTGCCCACATATATTATTGATTAAAGATTGATCTACAAATTATAAAATCTCAATTTGATTGCCAAATTGGATTTCCAATGACATCACTTTGCTTATTATGTAACGCTCGTCAATTCCTTTCATTTAATTCCCATTTATATTTGTTAATATGAAAATTATAAGCCACTATTTTACATTAGCTGTCATGTTATATTTACAACAACGTCACTTTGCTAATTGTGTAACGCTCGTCAATTTTTTTATTTTGATACCTAAATTATGGGAATTAACGTGAAAATTATGAATCACTATGGTTGCGACGGCCGCCATGTTAATATTTCAATAACGTCACTTTGCTAATAGTGTAACGCTCATCAATCTCTTTCATATTGCTTATTGTGTTCGGTTCATCCAGTCCTTTTTGATTTCCATATTATAGGGGTTAATGTAAGAAATATTTATCGCGGTTTAGCGATGGTCGGTGAAATCGATTTATAAAAATATCTCCTTGTAAATTATGTTTGCTCATGAATCCCTGTTTTTTGATGCCCATATTATAAGTCACTATGAAAACAATAAATTGCCATTTTGCATCTCCGTCATATTGGATTAAAAATAGTGGCCTTTAGACATCATGCATTGTTATCTGAACCAAATGTGTGTTTATAATAATAATAATCAATCAATCGGCTCAGTCGAACACTTTGGATTAGATGTGGGTCAAATTTAATTTGCAAGATTTAGTTACAGACAAAGCACGAGACAGGTGAAACTACATATTTCAACTATATATTACAAGTGAAACTACATACTACAACAACTTACATATAGTTTATTACATTAATTACAATATATCGTAATTTAACATTTATTTTCTAACATCAAATACGTATCCATTTCGATATATTAACACAACTCGTAATAAAGTTCTAATTGTTTTTATAATATACCTACCGTGTTATCGTGTAGTATCGCTATAGGTGTATTGATATATACTACAAAGTAAACATCGATATCAAAGGTCGATTAATATCAATATATTTTACGCGCTCATCCCTACGAGGAGACTAGCCAGAATGTCGTGTATTTATATTGACGATCTTTAAAGGATGTGTTCGTAAATTTACTAATAATATATCATATTATTATGTTTGTTATATTCCGAGGCCAGGTACAATTGTATTGTATTAATAGTGAACTAGTGGTCGCCCTGTGGTCGTAATTCGATCATAGACTAAAAAATAAAATTTCTAAGTTTGACAATACTTTACACAACACTATGCATAAATATAATAGTGTGCATGTGTGTATATTATGATGTGTATTTAATTAATGTAGTGTGTGTAATGTTTTTTTTTTAAATTAATTTAATATGTTTCAATTTTATATATAAACTAGCGACCTGCCCGCGGTTTCACCTGCGCAGCTTTTGTTCCCGTGGGAATATCGGAAAGGTTTATACACTTAAACCTTCCTCAAGAATCAATCTATCTATTAAAAAAAACCGCATCAAAATCCGTTGCGTAGTTTTAAAGATTTAAGCATACATAGGGACATAAGGACATAGGGACAGACAGAGAAAGCGACTTTGTTTTATACTATGTAATGATATACAATTCGGTATTGGAGTGGCAAAAATAGTCGTACCTTATTTTCACATTCTTACTCTGGCGCCACCATTCAATACTGTGGCGCCGCCATTCAATACTGGAGAGCTTAGCGGTAGAATCAGCGGACCAACTACTGTCAAGGTGACGACTGACGACATAACTGTGAAGGTTGATGACGTCACACTCGACGTCACGAGGATTTGGAAAAGGAAGAACTTCCTAGGCAGGCAAGGTGTACTGTCTGAGGACCGAAATCCATTTGATAAGCGTTGAAACTTACATATCGTGGTGTGTTAAAGATAAATAATAGTAATAACGCGAGTTAGGATATTATTTTTTGGATCTCATTATTTTCCATTTTTTTGTATTTTTTTCTTCTAGTATTTGTAGATTGCTTGAACCGCTACATTTGTTGAATCCATACATACGTGTGCATGTAAACTAATACGGTGTTTTTATAATATAGAACTATGTTTTAAAAAAATCGATAAAAGAAATAAATGAACGAAAAATCTATCTAGGTATAAAAATCTCATTATAAATTTACGTCAGTTGACCAATACTGCTGGATTTTACAATTTCATTTAAATCAAAGGCCACAAAGGCGTTTTTATTCAGTCAATGTTGAAATATTATGTCGCTCTTCATAATTAGTAAGTATATTTCATCATCGTCACCAATCTTAAATACTTGTTAAGCTATATATAGATATATGACTAAGTCTTATAGCTATATAAAGACATGACAATCTTATATCCAAAAAGAGCTAATAAACAATATTATTGAACCAAGAAAGATTAAAGCAATTTAATTTAATACGGAACAAAACAAATTCAATATTTTATTAATAACCGCGCATTGTACATTCAAAAATCATCCGGCGATATTAACTTTATCCCAAACGGATATAATAGTAACAGCTGTCCTCACAAATTTATTAAATATCGTAACATTTCCATTTTAATTAAATTTATTTGTATTTTGAAGTAAATAGAGATAATTTCAACGATAAATATTCGCAGAAGTGAGTATTTGATTTCTCATTATGATATTTAGGAAAAAGAAATTAAATACATTTAAATGGATTTAAATTAGGTAATAGTATGATAATTATAAGAATGAAAAAAATTTCACATAACACAAATTATGCTATTAATGAACACATTTGAGCATGCATGTAGATTAGTACAAAACGAAGTAACTTGTTTACCGATTCGTTGCGGTGCATATTTTCCAAGACTTTTAGATAGTGGCAGCCATTGACTTAATTTGTAAGTCAATGGTGGCAGCGTACAAATATTTCGTGATACGTCTGTCGTGTTAAACGTCATATAAGTTGGAGACATAGTTACCGTGTCACCCGCCATTTTAAAAGGTGATAAACCCTAAACAAAATTTCAGGGTTAAACCTTTTAAAATGCAATTTTAGAGAGATCTAATTGATTTAAAAATGACACGATTCATTGAATAAATTAGTATTTTGAGAAAAAAAGTTTACTCCTTTGCGGCGGTATGGCGGCCATTGGGAACCATCAGAAAAGTATGGCAAGGTAATTTTCGTGAACGCGACGATGATTAGCTGTGCAAAAATGAGCTTGGTACAAATGGTTGAATTGTTTTTTTTTTTTAAATTACGTGTTGGCGTTGGCATGGTGGGCTGTAAGCCACGCCGGAGAAAAATGGCATCATGCTACCACCTACTTCCTTTTTATCGGCTATTGGAAAATACAAGAATTCTTGGGGAACAAACCTTTCGACACTCGTAATTTATCCGGCACGTTCGATTAATAGCCACGCGGGCGCCGATACTAACACTATGACCATTATTTTCCTTTTTGTCATTTCGTAATTAGACCCGCGAAGAACCGCCATACTGGTACAAATCATCTAATATTTTGTTTTCATCTCCCGGTCTATTTGTCGAAATCCCACTAAATATTCGACTTTTTAAACTCCCGTCAGAATAACGGTGTCACACGCTATAGCAGTATAAGTATGTTCTTGTACGTTAAATATTATTTGTGTTGAATTTATTTGCTTCGATGTCGTAATATATTAATGTTTTAGGACAACTCACATTGGCGCAAAGTCGAAGCCTCATATTTTCTCGCCAAAGCATATTCAACTCTATTGTTCTATTATTTAAATACCGACTCCAGCTGAGCGACGAAGCGCGAATGCGGGTCAACGCGCGTCGACGCGCGCTTCCATATTATTCCAGCTATACTGTCAATCTAAGAAATTTTCTTGAAAGGCGAGTCCAAGTTAATCCGTGGGCTAAACTACCGAGTTTGTTGATTTTTTTTTGTGCGGTTTAAAAATACAATTTCCAGTTGTACTAACTAGGTGGATATGGTTTCCGGCACTTTGCATAAAATAGATAAAAAAACTCAATTTTTTTTCATTCTTAAAATAGACATAATTTCCTAGCTATTCCCATAATAGTACTTTAAAACATGTGTATTGTTGTAATTATAAATGCAAAAATGAAACATATTAGTTGTAATTTAAGTCGGTTATTATTAAGCTACTTAAATGTATATAAACTTATCATTAGGTTCTCAATAAACATCTCAACCCTGATAATACAATCTAATATATAGACCTTAAAGGCAAACATATTTGGTCCATCGAGTTAGATTATATAACCGGCCTATGAATACAGTCCACAAATCTATAATTTATATTTTATTTATTTTATTTTATACTTTATTGTACACTTAAAGAAAAATACATACGAAAAAGGATAACAAAAATTGCACAAAAGGTGAGCTTATCTCTACTGGTTTAGATTTCTTCCAGTTAACCCGAAATGTTGAGTAGGGATTAATAAATGGGAAGGCATTGTGCACAACAAATAAAATAATACATAGACGAGTTTGCACAAATACACATACACTAAACATATGTATATATGAAACACATACATAATATTAAAAGAAAGCGAACATTACAACTTAGTAGTAAAACTATTAACATCAAGAAAGTGTCAGACAACACTTTTTTAGACTTTTTTAAAAAATTGGCAGTGAAGGGCTGGAGTGTATGCATGAATGAAATGAATTCCATAGCTTAGCTGCATGCACCGTAAAAGACCGTGAATAGGTCTGGGAGTGAGATACAGGAAAATTAAGAACGGTACTAAGGTTGGAATTACATGGAGAATCAGATTTTTTTTATATATCATAAGATAGCAAACAAGCAGATGGGTCTCCTGATGGAGTTAACCATCGCCTATAGTCACCAAAGGTGTTAATGGTGCGTTGCTATCTTGTGGCGAGGTCTAATGCCACATGCATAAGTTTACCGGCTACCTTACCCTCCAAACCGGAACACGACAGTGACAAGCACTGATGCTATTGCGGCAGGAATAGATAAGGCGGTGGTACCAGACCCGGGCGAGACAATGCAGAACTCTACCACCTAGTAGCCACGATGTAAGTGACTCGTATAACCAATCGGTCGCCTTTTACGACCTGCCTGGCAGAACGGCAGTTGGCCTATTCTTCAAAGGAGCCCGGGATCAACACGGTAAAAAGGCAAAACAATCACGAAGATAATTAGGCGCAGCTGGATTGTATAGAATATTAAAAAGAAAACAAAGAATATGAATAATATTTATAATATTATATAATAATTATTGTATTAAATTAAAAATAATATTTTGTGTTTCAGAATTCTCTAGAACAATGGGTACGAGATCACCGCGTACACCACAAATACAGCGACACAGATGCAGACCCGCATAACGCGAACCGTGGTCTCTTCTTCTCTCATATAGGCTGGCTTATGTTGAAAAAAAATGATGAGGTCGTCCTACGTGGTAGACAAATGGATATGAGTGATATTAAAGAAGATCCATTATTGAGATTTTATAATAAGTAAATATTTATGATTATTGTTTATTTCATACGATAGCAAACAAGCAGATAGCTCTCTTGATAGAAAGAGAAAAATATCACCTATAAACACAAAAAAAGTTACATTGCTATCAGTTAAAACTAAGTTAAAACCGCACTTGCTAACTAACTGAGTTTTTGTAGTACAACTGATTCTACGTTATATGTGTGCATTTGTGTTTATGTATGTATATGGGTGTAAGTATATATATATATATATATATATATATATATATTCGTGTGTATGCGTGTGATATATATTTATTATCCTAACTTAGCACCTTGTTGCAAAGGAGATGTTAAAGCACAAGCTGATTATTTTATTTTGTATCTATTGTGATGAATACCTATTATTAGTACCTTATGCTATACCATATGTTTTTTTCGTTTCATTCATGTACTGATTACGTAAACTTACCCAGCACTAAGTTGTTAAGCCTGCGTGGTTTTTTTAGTGCTAATTTATTGAACTTGTATAAATAAATTTTAACCAATAAATGAAAAAAAAATGAGATGATAAAACCACATGAATAAGTTTACCGCCAACCTTATCCTCCAAACCGGAACACAACAGTGGCAAGCATTGATGATATTGCAACAGGACTTCTACTACCTTGGGCGTTGTCCATACTGCAAACCTAGGGTAGTTGTGATGACAGAGGACAGCGATATTAATTATGAAATCGCCACTTGCGGCCATAATAATGTGACTAACCACCTGGCCCACGAATTTTCGCAAGGTGCGAATTGCGAAGCGTCTCGCGACTAAAACAAATGCACGTGAACACATGTTGCGACCATAATTATGGCAAATAAACTTCGAAGGTACTAGTAGTAGTAAAAAAGTTTTAGACAAATGTTCAAAAATTTTAAAAAAATCATAAAAGTAAACGGTTGGGTAGGAAATGGCGAAAATAAAAAATATGGAGCAAAACAGTAACCCTATTTTTGCCTTTCAGTAGTAATAACTTCAAAAATATTGCTATTGAAAAAAATCTGTAAGCTGGTTAAACCTACAGGCCACACTTGGAGCTTCCCGCTATATTGAAGTATTTTAAGCTCTAATAATAAGCTCTAATAGTTTTTTTTTTCGGTTTAAACACCAAACTTGAGATAAAAACGTTTAGTAAACTAGAGATAAAATTATTTTCTGACTTCTCACACTATCATCGAAATATTGATTTTCGAAAAGCTGTATATTTTGGAAATGATAATTGATTTTGATCTTTCAAATTGCATTTAATGAAATTGTTGAGATCTAAAATGTTATTTTAGTTCATAATCGATAGCTTAAAAAATAACTAAGTAATGTCAAAAAACATTTTTTTCTAAAAATTTCATTATTGATAAATCCCAATCAATTTGACCGATTTTGATTCAATTTACGGTAATTAACGCAGTTTTTTTAAGAATAAAAGTTGATAACATTTTTAAATTAATCGGTATATTAATTTAAAAGTTATTTTAAAAATATAAAGTAAGTTTCTTGTAAACAATATAATTTTGATATATGAAAAACTGTCACTGTGTACAGATACGTACGTACTCCCGTACGTTTTGATGCAATTTGCGGCATTAAACGCAGTTTATTAAGAAATAGAGTTGATTAGATTTTACAATCGGTAATCGGTAGAAAGTTATTATAAAAAACATTGTATATCCAAAAACAAAAATTAAGATTTTTTTTAATTTCTCAAAATCTTTTGGGCCGAATTGGTTCAAAGTTTCAGGAAGTCTAAGTTGGCGGAATCCAATCGAATACCATCAATCCTGTTTCGATTGATTAAGCCGTTCAAAAATTGTGAGAAATTTACATACATAATTTATTAAGAATTATGCCTTTATATGGCATATATTTTATTTTCTTTTCTTTGTGAGGCATCGCTTAGGTACATACTTTCTGTTCGCCTAAAGATTGACTGGAGGAGAATGACAATAGGCATTAAGTCCGCCTTCTGTACAAACTTATTTAAGGTGTACAATAAAGTTAAATAAATACACACACATATTATGTACATACATATTTACATACATACATACATACATATTGACGTTATCTTGAAAATAGTCGGAATAGGATCCTAAAACGTGGAGATCTGGCGGAAACTCGATTTTCAAAAATCGGGACGAAGTCAATAACATCCTTATTTATTTACGTACGTAGCGGGAAATTTGATTTCACTCTTAAAAAGGCGACCTTCAGCTCATGATAATTTAAAAAGCATCTGTGACGTCCTTTGACTAATATAGTATAAGGGTGGAAGTAACGGTTGTGGCCATTGTACCATTTGTGGCCATTTAATGTCATTATTAGGTTTCCATACTTGAAAAGGAAAAACGGTATATTATGTCACATATTTTGCGTTTTTAAAAGTAAATCAAAACCTAAAGGGTTCCTATTGACCTAGAATTATAAAATTTGGCAAGAAGCCCATGTAAAGGAAAAAATCTGAAATCCGTATATTTTTAGTTACATCATAACAAAACGCAATCAAAATAGTAGGGGAGCCCAAGATGCTAAATGGATTTCAATGGTGGAGAAAAATTCTACAGATAAACAAAAATTAAAAAAGACTGTGACATGGAAACACTAAATCGTGTCAGATTAAGTTAACGTGGGTTAATTGCCTCCTAAAATTTAGAAAATCTGACGATTTAAGTGTTTGTAAGGGAGTGGGAGGGTGAAAGATATGACCATTTCCCGGAGCCCTCGGTATGCCAGTCTAACTTGCACCGGTCAAGTGTGAGTTTTTTTAATATAAGAATAAGAATAAGAATTTATTTATTTGAGACGCACACCATTCTAAGCAAGCAAAAATAGTTTAAAAAAATAGTAACAATATTGATACTTTTGAAGTTATAAACACTTATTTAAAAAAAGGAGGAACAAAGATAAAAAAATAAAATAAAATAAATAAATAATGGTGGTGCACCGTCTCAAAATGGCAATACCACTCAGCATATGTTGGCATTGTGTATCAATACCAACGCCGATTTTCAGTGGTAGCCAGTTATTTTCAGTAGTAGCCAGTTATTTTCAGTGGTAGCCAGTTATTTTCAGTGGTAGCCAGTTAATACAACAATGTAATAATAAATTTGATTAATTTTAGTTAGTTTTAAAGATTTAACAAAAATATGTGGTTGGTTGGTTGTGATAACAGTAAATATGTGTGTCTATACAAAGTTCACCTTGAAAGCAACGCATGCTAATAGATGCTTATAATATTGTAATAAACATTTTTTTTAATTAATCATTAAATTAATTAGTTAATCATTATTAATTCCTTCTACAATGTAAATTATATCACGGAAACTTTTTATAATGCTAAAATTCGCGTAAAACCTTTAAAGATAAATATTATTTGAATTCACAATTATTATTATATACTAGGTATTTTAAGCCATTTACGTCAAGAAATATGCAATACATCTTCAACACAGATATAATACGTTTTTGTATATCTCATCGTGAAGATTATTTGACTTTAACCACTTAAAAATTGTAAGATAAACAACGCTTGTTTACAATAACAATGCAAAATATTGCCAATCGTTCATTAATTAAATAGATGACACTTGATTTTTTTTGTTCTTTTGGATGATGATATTATGAATAACATGATTATACATCCTCCTGTGTTGTAAGTTTCGATTAAAGTAATAATAAACACTTTCCTTTTTCCAATAGTTTATTTAATATTTTGCGTCTTACCTATCCGACATATTTCCAACTTGTTTGGTTGGTCATAAATAAAAGAAAGTATTAACTTAATGGCAAAAAATAAAAATCTTTGCTTGATTTAGAAATAAGAAAATGTGTACAAGTTTGATTAGTTTCATGACTTCCAAGTACGATCATTTTTTTTTAATTTACTTACCTACTGTTAAAAAGAGTCCGTCGAAATTTAATATGGACTTATTGTATATTAAAATAATTTGATAATTTCAGTAGGCGCTATATCTTTGAGCACTTTGAGGCCGATCTCATCAATATCCATTTGAGTGGCCAAAAATGATATTTAGATGGCCACAACCAGTGCTTCTTCCACATATAATAGCAGTTTATCAAAGATCCGTAAATTTTAATATTAACAGCTACGCTTCTTTCAGGTATTTCGGTTACTTCAAACTGTTGTTCTGCTACATATTACCGCTTACCATCAACGTCTACTTTTGGGGTGAAAACTGGAGATGTGCAGTGGCCTGGCAATGGTTCATTAGATTCCTTGGAATGTTTCATAGCGAGCTTACTGTGAATAGTTTAGCACACATTTATGGATATAGACCATATAATAAGTATGTCTAAATTATAATTATGATATAAACTTTTGTGCAAGAAAGATTTGTGTAACGTGAAGTTGAAGTATGAAAAAAGTTGAAAGAATTACATAGAATTTAAAAAAAATAGTGATAGAGTACCAATACCAATTACCTAACCTGTGCCACCTATATGTAACCTCCAAATCTGTCTCATGTTTATGTAACAAGTCCGGCAACGGTTAACTTGAAGCTATATCAAGCTATGTAATGCAATTTACGGCACTAAAACTGATATAGATAAATAGCCGCCATCTGCAGTCTATGCACTTCCTTGAAAAAATGTGTCATTAGTAACATGGAAAATGTTAGATTAGACGACAGAAAACAAATATAGATCAGACGGCACAAATAACGAAAGAAGAAATGTAACAAAGTATATAGGTATATAATTCATAATAGATAAATAAGTTTTTAGCACATTATTTAACAACCGGTTTCACATTTTTTAAGCATCGCAAAGGAGATATTAAAAATGTGAATCCGGCTAAGTAATATGCTAAAAATGTTAAAAATGTTTTTTTAGTGAAATAAAGGTACACATGCATTGTAACCTATTTACTAAGACCAAAAAGAGTTTTTTTTTTTTTTAATAAACCGAAAAATAAAAACAGCCATATAAATAAATACAATGCTCACGCCCACACCTGCACTCCAAATCAAGCTGATCCGTGTTGATTATATATCTAAGAAAAAGACAGGGCATTCACTATGTGGTAGAAATCTGCTATGTATTGCCTGGGTTTAGTACCATCGCTTTGCCTTTTCTTACTGTAATAGGGTTTATACTTGTCAAGTTAAACTTAAGCATGTGGTGGTATAATCTCGCTTCACTGTTATCAACGTACCATTGACATCTATAGGCAATGGTTATTTTTTTCATCAGGAAAGCTATCTACTTGTTTATATCCTATGAAATAAACAAAACAAACTTATGCCGTCTATAAATACATAGGTTTTTCTGGTAAGCATTACAAATAATACCTATAATACTAAAAAGTACAAATTACGACGTTTTTAACTTAAAAGTAACAATGCATAGTTCATAACAGTATCAGTAGTGTTTATCACTGAAACACAGCTAGTAGCCTCGAAATAGAGAAGTTTTAAATATACAAATGTAGAATTTTTATTACGTTAAAACGTTAAAAATAAACGTTTTAAAGTAATCACTAAAAACTTTCATTTGGAGGGAATAAAATACAATTTGCAAATAGCAATCCCAAAAACATCTTGTGCATTAAAGCAATTTATTTTCCAGGAACATTGTACCAAGAGAAAACCGCTTCGTAGCTACCTGTACTCTCGGCGAAGGCTGGCACAATTACCACCATGCGTTTCCATTTGATTACAAGGCTGCGGAACACTTTGACACATTCAATTTCGGCACCAAATTTATACAGGCCTTTCACAAAATTGGATGGGCTTATGACTTACGGCAAGCGACCCCTGAAATGATCAGCTCTATTGCAGAGAGATTAGGTGACGGTACGCCAATACATTTCCCAGTTTCAACTTCAGAGTATTGAGGAAATTGTTCACTTAATTCAAATTGTGTTCACTAACTAAAGCGCAGTGCACACAACAACTTTATTATAAGTAAACCACCTGGCATTTGAGGCTTCATCCACGATTATGTCTTTTCCTTTGAGATTTGAGAAGAACTTTTATACCGTGAGTATCAAAAACCCTGTCAGATTAGAAAGGGACACTTACGTAGATCGATGTCATTAGCGAAAAAAATAATGATGCTATTTATAAAAACATTATGGTATTTAAGATTTTTTTGTAGAAAAATTACCCTAAAATATAGCAAATATTTTAAAGTAGACAGTCCCACCTCGCGTTAGTAGCGGCGGCGTCTTTATGTTTGTTTTTTCCTAAGACTATTTGACATATTTTGTGTTGCCATATTTTGTAATACTTAAAAATATTATTTAAGATTAATTATTTTGATCGGAAATATTTATCTATACAAAAATAATCTATATTAATATCTATGATAAATGGGAAAGTTTGAATGTTGGGATGTTTGGATGGATGGATGTGTGTCCCGCATAATATTAAAGGAATTTGGATGAAATTTGGCACACAGGTAAATAAGGCACAGATAGATAGATACAGAGAATGATGACCTGGAATAGCACATAGGCTACATTTTATCCCGAAAAAATTAGGTGATCCCGCAGGATTTGCAAAAAACTGTTTTAAAGTAGCGGGCTCTGGGATATTATTTTTTGAATAATTAAAATAAGAAATAAAAATCAAGTTGCCGAAAATACAATTTTTGGAATTTTTATTCGCATATGTCGCATACGCAGTATGCGTAGTAGTGAAATAAATGCGAACGCTCTGCCAGACTCGCAGGCCTGGTATCGCCATTTGACGAAATTATATTTTTTTGCAATTTCGTTCTGCTAAAAGGACCCTGGGACAAAATTCGTTGTTAGATCCGGAACCATTGTGATATTAAGCTATTAAACATGGAGTATAGAGGTAAGGAGGATCAACTCTGTGGATACAAATGTTCATCAAAAAGCATCCAATAGTGGTTAAACCACCTTCGCGTAGAGTTTTTAAAATACGTTTCCAGTTAACTATTTAAAAAAACATCGCAACAAGTGCTATTAAATACTAATACTCGGCACATTGATATAAAAAACCCAAGATGCACAATCAGTGTCTCAAAAATGTCCTCTAAAAATGAGGGCACAATTTTAAATTGTGCGCTCATTTCAAATAGAATTGCGTCCATCGTAACACTGTCAATTTTATTACTTTTTGTACATTGCTTTTTAAAAACAACCATAAAACTTGCGCTTAAGGTTGAATATGCAAAAACAATTTTTTTTGCCATATCTATAACTACTTGTGTGAAATTAGGGACAGTTTTGAGAGTCACTTTTGTTCGAGACTGTGCATCTTGCGATTTTATATCAATGACTCGGCACACTTGACTCCGTCCACAACATATCGAAGTTTACCCTACCCTACTTTATTTGACCGCCACGTTGGTCCAATGGTCAGCGACACTGAATACGCGATCTCGGGTTCGATCCCCGACGGGGACAAGCATTTTGTGTGATGAACATAAATGTTTGTATTTCCGGGTTTGGGTGTTTATTAAATATACCTATTCCAGTATTTATATATGTATTTCTATGTATTAGTATCGTTGACTAACACCCATAACACAAGCAAATAATTTGCTTACTTTAGGGTTAGATCAGTAAGTATAATTTATCCCGTGAATTTATTATTTATTTTCAAAAAACAGCTGGATACTTTCACAATCTTTCCCTGTGTATAAATTGGTCCTTCTTACCTCTATTCTCCATGATACGAAACTACCAACCTTTGACGATCGGACAGGGCTTTTTGTTACTCTTTGTATAATAGTAAATGATAAGTATTTTTAGTGAATCATTTTATTCAAATTTTTAAGCATTCACTAAGAAAATGTTTATGAAATTTTATCATTTAAGATTTTGTTTGAGTTTAAATACAATATATATTCTATATTTGGAAATAAATTTTCACTATTATCACATTTTATTATTTGACGTGATTTCAAAAATAACAGTTAAATGGGGAAAGAAAGTTTGTATGAAAAATTATCTTTTTTGAAATTGTAATTATAAAAATTTTATCATACAAGTCATAAACTTTAAGCCTGTATGATAATTTTATTATGTAGTTTATTGTATCAATTTATTTGGTAATTCATACCTTACAGGTGTAAAATAAAAGATCGTAGTTGTTATACTAAATGTATTCATCGCCTTTGTTCATAACCATAATTTACTACTTAAAAATTATTGTTTTAGATTTTGCACTTGTACTGTTACACAATTCACAAACTATGTATATTTATTTTTCCTTAAATAGCCAACCGCATTCACATTATACTGCATCATAAGGGCTAAAAACTTAAACAAATAGGTACGTTGTATTCGGAAACGTTAATAATGGTCGGTCGGTTAAGTTTTGTTGTAGTTAGTGAATTGTGAAACAGTGCAAAACTTAAGATAATAATTATGACGGAGTTTCACCAAGTGCCGACGATGGGAAGTATAAATTATATTACCTAAAAAGGTATACCGTAAACTTTTATTCTTAACAACATCCCCGTGTTAGTACCGGGCTCCTTTAAAGAAAAGGCCAACTGCCGTTCTGCCAGTCAGATCGTAAAAGGCGATCCATTGGCTATGCGAGTCACTACCATAGTATATATGTATTTCTATGTATTTGTATCGTTGACTAACGACCATAACACAAGCAAAAAATTTGCTTAGTTTGGGGTTAGATCAGTAAGTGTAATTTGCCCCGTGTATATTTATTTATTTATTTAATTTTTTATTTTGACCGAATGTCTGGCCGAAATTAGAATTCGGTTCAAACCATATTATGCCCATCTCTAGTAAAAACCATAAGATAATTCTAGCAAAACAAGCAGATAATTCTACTGAGTTAAGGATAACCATTTCATGTAGACACCAAAGACATTAATAGTACGTTGTTGACCGTGTAGGATAGCAATGCCACATGCATAATTCTACCGACTACCGGTGCCATAATCCAGACGAGATATTTGTCCTAGTAATCGCCATGGTGGTGGTCTTTTGTCTTTTACATAGGTAATGCCTGGCAGAATGACATATAGTCAAAGTACGTTTTGATATGCCCCAAGAAACACCATTATTTTATCATTTGACCAACTTATGATCGATACTTGGTAGTATATAGCGCAGCGCAAATACGTTCGTCCGGCACAAGCTTGTCAGCGATACTAAACAGTTTATCTATATTAATTTTCTCTTTGCTAAACAGTAAACTAATGCCCAGTGTTGGCAGAGCCGTGAAAAAGGATTATTGTGTCAGGCCCCTAAAATTATTGTATTTTCAATAAAATTATTGTAAATTTCAAAATTAGATTTAAATGTCGTCTGAAAGCTTCAGTTTAACAGAGTATCACTGAAGTAATTTTATTTATATGATATTCCTTAAAACATTTTTTTTAATTATTTTACTTAATATATTTTTTAAATGGAAATTTCAGTCAAGTATTCATATACTTTGAGAACTCAGTTATTGTAAGGTGGTAAATTTGACTCAAATATTTCAATAATTACAATTTTTTAAAGAAAATCGTAATTTTATATAGAAAATTGCTATTATTCAAAATTATTGTATTTTTTTGTCAAGATTGTGTGCTTGGGATTGGGGATTAAAAAAATCATGAGATTATGGTACATGTACAATAATTATTGTAAGTCTGCTGACACTGATCTTGCCATTGCGCTCGCGATGCATTTACACGCTCGCGCACGCGCATATATATAATACTAGCTGTGCCCGCGACTTCATTCGCGTGGAAAAATTTCTAAAATAAAAACCCGCATAGTTCCCGTTCCCGTGGGATTTCCGGGATAAGAACTATCCTATGTCCTTTCTTGAGTCTCATACTATATTTGTACCAAATTTTATCCAAATCGGTTCAGTGGTTTGGCCGTGAAAGCGTAACAGACAGACAGACAGACAGACAGAGTTACTTTCGCATTTATAATATTAGTATGGATATTACGTGGCATGATGTTTGTGCGGACTCCGAAACTATTGAACCGATTTCAATGAAATTTTGAAGGCCCTCTTTGTGGTACATCATAAAACATTGTTTTTAAAAAAATTAAAAGAAGCGAAACTTGTTCTCTACAATCGAAACATTTCCATTGGGGAAATTGCAAGAGACATGATATTTTTAAGTAAGGACAAATTATTTCTTAGCTTTTTTAATTTATCATCGCTTTGCCGACATAAGTCTTATGAAATTATTTTGCTTTTCAAAAAGATAATAAAGTCAATAAAAGCAAGTTAATTAAAAATACGAAAGCTAAATATTGTGTGAGCTATCTTCTACAAAAATTAAATTAGTTTGTATAACAAGGAGACACAGGGAATTATAATTATAACAACTTAATAATTTTACTCGAATTTCCATTATAATACTTAATTTCTTAAGCAGAGGCAGAGCAAGGCAATGGTGTGCAAATATTTAACATCTCTAACATTTTAGCTATTTGCTATAAACAAAAGTTTTAATTTAATTACGTAAATATATTAACAAATACAAAATTTAAGCACTTCACATAGATATCAAAGTTCAACTCTTTACAAATAGCAATTTTCGAGTGCGTTACTAGACTCGTTTGCCGTTCGTAGTATGGCCATACTTTTTGAATATTACTACATGCTTTTTGAAAATTACTATTTCCCCGTGTTGGTCCTGGGCTCTTTTGAAGAATAAGCCAAAGGTAGGTCGTAAAAGGCGACCGATTGGCTATACGAGTCACTAATAACGTGGCTACGAGGTAATGAAATTCTATATTGTCTCGCCCGGGTCTGGTATCACCGTCTTACCTATTCCTGCCGCAATAGCGTCAGTGCTTGTCACTGTCGTGTTCCGGTTTAGAGGGTAAAGTAGCCGGTAAACTTATGCATGTGGCATTAGACCTCGCCACCAGATATATAGATAAAAGATAATATACCAACGCACCATTAACATCTTTGGTGTCTATAGGCGATGGTTGATTCTTTCCATCAGGTGACCCATCTGCTTGTTTGCTTTCTTATGATATAAAAAAATACTAATTTTGTTGAGAAGTACTATGTAGTTAAGTAATATAGTCTGATGTAGGTGTTGATTACATGAGGTCCGCGATTTTATTCCCAATTCGGGCAATTGAAAAGGTGTTTTGTTCAGTTTTCTGATAAAAATAACGTTGTCCATATTGGATAAGTGTCCGGTAGGCGATAGGCTTACAACAGCTATCATATTGTAAGACTAAGTATTTTCGGCTAATCGTGGGTGCACTGGTTGTACCTGTCCTGAGTAAATATATTTTATTGGTTACATAATATTATGGTCATTAACTATTTCTTCTACAATTAATTTTCTTCATTGTGGTATAGTCTTTTGCTAACTAACCTGTATATGCTTCATCATTTGAATGAATGTTGTTTGTTTTTATTTACACTTTTATTGTATAACGAACTTATACAATTTTTAGATCCAAACAAAACTATTGATACGTTCGCTAATAACATTCCAATATCTCAAACACGTTCCGGCTATAACAAATGCAAATAAATCCACCTTTTACTGCCTAGTTTTAAAAACACGGTATCAAAATACCGCGTAAAATATTGATAACACAAAAATGCAAATTATTGGATTGTATTTCGTGGCAAATTCATGTATATGAAACGACTGTACCTTGTACGACTCAATAATTTTCATTGAAACATAACATGGAATATAATGCGTAGATATATAGAACTAGCTGTGCCCGCGACTTCGTTCGCGTGGAAAAAATTCTAAAATAAAAACCCGCATAGTTCCCGTTCCCGTGGGATTTCCGGGATAAGAACTATCCTGTGTCCTTTCTTGGGTCTCAAACTATATTTGTACCAAATTTTATCCAAATGGGTTCAATGGTTTGGCCGTGAAAGCGTAACAGACAGACAGACAGACAGACAGACAGACAGACAGACAGAGTTACTTTCGCATTTATAATATTAGTATGGATAAGGATTGCGTAGGTTCCCGTACTTAATTTTTTTTTGGAAAATTAGATCAAAATTGAGTAGATACCTACTGGACACCCTCCTATATTTTGTAAAGTATTTTATTAATCAACCTATATACACCTAAATTTAAGTATCATAGGGTAATCTAACTTAAGGAGCCAGTGGAATATTATATATTTACATACATATACGGTATCTGAATTGAGTACTGAACACCTTCCTATAGTGTGTAAAGTCTTTTACCAATAACCTGTATACACTTAAAAGTAAGTATCAGAGGTTGAATCTAAGTTAAGGAGCCAATGGAATATTATTTATTTACATACATATACGGTATCAGAATTGAGTACTGAACACCCTCGTTTAGTGTGTAGTCTTTTACTAATCAACCTGTATACACTTAAATGTAAGTATTAAAGGTTGAATCTAGCTTAAGGAGCCAATGGAATGTTATTTATTTACATACATATACGGTATCGGAATTGAGTACTGAACACCCTCGTTTAGTGTGTAAAGTCTTTTACCAATCTACCTGTATACACTTAAATGTAAGTGTCACATATATATATACATATATATATATATATATATATATATATATATATATATATATATATATATATATATATATATATATATATATATATATATATATATATATATATATATATACATATATATATATATATATATATATATATATATATATATATATATATATATATATATATATATATATATGCAGCACAGACATGTTTTATTGTAAATATTAATGTAAATAGATAGTAAGGCAGGATAGAATGTATGTTTCGTTTAGTTCGTAAGTTTTCTATAATAAAGAATGTTCGTTTTCATCTTTTATTCGCCCTAAGACCTACATACAGCTTTGTTGTGTAGAAATAATAAAGCTTTATGTAGCTATGATCTTTGCCTATTAGGCATATTACGAATAAAGCGAGCTCCACGCAGTTGACGACATTACGAGTCGACTCTTGCGAGATAGTATTTATATGCGGGAACTCGCAATTACGAAAATCCGAAAAGTGCAAAATTCTTTGTTAAAACAAATGTTTTACGATTGTAAATAATATATATAATGTAAGTATAAGCCTTAGGCATATGTTTAGACACTTTTCGGTACTATAAAGATAGTTAACAGGATAGTACGACCTGAAAAGGCGTACAACTCTGTAATTGTAAGAGTTTCCGAGGTCCTGTAAGAACGAATAATGTATATAACACTCTTGTTTGTTATTGTATAAGTTTATTTATGTTAGATCCTTGTATATAAATAAGAAATAACACATTGTAATTAGTTTTCGGTAGGTCTTAGGGCATTACGTACTTTGTTTTGCATATATTTGTAAAAAGGTAGTACCGTTGCACCCGCTAGAGGGCCACATTAGGTAATTAGAGGTAGGAAAAGCTACCTAAGATAAAATTATTAAGATTAGATTACGAAAAGTAGGATTTTAACAAATCCCAGACATTGTGGCGCCACACCCGGCGCCGTTTGTCTTTGTAGATTCTAGGTTAAATATTTGCAACGGTGCTAACTTTATTGCTTTATTTCGTTACAAATAAAGCACCTTTGCAAAGAAAAGTTGTGGTCTCGTTTTTTCTCCGGCACAACCGGCTTACGACCAAAGCACTGCGACTGGTGGGACGCCGAAGAGAAGAACCAGATATACAGTCCGCTGGCTCCCCCGGCTGTAGTGCACATTTTCTGGTCGCATTCGAGCCGGATCACTGAGCCATGCCGATCGAAACAAGGAGTACGTCGAGTCGCCGAGAGGAACAGGCCGCTAGTCACGAGGAGGAAACGAGCGGTACCAACACGTCCGCTACGGAGACTAGCGGCACAACAACGACCGAGAACACCGAGGCGACCGAGACCACAACGAGCACCGTTGCAAATAATGAAAAGCCGGTACCATCCGCAGTCGAGTCGCCGCGTATAGTTTATCTACGCGCCAAATTAAAAGAAGCGCGCTTACGAACAGAAGAGGCGCGCTTACGGACGGAACTCGCGCGCGCTGTTTACGAACAAGGGCAAGCAACTGCCATTACGAGGGTCGAAGATTGGATGGACTAAGCTCGGCCAACCCATACGGATCGCCAGCCGGCACCAGAGCCGCTGGCAATCACCAGTTCGGTGGCACTTATGCCACACCCACTACGAGAGGCGGCACCTAGGCCGCAATACGAAGAGGCGGCGGACGCGCCGCCCCAAGAAGATTCGGCGGGCCACGAGTCGCCCGCACCACGAGAGGTGGCCCAGGCGCCACAAGCTACGTCGCCCGCGCAGTCGGCGGGCATTTCAGCGCGCGCTGTACGTCCGGCGGAAGATGATGTGTCCGTCGTAGAGAAGGCGAAGATTTCGACGCCTACTGAAAATACGGCACCAAAACAAGAACCAGGTGCATTGAAGGCCGCAGATATCACCGCGCTCGCGTCCGCCCTGGCAGAAGCATCACGAGGGGCGCCGCGCTATAGTATGGAGTTACCAAGTTTCGATGGCGCTGGTGAAGAATGGTTGCAGTTTAAAGCGGCGTATCGAGATACAGAGAAATATTTTAGCAAGGCGGAAAATCGGGCAAGAATTCGAAGATGTTTACGTGGAAACGCCAAAGAAGCCGTCGCCTGCATGTTTTATGGGGAAACCGACCCAAGTGAGATCGTCGACCATTTGGAAATACAGTTTGGTCGGCCCGACGCACTAGTGAACGCAGAATTAGAAAAAATCAAGGCATTGCCGCGAGTGAAAGAAAGTGCGCGGGAAACGTGTGTGTTCGCCAGTAAAGTGAATAATATCGTCGCTACGATTCGAGCTCTCAACAGAGAGAGCTATCTACACGATACGGTGGCAGTGAATAGTTTATTAGCGAAGTTTAATTATACGTTGCAGCACAGTTGGTTCCAGTACGCAAGACGGGAAGATAGAAAACCCGATCTACAAATGATTAGTGAATTTTTAATGAAAGAAGCCGAGATGTGTGCTGCATTGGTACCACATGAACCTACGAAAGAAAATCAGCAAGTTTTTAAGAAAACACAGCGAACACACACACAGAAATATGAACCACAAGTGAAGAGAGATAAATGTGCGATATGTCAAGATGCACATACTAGCTCTATATGTGAACAGTTTACGAAAGCTAGTGTTGACGATAGGTGGGCTATAGCAAAACGTAATAATTTATGTTTCAGGTGTCTGCAAAAAAGAAAGCCAAAACACGAGTGCAAGTTTCGGCAGTGCGGCATCGACGGGTGCAAGAGCTCGCACCACCGGCGGCTACACAATAGCCGCAACAGTTATACGAAGAAGACACCTGAAAATCAAGTAGAAGACAGTGACGCCGTGGTGACGTCAACACAGTCAAGCGCGCCGCGCGCCTACCTTAAAGTTGTACCGATTGTCCTGACAGGTTCCAGAGGCAGCGTGAACACATACGCACTATTAGATGAAGGGTCCACAGTCACGCTGGTAGAAGAGAAGGTGGCTGCACGAATAGGAGCTCGCGGGCCGGTAGAGCCGTTCCGCATAGAAACAGTTGGCGGCACGCGACTCAACGCAGAGAGGTCGCGCCGCATCGCAGTCACCATCAAGGGCCTTCATCACCATCAGCGACATCGGATAATAGGAAGAACTATAGGTAACCTTAACCTATCGCCACAGTCTGTTAGTAGATCCATCGTCAACAACTGCAGACATCTAGAAGATATAGAAGAAGATGTCATCATGGAGCGCGCCGTGCCAACCGTGCTCATCGGCCAGGACAACTGGCACCTGATCGTGGCGAGGGCTGTGAAGAGCGGAAGACGTGGACAACCAGTAGCATCGCTCACGCACCTTGGCTGGGTGCTACATGGTGTGGACTACCGCCACAAGCAGCGAGTCCACCTAGTGCAGAGAGCTGCCTATGCCGAACAGGATGAAGATATAGAGAAGGTATTAAGAAATTATTTCGATTTGGACAATGTCGGCATCACTCCGCGCCAGCCCATCAACAAGAACGAGCAGCGAGCCCTGCAGATTTTAGAAAGTACGTGTAAGCGCTTACCTGACGGGCGCTACGAGTCAGGTCTATTATGGAAAGAAGATAGCCGCGAGTTTCCTGATAGCCGCGGCCTGGCTATTAAAAGATTGTATAATACAGAGAGACGTCTGGACAAGGACCCCGCGCTAAAGGAGGCATATGAAAAACAGGTACAACATTTATTAGATAGTGGTTACGCCGAACCTGCCTACGAGTCACCTAGCCAATCCAGCTGGTACCTGCCTCACTTTGCAGTAGTGAATCCTGCAAAACCTAAGCCGCGCATAGTGTACGACGCAGCTGCGCGGGTCAATGGAGTAAGTCTCAATGACATGTTATTAGCTGGTCCAGACCTTCTGCAGAACCTACCCGGAGCGCTAATGAGATTTCGACAGCTGCCTATCGCCGTGACAGCAGACATAAAAGAAATGTTTCTGCAAATACGCGTACGACAACAAGCCCGGGACGCATTACGTTTCCTATGGCGAGGAAGCGATAGAAAAGATTCGCCACGTGAGTATCGGATGACCAGCGTCGTATTTGGAGCTGCGTCATCACCAAGCACCGCTATCTTCGTTAAAAATAAGAACGCAAAAGAGTACGCCCACCTCTATCCCGACGCCGCTACAGCCGTGGTAAGAAACCATTACATGGACGATTACCTGCAGAGCTTCGATAGTGAGGAAGATGCCATCAGAATAGCCTCGCAGGTTAGCTTTATTCATCAACAGGCGCATTTCCAGCTGCGCGGATGGAAAACGAACAACTCGGCCGTAGCTAAAACACTACTAGTAGCGCCATCTCTGGGCGGCGATTGGGAACTAAGCACAGAAAGCGAGAAGGTTTTGGGATTAAAATGGAAACCTCATAACGATAAGCTGGTTTTCAATGTTAAAGCGGTGTACGATGAAGATAAAACACCTACGAAGAGACACGCGTTACGGGTAGCTATGTCTATTTTCGATCCTTTAGGTTTAATTACACCTGTAACTATTCACGCGAAACATTTACTTCAAGAAACGTGGCGAATCGGACTACCATGGGACGAGCCTTTACCTGCGGACTTAGAGAAGACATGGAGAAGCTGGCTTCAAGATGTGAGAAGAATGGAACATCTGGAAATACCTCGCGCACATTCTAACCTGGCGCGAGCGCGAGATCGACAGCTGCACATCTTTACGGATGCCAGTGAGTCTGCCTATGCAGCGGCGGTCTACTGGCGCATAGTCAACGAGGACGGCGAAGTCAGCGTCAGCCTAGCAGCAGCCAAAGGAAGAGTCAGCCCGCTCAAGTTTACCTCCATACCAAGGTTAGAAATTCAAGCAGCTTTACTAGGTGCCCGCCTAGCTCAGCACGTCATGGAGGAGTACGAGTATCAGCCAAGCCGCAGGGTGTACTGGACAGACAGCCGCACAGTTCTATCGTGACTACGCACAGGCTCGCGAGCATTCAAGCCGTTTGTTGCCCATCGAGTAGCAGAAATTGAAGATATTACGAAGGTCGCAGAGTGGCGATGGGTGCCGTCTCGCGACAATGTAGCTGATGATGCTACTCGCCATATCCCGGAAGAATTTGGAGACCAACATAGATGGTTCGTTGGTCCGGCCTTCCTATACTTAGAAGAGGACAAGTGGCCGCAAGATGTCGCTACCAGTAGCGAAATAACAGGCGAAGAAAAACCGTCGGCAGCTGTAAATAGTGTAAATATTGTAAATAACATTAGAAAAATTATGTGTATTACAGAAGCACTTCCGGATGTGACAAGATTTTCGTCGTGGCTTCGACTGGTGCGTGCAACAGCGCGCATGCTGCAGTTCATCGAGCTCTGCAGACCAAATAAGAAATGTGTCGCCGGTGTGCGTAAGCGCACAGCTCCGAGTGCCTCCAATGATGAAGATTGGGGAAAAAAGTATACGAAAAGCTCGAGGAAAATAGAGAAAATTAAAAAGCCACGAAGTTCTGAAGAAAAACGACGTTACTTGCCGCTAGATGGCGCTGATATCATTAGCGTCGAGAAATTGTTAATAAAATTATCACAGCAAGAAAGCTTTGCTAGCGAAATAGAAGCTATTACGGGCGGGAGCGCGATAGCAAGAGACAGCCGGTTGAAACAGTTATCATTGTTCATCGATGAAGAAGGAATTTTGAAAATAAAGTCACGAATAGCGGCGGCAGAAGATATAAATGAAGAATTACGAGAACCGGCCGTGCTAAATGGCCGTCACCCATACACCCGCCTCTATATAGAACATGAACACCGGCGTCTTCACCATAGCGGGGTGGAAGCAACTACGAGTGAAATATTACAAAAATTTTGGGTTTTACGGCTTCGCCCCACCGTGCGTGGCATAGTAAAGAGCTGCGCGCTTTGCAGAAGAAGAAGCGCTATCCCGCCACAGCCGCCTACAGGCGACCTGCCGAAATCCCGGGTCGCGCACCATCAGCAAGCTTTCACCTACGTGGGCCTGGACTTTCTTGGGCCATACAGCGTGACCATCGGGCGGCGCCACGAGAAGAGATACGTGGCGCTTTTCACCTGCCTTACTTCAAGGGCGGTCCACCTGGAGATAGCCGCCAACCTGGCTACGGACTCCGCAGTAATGGCACTGCGGCGCATGATGTCGCGCCGCGGGTGCCCCACCGAGGTTTGGAGCGACAACGGCACCAACCTGCGCGGCGCTGATGCAGAGCTGAGGCGCGCCGCACTAGACGCCACTAAAGAAGCAGCAGCCAACTATTCAATCAAGTGGAAATTCATCCCGCCGAGCGCGCCTTTCATGGGAGGCGCATGGGAGCGCATGGTGCGCTCTGTCAAGGCTGCACTGTTCGCCGTGCTGCAACAGCGGCATCCACCAGAAGAGGTACTGCACACACTGCTGGTAGAGGTCGAGCATACGCTCAACAGCCGACCTCTCACTCACGTGTCGGTTGCACCAGAAGACCCGGCACCATTGACGCCCAACCACTTCCTGCTGGGCGGACCATCACGCGTGCCTGTCCCGGGCGCGTTCTCCGAAGGCGATACCATCGGCCGCCGCCACTGGCGGCACTCACAACAGCTGGCCAACCACTTCTGGTCACGCTGGGTACGAGAAGCGCTTCCGCTACTCCAAAAGCGGCGGGAGCCTCACGGAAGAGGAGCAGAGCTGCGCGTCGGCGACATCGTGCTCATCGTTGACGGCGCGCTGCCAAGAAATACGTGGCCAACGGGGATCATCGAGGCAGTACACCCTGGAGCAGACGGCGTGGTACGAGTGGCTGACGTACGTACGGCTGCGGGAGTCATGCGAAGACCGGTTAAGAAGTTAGTCTGGCTGCACTATATTTAGTATAACACTGTGTGTTATAGGCGGGAGAATATGCAGCACAGACATGTTTTATTGTAAATATTAATGTAAATAGATAGTAAGGCAGGATAGAATGTATGTTTCGTTTAGTTCGTAAGTTTTCTATAATAAAGAATGTTCGTTTTCATCTTTTATTCGCCCTAAGACCTACATACAGCTTTGTTGTGTAGAAATAATAAAGCTTTATGTAGCTATGATCTTTGCCTATTAGGCATATTACGAATAAAGCGAGCTCCACGCAGTTGACGACATTACGAGTCGACTCTTGCGAGATAGTATTTATATGCGGGAACTCGCAATTACGAAAATCCGAAAAGTGCAAAATTCTTTGTTAAAACAAATGTTTTACGATTGTAAATAGTATATATAATGTAAGTATAAGCCTTAGGCATATGTTTAGACACTTTTCGGTACTATAAAGATAGTTAACAGGATAGTACGACCTGAAAAGGCGTACAACTCTGTAATTGTAAGAGTTTCCGAGGTCCTGTAAGAACGAATAATGTATATAACACTCTTGTTTGTTATTGTATAAGTTTATTTATGTTAGATCCTTGTATATAAATAAGAAATAACACATTGTAATTAGTTTTCGGTAGGTCTTAGGGCATTACGTACTTTGTTTTGCATATATTTGTAAAAAGGTAGTACCGTTGCACCCGCTAGAGGGCCACATTAGGTAATTAGAGGTAGGAAAAGCTACCTAAGATAAAATTATTAAGATTAGATTACGAAAAGTAGGATTTTAACAAATCCCAGACATTGTGGCGCCACACCCGGCGCCGTTTGTCTTTGTAGATTTCCGCCGACCGTCTGGCCGCGCGCTATAAATATCGGAGAGCGCGGCCATACAATCAGTTCCGTTCCGGTTTCCGTTACGATAAAGTTGCAGTTTCGTTACGACTCAATAAGTTTCCCAGACAAGTTCCTGGGCTTTAGTATATATCTATAGGGTACCGGCTTTAGAGTAGGGCAGTGTTAGGGCAAGTAGTGGCTCTCCATAGAATAGGTTAAATATTTGCAACGGTGCTAACTTTATTGCTTTATTTCGTTACAAATAAAGCACCTTTGCAACGAACAGTTGTGGTCTCTATTTATTCTTCCCGGCGACACCCGGCTCACGGCCAAAAGCACTACGGCTGGTGGGGCATCGAAGAGAGAAGAACAGATTTACAGTCCGCTGGCTCCCCCGGCTGTAGTGCACAATATATATATATATATATATATATATATATATATATATATATATATATATATATATATATATATATATATATACAATACACACATACAGTATATAAAAATTATATGCATATACATATAATTTTTATATATTATATGTGTATATATTATTTTTCTTTATTTATTTATTAAGGACCTATAGAGTAAAGGCCTCCTTCAGTTTTCTCCACATAATCCTGTCACTGGCTTTAGCAGTCCAATTTTTCCCTGCTGCTTTTAAAATTTCATCGAGCCGTCTCCCTGCCGGTCTGCCTCTGGTTCTCTTGCCGGTAGGTCCTTTCCATGAAATTATCTTTTTGGCCCATCTGGCCTCATTCATACGTGCGATATTGCCAGCCCACTTCCATTTCTCATTTTTGCAATGCTGTAGAGCATCAATCAACTTTTTTTTTTTTCTAATGTCCATGATTCTTTTTTTGTGTTATAATTTTAATTTCAGAATACTCCGTTCCATTGCTCTTTGGGTTGATAATATTTTGTTTCTAATTTTTTTATTGAAAATCCGTGTTTGGGATGCATATGTGAGAGTAGGCAAGATACAAGAGTCTATTACAATTTTCTTTAGCTTCATTGAAATATTTGACTTTAGAATTTCTTTAAAACTCCAAAATTTATTTCAGGCTGTGTTGACACGTCTCGTTAACTCTTTTTGATGTCTAGATTTTTCAAATGACATTCGTTTGCCTAGATATGTTTATTCTCAAACATATTTTAGTAAGACATTATTAAGGTCAATATGTGACTTTACGCTATTTGCGTACATATACGGTATCGGAATTGAATACTGAATACCCTTCTTTAGTGTGTAAAGTATTTTACCAATCAACCTGTATAAACTTAAATGTAAGTATCATAAGGTGAATCTAACTTAAGGACTAAGGAGCCAAAGGAATATTATATATTAACAACTATTTGCTATTTGTTTTGCTCTTCGGTAAATACGTATAATTTCACAGAAACAGTAAATAGACTGAGAATATTCCGTTCAAACAAGTTATTTGTATTAGCGCCCGTATCCTACTTATGCATACAGTTCTAAGTATATTGAATGGGCGTTCATTATTCTCTATGTATTTAGATACGTATTTAAAACAAATAGTTCGTGTGTTTTGGACTCAATGTAATAATTGGGAATATACAGGTTTGTTACTTTGTGAGTTATAGATTATTTCTGGAATTTATTGAACGAGTGACAGAAAATCTTCGAGTGTATTGGAACCATTCGGCGTTTGTTTGTGCGTATGATATCTTTTCGGCGATAACTGAAGTATCGTTATTCAAAACGTTGTTTGGTAGGCAAACCTATTATGCCAAATTTTCTCAATGTGTTGCCATGTTCCGAGCCGGTTGTAACTATAAAAAAATTGTAACTTGTAAATAAAAAGAAAAAAAAAGAAAAAATAATTTTATTTTAACTGTTTATTGTCTGAGCCATTTGACACTACTTAACCTTACACGCATTAAGTCCGTGCAACTTACATAATAATACACAAATATGAATTCTATTTTATAAGGCGAAAATCCAGCGTCAAATGTAAAGGAAATGTTATTGTTTAGACTATGCTCGTATTTCGACCATAGGACGATCGAACGAACTATACGAGTCACTATCATCATGACTACTAGGTGATAGAGCTTTGCAACCTCTCGCCCACATCTGGGACAACCGTTTTATATATTCCCGCCGCAATAGCATCTCTGCATGTCGCTGTCGTATTCCGGCTTTGAAAGTAATGTAGCCGGTAGACTTATATATGTGGCACTGGCATTCCTCCACACGAATTACCATTAATATATTTGGTTCCTACAGACGATGATAGATGATAGATATTTCCATCAGGAGAGCCATGTGCTTGCTTCCTATCTTATGGTATAAAAGTGTCATATCTTTTGTCAAACTTCTTACTTTCAAAGTATGTATGAGCTACACCATATATTTCTACAACTTGTCTTACTTCGGCTTTCCGGAGCCACCGCTTTATCTTTTTAACTTCCCACTACGTATGTAGATAAGGAAGTTACTGATTTTGCCTCGATTTTCGAAAACCGAGTTTACAGCAGATCTCCACGTCTTGAGGTTTTAGGAAACTTTTCCGACTATTCACGTTGACGTCAGTATGTATTACGTATGTGTGTGTGCTTGTACGTGTATATGTGTATGAAAAAATCTCATAACTTTTGCACGCCTTGACCAATCGATCG
Source organism: Apodemia mormo (assembly GCA_036924255.1). NCBI lineage: Eukaryota > Metazoa > Arthropoda > Insecta > Lepidoptera > Riodinidae > Apodemia > Apodemia mormo. The sequence continues at coordinate 15,108,006 of JAUPFN010000014.1, read as the reverse complement.
ATACCACGGATTAGAAGGATATGGCATATTCTCAAATATGTACTGGAACCGATGTCGCCGTTTTCATTTAGCTGTAGCCATACGTTTTTCCACCCACACATAAAACCTTTTGAACTGATAGGCTGCCAATCAGCAAATCTAAAAAGCTTATAAGTCAACTTTATACATACTTAAGGAACACTCAAATACCATACGATACGTCTTATTTTTCTTTAACCTTTAGGTGCAGATTATGACATTTTAATTCGAAAAGAATTAATTAAATATTGCGCCATCTAGTGAACTAAAAAAAACTGAAGTTTTCTTTTAGATAACGAGATGACGTAATTTCACATTTCGACTAATTTCAACATTACCTTATTGGTAATATAAATTATTTTTGCGTGACCGAAAATAGTATCTCCGTGACAGGAAATGACGTTTTTGATAATGAAAAGAGATGTGACTTATTTCTACAACTTATCGACATTTCTACGCATTTCAACATTTGTGCATAAACAAGAACAACTCACAAAATCAGTGTTTGAAAATGGCTAAAAAAATACCGGTTCGTAGTGGTTTTTAGTGAATTTAATAAATTATTTAATTTGGAGCGTGTCTGAGATGGTACCGCTTCATAAACCTACATAAACCGGTTTAAGCCAAAACCGCGGAATGGTGGTATTCACGGTGTATACAAAAAATTGAGAAATATCAAACAAATATTGAAAAAAAAATCTATAAACCGTAGACGTATCACCTAACGTTTGCAATCCGCCAGCGATCAGCGATGACTCATGAATGTAACGAAAAAATCATCAAATCGCCGCCAATTGCTTGATGGTCACTGGATGCACTTTTTGTAATGTCACAGTACCAAAAATAAGCATGTGGCAACGACTGCTACTAATATATAAGGCTATTATGTGCCTTGCAATAACTAGACAATTACGATTATTTCGCAATGCGAGTTACGTGATAACCCAGCCGGTTTATTTATTCAAAACCCTTAAAATTGTGCTTCAAAAGAAAACCGATATTTTTGAGGTTAAGATAAAGCCAAACCCTTACAGAACGCCATTTATGTATATGCACTGATTTAAGTTTGAAAATTAACCAGTTAACAAACCCCGAACGGAACTATAATCTTTGTTGCGGTGTTGTGGTAGAGAGAAATCAATCACAGGAACGAAACAATTGTAATTTACGAAATAATTGTAATAAAACAAAGATTGGATTGCATTACAATATTTAAATTATTGAACTCTTTTTCAAAATGACGATAGCTGATAGCCTGAGGGTTGCAATAGCTACATAGGGGTAAAGGAAAGACAGAAAGATTTTTTTTTGGGAATCATAAGTTTATTTGGGAGAAATATCGGTGTTATAAGTTGTTAAAATTATTGTATAACACACGGTGAACCATTCAAATTATTTTTTACTAAATTAGTTAGATTATTTTTAATGAAACTTGTAAAAACGTAAAATTTTCCATACTAATATCATAAATGCGAAAGTTACTCTGTCTACCTGTCTGTCTATTTCTTTTTCACGCCTAAGATACTGAACTGATTTGTATGAAATTTGGTACAAAGATAGACCCGAGAAGGGACATAGGATAATTTTTATCTCGGAAATCTCACGAGAAGGGGAATTATGCGGGTAAAACCCTGAGATTGTCTATCTTTTAAATCTTTTTCTACGCGGATGAAGTCGCGTTCACAGCTAGGTGTAAATAATTAATAAATCACTTACCGACGATATGATACGCCTCCGTTAGAGATATTCTTAAGTTGGCTATGGTTTTTGCACCCGAGGATAGCGCAGTAAGGCATATTTTTGGTATTTTTAAGCTTATAACACTGATACCACGTCTGTCACAATGCGATGCGAGATCGCTAAATCGGGGATTACACAGAAAACATATAGGAGGATTATATACTATTTGCACTACGTAATAAATATAATACCATATTTTACTATGATTACTACTACTTACAATTATTACTATTAAAAATAAATTTAAAAAATAAATTTAAAAATAAAGCTTTTTCCTCTTTAAATAACATTAATTAAACGTCACCTATTAATAATTTTTTTATTGTGGCTTATTAAAAGAGGTAGATACATAGTGTCGCAAACTTTATTTAAGATCTACTGAAAACCAATATATGTATGTATTTGTAGTGGTACTTATATTCTACTTACATATAATTAACCATTACACCAGCGCACTCAAATACAGCAATTCGATAGCACTGTTTCTTCCGACTTAACTTCCGAATATCGATATTTAAGATTGACTAAGAATTGTTACGTAATTTTTGATAGCCTATAAACCTCGAATGTAGCTATCATACACAAAAAATTTTTTTCTAATTCGACTTGTAGTACCTGAGATTAGCGCGTTCAAATAAACAAACAAAAAACTCTTCTTTATTACATTATTGCAGATTTGCTTTGCTTAAGAGCAACCGAAGGGTCTGTACGTATAATTTCACAGAAACAGTAAGTAGACTGAGAATATTCAGTCCAAGCAAGTTATTTTCATTAGCGCCCATATCCTACTTATGCATATATAATTCTAAGTACCTATACTAAACGGGCGTTCATTATTCTCTATGTATTTAGAAAGTATTCAAAACAAATAGTTTGTGTGTTTTGGACGCAATGTAATAATTGAGGATATATACATCCCTTATTTTGTGAGTTATAGATTTACGTAAGCACAAAATATAATTATTTTAGAATTTATTGAATGAGCGAGAGAAGTTCTCGTAGTGTGTTGGAACAATCCGATGGTTTTGTTTGTGTGCCTATATCTTTTCGGCGATAACCTCGGTATCGTTATTCTGAAGGTCGTGAAAAGCAGGCAAATCAATTACGCCGGATCTTCTCAATGTGTGGCGTGGCGTGGCGTTCTAATCCGGTTGTAATTCCGAAGTAAATGAGGAACCCTTATAGTTTCGCTACGTCCGTCCGTCCATTCGCTTTAATATTAGAAAGCTAACTTAGCATGAATATTCTATTAGTCACGGCAACAAAGTGATAATATAAAATATTGAAAAAAAAATCGGTTGTCTGTAAAGTTGGTTTACAGACGATAGTTGAACGTGACAACGACTTAAGCTCTCGCTTGTACTCCAAGCCTTAAACGGAACGCCTCAGAGCGAGGTAACGCCGCATGAGTCATGTTTTTTCGTGCGTGCAGCCAGCTCTATCGAATTATAAGACGTTGTCACGTCAAAAACTTTTTTCTTAGGGTATGTTCCTAAAGGAGCATGTTAAGTGGGGATGTTAAATTTTTTCTCGTGTACCCCATAGTGAGGATATTGTCGGATAGGTTTCTTAAAAATATTGTAGATTTGTGCAAGCTATTTTTCGATTAATGGACTCGTTTGTACAGCTCAATGGTCTGTTGCCCATCTGATGAGTACATGAAGTACGAAACGCTTTGTCATAAGCTAACGATGTTGAGTTTCGGCTCACGCCTGAACCAGCACAGGAGCTGGATGACCTATTGGTCTCTAATTTCCCTCTTAGCTGACAAATCCCCATAACATTTCTCGTTTGTGAAATATTAAGCTTTATAGTGTTAATTTTTGTTACAAATGTCCTCCTGCTGCCAGCTAAACGGTTGGTTTTGGGGGTGGGAAAAAATTCATGGTAGTAGGAAATATAATGAAGTTAAAAGAAAAACTAGGTATCACGGCTTAGAAGGTTTTACAAGTTTTTGAGTAATTATCGATCAACTTACAAAATGTACTTGAAGTTTTTGTAGGTGGTGAACCTGTGGTGCGGATATATCCGTCATTAACTTACAATAGATTAATACGTCGTCGATATAAAAATTTGATCTCTTTTTCTGCCTCTTTTAAGGTGAATTTTAAAAAAAGGTTAACCTGTTTTGAATCCAGATCTTCAACTATCCCCATGCCAAATTTTATCAAAATCTGTTTGGCGGTTTAGCAGGGATAGCGTAATAGACATACTCGCATTTATAATATTATAGTCTTAATATACAATTGTACATAAGAATGCATGCAAAATTTTATCTCAATTGGAAACCAGGAGGTTAGTCAAATTGAATTCGCAAGATTTGATTATAGACAAACAGATAGACAAGTAATGCATATAACCTAAATATAATTTGCAATGATAAATCGCCATTTGGCGATGTTTGCGATTTTGCATTTGTAACGACGTCATTTTACTCGTGGCTGTTCGAACCTTTCATTTAGTACCCATTTTAAAGGGGTTACTACGAAAATTAAAAATTGCCCATAAGGCGATATCCGCAAGTTTGAATTTACTAGAAGAATGGCATCACTGGGCTACCTGCATTCCGTTCATCCTGCTTTTTTATCTGATACCCTCAAAGTAAAAATTATAAATCACTATATTGCAGCCGCCGCTATATTGGATAAAGAGTGACATCACTTCTATTATTGTATTTCGTCCATCAAGCCTTTTCCTCTGGTATTCATATCATAGGGTCCGTTGTGAAAATTCAAAATTGCTATTTTGTGGTAACCGTCATATTAGACTCACAATAACGTCACATTACTTAAATCATGTTCCGCTTCTCAAGACCTTTCATTTGATTACATTTTATTTTTATTTATTTATTTGTTACATACGAGTACTATTTTCCAATAGTATATCTGTGAAGTTCTAATATAAACATAAACTCGTTCGAGAAATATAATAAATGTCTTTAAAAAAATCAAATATGTTAAAACGAGGGTTTTTTTGACATTGGAATGTCTTACAACTTAACATTGTAAAAAAAGCTTCATTTCAATTAAGCTATAGTAGAGCTCTATCTAAACGCTTCTCGTATATTAGTATGGATTGACACCGTGTAAAACAAATTATCAATCCATACTAATATTACAAATGCGAAAATAGCTCTCTCTGTCCGTCTTTCTGCCTATCTCCCCTTAACGCCTAAGCTACACAACTGATTTGAATGAAATTTGGTACACAAATATTTTTTATCCCGAAAATCCCATAGCAGGGGGAACTATGTGGGTAAAACTCCGAGACTTTTATTTTAGAAAATTTTCTACGCGAATGAAGTCGCAGGCACAGCTAGTATTTTATACGAGAAACTTGAGGGATAGTATATTCAGTTTCGCATATTCAAAAGCAGGATGAAAGTGTCTTAAAATATCTACACAAATTTTCTTTTTCATTAAACTTTTACCCTCATTTTTATAATCTATTCATATTTAAGGGAAAGCTTCTCTTAAGAAAGTATAAGGTATCATAATTCAAATATCAAATTATTAAAGAGCCGAAGTAAATGCGCCGTCCGCTCTGATGACAGATGATTAAATCACACTTCAGAAGTTTAAATTTAGCCTAAAAATGTTTTAGTACAAATTTTGTTTTTGACGTGAATACGTCTTTAAATTTGCTTTCAGTGAGGGATAGTTCAATAAAACTAATGATAACAAAATTGGGGGATACAATTTGGTATTATACTACATAACTATCATCAACATCCAAAATCTAATTATACCGTTGGATAGTTAAATAATCAAAGAATTTGTGAAGCCAAGTGCGGACTACGATGCTTCGTGGAGAACGGAGGAGAAAGTGCCATCATTTTTAGGTAATTTCGCTGCGTTACAGAAATTGCATATAGTACATGGAGCACACTAAAAGTTTTAGACTTCTAGCTAATCGTAACTATTTGAATTTCGAATATTTTATTTTTAAAACGTTGCAACCTTCTTAGTATTTTTTTTTTTTATAGAAGAGGGGGCAAACGAGCAAGAGGTGCACCTGATGATAAGTGATCACCGCCGCCCATGGACATCTGCAATACCAGAGGTCTTGCAGTTGCGTTGCCGGCCTTTTAAGAATGAGTAAGCTCTTTTCTTGAAGGTCCCTATGTCGTATCCGTTCGGAAATACCCCTGCCGGTAATTGGTTCCATAACAGAGTAGTGCGAGGTAAAAAGTGTCGGGAGAAACGCACAGTTGTGGATTTCCAGACATCGAGATGGTGAGGATGGAACTTCAAGTTTTGACGCGATGTCCGATGGTGGAATTCGGCGGCAGGAATTAATCCAAACAACTCGTCGGAACACTCTCCTTGATATATACGATAAAAGACACAGAGAGAACCTACATCTCTGCGCAATGCCAAAGAGTCAAGCTGTTTCGAAATGGCCTGGTCGTCAACGATTCGAACCGCTCTACGCTGAATGCGATCAAGAGGAAGAAGCTGGTACTGAGGAGCTCCGGCCCAGAGATGCGAACAGTACTCTATGTGAGGCCGAACCTGTGCCTTATAAAGTTGAAGGCGATGGACCGGCAAAAAGTACTGTTTCGCTCTGCTGAGCACACCGAGCTTTTTGGAGGCTAGTTTAGCCTTACCTTCCAAATGACCGCGAAACTGAACGTAATTCGATATGTCAACTCCCAGGATTGCGACACTAGCTGAGGCTGTCAGGAGAGTATCCTCAAATCGAGGTGATACGACAAAGGGCGTCTTTTTTGCGGTGAACACGCAAAGCTGTGTCTTCTTGGGGTTAAAAGTAACCAGGTTTTGGCGACCCCATTCCGAGACATCGGTAAGTCGATTCTCGACTTCAGACACAAGCTTGTTTCGGCACTCTTCGACGTGTTCCCGAGAAATACTGCTACGGCCGGAGTATGTAGCATCACCAGTACTGTCATCCGCATAGCAATGTATGTTGCTAATTCGCATCATATCATTGATATGCAGAAGGAACAGTGTCGGTGATAGCACGCAGCCTTGGGGAACACCAGCATTGACAGATTTAAGGTCGGAGCACGCACCGTCGACAACGACCTTGATGCTCCGGTCAGCCAAAAAACTGGTGATCCACTCGCATAATTTCTCAGGAAGCCCATAGGAAGGCAGCTTCGCGAGAAGCGCTTTGTGCCATACCCGATCAAAGGCCTTCGCTATGTCCAAACTAACTGCCAATGCCTCCCCCTTGGACTCAACTGCTTCCGCCCATCGATGAGTTAGGTATACTAGAAGGTCACCAGCTGAGCGGCCGCGACGGAAACCGTACTGACGGTCGCTAATCAGCTGGTGCTCCTCTAAATACTTGAGGAGCTGAGAGTTGATGATTGTCTCCATAATTTTGGAGAACAAGGAGGTTATGGCTATGGGCCGATAGTTAGACGGGTTAGAGCGATCTCCTTTTTTAGGGATGGGATGCACCAAAGCTGTCTTCCACGAATTCGGTACCACGCCGAGTGAATAGGAGAGCCGGAATAGGCGTGTTAATACTGGTGCCAACTCTGGAGCACACATTTTTAGCACAATCGGAGGGATGCCATCCGGCCCACTCGACTTATGGATGTCCAGGGAAAGTAGTGCTTTACGCACAGATGATTGCCGAAATTGTAATTCTGGCATACAACTATCACACTGCGGGATGGTAGGCGGTGCGTTCCCTTGGTCATCCAGAGTCGAGTTGGCCGCAAAGAAGGAGCCCAGGAGATCGGCCTTCTCCTTTGCGGTATGGGCCAGAGAGTCATCGTCTCCGTGCAAGGATGGAAGAGAGGGCTGTGAGAAATTCCCTAAGACAGCCTTGGCGAGAGACGCACGAGTGCCCGAAGGAAGGCGAACTGATTTCTCACCAATTCTGCCAATGTGTTCCGATTTTGCCTTGGCGATAGCTCTTTTGAAGTACCTCGAGGCGAAATTGTACTCCTTACGTAATGTGCTGGTTTTTCCATCACAAGATGCGGACGCAGCAGCCCAAGCCCGGTAGCACTCCTGCTTGCGGCGCGAAGCCGTTTTACAGGAGCGACCAAACCAAGGCTGAGACTTACCACCAATTGGTACCGCAGAAAATGGAATGAAAAGTTCCATGCCCTGCAGCACCACATCGGCAATAGAGTCAGCGACGACATTCGGATCATCCAGCGAGAAGCACAACCGCCCCCATGGGTAGGACACAAAAAAAGACCGCATTCCGTCCCAATCTGCTGACCTAAAGTGCCAAACGCGACGACAGCCTGCTAAAGGAGGCCGTGATAGGCGCGAAACCGGCACTTTACTCCGGATCAGGCAGTGGTCTGACGAACCAAGTGGGACGTCCACCGATACCTGATAATGGTCCGGATGAGAGGTCAGCAGAAGGTCCAACAGTGAAGGCATATGGTCATCCACATCGGGAACTCGCGTGGGCGAAGTTACCAGTTGTGTAAGACCATACGCCAAGGCAAAATCGTGAACAGACCTCCCCGCATGATCGGTGGTGCGCGAACAAAGCCATTCGGCGTGGTGGGCATTAAAAACGCCCAAGATCACGATCTCTGTGGAGGGGGTCTGCTCTAACACGGAATCTACAGCCGTTTGTAAATGCTCAATGAGCCGGTCAACTTCAGTATTCCCGCCATGGGACCTGTATAGGCACGCGTAGCTGCGTGGATGGTCGTCGCAAGCTACGCGTAACCAGAGGATGGATAGGTCCTGACCTTCAAGTCTGCCGAGGCGCCGGTAACAGATATCTTCTCTGACGTATGCGCACACCCCAGCCCGCGGTACAAAGGAATGTTCCAGTTTGTACCCCGGGTAGGAGAGGTAAGAAGTATCAGCCGGAGAAGATATCTGCGTCTCGATCAAAAAGAGCAAAGCTGGCTTCGCCGTCTCGAGATGGTAGTGGACGGCGTTCAAGTTGGAATGAAGCCCCCTGACATTACAGAAATCCACAGTAAGCGTGGTAGGGGGTGCCATGGCTTTCTTGCCCTGTTTGCCCCGGACAGGATTGTCTATGAGCGCAATTTTGCCCCCCCCCAGAATACGCAGGGCAGCCTGAGCATCCATGACCTGGCTGGAATCCAGAGCACGGACGCTCAGGGGGGGATTCTCCACTGCTGGTGCAAGTGGTACCCCCCTGGGGTAGATTCTCTTTTGATTGCGCATTCATAGTGTGCGGGGGGGGGGGGGGGGTTAGGCCTCCGGGACTCTCACAAACCAAACGAAACGCAGCAGCAGGGCTGCTACTTTACGTCGGTGTCAAGTGAGAGAGTGGTATCTCCCCGGGCGTGCCGGCCTATTCAGTTGCAAAAGCAGTATGGCACTACCACTAATAATAAAAGTAATAAAAAAATAATTGGCGGGAAATGATTTGTCAATTGTTTTATACGATTCTCTCTCTGTATAAAATCATATCCAAGATATATGAACTCATTCACCTATTTCAGCAGTCTGCACTACATTATCGACCACAACTCATATCTTTCAAATACTAAAACTTTAGTTTTCTTTACATTCAGTTGTAAGCCTATACTCTTAGAAGCGTCATTCATAACTGTACCAGTGTTTAAAGCTCAGATGGAGTTGAGTCTAAAAGTACAGTGTCATCTGCATTAATTTGACAGTTTACCACTAGATCACTCATGCGCATTCCCACATTAATGAATCTTTGGAGGTACTTTTTCAGATATATGATAAACAGGCAAACTGATAACACACAACCCTGCCTGATGCCAATATTAACATCGAACCAGGGCAATATGTTGCTGTCTACCTAACGCCTAGCCATATCCCAATTCCATTTCCAATTCAACCCCATTAAGACACAAATTTGTGCGTTTACCGCTAAAAAATCACCCTTTGTCGTATCACCTCGTTTTGAAAATACTTCCCTGCAAGCCACAGCCAGTATTGGAATACTTGGAGTCAACATATCGGGCGACGGTCACTTGGAAGGCAAGGCTAAATTAGCCTCTAAAAAGCTGGGAGTTCTCAGCAGGGCCAGGCAGTATTTCACACCGACCTATCGCTTATTACTTTATAAGGCGCAAATCCGGCCTCATATGGAGTACTGCTCTCATTTATGGGCGGGGGCTCCACAGTACCAGCTCCTTCCTTTTGATCGCATTCAACGTAGAGCGGCTCGAGTCGTCGATGACGGGACTATTTCAAATCGGCTTGATTCTTTGGCGTTACGTAGAGATGTGGGTGGCATCACTCTGCATTTTTTATCGGCTCTATCGTGGGAAATGTTTCGAGGAACTGTTTGGATTAATTCCATCTCGATGTCTGGAAATCCACAACCGTGCGATTCTCGAGGCTTTTTTTGCCCAGCACCACTCCTAAGTGAAACCAGCTAATTCCAAATGGATACGACTTAGGAACCTCCAAGAAAAGAGCTTACTCAATCTCAAAAGGCCGGCAACGCAATTACAAAACCTCTGGTAGTGTAGTTGTCTATGGGTGGCGTTAATCACTTACCATCATGTGAGCCTCCTGTCCGTTTGCCCCCTCTTCTATAATAAAAAACATAATTTTTCACACCAGGGACTAATGGTGACGATAAAAACTTCAGTGCCTGCACGATCGTGGGCACACCCGACCACAGAGCCATCATGCTACTGGGGAGATCAGTGATTTCTCTAACTTTATGCTTAGTCTCTGTTACACGTAAAACATCCAAGTATCTTTCATTCATTATATCTATCAATTCGTACATCATAGCTTACAACTAAACTTTTGTACTATGAACATTCAACCTATTTAACATCCATGATGGATATATTATCCACACCACCAATTCACCGTATATAAATCTTTTTCCAAGTGGATTTTATAAGTTTGTTGACTATACTCAAACCCTTGTAAAGCCTTCTAAGCCGTAAAAGTTTTCCTTATAATTTTACCCCACTAACCCCACTAACACACTACCCCAAAACCAACTGTTTAGGTGGCAGAGGGGGAGAACCCTTGGCCCTAGCAAGAATTAGAACATAAAGTTTAATATTTCAGAAATATAATCGTGAAATTGTTTTCACAAACCGACAACATTTTTTAAAATCCTATCCAACGATATCCACACCATGGGGTATACGAGAAAAAATATTTACATATAACACTTACTTCCACTTTGCATGAAAACGAGCTAACCTGAAAAATATTTTTTGTGTCTAATATGTCATTCATGCCAAATCACATCTTTCTACTGTACTAAAGATCTCTAACCTAGACTGCAGACGGATGCACGGACAGATGGACGGACAGACGGACGGACGGAAGGACGGACGGATATAGCGAAACTATGATGGTTCCTAGTTTATTTCGGAACCTTAAAAATGATACCGCAAAATATAACCCGTTACGTTTGATGTATTTACGTAAAACATACACTAGCCGTGTATATGTGTCTATGACACAGCCACAGCCCATTTTTTATTTAGATTTAGCTGCACATCTGAATGAATTATATATAACTGAATCACTAACCTTTTGGCTAAATCAGTTGCATTACAAATATTTCGGACTTTATTTTTTTTATTCAATGATAATATTTTAGGATATTAGTATTTATTCACGATAATTGCTTTAAGGGGTTCTCTTAGCTTCTAGTTTCACATTGAAAATAGTTTTATTATTGATATGTTTACAGCAATTATTGCCAAATCTTATATCTTACATATCTGAAATATTGTAATAATCAGTATCACAGCATTGTTTTAACACATTATGACTGATTTTTTTTTAAAGTTTTTATAAGGTATATTTTGTAAAATCATTGCAATAGTTACATGTTCTTGAAGATGAGATACTTAAACAACGTGCTTGATTTCGTTTCTTGTATTTAGGAAATAAACAGCGTATTTTTTAGATAAGCATAAATATTTTTACAAACATACCATATCAACCTTATCGACCATCCGGAGAGTATATGCTGTATGGTTCCATTTTAATTTGGTGAAGATCTGATACAGAGTTCCGGATATATAGGAAATGGGAAGTCAGTCACTGCAGTTTTACTGGGTTAAAAATTATTTAAATTACAGCAGCTATTAATAAATTTATAAAAATAAAACCAAGAAAACCTCCTCTTAAAGAAAAGACCTCACATATTTTATAGAAATGATAGCACTCCAGTAAAAACAACATCTAATTTATCTCGATACCGATAAATTGAATGAAGATAAGCCGGATAGATGTTCTTGAAGTTCGGCTTGAAGCTTGATAGGTCAGGTCATAGAAGCGATAGTATCGAATGGCATCAAGACCAGTGATTGGCTTTTAGATTGAGTCTTATATTACTGATCTCTTAGCTTTATGTTGACTGTTAGCAAGAACAAAATATCAAACTAAATTTTATACAAAAACGCCCGAAACCTATATATAAGTTTTTCTGGAGTCTTATATTACCGATCTCTTAGCAATGTTGACTGTTTGCAAGAACAAAATATCAAACTAAATTTTATACAAAAACGCCCGAAGCCTATAAGTTTTTCTGAGTTTTATATGTCCGGAAACTACTGTATAACGAACATATTATGAGATTTAAAATAAATGATTAAATTCGTAATTTGAATTGAAAAGTGTTGGTTTTTTGCAGGATGAAACTACCTGGTTAACAAATACAGTGCTCAAATAGAGCTCAGCATTCTACCAATATTTTAAAGGAGACAACAAATAATATTTCACTTTATGCAATAAAATAATTGTTATATTTATTTTACTAAGATTCAAATAATATTTCATTTGACTGCCTCGGGATCTAGGGGTAGCCTATTCGGCTCAGATCATGAGGGCCCAGGTTCGATCCCCGGGTCGGGTAAAAGTGTTACCGAGGTTTTTTGGAGCTTACCTCGAAAATCTATAATCTCAGTAGCAACTCGGAGTCTGACCGGAAAGTCTATAGATGTTCGGCTTACTCTGACTACCCCGCAAGGAAACCGGCCGTGATGATACAAATAATATTTCTTCTCCATATAGCAATTACAGCTATATACCTACAGCTTGACTGTTAAAAGACTGTACACACAGGGACTTATGCAAATAACTTGCTTGACATGAATATTCTCAGTCTAATTACTGTTTGTGTGAAATTTGTTAAATTTGTGAAACTTACTGAAGAGTAGAGCAAGTGGTAAATAATTGTTAATAAATAATACTAGCAATACCCGTGCGAATAATTCACACTACATAAGTTTATTAAATATCAATAAACAAAATTACAAAAAATATTTATTTTATTTATACTTTATTAAAAAACTTGTTGAATTGATTTGCTATTGAACAAAAAAATTATCGACCGTCAATCATGTTGAACTTGTTTAAAAATTAAAACGAGTTGTTTTTATTAATTAAATTTAAGATGTATGACTGTATTATGTCTTAATATATATATATATATATATATATATATATATATATATATATATATATATATATATATATATATATATATATATATATATATATATATAATATATATATATATATATATGCGCGACCTGTCCGCGGTTTCACCCGCGTAGCTTTTGTTCCTGTGGGAATATCGGGAAGGTTTATATACTAAAACCTTTCTCAAGAATCAATCTATCTATTAAATAAACCGCATCAAAATCCGTCGCGTAGTTTTAAAGATTTAAGCATACATAGGGACATAGGGACAGACAGAAAAGTGACTTTGATTTGATTATGTAATGAAGCTTTGAGTATGTAAAATATATCTATGACTAGCTGACCCAGAAAACGTTGTTCTGCCTTTTTAACTGCTCTTATTTTATTTCTATACTAGCTGTTGCCAGCGACTTTTTTTTTATTATTATCGATAGGTAAGCGCTTGACCTCGATCTCGCCTGATGGTAAGCTAAGATGAGGCCTAAGATGGAACGCGCTTCCCTAGAAGGTACTTGTTCACTCTTCTCTTGAAGATCTCCAGATTGTACTCGTCCGGGAACACAGACTCAGGAAGCATGTTCCAGTCCTTTGCGGTTCGAATGAAGAATGTTGAGTCGAACCGCTTTGTCCGGGTACGTGGAACGTCCACCATATAACGATGCCTAGATTCTGTGCACCTCGACGATCGATAGAAAAACGGGGATGGCGGAATTAAGTCGTGCAATTCCGCAGCGCACTCTCCAAAGTGTATTCGATAAAAAACCGATAAACTAGCCACTCTGCGGCGATGAGCGCGGCTCTGGAGTTTTTTGCCTACCAGATCATCGTCGTTTATGAGCCTCTTGGCACGCCTCTCGATGGCCTCAAGTGTCTCCAGCTGGTATTTAGCGGATCCATCCCAGAGGTGAGAGCAGTATTCCATGCACGAACGGACTTGTGCTTTATAAAGGTTGAGCAACTGTCCCGGACTGAAATACTGTCTCACCTTCGCCAGAATACCAAGCTTTTTTGAGGCAACTTGGGCTTTAGATTCGATGTACGAACCAAAGTTGAGAGTAGGCGTTACCAAGGATCTCGAGGTGGTCATTTATCGGCACGGACACACCCTGGAAAGACGGAGACAGATGGAGCGGACTCCGTTTAGCGGAGAATAGACACGCCTGGGTCTTAGTTGCATTAAACCTGACCAGATTAGCATCGCTCCAATCGGAGACTGCCTGTAAGGACAGTTCATACGATCGACCATTACCTCTCTGAGAGACCGGATCTGTGCCGTACTGGCTCGCGCATTGGATACGTAACTCTCTACAACAGTGCTATCATCTGCGTACCCATAGATACCGGGCTTCAGCAGATTGTTAATGTGTAGCAGGAATAGAGTTGCGGAGAGAACTGATCCCTGAGGGACTCCGGCATTTATAGCTATTTGGTCGGATGAGCAGCCGTCGATGACTACTCTGATCGACCGGCCACTCAGAAAATCTGAGATCCAGGCGCAGAGACCAGTAGGCAGATCATACCAGTAGGCAGATGGAAGCTTACCAATAAGACTATCATGCCAGACCCTGTCAAAGGCCTTCGAGATATCAAGGGAGATAGCTAGTGCCTCACCATGCTTCTCGATGGCTGAGCTCAAAATGTAAGTTGCATACGCTAGAAGATCCCCAGTAGACCGATTCCGGCGAAACCCGTATTGGCGGTCACTCAGTAGTTCGTTCGCTTCTAGGTGTGCCATTAGCCTGCTGTTCAGTACACGCTCCATAGTCTTGCAGAGTATGGACGTGACTGAAATTGGCCTATAGTTGGAGGGGTTGGACGACTGCCTTTTTTGGGCACAGGCTGCACGTTGGCAAGCTTCCATGATTTAGGCACTTTTCCAGTAGCCATCGAAAGGCGAAAGAGGCGTGTCAAAACAGGAGCGAGTTCAGGCGCACAGGTTTTCAGTACTATGGCTGGAATCCCATCAGGGCCACTGGCTTTGTTCACGTCCAAATTCCGCAGCGTTTTAAGAACCTCAGTCTGACGGATGCGAATTTCCGGCATGTTCACCTCGCATCCAGGTAGACTGGGTGGTTTCGCGTTGGCGGGATCCAGACGCGAGTTTTCCGCGAATAGAGTAGCGAACAGGTTCGCTTTCTCTACGGCGGTGTGAGCCAGCGTCCCATCCGATATCAGCAGTGGAGGGAGTGAGGGGCGGCAGAAATTCGATTCAACCGACTTTGCCAGGGACCAAAAGGCTTTACTACCTGAGGGGTATGAAGCCAGTTTGTTCCCAATACGGCTGACGTGGTCAAATCGAGCTTTCAGTAGAGCCTTTTTGCAGGACTTGGCGGCCCGGTTGAAGGCTTTCTTCTTCTCCGTCCTTCGTCTTCGTCCGCGCGGACTTCGTTTACTCCGCACAGCCCCTCCCCCGTAGGTGATAGCGTGATAATATGTAGCCTATATGTTGACCCGACCTATTAGTAATATTCATGCAAAATTTGAAGTAAATCCATGCAGTACTTTTTGAGTTTACACCGGACATACATACAGACAAACAGACAAAGAGACAAAAATTCTAAAAATTATATTTTTGGCTTCGATATCGATTGTAGATCACGCCCCAAGTATTCTTTTAAAAAAATATTCAATGTACAGTTTTGACTTTCCTACGATTTTATTATATGTATAGATTTTCTTACCTTTTAAACCTTCCTTGGACTTCAACAATTAATTCAAAACCAAAATTAGCCAAATAGGTTTAACCGTTCTCGAGGTTTAACGAGACTAACAAACAACAATTGATTTATATATATATATATATATATATATATATATATATATATATATATATATATATATATATATATATATATATAAATCAATTGATAATATGTATATAATTTTAACAATTTATAAAAACAAAAACTGTTTTTTCCCAGTAATATTTATATACAATTTCATTGGCTCCCTAAATTAGGTTCACAGTGTGAACTTCACACTATTATGCTTACATTTAAGTGTATACAAGTTGAGTGGTAAAAGACTTTACATACTAAAGGATAGTTTTCAGTACTCGATTCTGACACCAAATAGGTAAAAAATAGACACTTAAATTTTGACCAATTTTCCAATAAAAATATTTACCCTCGTGCATACACATCAACGTTCATTGTTTTACCAACATCTATTTTCCGCTGCGGTATCTCTCAGTCAAAGCGAACACTTATTTCCTGCGCGGTGACCACATATTTTGATATTTACTAAACTAATTTGGTTGAGATTTACTATGTGGATTAGCAATATTCTCTTTTTATCATATTTTTATTGTTTACCTATTGCTCATTTGGTGGAACATTGGCGTATTTACAGATTTACGTATTTTACAGTATGTTTTTTTTAAATGAGTTTATGGTCTTATTATGACAATAGTATAGTATAGTAATAGTATTTTAGTATTATTAAAAATTAACTTTTTTATCATAATCAATCAATCAATCAAGCAATCTTTGTCATATTTACGTCGCTTTAAAAATAAAGTACATTTCCGCCGATGTTCCACCAAATGAGCGATATGACCATTAACTATCGTGTCCTTCGATATGTACAATCTTTTACCAGTCAACCTGTATAGGGTCCTTACAAAATAGGTGATCATATTTCAACACATCGTACAGTACGTCTGATCAAAGATATCCACCCGAAAAATAACGTCATTCAGGGGACTAAAACATTTTAATATTTTTTTTCTCATAAGGATTTACGCATTTTGCATAAAATAATCCACTTTGTGGTTATTTACCGCTCACTTTTGCATTAAAAGTGGATTATTTTATGCAAAAAGGCGTGAATCGTTATGAGAAAAAATTATTTTGTTGCTAAAAATTAAAAAGTTTTATCATTCTTTTTAGCTGCATATCTTTGGTTAGATGTAATGAACGCTGTGTTAAAATATGTTCACCAGGAATAGGTAAGGTGGTGGTACCAGACCCGGGCGAGGCAATGCAGAATTCTACCACCTAGTAGCCACGATGGTACTGACTCGTATAGCCAATCGGTCGCCTTTTACGACCTGCCTGGCAGAACGGAAATTGGCCTATGCTTCAAAGGAGTCCGCGACCAACACGGGGTAAAACTTTTTGTTTGTTTTACTTATTTAACTATAATAATAGTAATAATTACTTGATACCTACTATTAAATTGAATAATTGGATCTTAGTGAGTTAAAGTATAAAGCTCCTTAGTTTTGACCAGGGATTCCAAGTTTGCAAGAAACGATGATAGAATTATGTCAATGGGAAAATTCAATGACCCTATATATGGTGTTTGTAAGTCGGTGCCCTCGCGACCCACGAAATGGGAAACACTGCTCTGAGGAAATCTCGCGCTTTTCGAGCTATGTCCAAATGGTGCACGCAAAGTTTAGTGCTTTTTATTTCTGTTACAATATATTTTAATACACAAGAATTTTCCTTCTGGTAATATTTTTTAAACTTGTAATTAGAAATAGGAACACACTCTTGATGTCATGCGGCATGCCTCGTATTAACAAAGACAAAAATACGAGCCAAATTCTTTAGTTCTTTTTGAAATTTCGGTTTGCAAAAATCGTAACGTGAAAATCAGGTGAAAATGTGTGATTCCATTTAAAATTGGTGAAGATTAGATTCATAGTTTTATACTAGAAAGCTACAGTTATATATTACTGTAAAAAATTGTACACGAAGTTAAAAATAAGAAAAAAATACTAATATATATATATATATATATATATATATATATATATATATATATATATATATATATATATATATATATATCACAGTAAAGCAGTCAATATATTCTTTCAATAAGAGCCTGGGTCAACAGGAGATAATAATTATATAAAAAATAAACAAGAACTAATTATAAAAGTAAACTACGTGGCCACATGTACTCAGCCGACAATAATTTATCTCGCTTCACATTGCGATGCACCCTAATGCAAAGAAAGATAAACTTAGTCGTAATTAAAAACCATTCTTTTTTTATATCATAAGATAGCAAACAAGCAGATGGGTCTCCTGATGGAAAGAGTCAACCATCGCCTATAGACACCAAAGATGTTTATGGTGCGTTTTATCTTGTGGCGAGATCTAATGCCACATGCATAAGTTACCATTCCAGTGAATTAGTTGACCACACACAGTTCATCACGACTGAGTGGTGATATAAAAGCTGGTCGAGGCATTACAGAATATTACCACCTAGGTTGTAGTCACGATGTAAATGATATGTATTAGCCTTCTCTTGCCTCTTACGAGATACCTTAGATTAAGGCAATTAATCTCTAAAACAGGGGCCCGGATCAAATTGTAAACTCCTAGTTATGGATCCTGAAGTTCTCGAGTCATATAATCAATCGTAACAGAAGTTACTTTGAACACTTGAAGCTTAATAAATACAACACCATTGGTACACACCAATACATTTTAATTACGTTGCATTTCTTTCTCAAAGATTTCTGCAGCGATTCCAGTTGGATCATATTTCTGTTTCAATTTTTCAAAACCATCCGGAAAATATTCTTTTGCTGCATGCATAGTGTCAGATAGATACAGTTTAAGATAAGGGTTGCATTTTGCACAGGAACCTTTCCGAATTTCCTCCAAATTTTCTGAAAATAAAAGGATTATTTTCACAAAAATGTTTTTGCAACAGTTTTTTTTATCTACAGAGCCCTGTGTTTTAGAAATTGATAAAATATATAAACTCTCTCGAAAACGGAGATTTTAATTACTTTTCCTCCACCCGAAAAACGAGCGCTGAAATTTTTTGAAGCTTTTTTCGTAAGCCAAAATTTGAACATCAGCTCGGAGTCTGTTGGTAATGTATCAACACTTGCCTCAGTTGAGCGAAAGGCCAGCTATAGCTAAAAATAAATGGAAATTATTATCAAGCAGAATGCGCCGATGTGGATCACCACCGATCTCGCCAACCCACGACTCGGTGAATCGGAAAGTCTATTGACAATAGGTTCCCTCTGGTCTACTATGCAAGAGAGCCACCCTGATGACAATATATACTTATACAAATAATAAAAATTACCCAAATTACAAGCGAAGAAAATTACGTAAATAGATTCGAAGATCCGATGTTATTAGAGAATGTTTATTATAGATATACTATAGAATATCCAAGAAGCCATATACAACTGAAGAGATTTTACTACAATTTTTTCTTTGTACAATTTTTAACGCATGAAACTGTAGCAACAGATATTCCATTTTCTGTATCTCTAAAATTCTGTATTAGATCTTCATCAAATTAAAATGGAGTTACACGGGAAATATACCCAAAAAAATTGAATTTTCAAAATCGGTTCATAGATTACCTAGTTCTGAGGTAACAATCATAAAAAAACTCTTCCTTTCGGGAAAAGGGTTGAAAATTGACATATGTGACCGATTTTGACTCAAATTCGAATCATGGGCTTTAGTGTCTGATTTTTTCCTTTTTAACCTCCGACGCAAAACGAGGGATGTTATAGTTTCAAGTGTTTATACATATATGTATGTGTGTATCTATATGTCTATCAGTGGTGTCTCTATTTTGCGAGATGATTCTATGATTCAATAGAATCTGTTCAGCCGTTTCAAGATCATCAGATCTTTTCAAATTAATGAAAGAAATTAAGCAACTTGTAAAGGCATTATCGATGGTCCGGCGGGCATATTTGCGGGTCGGCCCGAGGGCATGTCCGTCTAGTGAATTCCCTGCTTTAGAGTTCCACAACGTTTCGCCTGGGTATTTATACATGTGGCATTGCCATTTAAATGGACCTGAAATGTTCTATATTTTTTTAGGAAAAATATCGATCCACTCCGTGTCGAATTTTTATATTATATTCTTTAAATTTGCATAAACTTTAGAAATGTTTGTACAATTTATTTTAATCAAGCGATTTCAAAAATACCATGGAAATTAAACGGAGAACACCTTTTTGAAGAATCACCCGGCTATTTCTGCACTACCTCATCTGCCGTGAATTTTATTCCAAAATATACAGATCCAACCAATTTTGATCTGATTTATGGTATTTGACGCAGTTTTTTAAATGAAAGAGTAAGTTTGTAGTAAACAATATAATATTTAAAAAGCTGTAACTTTTGAAAACTTGATTTGATTTATATTCTTGAAATGGCATTTGATGAAAGTTTTTAAGTACTTGTTATTGTAAAGGTCATCTGGTGAAAATTCGATTTGCAAAAATTTTTAATTAATATATCTTTATTAATTTCTCCCTTTTTTCACAACTGTACATTCAATTAAACATTAGTAAGCGTAGGATTGTTTGGGGAGACAGGAGTCCAAACTGAGTTGTACCCGTATTATGAATCTCCTGGCCTCCGCCTCTCAAATAGGTACAATGTTTTTGAACATATTTAAATTGCAAATTGGAAGATACAAAAGAATTATGATATTACATAAGTTTTTAAACGTATGCAAGCATGTGTGGTATGTATATCTGTCTATTTATGTTATGTGTGTATATGGTGCGTGTATATATAATAATACATACTCAATGTTATATCAAGTTTAAAAGTAAATAAGTGTGACAGTGCCTCAGATACAGCATACAATTCTGCTGACATAATTGAGATATCAGACTCAATTTTAAATTTTCTGTTTGTTTTGTTTTGAGGGTCATAATAAGCTGCGCCTATTCCTTCTGCTGTCTTTGCACCATCAGTAAAGAGTTTGTACCAGTTGCTATATTTATGACATAATTCTTTACTTATATTGTATTTCAATAAGTTTGGTTCATATAGTCGCTTAGCTTTTTTAATTGTGTCCAAGTTTATTTCCACCACAGATAAAATTTTAATATTTGAAACCCAGGTTGACATATTAAACATATCTAGCCGATTCGAAGATTTAACGACTTCCGATTTCATATCGCTATAAACTTCACTAAATAGCGGCTCCTTTCTCAATCTCCAGTACGCACTACTGCAGCACGAAGCAACTAAGCGCTGCCAGGTTAAAACGCATCCGCAATTGGACCAAGATAAAGCTTTGGCGCAGAATTTATAAGCTAGATATAATCTTCGTGTATATAAGGGAGGGATAGCTAATTCACTTTCCATTACATGTATTGGGGTGGTCTTAATAAATCCACCTATTAGTCTTATGGTGATCTTGTATATAATTTGTAAATATTTATTTGTGTCGTATATTATGTAGTATAATAAAATAATTTTAAATATAATGTATTTCGTATCGACAGTTGTCGATACGAAATAATCGATATTAATTTACCGTTGCATATTGAATGCACTATTTTCCTTATCTGAGATCAGCTCAGGAATGCGACGCCTTCGTATCGATGTACCAGTGCAAGATCTATTCCCCGATCGATCGCACGTACATCGCTGCGCAATTAAATCGCGAGACTTCCGAGTGCATTCTATATGCAACGTATGTCTGTTAATCAGTTGTATATAGTAATTGTAAATATAGTATATAGTTCAGTTATTTTTTTGTGTAAATAGTTTTTATCGTGTATATATTAAAATAGTGTAAATAGTGCGTGAAGTTTAATTTTAACTGTAAGTAGTGCATGAGACATTATATATATAAACACAAGATATATATCCACATATATATAATACCAACAAATAATAGGCACGCTTACCAACCACGTGCCATACTGGTGACCCACGATGGCTACTTACAAAGATGCATCCGAGAACCCCGATCATAGTGATGACCAAGAGTCGATAAAAATATCGATGTTTTTAAAGTTGGCATACGGGTTCCTCCTATCTGGCCAGAAGAGCCTGAAGTTTGGTTCGCCCAAGTTGAAGGCCAATTTGCCATTTCTGGCATCACTAACGATGCAACAAAATTCAATTATATTATATCGCAACTTGATAACGCCACGTCAATAGAAATTAAGGATATAATTATAAATCCTCCAGTATCTGATAAATACAGTAGATTAAAAGCTGAACTTATTAAAAGGCTTACCACATCGAAGGAAAAGCGAATAAAACAACTGCTGATGCACGAAGAGCTCGGAGACCGTAAGCCATCACAATTTCTGAGGCATTTAAAAAGTCTTGCTGGCGTAGGCGTACCGGATGAATTCTTAAAAACGATATGGATAAGTCGCCTATCCCACGGCATCCAGACGGTACTTGCAGGTCAGCCGCCTTCTTCTTCGCTGGATAATTTAGCGGATTTAGCCGATCGAGTGTTTGAAATAGTTACACCAACGCCTTCGGTAGCAGCCAGTAGCAAGCCTGGCACTAGCTCAGCCATGGAAGACTTGGCGAGAGAGGTGGCAGAATTAAGAAGGGAATTAAAAAAATTATCATACGATAGACGCAGCAGAGCGCGAACTCCATCTAGACAATCACATCATGCACCACGAAGGAGATCAACGTCGAGAGCCAAGCGATCGAAGTCCAACTATAGAAAATACCCCCTATGCTGGTATCACAATAAATTTGGCGAGAACGCAAATAGATGTATTCAGCCTTGTGATTTTAAAGCGGGAAACGCACAGGGCGGTCAATAATGGCGACTGCTGATCGCCCAATAAACAACTCTGGTCGCCTGTTCATCACGGATCGAGCATCGAAGGTACAGTTTTTGGTCGATACTGGTAGCGACCTCTGTGTCTTCCCGCGGTCCATGCTACGCGACAGACGTTCCCGGACGGACTACAACTTGTGTGCGGCGAATGGATCTTGTATATATACGTATGGTTTTATTCATTTTAATTTAGATTTAGGTTTAAGAAGAACTTTTTATTGGCGTTTTGTGGTAGCGGACGTTACCAAACCTATAATTGGTGTTGACTTTTTAAATCATTACCATCTGTTAGTAGATTGTAGAAACAAACGACTACTTGATTGTACTACATCAGTGTCAGCTGCAGCACAATTAACTTATTGTTATAATATCGATTCTGTAAAAGTTTTTACCGGTGATTCTCGATACCATAAAATTCTTGACGAGTTTCCCGAGATCACCCGACCAACTGGTATACAGAGAACTGTTGTACATAATACTGTCCACCACATTCGTACCACCCCTGGACCTCCAGTGTCATGTACTCCCCGTCGTTTAGCTCCAGACAAATTAAAAATTGCCAAAAAAGAGTTTGAGTCCATGATTGCCAATGGAACAGCTAGACCTTCTCAAAGCTCCTGGTCATCCCCATTGCATTTAGCGCCTAAAAAGGATAATGGATGGCGTCCATGTGGTGATTACCGCATGCTAAATGCTCGTACCATACCTGACCGATATCCGATTAAACATATTCATGACTTTGCTCATAATCTTGTTGGTTGCAGCATTTTCAGCAAATTAGATTTATTAAGAGCATTTAATCAGATACCGGTCAGCCCGAACGACATTGCGAAGACCGCAATTACCACGCCATTTGGTTTATTTGAATTTCCGTTCATGAATTTTGGTCTTCGCAATGCCGGTCAAACTTTTCAACGATTTATGGACGAAGTGACCAGGGGACTTGATTTTGTCTACTGTTATCTTGATGACGTGTTAATCTTCTCTCAAGATGCTGCGCAGCACGAGCAGCACCTGCGGCAAATCTTTGAAAAATTAAAAAACTACGGCATACAAATTAATACAGCTAAGTGTGTATTAGGGAAACCAGAAGTGACTTTCTTAGGCTATTCAATATCTGAGAGCGGCACACGGCCGCTAGAATCTAAAGTTCAAGCCATTAAGGACTTCCCTACCCCCACCACTGTCCGCCAATTAAGAGCTTTCTTGGGAATGATAAATTTTTATAGGAGATTTCTTCCCAAGGCTGCAGTAATACAAGCTCCCTTACATGCTTTGTTAACCGGTTCAGCAAAAGGATCGCAACCAATCAACCTGTTTGGCGAAACCCTTGATGCTTTCAAAGCATGTAAGCAGAGCCTCACTAACGCTGCCTTACTTGCACACCCTGACTGCACCGCTAAGCTCGCTTTAGTGACAGATGCGTCCGATAAAGCGATAGGTGCAGTCTTACAACAAATGAAGAACGGAGCATGGCAGCCATTAGCGTTCTTTTCGCGAAAGCTCACTCCGTCGCAAATCAAATATTCACCGTACGACAGAGAGCTTCTCGCAATCTACGAAGGAATTAAACATTTTCGACACATGCTCGAGGCTCGCCATTTTATCGTCTATACTGACCACAAGCCGATAAGTTTTGCTTTTCATGAAAGAAAAAAGAACTGTTCGCCTAGGCAGTATAGACACCTTGACTTCATCTCTCAGTTCACAACTGACATTCGACACATATCCGGCAAGGATAATATCGTTGCCGACACATTGTCCAGAGTCGAAGAACTGAGATCACCAGTCAGCCTCGAGACTTTAGCCGAGAGTCAATCAGCAGATCCAGAACTTAACAAACTGCTGAGTGACGGATCTTCTCTGCGTTTGGAGAAACTTGTAGTTCCTGGTAGTCGTAAATCACTGTACTGCGACGTCAGTACATCGACTATCAGGCCCTTTGTTCCCAAATTTTATCGCAGACAAATTTTTGAATCGCTGCACTCTTTAAGCCACCCAGGTACCAAAGCGTCTGCTAAGTTAGTGGCAGAACGATTCATCTGGCCCGGAATTCAAAAAGACTGCAGAGAATGGGCGCGTGCATGTATCGCCTGTCAAAAGGCTAAGGTCACTCGTCACGTGACTGCTCCTCTTGGCAGCTACAACCTACCACGCGCACGTTTTAAAGAAGTCCATATTGACCTCATAGGACCTCTACCCGTCTCCAGTGGCTATCGATACTGTCTCACGGCAATTGATCGATTCACTCGATGGCCGGAAGCAGTACCAATAGCAGATATATCTGCGGAAACCGTGGCAAAAGCGCTGCTGTCCTCATGGATTGCTCGATTTGGCTGTCCAACTCAAATTGTTACCGATAGGGGACGCCAATTCGAATCTGCACTGTTCGAACAGTTATCTAAAATAACTGGCTTCGAACATAAGCGTACCACGGCTTACCATCCGGCGTGCAACGCTATGATTGAGCGATTCCATCGTCAACTTAAAGCTGCAATAATGTGCCATGCTAACACCAAGTGGACAGAAACACTGCCATGGGTGTTATTAGGCATAAGATCTTCTTTCAAAGAAGATCTACAAACATCTTCTGCTTCCCTGGTTTATGGAGAACCATTGAGATTGCCAGGTGAATTTTTTGAGACTACTGTAGGCGGTACCACTGATCTATCAGAATTTACGACTCGGCTTAAAAATATAGCTGAAAAGCTACAGCCCGTGCCTGCATCCCGTCACAGTAAGCTCAAAACTTTCATCTTTAAAGAACTTGCCACCACGGACCACGTATTCCTGCGTGAAGACGCACTACGCGGTGCGCTTCAACCGCCTTATTCAGGTCCTCATAAAGTTCTGGCAAGAGGAGAGAAAACCTTTAAATTACTCATAAAGGGTAAAGAGGTAATTGTCTCCATAGATCGCCTAAAACCTGCCTTCATACTATCGGAACAAACTGAAGAACCCCTGCCAGAAATACAAAAAGATTATGTCACTCGTTCTGGTCGTAGGGTTAAGTTTCGAGATTGTTTCCTTCCCTGAAGGTTTCTCGGAGGGGGGTGGTATGGTGATCTTGTATATAATTTGTAAATATTTATTTGTGTCGTATATTATGTAGTATAATAAAATAATTTTAAATATAATGTATTTCGTATCGACAGTTGTCGATACGAAATAATCGATATTAATTTACCGTTGCATATTGAATGCACTATTTTCCTTATCTGAGATCAGCTCAGGAATGCGACGCCTTCGTATCGATGTACCAGTGCAAGATCTATTCCCCGATCGATCGCACGTACATCGCTGCGCAATTAAATCGCGAGACTTCCGAGTGCATTCTATATGCAACGTATGTCTGTTAATCAGTTGTATATAGTAATTGTAAATATAGTATATAGTTCAGTTATTTTTTTGTGTAAATAGTTTTTATCGTGTATATATTAAAATAGTGTAAATAGTGCGTGAAGTTTAATTTTAACTGTAAGTAGTGCATGAGACATTATATATATAAACACAAGATATATATCCACATATATATAATACCAACAAATAATAGGCACGCTTACCAACCACGTGCCATAGTCTTAAACTTTGGTTTTGTATTTTATCCAGCATATATGTGTGTCTACTTGCACTATTATGATACAGAAAACTGCCATAATCCATCCTACTTCTCACAATAGAAATAAACAGTCGCCGTAAATGTTTTGGGTGGATACCCCACCCAGGTCCCGCCAGAACCTTCAGTATATTCAAATGTTTTTGAGATTTAGCACATGTTTCCTTTATATGTTTATTCCATTTAAGGTTTCTATCAAGCCACATGCCTAAATATTTTATGCTGTCGAGTATTTCTAAGGAAGAGTTTTCATATTTTATTTCCACTTCCTGGACCCTTTTAAACCCTCTACTAAATATGACTACTTTAGATTTCGTCGGTGAAATGTTTAAACCTAATTGGCCTATTAATTTTCCAAAAGTACGCAGTGCTATATGAATTTGACTAACACTGTTTTGCAGATGCATTTGATCATCATAAATAACGAAGTCATCTGCATATTGAAGAATTTTTACATTATGAATTTCTTTACAGATTCTAAAAGTAACAATATTAAACAATAAGGGAGAAAGTGGATCGCCTTGTGCTAAGCCCATATTGGTCCATCTTACTACACATTCATCTCCAAGTTCATTTTTGTTGAATAAATGTCTTTCTTTCAGAAAATTCCAGATATAATTACATGTTTTTGCCCCTATTCCTAGATTATCTAATGTGTTTATAACCATGTTAATGTCAATATTGTTATAAGCATTATCAATATCGAGAAAACAAGCTATTGTTCGCCTGTTTTCCGATAAACTATTCTGTACATTTGTAACCAAATTAACCAAGCACTCTAAACATGAACGCCCTCTCCTGAATCCATATGAACTAGAAGATAGAACGTTACGGTTTTCAATGAACCACTCTATCCTTTTTACGAGCATACTATGCAATATTTTACAGATACATGTCATAAGTGAAATAGGTCGTATATTCGCAGTTGTATTAGGTTTGTTGTTTCCTTTTGGGATACCAATAATCTGTATTTTTCTCCACTGGCTTGGAATATCTCCAGAAGAAATGGCTATATTGTAAATATGAAGTAAGGCTAATTTAGCATTTTCAGGTAGATTATAGATCATGGAAAATGATATCCCGTCAGCTCCAGGTGCGGTATCTTTTTTTTTAAGGCATATTTCTAATTCTTGTAATGAAAAGTTAGATTCTAACATATCGTTTTTAGAATTTAAGTCTGGCATTTTTAATGTTACAGAAACCGGGGTAAGTTTTCGCATTAATGTCATCATAATTTCGGTTGGTATTACTGATTTTGATTGACGCTGACCTTTCACCCACCGCATTTTTCTCCACATCTCTGCAGAAGTTGTAGCTACATCTATCGAATTGCAAAATTCCTTCCAATGATTTGATTTAGCTTTTCTGATTAATTTTCTTGCAGCTTCTGATTTTTCTTCTAATATGTTTAAATTAAAAGGTGTAGGATTTTTTCTAAACTGTTTTAATGCAAGTCTCCGTTTAACTACAGCTTCTGAGAGACTGGGAGACCAATACGGTTTTGGTTTAAAATTGGTTTGTAGACTTTTACAAATCTTTATATCCGGTATATATTTGTCTTTTTTTTTTTTTATATCATAAGATAGCAAACAAGCAGATGGGTCTCCTGATGGAAAGAGTCAACCATCGCCTATAGACACCAAAGATATTAATGGTGCGTTGCTATCTTGTGGCGAGGTCTAATGCCACGTGCATAAGTTTACCGGCTACCTTACCCTCCAAACCGGAACACGACAGCGACAAGCACTGACGCTATTGCGGCAGGAATAGGTAAGGCGGTGGTACCAGACCCGGGCGAGACAATGCAGAACTCTACCACCTAGTAGCCACGATGGCAGTGACTCGATAGCCAATCGGTCGCCTTTTACGACCTGCCTGGCAGAACGGCAGTTGGCCTATTCAGTTGTCTGCTGCATTAATTACATTTTTAATAAAGTTATCATATAAGGACTGTACATTATCAGTGAAAGGTATTAGTAAGTCTGAATGTTTTTCAATGTATTTATTATAACTCAGCCAATCTGCTTTTTAGAAATTTTTCCTTGTAATGACTTTATTGTAAACATTATAACTAGTTTTAATTTTAATAAATAAATGGTCGCTTCCCAAGTTTTCTGACAAAACATTCCATGAAAAGTTAACCGCTATATCGGAGGAAATAAATGTTACGTCAGGAGACGACTTTTGTAAATTATTGTTCACAAGTTTGATTCTAGTAGGCCTGTTATCATTTAATGTTATGAAGGAATTATCTAATGCAGCGTCTAATAACTGAAAACCTCTTGTATCATTTTTATATGACCAATTGGAGTGATGGCCGTTAAAATCACCTAAAATTAATGTTTTACTAGAAAATTTAGAAAATACGTCATCCCAGTGGGTTTTTGTTGTCCTAACTGATGATGGGCAATACACTGCTACTATGTTTTCTAGAAGCTTACAATTTAAAATTTTACAATGCAAAATTTCTATATTAGGATTTATGAGAGATATTAAACATTCTTGAACTAAAACAGATTTGTGGGCTAATATAGCTACTACACCATAAGAATCAGACCTGTCCCTCCTAAATATAGTATAGGCACTTATGTTTAAATTTGTGCCTGGCTCCAGCCAAGTTTCACTTATGCAGGCAATATGAATTTTTTCTTGAGTTAACAATGAGTCAAATTCAGCAATTTTAGGCTTTAAGCTCTGAGAATTCCATTGCAGCATATTGAGATGTTGTATTTTTGGATACCTATCCATTAATTAACCTAGACAATAGATTGCCTATTAGACCCTCGTCACCTAAATATTTTAATAAATGTACCTGTAATTCTCCAATGATGTATTTTGCAAATATTACTAATTTATCTTCTAGCTTGTTATCTAACGAAATAATTTCTTTTATCTTCATATACATCTTGATGAACCAATGTCTATTTTCTTTTTTATTGTCGTTGTCTCCTAGTTTGTTTGTGTGAATACTTTTGGATTCATTCTGTTTTTCGCGTGATAATTTTTTGGCTGATTTACTTAGAGTAGTGTTAGGAAGTTTCTTCTTCTTTTTCTTACGAATATTTGTTCCTATCTTCTGTGTATTATTTTGCTCAAGTTGGACTTCGCTTTCGTTGTTTGATTCCATTGAATCCGAATCTCCTTCCGTATCCTCATGCTCTTGATGTATTATCACATCTGTCACTAATATATCTCTATATGATTTCTCTTTTCGGTCATTGACTTGAGGAGTGACGAACGAGACATTATCCATAGATGCTAAATCTATGTTATGTTCTGTGTTTTCTTTTTCCTTGTATATTAGCAACGCTTTTTTATAAGAACAGGTCTCCTTACTCATGATTTCTCTTATTTGCTTTTCTTTTAAAAATTTTGGACATTTTTTATCTAAAGCCATATGACTACCCTTACAATTTATACAACAAAAGTCTGTAGTCGTACAATTTGGATGTTTTAGCCCACATTTAGGAAAGAATATCTTTTTAGTTGGGCACTGTTTTATTAAGTGACCAAATCTCCAACAACCTGAACACTGCGTGACTGGGTAATTATAAATCTCCACGTCAAATCGGCAGCCGTAGCCTTGAACATACTGTGGTAAGGTACTGCTTTTAAAATATATTCGTACAGCCTCGCTGTCTACCCACTGATGCTCCTTTGTCTGACGTTTTAATCTTCTTATTGATATAATTTCAGATTCACAGCATAATGATTCCTGAACTTCTTTTATGTCCAAGTCTAAATCTATCCCTTTAACAACACCATAGCAGAAATGTAATTCAGATGTCATGTAGCATTTATAATCGAGTTCTCGCATTTTGTCGCATTTAATCAATTTTTCTGCCTCATCTTTTGAACTAAATGTTATTAAGACCTTGTAAGGACTTCTAAACTTAATTTTATGTATATGTTGTATATTTTGTTTTCTTAGAAGCTTAGCAAGTGCTATCTGCCTAGGCAATATCTCCTTAGAGCTTACACATACCTCGTATTTATTCTGACCACTGTCGGTATTCTCAGTCAAAATTATTTCACTCTCTAATGTCGAAAAACTGCGTCGTAGTTGTTTACATTTCCTATTAACTGTACTAAATGACTCTTCATCTTCTATATCATCACTCTCTCGTCGTGGCCGCTTTTCTACCGCTTGGCTGGATTCCATCATAATAAAACTGGCGCTTTGATTTGATGTCGATAAACACTCGTTTAGTTGTAAGTATTCTGAATCATTTTTCGCCTCGTTATTAACAACACCCGGCGCCCGGCCTAATACCGGGCTTTTATTTTTTTCATTCATTGTCAATAGATAGCAATTAAAACCAGATGTTTGTGTAAACAAAACATCGCGCGACGCGTGAACACGTGTCAAGCAGGTGTTTACGAAATACTCGTTCGCACTGGTTGCTTGATCGGTGAATACTAGTATGATAGTTACAGTGTTTTCGCTTTAAAATACAGCATTTGTTTAATTTATATATATATATATATATATATATATATATATATATATATATATATATATATATATATATATATATATATATATATATATATATATATATATATCTGTTTTGATATACAAGTAGTATGTAAAGTGTTTAGGTATGTGTAACGTATAAGGTAAAAGTAAGTGCGTTAATATGTTCCATATTTTGATGTATTGCTTATCATAATTAAAAATATAAAAATTTAAGCGTAAGAAAATTACAGCTATTTTTAACATATTATATTCTAAATGACACGTTTTAAAAATACAGTTTTGATATATATAAAACACTGGCTGTGATTTTCCATTTTTATTGAAATAAAAACAAGAGATTTTAAACGTGTAAACGTACTGTCTTAAAAATGTATTATTATAGTAATAATATTTTCGTTTTATATTACTGTATTTATTCAAATTTATAATATCGTTTATGGAAAAGAAGTAGTATCTATAATATCTACGATTAAGTGTGTGTATTATGTAAGATGATGTGTGTATAAGTAACTTGGGTAAATTATTAGCGTATTTATTAAGATAACTAAAAATATAATGTTTTAAATGGAACAAAATTGCAAACAGTATTAATATATGTACGAACAATATAAAGTAAGAAAAAACCAGTCACAGTTTCAAAGTAAGCTTTTTTAAATCTTCTTCGTTTTTCAGTTTTACTGAAGGATCTCCTTTTTTCCGTAGGTAAATAGCACTAGACGTAGACCAGCAAAATTTGTAATCATTTGAAGAGGCGAAATCTCAGGCCAAGTAGTGAAGTCTTTTGAGAATAGGGGATAGGTAATCTGAAATATACACTTGGCGAACTGAACCGTCAATTTTTAAGTCAGACTACTTCTGACCTGATATTTTGACCCTTATTTCTTTTTTTATAAGATTTTGTTGCTTCAATAAACTGATCTTTTAACGATATTGTATTTAGATCAACGATTATAGGTTTTTTATCTTCAGATTTTGCGTAACCTCTGTAAACGTTTCTGATATCATTAGGCCTGATGGATACCTGTAAAACCTCACTTAAATTATTTAAAATTGTGAAGAGACCTGATTTTATTTCATGTTTTGTTTGCATAATATTTCTTATTTCTATGCTTGAGTTACGAGCGTTTCTATCTAATGATTAAATTTTTTGTTTAAGGATCTGTGTATAGAACTGGTCATTTTTCCTATTTTCCTCATATTGTTCCATTTTAATTTTTATACTGTCATACTGCGCAGACATAAATTCAATTGAAGTAGACAGCACCGAAATTTGATGTTACGTACCGTTTCAAGAATAGTTTCATTTTTTCCATCCTGTTTTCGTGTCCATTCCTTGAACATATGTTCCATTTTTGACATAAATGAGTCTAAATCGTCAACTTGTCTTCGTTTTTGAGGTCTACGGGATGTCTCCGCAGGTCCCGAAGCTTCAAGCAAAGGAGTAGTGCCTTTAGGTGATTTTTTTTTGCGGCGATCTTGATAGTGGCATTATACAAGTTTGATGTAACGTAGGCCTATTTGAAAATAAATGCAACTGTCCGTCGGCAAACGAGATATATATTTAAGAACGTGTCCGCACACGCCACTCTTAAAGTCACCAAAACTCGTGTTATAAATACTTATACAACAAAACGCACATGAAAATGTACAAATATTATTTACTAAAATAATATCATTATTACTTAAAACAAAAACAAAGTCACTCACGCTAATACTATAAAATTAATAAAACACTGTGTGATCGTTTTCTGCGTTATTGTTTTTGTATGAATTGCATTCCAATAGAGGGTGAAAGATTACCAAGCCGAGTAAGTTAATTTTTACTTTCAAATGTTGACACAAGCAAAATGTTGAAACAATTCAAATGTGTGCATAAATTGAGTTAGTGATTTATGGGAACAAATTATACTACATTTAAATTAGGGAAATATTAATCATGTCTATTTAATGTATTCTCTTTACATTATATTGTCTATAATCATAATGTAGTTTATAAGTCAAAAACTATAATAGCTACAGAAATGAGAGTGAGACGGTAATAAAAAAATTGAAACGCTGATTAATATTATAAAATAAGAAAAGAAATACATAACTCTACTTATTTAACTTTCGCTCTACGGGGACGCTACACCTTTGAAATAGTTCTATAATCAGTTACATATAAAACAATTAATGAATTTTAATTCGTTAACGATTACAGTCGGGGCTCTTTGTGGATATTTGATAGCTAAAAATTAAGTGGGCCCCGACTGTTAATCGTGCTGTGATGAAATAAAATTAATGAATTGTTTTATGTGTACATCGATTGTAGAAGTATTTCAATTTTGTAGTTATTCATTATTACTTAAGATGATTCTAAAATACTGGGCTTGTTTCTTTCTTTTTAGATTTATTAAGGCAATAAATTTTTTTCCCAGATTAAATGCAGCCGGTTTTGTGTTTGCCAATATTTTTTTTATTTAAGGAATAGATTTTTTTTATTTAAGGAATAGATCTAATTTTATTTCTACTCAATTGGACATTATTCTGAAAGGTATTTAAAAAATATTGTTTCGTTAACATTTTTTTGAGTCTTTTTTAAATTCTCAAAATCTTCTGGGCTAAAATGATTCAAATTTTCAGGAAGCCTAATGTAAGTGGAATCTAGTAGAATATCACTTACCACAGTTTGATCGGTCAAGCCGTTCAAACGTTATAAGATGACGTACATTCTGACGTTATCGTGAAAATAGTCAGTAAAGGTTCCTAGGACCTCAAAACGTGGAGATATTGTGAAATTCAAGCGGGGCAAAAGCAGTAACTTCCTTATCTACACACGTATAGGGAAGTTAAAAATATTTAAAATAGTAGTTTAAAACGGACAAGTATCAAACCCGAAAAATGTCCTATAAAAAACGTGCTCGTTTATGTGTAAACCCAAGTCGAATACTATCGAGTTAGGTATATTATTTCCGAAATTTTAATAAATTATAGTATAGAAGTTGTGACGGACGGTACAATCGGCGGTCGGCGCCACGCGACGCAAAATAGTTTGCTTAGTAATATATGCACTTTGGGTTTGGATTTTATATGTGGAAACTTGATTTATAACATATATTTTTACATGGTAATTGCATTTATAGTTACTTCCAATATTTTTCTATCATTCATCATGATCCCGTTACATACCACAACAAGAATGTTATTTTCGGATATGATTCCCTTGATATTCAGATTAGGTGGTTTGATAATAATACTGTGCACAACGTACCTTTATATTGTAATGCTACTTCACTACACGGAGCAGTATCTAAAAAGCAATTTATTCGATCTTTTATTTCCTGATTATCATTGCCAGTTGTTCCCGGAGAGTCTTGGTCATCTTCTGGTAACCCATTTGGCTTTCCAAAAAGATACCATAAGGTAAGTAAAAGCATAATTCTTGACTTTTCTTTATCTGAAACAAAATATTAAATTAAGTATTTATTTATTTAAAGGAGGGAAACGTATCGCAAGAAAAATTTAATAAAAGAAAAAGAATAGATGTAATAAAATCTGTGACATGAAAGAAAATACAGTAATTTGCGCTGTGTTGGTCCCGGCCTCCTTTGAAGAATAGGCCAACTGCCGTTCCGCCAGGCAGGTCGTAAAAGGCGACCGACTGGCTATCTAGTCCTGCCATCGTGGCTACTAGGTGGTAGAGTTCTGCATTGTCTCGCCTGGGTCTGGTACCACCGCCTTACCTATTCCTGCCGCAATAGCGTCAGTGCTTGTCGCTGTCGTGTTCCGGTTTGGAGAGTAAGGTAGCCGGTAAACTTATGCATGTGGCATTAGACCTCGCCACAAGATAGCAACGCACCATTGACATCTTTGGGGTCTATAGGCGATGGTTGACTCTTTCCATCAGGAGACCCATCTGCTTGTTTGCATCTTATGATATATAAAAAAAAAAGTCTTAAACGAATTTCACCTTTTACCCACTGGCAGTCAAACAGGAGTAAATAGAATGTTGCATAGTATTAAGAAGCATTATTACTGGTCATACAACACCAATGACATCACCAAATTTGTGATGAAAAAGATGCAATGAATTTCAAACTAAAAATCACACTAGCATACAAACCAGAGAGCGTATGTCTATAACGACTACTAAGTCCAGTACTGAGAGTACTGGATTTGAAAGAACTAGCTTGGATATAGAAATATAGTTGGGTCTTAGACGTAGACAATAAAATATATACTTACATACATATCTTCACGCCAGATTTCTTACGGCGTAGGCAGAGAGAACCGAGAGATTTCAATGACATTTAACAAAATTCGTTGAAACTTATCAACCCCTCCCTGAAAGTTATCCAGGCCTGTGCCCATGTATTTAATAAACTGCTTACAATAGCAGTCAAATAATGAAAATGTTGAGAAATAAATAAATTAAAGTAAACGACGAAAAGAACGAAGGAATAACAAAAATAAACCGATATGAAAAAGTGTTAGCGTGCATCCATCCATCCATACTGTCTTGTTTGTCTTTCTGATACGCTTTCACGGCTGAACTGCTAAATCTACCTGTTGGTCTAAGCTCCATTGAAGAATAGACCAACTGCCTTTCTGCCAGGCAGGTCGTGAAGGGGACTGATTGGCTATTGAATACGTGTCACTACCATCGTGACTACTAGGTGGTAGAATTCCATAACAACTAATCCGGGTACTTGGTATCATCGCTTTACCTATTCCTGCCGGAATGGCCTTAATGCTTGTCATTGTCATATTTTAGTTTGGAGAGTAAGGTAGACGGTAGACCCATATGTGTGGCATTGCCATCCCGCCACACCGATAGCAACGCACCATTAACATTTTTAGTTTCTATCTCTTTCCATCAGGAGAGCAATCTGCTTGTTTGCTATTTTATGGTATAAAAATCGATTTTAATGTAATTTGGCATGAAGATTGTTGAAGATGCGGGGTCAAACACAGTATATAAAAAGAAATTTATATTTAAATATATTTAAAGAAATTTATTCCCAAAAAGACACAATGTCACTTACATGAGAATACTTATTACAATAATTATAACTAAGTAGTGGTCGCCAAACAGTTAACAGCCATATGTCTCAAACGGGGAACTGTGACGTTTTCAATTATATATTCAGATAATTAAGACTTAAAACTGCTTAAAGTATTATAAATATATATATATATATATATATATATATATATATATATATATATATATATATATATATATATATATATATATATATATATATAAGGAGGTTCGTTATACAGCTGTGCTCCTTCAAACGTAATGCTCTTTTTTGCGTAATTTGTTCGCACTTTTGGTAAAACAAGTAAATTGGTATAACGGAGACTGCGTTTACTTATTTGTGATTTTCAATGAAAGATTGTAGATATCTACTGTTTAGTCGTACATAAAATATATGATAGATTTTATCTCACTTAATCCCCCCTCTCTCAAGTACTCCACCAAAATATTAATATTTGTATGGTAAAACAACGTTTGTCGGGTCAGCGAGTTCTATATACAATGTTGATAAAAGCGACAGGTATTAAATGAAGCCACGTATACTTTTAATCCGAAACTATTAAAAAAGTTTACGAGACGTATACGAAAAAACTTTTTTCAAATAAATTAAATAGCTTAATAATTGAGTTAATATGTAAATTGTAAACTTCCTTTATAAAGATTTGGACTGACCTGCCAAGACCTGCGTAACAAAACGGCAACAGCGCTTGTATTTCATATTTCGTGCGGCGGGCTCACATACTTACACAGTGGAGCGGCCGGAACCATTGATACATAAAAAATTCAAGATACACAATCAGTGTCTCAAAAACGTCCTCTAAAAATGAGCGCACAATTTAAAATTCTGCACTCATTACAAATAGAATCGCGTCGGCCGCGACACTGTCAATTGTTTTACTTTTTGTACATTTTTGTCAAAACAACTATGAAACTTGCGCTTAAGGTTGGATATGCAAAGTCATGTTTTTGCCGTATCTATAACTACTTATGTGAAATTAAGGACAGTTTTGAGTGTCAGTTTTGTTCGGGACTGTGCATCTTGAGTTTTTTATATCAATGGCCGGAACTAAGAAAAAACTAAAAAAAACCTGTGACTAAACTATTGCTTAAACTGATTTAATTTTTCTTCTGTAGCCTGATAATAATATACGAAAGATGTGGTTTTTGTACGTTGTAGAATTCAGACATTAGAACGTTCCCTTGCTATTCACATTAGGTAGGTTGATAATAACATTGTGCACAACTTACCTTTATATTGTAATGCTACTTCACTACATGGAGCCGCATCTAAAAAGCAATTTATTTGATTTTTTAATTCTTGCTTATCATTGCCAATTGTTTCCGGAGAGTGCTTGTCATTCTCTGGTAACTCATAAGGCTTTGTTAAAACAAGTGTCCATAAGGAAACTAAAAGAAATATTCGCAACATTTCTATATCTGAAACAAAATATTAAATTAAGTATTTAAAAAATGTTATACACATGAAAGTCATATTACATTTTGATACGTGAATGAACATTCTACAAAAAGCAAGCTTATCTTTGTAATTAAGAGATTCCTTCCATCAAATACTAAAGAGAAAGAATGCGTAAAAGAAATATAGAACACAAGTGCACTGATTATTAGATTTAGAAATAGACAATATAAAAACAAAAACTTAAATAACTTAATTCTGATACGTTACAAAACCTTTTATCTAAAAATGTAAACAGATGTTAAAATTTATTGAACTTTTTTTAAGATTCCTAATGTTTGATTGCTCCTTATATGAAAAGGAAGTGAATTCCAAAATTAAGTTAATTAAGGTAATTCCAAATTATCATAAGATAACAAACACGCAGATGGGTCCCCTGATGGAAAAAGTCAACCATCGCCTATAGACACCAAAGATGTTAATGATGCGTTGCTATCTTGTAGCGAGGTATAAATGCCACATGCATACCTAAGTTTACCGGGTACCTTACCCTCCAAACTGGAACACGACATTAACAAGCATTGATGCTATTGTGACAGGAATAGGTAAAGCGGTGGTACTTAAAAGCCTTTCAAAAAGGAGTATGCTCTTTTCTTGGAGGTCCCTAAGTCGTATCCATCCGGAAACACCCCCGCCGGTAATTGATTCCACAGAGGAGTAGTATGTGGTAAGAAGTGGCTAGAAAATCGCATGGTTGTGGATTTCCAGACATCGAGGTGATGAGGATGGAACTTTGAATTTTGCCGCGATGCCCAATGGTGAAATTCAACAGCAGGGATCAACCCAAACAGTTTGTCGGAACACTCTGCATGATATATGCGGTAAAAGATGCTAAGTGAACTTAAATCTCTGCGTCAAGCCAAAGAGTCAAGCCGATTGAAGACTGCCTGGTCGTCAACGATACGAACCGCTCTATGCTAAATGCGATCAAGAAGAAGAAGCTGATACTGCGGAGCTCCCGCCCAGAGGTGAGAACAGTACTTTATGTGAGAGTGATTTTGCGCTTTGTAAAGTTGCAAGCGATGAGCCGGCAAGAAGTACTGTCTCGCTCTACTGAGTACATCTAGCTTTTTTGAGGCCAGTTATTAGTTATAACAGACACAACAGAATTAGCGCTAATCGAAACACGTGCTTAAATAAGTAAATAATATAGTGTTAGTGTAAAATACGTACAACAGATCTTTCGGCTAATATACTATTGGCAAACTCGAAAACTGAATTTAACAGTGTTTTTCGTTATTAACAAATAAAAACTATATGCATAAGAGACTACCAAATTGATATTGTAAAAAATCCTAAGTGAAAACTCTTTTATACCGTAAATTGTACCTGCTTTATTATAAATTTTAATTAAGTACTTTGTTAACAAAAGCTAATGATAACGTTAAAAATTTAAAGCGATTTCAACGTTACTAATTTTGATAATCCAACTAATTAATATTCACGCTCTGTTAATTTGGGATTTTTGTTTTTCTTTTATTCTTTATGCATTGAAAATATAATATACTAGCTGACCCGCTAACGTTGTTTTGCTATACAAATTACTTATATTGAATATTTTGGTGGGGTACTTTGAAGGAGGGGTTTAATTGAGACATAAGCTATCCTATCTTTTAAGTTGGACTAAACAGGAGATGTCTACAAAATTTCATTGAAATCGGTTCAGCAGTTTTGGAGTGCAGTGCAGTGCAGACAAACAACGTTACATGTAATTTATATATATTAAGACTAACTGACCCGGCAAATGTTGTTTTGCCATACATCAAACACCCAAAACTCTAAAAAAAATACTTATCATAAGATAGCAAACAAGCAGATGGGTCTCCTGATGAAAAAGTCAACCATCGCCTATAGACAGCATAGAAGTTAATGGTGCGTTGCTATCTCGCTGCGAGGTCTAGTATCACATGCATTTAAGTTTACCGGCTTACCTAATTTACCAGTAGGCTGAGTAAGCAAATAGACACTATGCTGAATGATACGGATCATCATCATCGTCATCCTACGGCGGCAGATTTTGGGGAGCGGTAAATTTTTAGATGAGTTATAGGAAACAGAACGATCACCTAACCCATGCAAATATTTCTCACAGCATCTATAACCTAGAGTTCTAGATCAATATATGAATGGTAATAATATAAGTAAATGCAAGCATGAATAACAGACATTTTAAACAGAATATATGTAAGTCATATTGTAAGAAATTTTTATACCCGTGATCAATAAAAACAAAAAAATCTAATTACTTAGATCTACGAATATCGATATCAGATCGAACTCATGCATTTTCAATTTTACCGATGCTCGCGAGTCGCGGTATCATATTGCATAGTGCAAAAAATTACACTTTTGCACTTGGAGTGTAATCTGCTATGTCCAGGTAGGTATGTACATAGACATTCCTGGATTTACACAAGGAGCAATCGGGGCTAGTACCTAGGGCGGCAAATTTTCTATATCTATATATATTTATTTTTTACATCTATAATAGCTACTTCACCGCGTCTTTTATAAAAAAATCTGTAGACTGGTTGAATCTTCAGGCCATCCCTGAAACTCCCCGCCAAATTGGAAGTTGGTTGCCCGCAAAAATACACGTAAGCATAGATTTTTGAGCTCAGAGTTCCAAAATTTAAAATTTCTTAAAAATGCCAGCATTTTCATTTTTAAAAAGCTTTATATTTTGAACACGGTGATTGATTTCGAAATTTAGATTTTTGAACAGTGAAAAACATCTTTGTTCGGTTTTTGTTCCTTTAGCTTAACATACCTCCATAAGCGTATGCATACGGTATTACCACAGACCACATGAATACTGTATTACCATTCCACCACAGGGATAGCAACCACAATCAACATCTTTGGTGTCTATAGGCATCGACATAGTATACATTGATTTCACTGTCTATAGGCGATTGATGTCTCTTTTCATCAGGAGGACCGCCTACTTGTTTGTTTTTCTTTAATATTAAAAAATCTTAAGTTAATTTTTGGATTGTGAAAATTATCTAGGACCTGACACTTGTAGAGGTCGGTAGGGGCGACAAAATTATAATAGTCTACTAACGGCAAATGTCTTAATCCGCCACTGGGAATAGGTAAGGCGGTGGTACTAGACCTGGGCGAGACAATGTAGAACTCTACCACCTAATAGTAACGATGGTAGGGACTCGCATAGCCAATCGTTAGCCTTTTAACACATGCCTGACAGAACGGTAGTTGGTCTTTTCTTCAAAGGAGCCCGGACCGACACGGGGGGAACACGCATGAATATGTGACTTGTGTTAGCGCGCAATAAAAAGAAAGTAGTCTACAAACCAACCGTGGCATTGATTGAAGATTATCGAATATTTTGGTGGGGTACTTGAGGGGGAGGGGGGTTAATTGAAATAAAAATTATCCTATACCAAACAGATTTAGTTAGATATCTGCAAAATTTCATTGAAATCGGTTCTGTAGTTTAGGAATCCATAGCGGACAAACAACGGGACACGTAATTTATATACATATATTAAGATACGATACTACATTATAAATTGTATATTAAGATATTCTAAGTATATATATCATTGTTACGTCAAAAGGCAAGCGTTTTGCTATTTTTTTAACAAGATTACTGAATAATTGCTGGTCTTATGGGCAATCATAACTTCACGCGGCATATGGGGCAAGCAAAGTCCTCAGCCAGAGATAATATTTTGGTTTAATTGTACTCAAAATGTCTTATGTGAGGCCGAACCTCGGTCATGATTTGAGATTTGAGATAAACGTGGTGAATTGGGATGAGAAGATTAGTGATATTGTTTTATTCTTCAGCTAGTCCTAAATATCGACATCGGTTCGCTGATGGGCGAAACAGGGATCCTTTTCGCTGCTGGCCATAACAGTATCGCAAGTGGCGTTGGCCTGACTTATTGGGTCATAGGGATCGATGAGAATAAGGTGGGACTACGTTTTTTGAAATCAGAGTTTGTTTCTGGAATATAGTCAGCCGCGATTACCTCTAGTGGATTTAAATGCGAGTTTATACTATCGAAGTATTTTTTGGATATGTTCTTGAAATACCTAGCTAAGCACGGCAATTCTAGATGTTTATGTAAATCTATGTTGCATATATACCACGGTGCACATAGGTAGTCCTAAGCAAATTCACGCATGTAACTAAGAAGCTATTCGCATGGATTCGTTTGGGACTACTTGCAGTGGATGTAAGTCCTTGCAAAGGAGATGGACAAACGCTACGCTGGCGTATGACAAGACAGGTCTTACACACGTTTTTTATAGTGTCCACCTTACGTCTAAATTGTATTTTATCGAATTTATTTTTAAAGTTCTATTACCGATTATATGATGTACTTTGTCTTAATTTTCACTGCTTCTACTTTATGCGATTTAGATGAAATTCTACTTTCAAACGTCACTCCAGGTACTTAACTTGTATTTCCCACGGTTAGTGTTTTATTACCTAATTTTCGAAACCCGCGGTCTCGCGTTGTTGTTTGTCGCGGCTCTTTTGCACGTAACGTTCCGCTACTACAATACTTTTTTGGTATATAATGGTATACCAAAAAAGGGTTCCATCCCGTATTTTAAAAGGTGGTGTGTGAATTACTAAAATCCTGAAATATTTATTTAATTATTTATTACAAGGACTCCCTATATCAATTTTCAGATTTCTAATTCATCATCAAATTTTTTGGAAATCTCATACTGAATTTCATTCTCTAGGTTAAGTGATCGGGGCTAAAAATTCGAAGTTTTATAATTTTTTTTGTTGTTTTTGTACTAATATTAGCTTACATACAACATTTCAGCTTTCTAAGGCTTCAGGAAATCGGGTGTTTTTAGATATCCCTAAAATATGAAGTATAAGAGCTATATAATCAAAACTTTATATGTTTAATAAGTCTTCTGCTGGCATCATCCCAAAAATTTTGTTTAGATAAATTAAACATTTGGTATTAGATTATACCAGAAGTTATGACGGTTCAAGAAAAACAAAGCGCTTTGAAAAAGGTAGGTTGTGTTCTCGCGATTCGCTTGGTTTGTCATGGCGTTTATCGGTCAAGTCTTATTTAAAATTTTATTTCGACCTGTAAATATGAACCACAGAATTTCAATGAGGATGTAACCTCAAAAGTACCTAAATATTAATGAATTTTATTATACTTAATTGTTTGTTTTTAATTTTTAACTTACCTACATGTAATAATATTTGTTGTCTGATGAAGTTGGAATAATAAAGACCAACAAAACGTTTCAAATCACCATCTTATTTTAATGCCCGTTCCTTTTATAAATAACATGGCTCGTTTTATTTACTAATATTAACATTTTCTACGACACGTGTGGTCCCGCTGTA
This sequence comes from Apodemia mormo, assembly GCA_036924255.1. Taxonomy (NCBI): domain Eukaryota; kingdom Metazoa; phylum Arthropoda; class Insecta; order Lepidoptera; family Riodinidae; genus Apodemia; species Apodemia mormo. Next base: position 15,065,369 of record JAUPFN010000014.1, on the reverse strand, counting down.
TGCGGAGGTAGGTTTTACCAAAGGGCGACGGGACCAGCGGGTTTGATGTAATATGGGATGAAAGGACTCACCTGGTGGATTTCACTGGTGTAAAACACTTAGCGCGGCTTACGATTAGCTGGCTCCAACTGTATCTCAAGACAAGCGAGCGGGTGGTTGCGGCGCAGCGTACGAGGGCGGTTCCGTTTAGGCCTTTGTCTAGACGATGCGAGCGTACTGGTACGCGATCACTCGCGATGCGATCGGCCAACGGACTGGCGTATGAGCTTGCGATGTGGCTATTTAGCGACGCCATCTTCTCCAAGAACATATGATGGATGCAGGAAGGAAAGAGACGGAGGAATGGAACTATGATTCCCGCGCAAACATCCTCGCCCCCCCCCCCCCCACTTGAAGGATTCCTTCAAAAAATTGACATGTGGATTGAGATGTGGCTAGCCCAATACTGAAAGAACTAAAAACTTTTTGAAATTGAAATATCAAGAATTCTCCGAAAAATTTGTTTTGTGGTGTCAAGAGATTAAAAACCACCCAACTTCAAGAGGACGATGTGTAAAAAATAATTTAATTCTCAACTTTCACAAGCAGTAAAAAAATTATATATGTTCAGCAATCAATCCGAAATATAAAACGGAATTAAAAAATATTAAATATCTCGAAGTTTTTGAGGTCATGATTCACCATTAGAATACTTTTTAAAGTATTTCTACAAAAGTTGTCAATTTTAAAAGATCTAAGACTTTCGTAAAAGATATTTTGATAGAACGTCACAGCTGTAAACCGGAAATAAGGAAAAAATCATTTTTACCGCATAACGTCTCATTTCTCAGTTCAGAAGCGTCGGACGCCGCTTCCTTTTATCTTCTTAAAAACACAAGTTTCTTGTTTCCAAGCCGGATTCCGGTCAGGCTATTATTCAATATTGAAATTTAAAAAATGATACCAAAAAATATTAAAATAAATAATTTTTTGTGATCTATAGGTGAGTATAACTGCTGAAATACATTCACTAATTCTTGACAAACTGAACTCAAGTAAATATTTAGTTATTCATTCGTTTATTTTATTTTTTCACATTTAGCATTTATTTGTGTTAGTAGAACCTACCATGACCAAATGGTATTGGCTTAAGTTTGTATAAATTGTGATCACTTATTTTTTTGTGGGGAAGCTGGAGTGAACCGAGCGTCAATAGATGCTCCTGGGTCAACTGTAATTCATCGGTTTGTCAGCAGAATGATTGTTGCAGACCCAGATATCCTTCGTTTGAATTGTATCCGACCACTAATTTATATGTATGTATTTTTTTACTTTTTCGTAATCTAGTAGAGATTACGAAAAAGTAAAAGAAATACATTTATCCATCCACGAATAACGATCACCCACTCTTCTAAAAAAAATAAAATCTAAATCCAAAAACAAGAGAATGTCGAAACGAAATGTGCCATTTAAATTCCACAACGTGCTCGTGGATTAATCTACATTCATTTTGATAGCCATCCGGCAGTTTGCGTTTAGTTAGAAAAAGCCATTATCCCGCAGACGCTTACAACTATCACGTTCAGATAGCAAGTATAGATAATTTAAACAAAGTAAAACTGAAACAACAGCTTTTTGTCTCTGAAACCCAGGATAAGGGAGAATATATCGAAAATCGAAACCATAGATTTGGACCATGATTCTGAGTCGGAAACTATTGTAAATTTATGTAGGTTTTTTTTGTCATTTTTTTAATAATTTAAACAAAGTAAAACTGAAACAACAGACTTTTATCTCTGAAACCCAGGATAAGGGACGGTATATCGAAAATCGAAACCATAGATTTAAACCATGATTCTGAGTCGGAAACTATTGGAAATTTATGTGGAGTTTTTTGCCAATTTTTTAATCTTAACTTTATATAATTTGATTTATTCTAATACTGTACGATATTTTTTTAAAAATGTAGTAAAATAATGCAGATACACAAAATAAGCAATGTATTTATCTTGTTTCTTTATTTCGTGGTATTTATTATGTCGCGCAAATTAAATGGATGGTTTGAGATTACAGCGGATGCGAAGAGCCCGACCGATGAGCACTTTACATTGCGTGGTGTACAAATTAAAAAAATATAAATCAAAAATTAATAATATTTTTAAAAATAAAAATGGCACGTTTTCTTAATTGTTCGGTACACCGTCTCTTACAAGCTGTATAATATCTAAATAGAGGCTTCCATGCATAAAGAAGGTCGGCAAAAATGTATCTTTGTTTTCTGCATTGTCTTAAAATATCAATTATATTTATGCGATTATTTTTTTATGTTTCATATTTTAAAATTTAAAACAATAGCCTTGACTCCCAGATTAAAATATTATTTTAAAGGGAAGTAAACTAACTACAATCAAACAATATTCTGTTTATGTAGTAACTAAATGTTGCCATTCTATATTTTCGCTCAGATTAGTAGAATATTTTTGTATTCTAAGTAGGTATTTATTTTTCTAAATAAAATTATTTCAATATGAGTATGCTATTAAAAAATGTACTAGCAATATTGAGAAAAGTATATTTAAAATATTGAAAAATAGCTGTTGCCCGCGACTTAGTCCGCGCGGACTTCGTTTACTCCGCACAGTTCCTCCCCGTAGGTGCTAACGTGATAATATGTATCTTATATGTTGACCCGACCTGTTAGTAATATTCGATATCGAAGCCAAAAATATAGTTTTTAGAATTTTTGTCTGTTTGTCTGTTTGTCTGTTTGTCTGTTTGTCTGTTTATCTGTTTGTCTGTTTGTCTGTATGTATGTCCGAGGTAAACTCAAAAAGTACTACATGGATTTACTTCAAATTTTGCATGAATATTACCAACAGGTCGGGTCAACATATAGGCTACATATTATCACGCTATCACCTACGGGAGTGGAGCAATGCGGAGTAAACGAAGTCTGCGCGGACGAAGTCGCTGGCAACAGCTAGTTCTCTATAAATCAATTAAACTGACTTAGTATTTAAAAAAACACATGCTGACATCACAAATTTGTATCATACAACGGTAGAAACTCGTATAGATAGTACAGTACCCGGCGATAAATATTGCACATCGAACTTTGGAAAGAGACAATCGGATAATTTCGGCTTCGTAGAGCGTTATCTCTGTCGCACAAAATACAAACAGTCCGGTACCTATTAGGAGCTGTTAAAACAAGTATGATTTGCTTCTTTTGATATTTTTATTCTTTGTATAAAATACACTAATTTTTCTATAAGTGATGGCTTTAGGTTGGGGTAAAATAAAATAAAAAAACATTTTTACATTATGTTTACGTATTTAATTATTTTGGAACATTACAGCTTTAGTGTACATAATAAACACCATTATACCTATTGCTAAAATGAGACATTGCAATAAAAATAATAATAATTCTAATTCTCAATTACTTCCATTTCACTATCTGTGCTCTCAAAGAGGTCAATATCACTGTCACTATCAGCCGTATTTATTACTAATCTATCAGTGTAATTGTCTAAACTGTGTTGAATGCTTCTATATTCATTCTCACATTTGATTGCATGATCGCAAACCTTTTTCCACTCTTCAGCGCCGATCATGTTTACTTTTTCAGTCAATAATGTTTTTACTGTAGTTAAGTTCATACCCACATTTCTAGAGGCTACATAGCCTTTCAGTTGAGACCATATATTTTCAATTGGATTAAAATCCGGATGATATGGTGGCAATCGCAACACAGTGTGCCCATGTTCGGCAAGTATTTTGTCCACAGAAAACTCTGTATACCTCTCCTTGTGCTGACATATAATAGCGTAAATCTGGGTTTTTGTTAATTTTGGATCAACTGGAATTTCATGTCTGTTTAACCAGTTGATCATTTCCCGTTTAATGGTGTTTGAGTTGGGGGGTCTCTCAACATACTTGTTGTGATAGGGTGCGTTGTCGATAACTAGAACAGAATCACTGGGTATATTTGGGATTAATTGGTTAATCAGCCATTTCTCATAGTTATCGTTATTCATTTCATTGTGATAGTCACCTGTAGTGTCCGTGGATTTATACGTTAAAAAAGCACCGGGTACAAAGCCTTTTTCATTTCCCGCATGAACTATTATCAAACGTTGACCTTTTGAAATTGGCTTTTTTACTCCTTTTTTCTTATCGTCACTCCAAGATTTCCCTTTAGTGTGGGATGCATGTATATATGACTCATCCATGTAGACGATATTTTTTCCTGTTTCGCGAAATTTGCGTATTTTATCTAGGTATTCCATTCGTTTGAGACTAACGTCGTGCTTTTCCATTAGAATTTTTCGATTATCTTCCATTTTAGTGAACTGAAATCCCATGTCATGAAGTATTTTTCTCAACGTTTTTTCAGACCCATTGTAATTAATAGCTTCAGATAACTTAGCTTTTAATGATTTTATTGTTGGCAGTTCATTAAATCGTAAGTGAAAATCATACACCATTCTTCGAACAACATCGTAATCAAAATCGTCCATATCCAAACGAAATTGCTTTATTGGTCTCCCTTTTTTTGGAGTGCTGAACTTAATTTCAGTCGAATGTGTTTCAGTACTGACTTCGTTTAATATATTGTTCAAAGTTCTTCTTGAAATTCCAGTGGCATTTGCAACTCGCTCTTGAATCTTCTTAAAATAACAACTTACATTTTCATCTACTTTTTTTTTAAATCTATCAGCTTCGCTTACAAAGTATTTATAAACATTGTAGATAATTTCACGTGACTGACCTCGTAAAGGTTTCCCTCTTTTTCCGAAAGATGCCATATTACAACTTTAAATTATTTAAATTTGTGGGTGTTATCAACTCTAAATATATATTTTTAATCGGGACGCGACTGCACTCTATCGTACTTGAACAACGACTGACTAAACGTCACATAGGTAGTGTGGGACAGAGATAACGCTTTACGAAGCCGAAATTATCCGATTGTCTCTTTCCAAAGTTCGATGTGCAATATTTATCGCCGGGTACTGTATTATAAAGTATTTTGTGGACACGCGGCGTAGACATCGTTTAAAACTATAACCTAATTTGCTTAATTTCTGCTGGTTTTCGTAGTTATGTAGTGTTTCAATCACAATGAATTAAAAACCCATGCAGATTTTGTTCGTAAGCTGCAATATGTTTGTTAATATTATTCACAGATACCCTGTTATAGAAAGAAGTACTTAAATTGTCATATTACTTACTACCGTCACACAGGGCAACCTCTAAGAAATTTAAAATCAAAATTCTTTATGTTCTGAGTATCACGTAAGAAAGCCTTTGTTTATCAATGCTCAGAAATAGGTGCTGTATTTTATTATACATTTCTCATTTAAAGAGACGCTAGTCAGATATTATGATGTATGAGAGATTGCCGACGTTCATTGGTACAAATAAAATATTTTCTTCTTGCAAATATAGATGGCGCCATAAAACGATTTTGCTTAAACGAGTTGATATACCCTAGTCCCTACCTACACATTATTATTTTATATAACCATTGATATAAAAAACCCAAGATGATATATTCAGTATCTCACAAGGAAGTTATATTCTACCTGGAAGGTCCACATGTACCTCAAAATCGTTCCGAAGAGTACCACGACATGAGTGGAGTGTGTCTCTTTCTACTAGGGTGTCCATACATATTTGTGCAACAGGACAATTTCATTCTAAAAAAGCGGAATAGAACTGATATGGACAGCTACGATAAGTCCTGGATAGTACCCACGGCTATCAATTTTTGAAAGTCGTGTAGGTTAACAATGTCTGTTATCGCTCTTATTGACGAAGGAAAATGCACATTCATAATATGTTGTTTTGACTCACACCCATAATTTGCTAACTTTAGGGTTAGATCAATTCGTGTGATTTGTCTAATGATATCGTATTATTACGACAGGCTGTAGTGAGGTGGAGGGGGCCGGATTGCAACTATAAATGCTAGCACATTAGTAACGTGCCGGGCCGCAACACATTGACTAGTTTTGTGTACAGTTAACTGCCGAACTGCATGTTAAGGCTAGTTCTTTGTGGCCTTTAATCGTTCTTAACCCATAATTTCTGATTTTGTAAATGCATACTTAAAACACGGAGAAAATTGTGTGCGCTCAATTCCGCTCTGCAAATCTGCCGCACTTTGGCCCGGCATAGTGTACGAGAGTTTACATAAAATGTATCAAAGTGATCTAGGTGAATTTTTGCGAAGCACCCTGACCAACTGCGGCCCATCTTAATGTGTTAGAGCGTAAAATAGGATTATTAAAAATAATAAAAGTTAGAATAATTTTACTTGATATGTAACTGAAATAAATAGCTAAATTTGTTTTCATACTGAGCTGTTTCGCGGGTAAAAAGTGTGGTAAAAAAATCTTTGCATGTGTGATCTTTCTGCCGAATTGAGCATTATACATACAGATAAAAGATCAAAATACTCTTCTAGAAAATGTATGCATTAATTACGGACAGATGACAATTACATTACATTGCTTTAAAATTTGTTCGAGTGAAGCAGTCCAGCGATACTGAAGAATCAATAAAACCTAGAGGATACGGTGAGAAATATTGCAAAGTCTTAATGCCAGTCTACTGACAGGGTCCTGGATAAAACACTTCGGTTCCGGTTCCAACGTTCAAGTTCAAAATGTCCAATTCCCAAAATATACAACATTTTCAAAATGCCTATTTCCTAAAATGGTCCATTTTTCTCCATGTTGGTCTCATGCTCCTTTGAAGAATAGGCCAACTGCTGTTCTGCCAGGCAGGTCGTAAAAGGCGACTTATTGGCTATAAGTGTCACTACCATCGTGACTACTTGGTGGTAGAGTTCCGCAACGTCTCGCCCGGGTATTTGCTACCATCGCAGAAGCTATTCCTGCAGCAATAATGTCAATTTTATATCATAAGATAGCAAACAAGCAGATGGGTCTCCTGATGGAAAGAGACAACCATTACCTATAAACACCAAATATGTTAATGGTGCGTTTTTATGTATTGACGAGGTCTAAGGCCACATGCATAAGTTTACCGGCTACCTTACAATCCAAACCGGATCACGATGATGACAAGCATTGACTCTATTGCGGCGCAAATAAGTAAGGCGTTGGTGCCAAATACCAGTGCGAAATGTTGCGGAACCACCTAGTAGTCACGATGGTAGTGAAATTATTTCTTGTCAAGAGTTAAGTAAACTTTTTGACAAGCAGTTACGCTATTGCGGCAGGAATAATTAAGGCGGTGGTACCAGACCCAGGCGAGATAATGCAGAAATCTACCACCTAGTTGTCATTGTCGTGCTCCTGTTTGGAGGGTAAGGTAGCTGGCAGACTTGTGCATGTGGCATTGCAAACCCGCCACACGGATGGGAACGCACCATTTATATCTTTGATGTCTAAACGCGATGGTTTCTCTTTCCATCAAGAGAGCCGTCAACTTGTTTGCTATCTTATAATATAAAAAACAAATATTCATTTTAAACACTAATCATCTAGACTAATAACAAGTAGTTTTTTCGTTTCACATCTGTAAATTATATTGAATTTGGCTGATAAAAACCGTACATACTAAAGGAGAGTGTTCAGTAGTTGATTTTAATACCAAATGTGTAAAACAATTAGGTACTTAAATATTGAGCTAATTATCCTATAACATGTTTATAGTCATACGGACGCCCACGCATAGATATCATTTTTATTCAAATTATCCTTTATAGGCACTATTGAAGTTCATTATTTACAAACAGTGATTTGCTGAAATCGTGACTAGACTCATTAGCTATTAGTCACCGCGCGGATGATAACGGAGCTATCACTCGCTGTCCCGGGATTCGTGGGATTCGAAGAAATAAAAGTGACCGTATTTTCTGAATATTACTCTACTAAATTTGTTGTGGTTGACAACTACATAATAGTCAAGCAATATTTGATAACGTCATCTTCCTCTCTATTATACACCCGAGTAAATTTTCCATTATACAAGGAGTAAATTTTCCTTAAAGTAATCCTAAGAAACTGGTATTTTTCATTTTGTGTTTTTTTATCTTGTGCGCTTATATACACCCCAGTACACCCGAGTAAATTTCCTTTAAGTAATCCTAAAAAACCAGTATTTTTCATTTTGTTTTTTTTTTTATCTCGCGGGCCTGTTGTCATCTAAAGAAAGCAATATTTTATTTATTTACTTATTTTAGTTTACTTTCTTTCGTATTAAAACAGGGCGGTTACAAACTAACATCATAATATTCGACCAGGGTGGGTTTGAGATCACCTATTTTAGCAAGTGAATTAAACAAAATTTTATCAAGAAAACGTGTGGTCGTAAACTGATGAGATGCATCTTTATGCTTCTACAACATCAGATTCTAAATTATACAATCCTGAAAGCATAATTGAGATCATAATAAGCAAAATATTTTATAGCTTTAAGTGTCCGAATGTGACCACATGGCCGCTTTCAAACGTATTAGATATTTATATACTTCAGTTTGCGACCACTGGATTTAAAAAGAAATATAAGCTAAAAAATGATGTCTCTACAACTTTCCAACAAACAATGTTCTATAATTGAAATAATAACGCTTCTTGTTTGAGTGTAACATTAGTATAAGGTAACAAAAGGTAACTTTGTTCGCCAGCCGGTGTGGTATTTTTATTGCAATACGCGACACATAAACACACCATTAAGTCATCAATCGAACTCGGGCACTATTTTCAGCTTTAGCAGATAGGTTTAAATTTATGATTTTCTTGTTACATAATTATTCATTGAATATTCAATGCTTACTGTTCATTGTTTTCTCATGAAAAAATGCTATTATCTTTAATTAAGAAACCTAGGCCCTCAAGTGGTCGCATACTAGAGGCGGTCGCGTTACCGACGCAATGACCCTATATTAGGTTTGTATGTTTAATTAAAAAATATCTTAAATAACACTAAATGATTAAGCTTACAACAGGGAATATAGATGGAATAGCATTTGGTTTCAGTGTTGATCTTATCTTATGGATTATTAAATCCTCGGATTTAAAATGACGGCTGCAAATTAAACTGTAATATGAATTTTTTTTTTTTAAATGGAACAACTTCAATCCACCGTTGTCGAAGAATCTCATTTCTTGAGAACCTGCAAGAAAATAATGAACAAGAGGTTAGGTATCTACTACTAGTTAACAGTTACTACCAAAAAGTATGTAGGTAATGTATTTAGTCACTACAACACAATGATTTTAGTATTAAATAACAAAATTACGTAAAGTAGGTTCTTATTTGATTACGATGACATTCCTTAGGGACGTATTATGAAATGTTAGATTGAATTGTAATTTCTTTGTATTCACATGTCCGAATTTTTGTGTTATTATTGCTACCCTACTTAAGAAACTTGTAAATACAATAAAAAACTTACTCAAAATATGAAATTCCGCAACCAGCATACGCTTTACTATTACAGCACTTAACGCTACAATTTTTCACCATTTTACAACAGAAAAAACTTATAGCAGTAAGCAAAAAGTATCAGCTATATTTTTAAATAAAGCGCGCCAAAGCGTATAGCCACCTGAGTGTGGCCGTGCATAGTTTACAAATTACTACTAATTCTACTGATTTGAAGAAACAGTTCTTACATTGTATAAATAATTACGTAATAATTAAAATAAGCACATTTAAGAACTCAATATGTTAATTACAATACATTTTATGCTAATGTATCTATAAACGTGTATGGATAAAAGGGATTTAACGGTTACCGGATATATAAAAAATCTACCATCTGAAAGTTTTATTTACACTGGCAATTACAAGAAAGGGATAACATCCACTCATGTCGTTGTCTCGCTCAGAACGTTTTTCCCCTCTGTTAAGTAAGAAGCAAATGTCAACTTTATTGCTAACGAGATAAAGTACAATTTTATTTTTCAAATATTGCTTCGTAGTAATTCCAGATATCGTATATAAGTTCCTTGGTATCTCAAAACCGTTCTCTAAAAATTAGATAAAATCATTTCAAATAGAATCGCGTCGATCGCGACACTGTCAATGTCATTGTTTTTCTGTACATTGCTTTGTAAAATTAACTATAAATCTTACGCTTAACGTTGGATATGCATAAATCTATGTTTACGCCATATCTACGGCCTGTTAGGTAAGTCGACCTAAACCTTGACGGGGGTAATATGGTATCTGATTTTATCCATTATATATGGTACCATATTATATGGTATATATTTATTTATCTATGCACGTTACTTGCGCGAACGTATTGGTGCGTATGAATTATGAATTTATTGGATAATTAATTGGATAATTAATTAAATTGGGTAAAATTTAAGGGTATGTTTTTTTATTTATTTGGAATGAGAATCATATATCCTATTACCCCCTTGAAGGTTTATGTTGACTTACCTAACAGGCCGTATAACTACTTATGTGAAATTAGGGATAGTTTTGACTTTTGAGTGTCAGTTTTGTTCGAGACTGTGCATCTAGGGTTTTTTATTTGAATGTATATAACTAAAGAGATTGTTCTTATAAATTAATACACACACTAAAAATAAACCTATAAAAACTTATTGTGATTCCTAAAACCTATATACAATTAACTATATAAGGTTAAATAATAAGAATATACTTATTACAATAATTATAACTAAGCAGTGGTCGCCAAACAGTCAACAGCCTTATGTCTCAAACGGAAGCTGTGAAGTTTTCAATAAAAATTTCAGATAATTCAATAAAAAAATTCAGATAATTGAGACTTAAAACTGCTAAAAGTGGTTATTTTTTATATAAGGAGGTAATTTGTTATACAGTTATGCTCCTTCAAAAGTAATGCTCTTTTTTGCGTAATTTGTTTAATTTGTTCGCAGTTTTGGTAAAACAAGTAAGCTGGGATAACATAGACTACGTTTACTTATTTGTAATTCTCAATGAATATATATATATATATATATATATATATATATATATATATATATATATATATATATGGAATTAAATAAATAGTACACTTTACCAAACAGGCTTCGATCCAGAAGCCTTTCAGAGGAACATAAAAAAGAATTTCCTCCTTTTTACGTCAGTTAAAATTAAAAACTTTACTTAATAAGAAAATTTAAGATTTAAAAATGCTCTTTATTCGCTTATTCCACAAGGGAAACAAGGGGACAAGAAGTTTTTATTACCTACCACAGAGAAAACAAAGTTATTTAAAACTTTTCCGGCAGTGAGGGATACGTGCTTTTAATATTTTATGCAAAATATATTGGGTTTAAATTTCATTAAAACTAACAAATATTAATATTTACTAGTGATCTTAGAGCCAAAGTATAAAGAAATTAGAACAGTAGCTTAAATTAATTAAAAATCAACCACCTGGAGGCTTGATATATTTATCCCATATTTATTTTTTTCTCGTGTTATTTTATGAAATTGAAGTTTTGCGGGCAGAATCTGGATTTTTATAACAGAATCATTTTTTTACTTTTTTAGGGTTCCGAAGAACTATGAATCCATATACTTTCGCCATATCTGTTCATCCATTCGTCCGCAACCTAGCTCAAAAATTATTCATACAAAAAAGCTATAATTTACCTTAACTTCACATGCCTAATGTTTTGAATGGCAGACATTAAGTTGTTATAATATGTTTATTAATATTTTTTTTCATATTATTTACCGATGTATATATGTATTTATTTATTATAGATATTTATATATGTATATTATATGTGTAGGAATGTATTTATATATGTAATCTAGATCGAAGAATATAATAAAAACTAAACCACTCTGTCTGGTTAGTCGTATGATGAGCTGGTAGAGAGAATACTTTATGCACTAAGCTCATCATTTGTACCCTATACATTTTGTATGTGGATCAATAAAGATAAATAAATAAATAATTTGGACCGAATATACCTATTAGTCAAACCGACAAAATGGTAAAATAAATCTTGAAAAATATTGTTTTAGGGTACACGTAAATTGTATTACGTGTGGGGCATCGTTGGATGGGTACTTAAAAATAATCCAGGTTTGTGAAAACATTTTGCGATTTAGAGATCCGTTTGTGAAATATTTAGCTTTCAAGTGTCAATTTTTGTTGGAGCCAGGTTGCGGCGGGAATAGGTAAGGCGGCGACACCCCAAACCCGGCGAGGCGTTGCTTTATTGCCTAGTAGTCACGATGGTAGTGACACGTATAGCCAATCGGTCGCCTCTTACGACCTACCTGGCAGAACGACAGCTGGTCTATTCTTCAAAGGTACCTGGACGAACACAGAGGAAAAAACTGTTAAAGCTATTTATACAGATTGGTTGATAAAATACTGTTCGTACTGAAAAAGAGGTGTTCAGTACTCGAGTCTGATACAGAATATGTAAACAATAGGCAAGTGCTTAAATTTTCAACTATAATATTATATTTACGAACACAATTGCACCCATTGCCCTCTCTTCTGCGCCTGTGGATAAGATTTTTTTTATATCATAAGACAACAAAAAAGCAAACGGGTCTCCTGACGGAAAGAATCAACTAGGTATCGCCTAAGACAATTAGACACCAAAGATGGTAATGGTGCGTTGCTATCTTGTGGCGAAATCTAATGCCACATGCATAAGTGTACCAGCTACCTTATCCTCCAAACCGTAACAAGACAGTAGCAAGCACTGACACTATTGCGGCAGGAATAGGTAAGGCGGTGATACCAGACCCGGGCGAGACAATGTAGAACTCTACCACCTAGTAGCCACGATGGCAGTGACTCGCGTACGTAAAGCTGTTAATCCCAGATAATGCTAGAAATAGGCGATTATCGTTATCAGGTAGGTTAATCGCAGTGATGGGGATCACCAATCACCTCGTTAACCAACAAAACAGTGAATCGTCTAAACTAAAAAGTCTGTAGGTATTCGATTTACACTGCCTACCTCAAAAGTGAACCGGCGTGATATAGTAAGTAAATTTGTAAGTACTTATTATTAAATATGTAAGTACTTACGTATGATTTTGACACTTAATACTCGTAGTATCCTTTTTATTTATTACAGTTACGTATTAATTTATTTATTTTATTAGGGAAACTTTACAGTTTATACGTATAATTGAAAATATAACATTCTAATACTTAAATACCTACACATTTACTAAGTTTTGGCAAAAAAAATCTTAGCAGATATCTTTTGCCAAGAGTTAGTACTCTTGTCCGCAACTTATTAAAGAAGAAAAGCTTTCGAGAGTTTCTAGGTATGTTTCGAGTTTCGAGAGTTTCTAGGTATTTCTAGGTATGGTTAAGAAGAGCGAGTAACAAAACACTTACTTACTTACTTCCTTACTTTCTTAATTTCCTATATTTTAAGCTTATAGACATAAATCAGCTAAGTCTCCCATTATATAAGCTTAAACTCATAAAGATGAAAAGTTGGTAACGATAAAACTTGTATCTTAAAACCTTTAAAGCTCTAACTTCTTTGATCTAGATCGTGATCAATTTAGTTCGTGCAAGTCCGCTTAACTTGGTAGTTTGCATAATATGCTATGCCCAAAGATGTACAGTGATGGGCCAACTCAAATGTCGATAAATTTTATAATATTTATTCTGCGTCATATCTAATTAGTAAAAACTATATAAATGCAACAACAAACTTTTTACGAACAAAATCTACTATCAGATATCAGGTGGCAAAAACGATAAGAAATTTATACAGAAATTATCCTATTCAAGTAGACGTGAATTGTCTACTGTCTAGCATCGGACGGATGCTAGATAATAGAATAATAGACCATTTCAAGCAACATCCTGACTGGTAGTCTGGTTAGTAGTTTATTGAGAAGTGAACAATTTTTGTATTATAAACATTACGGGAAAAAATACTTGGTAAAATCCAATAGACTTTTATGATATTCATGCATGACACGCCATACAGAACGAATTATGTTCATCTCGAATTTTCAAGGTGTCTGTTCCAATTAAAAGGTATGCTACGACCAGACAATATTCACTTTAATAAAAAGAGTGTCAGTTATTTAAATGGTGATTTGTAAAAAATTTAAAGTTTGTAATCAGAAATATTATATGTGCAGCACAGACATATTTCATAATGAATATTAAATGTAAATAGATATTAAGGCAGGATATATTGTATATTTCGTTTAGTTCGTAAGTGTTTGTTCGTTTTCGTCTTTTATTCGCCCTGAGACCTACATATAGCTTTGTTGTACAGAGATAATAAAGCTTTATGTAGTTAAGTTGTTTGCCTAAAGGCATATTACGATCAAAAGGGGTTCCACGCAGTCGACAAAATTACGAGTCGACTTTTGCGAGATTGTATTTATATGCGGGAATCCAAAATTAAGAAAACCCCGAAAAGTGCAATATTCTTTATGAAAACAAATGTTTATCGATTGTAAATAGTATGTACAATGTAAGTATAAGCCTTAGGCATATGTTCACGTACTTTTCGGCGATATAAAGATAGATAACAGGATAGTACGACCTAAAAAAGGCGTACAACTCTGTAATTGTAAGAGTTTCCGAGGTCCTGTAAGAACATATAATGTATATAACACTCTTGTTTGTTATTAAATAAGTTTATTTGTGTTAAATCCTTGTATATAAATAAGAAATAACACATTGTAATTAGTTTTCGGTAGGGCATTATGTACTTTGTTTCGCTTATATTTGTAAAAAGGTAGTACCGTTGCACTCGCTAGAGGGCCACACTAGGTAATTAGAGATAGGAGAAGCTACCTAAGACAAAATAATTACGTTTAGATTACGAAAAGTAAGATTTTAACAAATCCCAGACGTCGTGGCGCCACGCATGGCGCCATCCGTCTTTGTCAATTTACGCCGTCCGTCTGGCCGCGAGCTATAAATACCGGAGAGCACGGCCATACAATCAGTTCCGTTCCGATCAAGTTACAGTTTCGTTACGACTCAATAAGTTTCCCAGACAAGTTCCTGGGCTTTAGTATATACCTATAGGGTACCGGCTTTAGAGTAGGGCAGTGTTAGGGCAAGTACTGGCTCTCTCCCATAGAATAGGAACATTTGCAACGGTGCTAGCTTTATTGATGAATTCTATTTCGTTACAATAAAGCACCTTTGCAACGAATAGTTGTGGTCTCGATTTATTCTTCCGGTTCCCGGCTCACGACCAAAGGCACTGCGGCTGGTGGGGCGTCGAAGAAGAAGAACCAGATTTACAGTCCGCTGGCTCCCCCGGCTGTAGTGCACATTATAGGTAATTTCTACAACTTTATCCCATTTTTCCATATTATAAAGAAAAAATTGGTTAAGGCTTTTAATTACAATCTCACAATGAAGTTAAGAGTATACACTACTTATGTTTTTCTCCTGTTTTAAGAACTTTTAGTTTTCAATAGCCTTCACAATTTCTTTTTTGTTAACTACAATCACATTTATTACGTAGGTAGTGAAAATCATTTTATGGCATTTTAAACGTGATTCCACATCAAAACCATTGCTTATATCTAAAGCAGCTTTATAAAAAATTAACACCATCATGATCTTGCGAACTAGACTATCTATCATCCTACTTCATGACTTTGCCACTTCAAAAGTTTAAATATTCAAATATTAAAAACTGTTGCATATTTATCAATCTAATTAAAACCAGTTAAAATAACTTAAGGGTACCAAAAAATATACATATCGATTAAATCGTCTCCATCGACATTAATAAATTCTTGCCCATCACTATACATCTAAGTATCTCTTCAGTTTGATTAGCTACTTTTTTATGCACTGCAAAACCAACATTAAAACTTTAGCATCACTTACAAGTTAAAACCCTCCAATAAATTAAAGTTGTAAAGTTTGAATATTTGCATAAAAACAAGATTTGACAAATTCGCAAAGTTACTTGATAAAATTTATTGACACAGTAAGATTGGGACCTTAGTAAAAAGTTTATGATTAGGACTTATGGCTCTCATGAATATTATATAATTAAAACAAACTTACGTTATATTTGGAACATTTTTTTACCAACCGACCCAAAAATGAGAAGATTCTCAATTCGACTATGTTTTTTCGAGATACAGAGGTGACATCATACCACTGAAGATGTTTACTTAGCAAAAACTTATAATCGCAATTCAGTTATCTATGTACTAGCAGTGCCCGCGACTTTATCCGCGTGGACAAAGATCTAAGTTTTTTTATGGAAAGCCAAATATTTTTCTAAAATAATAGTAGCATAATTTGCTTCTTATATAATCTCTCTTATTAAATTCGGTAAAGCCTTTTTGGGAAATTATTAGGAACAAACAAATATCCATACACAGACAGACCTAGGCATAGAAGGATATATGTATATTATTTTTGAAATGTTTTTTAGTATCGGTAACGTGCAAACATTCTTATGCATTTAGTAAAAAGCTGTTATTTTGACATTACAAACATACACTTTAATTTTATTAAAGGTGTTGTGTTGTCTAGATGTTGCGCGGTTTCATCCGCGTTAATTTGTGGAAAGACCTGAAATATAATCTAATTACTTCTGTTGTAATATATTTTAATTCATTACTTTAAGAAGCTTATAAGTACATCACAATATAATCAGCAAGAGTTAAACTATAGTAAAAAATTGTAAATCAGTTGACCCTGCAGGTCATCCCAGAACCTTACCACTGTGTTGAGGTATTCTAAACTTAAAGCATTAAACAATGAATCTAAGCTTTGAGTTTTGAACTTGATGATATAAAAAACTGCGTTTGTTGAAAACGGTAACATTTAAAGTTTTGAAAAGCTGCTGGCATTTAACGCGATGTTTTTATTTTGATTATTCGATTGTCATTCAAAGCATTTTTTAAACTCTTAATATTATGTCGCCACGTTTATCAAATCGATTGGTTGAAAAATTTCGAAGTAATATCAAAAACAGTTCTCGGAAAAATGTTTTACACGAATTTTATACGATTCATCAGTCTAAAGTTTATTTTGCGTGAGTTGGTTGAAAACAACTCTATTTTATATTTGAAAACTATTAAATACTTGATTCAATTTTGATATTTCAGTCGGCATTCTATTTTAATTTTGAGATTTTAATTTTTGAGTACTAAAAATGTGAAACGTTAAAACTCGATTACTTAAAAAATATCCAAGCTATGCCGAAAAACACTCTCTTTTAACATTTTCGTCAACGATAATTCCCGAACAAATTATACGATTTTGATTCAATTTGCGACATTCAACGCAAATTCTTAAGAAAAAGAGTTGATTAGTTTTAATCATCGGAGCATGCATTGGTCTGAAAGTTATTTAAGAAACTGAATGTTTCAGAAACTTGAATGTTTTGGCGACTTGCTTGATTTTTTTTAAATCAGTTGAAATTTTCAGAACGTCTATGTTTGCTGAAACCAAATCAAATGCCGTCAACCGCGTTTCAATTGGTCAAGGCGTTCAAACATTATGAGAGGTTTACACACATATAAATATACATACATACAACATATTGTCATCGTGAAAATATTCAGATATATAGTGAAAATAATCAGATCCTAATTTTATTCCTACCTTATTAAGTAGGTATAAAAAGTTTCTTATTTAAAAAAAGTTTAAAGAATTAACGAAACTATACCCAATAGAAAATTACTCAAACTATCAAACTATAGCCTTCCTCGATAAATGGATTATCCAACAAAAAAAAATGTTTACCAAATTGGACCCGTAGAAAGTGACCAGTAGTTAGAAGAAAGAAGAAATCAGAAATCAGTAATCAGAAATCGGAAATCAGAAATCAGAAATACTTTATTCAATAAAACTTTTTACAAGTTATTTAGACGCGTCAACATTTTTTAAACGACTACCAGATCGGAAACACGCCACACACTGAGAAGATCCGGCGAAAGAAACTCAGCAGGCTAATCTTTTTTCCATATCATTTTTTAAATAAGATATCACACAATGTTTAATTTGTATCTAATTGTTACAATAATAATAAAGATTGCCCATATGAGGTGCATTTAATCTCATGCTTTCCTGTCATCTAGGTATTCAGATATTTTATAGTAGGTAACATTTTTTACACAGTTTTGTTTTAACACATTTTTTGAATTTGGTAAATCTCTAATGGCATCGGTCAGCTTGTTGTAGAAGCGTATACTTTGCCCCATAAAAGAGTTGCTCAAAAGAAGCTTTATAATATTTACCGGATGCGGATTTACCAGCAGATTGAGTAAGCAGAAGGTTTAAACGGCAGATTTTAGGGTTGGCAATTTTTTAAAATGTCTTACAGGAATTAAAAAGAGTATATATCTGACCCGTTTGAACATTTCACATATCATTAACGGATGGTAACATAGGGTTTTTCAATAAAATCCCTTCCCCAAGTATCGGTCCGGACTACCTTTTGTCTTCAAAAGCAGTGGCGGATTTACACTTGTTGCCCTGCCCTAGGCCCTAAGACTGATATGCCGCTTTTTTGCTTTGCAAGGGAGCGATTATTGAAATTATGCGTTTAATTTACAAATAATTACATTTTTATAAATAATATTTTATGAAACTACCACAAAACTTTTTATTAATTAATGTATAATTTACTTATTACTAGCTGTTGCCCGCGACTTTGTTCGCGCGACCAAAAAATATTACTTCTTTTCTTATAATTTGATACATCATCATAGACTATGTTACCCTGGAATAATGCAGTTCTTATTAGGTGAAGTGATTTTTAAAATCAGTTTATTCTATCAATTTTTATACGTGATTTTTTTAAATTCGTACTGCCCTTGACCTTGACTTTCGCCTTTCAAATTTTGTCATCTCGAAAATTTTGCCGCCCCTAGAACTATGCCGCCCTAAGCACGGGCCTCACGGGCCTATGGGTAAATCCACCACTGTTCAAAAGGCTGGTACAGGTTAATGAGTATGCCCTCATGCAGACAAAGTCAAAGTTTCAAATGTGGCTACTTTACGGTAAACAGCAGGCGAAATCTATGAAGAAATGCCTATTAACCGGAAAATATTTAAATTTAAATCGAAACTAAAGTGGTGTCAGAGCCAGGACCGAAGTAAAATGAATAAATTAGCTGAGCATCTTTTCCAACATAACTTTCGTGCATTTCGGAAATGTGCCAATAAACAAAACCGAAAGCCGTCGGTGGTTTAAGTAACGTGAAAGAGATATCTGAATTGCTTAAAGCAAGTATGTATTACTAAAACTGACGAAGTAGTGAATAGTGCAAAAATTGACTGGAAGGGAATAAATATATTGCATGGATATAATATAGTTATATCCAAGCAAATCGCTGACACAGTAAAAACAATGTCATGAGGCTAATCACCAGGGCACGAAGGTCTTGGTATCAGAATTTAATATTAAAATAATTGAACTGCGGTTGTAAGTTTTTGTTAAGTAAAAATCTTAAGTAGTATGAAAATTCCTGAGTGGGGTGTCACCTGTATCTCAAAAAAAAACATAGTCGAATTGAGAATCTCCTCACTTTTGGGTAGACCATCTGCCATTCTGCCAGACAGGTCGTAAAAAGCGACCGATTGGCTATAAGCACATGTCATTACCATCTTGACTACTAGGTGTTAGAGTTCTGCCCGGGTCTTTGGTACCACCGCCTTACCTATTCCTGCCGCAATAGCGTCGATGCTCATCATTGTTGTGTTCTAGTTTAGAGGGTTAGGTAGCCGGTAAACTTATCTTTGGTTTTTATAGGCGATGGTTTATCTTTCCATCAGGAGAGCGAATCTGCTTGTTGGCTATCTAATAGACCAGGATATAGTGTCACAAAATATTAGATCATTTGTACCAGTATGACGGTTCTTTAGGGGTCATCGAATACATTGATGCCATGTTGTAAAAAAATATTTTACGTATTGTACAGTCGTATTTTTACAACGTATCGATTAAATAAGTTTTTCAAGTATGACAGCACTTTTTCCTCCTACTAGAAAAATGTATTCCTTTGTGCCGGTATGGCAGCCATTGGGAAACGTGGGAAGTTCCCATCAAAAGTATGGCAAGGTTACTTGCTATACTTTTGATGAATGGCTACGTGACGATGATTAGCTGTGCAAAAATTAACTTGGTACAAATGATTGAATTGTTTTTTTTTAAATGTGATTCGTCGCTGTGGCGGGCTGTAAGTCACACCAGAGAAGAATGGCATTACGCTACCACATACTTATTTTTTATCGACTATCGGAAAATACAAGATTTTTTATGGAACAAATCGTTTGACACTCGTAATTCACCCGACACGTCCTATTAACACCCACGCGATTCGGCCGCCGCGACGGTACCAGCGCTATGACTATCATTTTCCTTTTTGTCATTACGTAATTAGACCCCTGAAGAACCGCGATACTGGTACATTTTTTTTAATATTTTGTGTCACCATCTACTGGTCTACATAAATATTCCATGTCATTTTTGACATTTCGTTTTTTGACACATCTTTAATAGAAGCTTGTGGTATTGTATACTCTTTGAGAAGCTTTTGCAATTAGTATTTACTTCAGCGAATTCAATTTCATTCGAAAATCACATTAAAATAAGAAAAATTCACTATGAAAATGATGGATCTGTAAAAGTTACACTTCGTAAAAATCGGGATATTTTCGGCCAACATTATTAGTCCTTCTGACTGCTTTTAATCAATAAATTTGAGTCGACAGGCTTAGTACCATACCAACTTATGTGCCAATACCAACGCGTATTCGAGGGTCGTTCAAGTAAGAACAGCGCAGCCGTGAGCCACATTGGAAAATTCGGCTAGAAATGTGGTTACGGTCAATGGATTACGCTATCGAGATATGTTAACAAATATAGGCTATTATAAGTTATATAGATGATATCACTAACACGTGGTTTCAACAAGATGGTGCCACATTAAATCACAGTCGTGGAAACGTCCGTTAACAATTTTATTGCAAGCCAACGACATTTTTTTACAAATCACTGTTGCAAAAGAATCGCATAATTTGGCTATGCAAACGGGAACACGTAATTATAAGCAATGACGCTATTGCGGCAGGAATGGGTAAGGCGGTGGTACCAAATACCCGGGCGAGTCGTTGCGGAACCGCCTAGTAGTAGTCACGATGGTAGTAACACGTACAACCAACCGGTCGCAGGTCGTAGGTTGTAAAAGGTTACAACCTACCTGGCAGAACAGCAATTCTGCAGCAAAAAAATTCTTTTCTTTAAAGGAGCCCGGACCGATACGAGGTTTTATCTAATTTAACTTAAGAGTTCTCATGATCTTCCAGCTCGATCACCAGGCACTTGAAGCCTTCCTGCGACAAAATCCCTGTAAGAATGAATCAAACTACTCCAAAGTCGATGGCAAAGCTCCTTTCAGCTTCATCATGAGACCTTGAAAATCGTCTACCACTAGTGTGTTTGTAAAAACAGAAAATAATAGTCCAACTGGAAGTATTTGTCTTGTTTAAGTTAGGAGTACACATGTTCAGCCTTCCAGTTCGATCACCAGATGCTATTACGAATATCCGTGTTGGTCTGGGTTCCTTTGAAGGATAACCAAGTGCCTTTCTGCCAGGCGAGTCGTGAAAGGCGACGGTCACACATGGCACTAGATCATCGTGAATACTAAGGTGATAGAATACCGCAACAACTCGCTCGGGCGTTTGATACCACCACATTACCTATTCCTGTCGCAATAATATCAATGCTTGTCATAATCGTGTTCCAGTTTGAAGAGCAAGGTAGCCGGTAGACTACCTTACCCTCCAAACTGGATCACGATAGTAACGCACTATTAATATTTTGTAAAATTTTTTTACAAAAATATGATTATCTCTCGTGATGGAAAGAAAAACCATCAACAAAAAGGTCTTATATTTGATGGAAAGTCTCAACAGTATGCGAGGTGTATATATTAATCTGACGCGCTCGAGTAAATGCAAAAATCCCCTCTTGGACTCCCCTACTATTAAGTCACGTGACGTAAACGCAAATCTGAGTGCTAAGTGTCAGTTTTTCTTTTCGCATTCAATCGTGAGCGCGTTTCGAGTTTACTAGGAATTTGTATGTGATTTGTACAGCGCCACCTAGTGGTAAACTGGTTTCTCACGTTTACCACTAGGTGGCGCTGTACAAATCACATACAAATTCCTAGTAAACTCCAAACGCGCTCACGATCGAATGCGAAAAGAAAAACTCACACTTGCACTCTGGTATTGGTACGTTACACCGTGGTAAAACGTCATCGTGATGTCATTTACAAAGAAACCACAGAGTATTTAATGTAGATATTACCTCGGTATGATATCATAAGGACGCCATGACAGTCCAGAGTGTTTTTGCCGTAAATTTCAATTTCAATTTTAAAACGCGAAATTTTTATTATAAATGTACGTCGTTTTATAACAATAAACGGGGAAGCATTCTCAGACGTTGGTACTTTTTATGTACCCACTTAATTTAAACATTGTTGTTGTTTACAATTCTTATAAAAATATAAACACACCACATGAGGTCCACCATAAATAATATCTTGTATTGGGCCCGCACGAACATCAGTCGGACTCTGGCGAAGTAATATCAGTTGTCAAATCAGCTTCAATTATATTGACCTCTCCAACATATAATACGTTAAGGGAAAGCTTTGGACTCCTTTTTAAGACAATTGAGGGAACGGTAGAGTTTGAAATTTAGCACAGTTAAAATTTACATTGAGGACTACTGCAGAAACCATATATTTTATAATAAATTGCATTAAATATATATTAAATTAATAAAAATAAACATTACATAAACTACGTTCATGTGACATACATGAATGTAGTTAATATAATATACACACGTATATACTATTTACAGTTAAAGTCAGTTGTCAAACTTAAGAAATTTTATTGTTTAGTCTATGGTCGAATTTCGGTCGTAGGCAATTGCTAGTATATTTAAGAATTTATATTGTTAAACAATATTTTAAATGCTGTTAAGTAACCTCGCCCTAATACAAATTAATATTTTTGACGTAGGTTCTATAGAAAGCATTCTCAGTAGACCGACATCGGAGTCAGCACTTGATGTGTATAAGTTCGTTAAAAGAAGCCTAGAACAGCGCTGCCTCCCACCATCTCTTTAACCTAAGATTTGCTTAATCCGATGGGACTGACATAATCGCCATAGCACATAAGTCTCTAATAAAAAAAAGAATAAAAGAAAAAAAGACCTCGCCCTAAATGTGTGCCAGCAGGAGCCGAGCCAAAAGTAGAGTGAAGTCACAGAGTACTGAAGACAAGTCAATGTAGAGTGAATGTAGACAATATTCAAGCAACGCACACATAGACACCTCTCACGGATGCGATATCTCGAAATGGTTCGGGACAGTTTGTTCCGTGATAGAGTTAAAGTGATTGAGTTCAACATTATCTCGCCAGGGTCTGGTACCACCGCCTTAATAGCGCCAGTGCTTGTCACTGTCGTGTTCAGGTTTGGAGGGTAAGGTAGCCGGTAAACTTATGCATATGGCATTAGACCTCATCACGAGATAACAACGCACCATTAACACTTTTGGTGTCTTTAGGCGATGGTTGACTCTTTCCATCAGGAGACCCATTTGCTTGTTTGCTATCTTATGACATAAAAAAATTCAATTTTATTTTACAAAAAAAAAAACAGTTTTTTATTTAATAAATAAATATTCACGAGACAAATTACACTTATTGGTCTAACCCCAAAGTAAGCGAATTATTTGCTTGTATTATGGGTATTAGTTAACGATACCAATACATAGAAAAACGTATATAAATACTAGAATATATATAATAAACACCCAAACCCAGAAAAACAAACACTTATGTTCATCACATAAATGCTTGTCCCCGTCGGATATCGAACCCAAGCCCCGTTGATTGCATAGTCAGGGTCGCTAACCACTCGACCAACGGGGCGGTCAAGTTAATATATCTAAAAATGTATATAACTGAACAGTTTTTCTGTCAAATAGCTTAGTGTGTGCTAACAGTAGCCGAGCTCAAAGTAGAATGGGGTTGAGAAAAGAAAACAAATGTGTATCTAAATTTTTATTGTCTATAATCTAGATCAAGCGGCATGTTTCCTCCTAGCGGACGGCCTCTCGAGCCCCAGCATGCGCGGCGCGGCGCGCGCGGGCTCGGCCGCCCACGCCGAGTCGAACTCCGTCGTGTCCTGGTCCACCAAATGGGTGTACTTGGTGCGCCCTGACCTACCGAACTTCTTCACTTGCATCACCTGGAACACGCACCGACAACGTTCACGACAAGTAACCAACTTAATATCTTTTTAACAAAAAACTAGCTGTTGCCCGCGACTTCATCCGCGCGGACTTCGTTTACTCCGCACAGCTCCACCCACGTAGATGATAGCGTGATAATATGTAGCCTACATGTTGACTCGACCTATTAGTAATATTCATGCACAATTTGAAGTAAATCCATGCAGTACTTTTTGAGTTTACCCCGGATATACATTGACTTTCCTACGATTTTATTATATGTAATAATATAGATTAAACCGACGAAACGTTATGCGTGGTCAATGGTCATACATTAAAATCAGTGAGTGAGCAGTCATTCCTTGTTTACGTACCCTTGTGGTTGGAACTTAAAAAAAATTAAATACGATCACCGGCACCCTCGAGATGATCTAGAGAATACAATCAAAAAATAATACAAAACATCAAAAATAAAAAAGAATTATCAAAATCGGACTACTCTGTAAAAAGTTATGCGTGGGCTAATGTAAAAAATATAAAGGGTTACTTTAAAAGTCCGGCCAAATTTTAAAATTTAGAACAAAATATTGAATTGGTGCGTTTTAATTATTATTGTAAAATTAGGGGGCGTCCATAAATTACGTGAGGTGTTTATTTAAATTTTCTGTAGTAATGTATAACGTCGAAGTATGAATGAAATTATTTTCTTTCGAACAAATTAGTGAATGATCTTAATCGTATTACGATTACGTTTAAATCTTAAGCATGTACAATCTGGATAATGGAATAAAATTGTAATGTTTTTTTTTGTTTCAATTTTCCGAGACCCCCTCCCTTTCCAACGTAAGATTAGATGAGATTTGACTCGACCCCCTCTCCCCGTTAAACATCTCACGTAATTTGTGGACGCCCCCTTATTGCAAGATAATATAAAAATATTCCTTTAAAAATATGCCACTTAATTCGTAAATTGGATGCACCGATTGATTAATATCAATTTAACATTCTCATTATTCCAAATCTTTAGAGAGGACTCGCCAGAAAAACCATTGAATGTGTAGGACAAACGTTTTTCGTGATTTTTCGTAAAATAATCAAGCGATTAATAAAAAAAAATAATGATTATTATTTATCAATATTTTTCCTTTATCTAACTAAAATTTTCGAAGCCCATAGCTTTATTAGTTACCCGATACGAGATTTTTCGAAGATAGAAAAGATGGGCGTCTCGAATAAAAAATAGTTTTTCGTGGGACCACGATCTAATCCAATTTTTTTGTACCGGTTTATTTTTGAATCTTATATACGTAAATACTTAAGTACGTAATACTTAAGGAGCGTTTTGTTAAGATTTGGCTTCATCTTAACCTCAAAAATACCGCTATTCGTATGAAGTAAAATTGTAAGGGTTTTGAATCAGTAAGCCGGTTTACACTCCAAACGAAACGTTTTATAAAAACCGGGAACAACCTCTATTAACCTGTATTTTTTAAACCGGTTTCAAGGATTACAAATAGGTGATACAAGGCCACCAATCATCATCCTAAGTAACTGCCTATTCCTTTCAGGATATTTGTTGTAAAGGTATTTTATTAATTTTCATTTAAAAATATATTTTTGTGACGACAATTATATCAATACATACCTTAGGCAAAACAGTCTTATCAAAATGATCGTCCAGGGTTGGTCCGGAAAAATCTTGCTTGAATACTTCATCCTCTTTGTCCAAATAGAACGCACCTCTGTAAAAATAAACAATATATATATATAAATAAATACTAATTTTATATTCGATAAAAAATAACCAGATTCAAGATCGCCGATAAAAGTGGATAGCGAAATAAGAGCACAGATAAATGTGTGGTCTTATTTTGTCCAATCACAGCCAACGTATGGATGCGTCACGTCGCGAAAACGTTTTATGGTTAGCATGTGACTTGCAATTTGAAACGTTAAAGCTATGAGCTTTAAGGTTGAATTTTTTAAGGGCCTATAAAATTTTACAAGCTCTCGTCGATAAAGCAGCGCAATAGTCTATACCACAACGTACAGAAATTAGGTTTATTATTATTACTAAGATACTTATATAAAGTTGCGATGTTTTTTGTATATCATTTTCAAACCATTTTCTTGTGCTGAGTTTTTTTTTATATAAGACTAGCTGTGCCCGCAACTTCGTTCGCGTGGAAAAAATTCTAAAATAAAAACCCTCATAGTTCCCGATCCCGTAGGATTTCCGGGATAAGAACTATCCTATGTCCTTTCTTGGGTCTCAAATTATATTTGTACCAAATTTTATCCAAATCGGTTCAGTGTTTTGGCCGTGAAAGCGTAACAGACAGACAGACAGAGTTACTTTCGCATTTATAATATTAGTATGGATTAGTATGGATAGCAAACAAGCAGATGGGTCTCCTGATGGAAAGAGTAAACCATCGCCTATAGACACGAAAAATGTTAATGGTGCATTGCTATCTTGTGGCGAGGTCTAATGCCACATGCATAAGTTTACCGGCTAACTTACCCTCCAAACCGGAACACGACAGTGACCAACACTGACGCTATTGCGGCCGGCAGGAATAGGTAAGGCGGTGGTACCAGACCCGGGCGAGACAATGCAGAACTCTACCACCTAGTAGTCACGATAGTAGTGACTCGTATAGCCAATCGGTCGCCTTTTACAACCTATCTGGCAGAACGGCAGTTGATCTATATTCATCAAAAGAGCCCGGAGCCAACACGGGGCAAAGTTTTTTTTTTTTTTTTTTTTTTTTATATATATATATATATATATATCATAAGATAGCAAACAAGCAGATGGGTCTCCTGATGGAAAGAGTCAACCATCGCCTATAGACACCAAAGATGTTAATGGTGCGTTGCTATCTTGTGGCGAGGTCTAATGCCACATGCATAAGTTTACCGCCTACCTTACCCTCCAAACCGGAACACGACAGCGACAAGCACTGACGCTATTGCGGCAGGAATAGGCAAGGCGGTGGTACCTGACCCGGGCGAGACAATGCAGAACTCTACCACCAAGTAGCCACGATGGTAGTGACTCGATAGCCATTCGGTCGCCTTTTACGACCTGCCTGGCAGAACGGCAGTTGGCCTATTCTACAAAGGAGGCCGGGACCAACACGGCGAGTTTTGTTAAGTTTGTAACGCTGAATCTATATATAATTGTTATATTTGATCAAAGAGTTCTATACTAATTTCAAATATCAAGGATCAACTTTCTAAACTTGGGCTCCTCGAAACAAGATTTGTATTCGGAAGCCACAAATACGACCAAGTCTACTCATTACGCGCTTAATTCAAGTGGCTACCTATAAGCCTTTAAAGAAATGCCTACATACTTAATCTGTTGACTAAGTCTAGTCAAAAAAATAATCTCAACATTCACTTTTGACGGGTCGACAATTTTATAGCTACTACAGCGCTATGAGAAGATCCGATGAAAGTAACTCACTAAGGCTTGCTTTTTTTTCAATTACAATTTTTAATCAATTACAATAATTATCAGAGATGGTATAAGGAGCATTCATTCCCAAAGTTTTTGTCCTCAAAATAATTTGGAATTCTATAATAACTTTTTATACATAACTGTGTTTTAATACATTTTTTAAATGTACTTATCGGTAAAAGGGTAAAAATATACAGTATACTTTTTGACCCTATAGCCCCGTTATATCGCAAATAGATAAATAATAATTAATAAATAAATATAACTTAGGACAAATTACAGGAAATTACCTAACTACAAAGTAAGCAAATTATTTTCTTGTGGTATGGGTGTCAGTTAATCACAATCTATATACATAAAAATCAATTGCTGTTCGTTAGTCTCGCTAAAATTCGAGAACGGCTGAACCGATATGGCTAATTTTGGTTTTGAATTAATTGTTGAAATCCAGGGAAGGTATAAACGGTGAGAAAATATAGAAAAAATATAAGAGTAGTTAAAAAGGCAGAACAAAGTTTGCCGGGACAGCTAGTAATATATAGAAATACATACATAAATACTCAAATATATATAATAAATACCCAAACCAAGAAATACAAACATTTATGCTCCTAGAGCTTGAACCTACGACGTTCCCTCAAGCTGTGTCTACACTCAACCTAGCTAGAGGATGTCCTACACTACGCTTGCCTAAGCGAGGACTCGACTCCAGAACACGATGACTACTATATACAGGGTTACCTTGAAAGATCTGGCCAAATTTTAAAATAAGGAACTAAATATTGAATTGAAAGTGCGTTTTAGTTATTATTGTAAATTATTACAAGATAATATAAAAATATTCATTTAAAAATATCCATCCATCCAATATAAATTTAATTAAATGCATGAATTGCATGCACAAAGTCTTATGAATGAGCTCTGGACTGCTGGCAGTGTGACACTTTACATTTACCTATAATTACGACTAACTATTAGATATGTAATCTGTTGCTCTAAGTACATTTTCCCCTATTACTTTTAATTTGGTTGAAGGCATTAAAATATTTAAGTTCGAAGTTTGCGTAATTGAAATTATATCCATGCGTTTCGTTTTTACTGTCGAATAGTACTAAATTTTGATTTTGTTTAAGTATTTTTTTTATTACATAAATCGAACATATTCTCAACAGCCTCTGAAAATTCGGCCGGACATTTAAAACTAACCCTGACATCCTTAAACAAAAAATATTTGCATACCTGTGATAATATTTCTGCAGGAACTTATATTTGCCTTTGACTGATTTGTTTGTGACCACCTTAGGATTAAGACGCAGTTCTACTCGCCGTTCCTCTTCAGTCATATTGCGCATGCGCTCAATCGCCAACATTTCTTTTTCAGCACTGTAATTAAAGGTAATAATAAGCTCAATGACATACTAACTTAGAGCTGCATCTGGTTTAGATGTTAGTTATTTCTTTTATATCATTAGATAGCAAACAAGCAGGTGGCTCTCCACGTGAAAAGAGAAACCCTCACCTATAGACAACCAAGATGTTAATGGTTTTTTTTTTTATAGTATAAGATAGCAAACAAGCAGATGGGCCTCCTGATGGAAAGAGTCAACCATCGCCTATAGACACCAAAGGTGTTAATGATACGTTGCTATCTTGTGGCGAGGTCCTATGCCACATGCGTAAGTTTGCCGGCCACCTTACCCTCCAAACCGGAACACGGCAGTGACAAGCACTGACGCTATTGCGGCAAGAATAGGTAAGGCGGTGGTACCAGACCCGAGCGAGACAACGCAGAACTCTACCACCTAGTAGCCACGATGGTAGTGACTCGCATAGACAATCGGTCGCCTTTTACAACATGCCTGGCAGAACGGCAGTTGGTCTATTCTTCAAAGGAGTCCGGATCCAACACGGGGAAAAATGGTACGTTGTTATCTGAGTGGCGAGGTCCTTATGCTACTTGCAAAGTTTATCGGTAACCTTACCCTTCAAACCGAAGCAAAACAATGACAACTACGCTGCGGACGCTAATGTCGCAGGAATAGGTAAGGCAATGGTACCATATACCGGGGCGTTTAGTTAAATAGTAGTTAAATAATAGTTTAATAATCTATAGTGCTTATTCTAAAAAAATAATAAAATTTAAGGAAATACACAAAATAAGCAAAATATTATGCTCCACATACAAATAACCGGCTGGTTCGAGCACCTCACCAAAAGATTCTATACAAGCAATTTGTATGGTAAAACAAAGTTTCCACCATCAGCTAGTAAACATAAATAATACTCACGCTTCCCGTTCCTCCTTATCACGTTTTATCCTCTTCATTTCACGCAACTTCCAAGCCTCATATTCAAGTTCGTCGTTTTCATCATCTGTACATACGTCATTTATATTGCCTTCTTTTTGGTCTGTCTGAAAAGAATTAACAGTAATTTTAAAAAATTAAACCAACTTTAAATACATTTATATTCATATCTCATTGAAATATACCTGATTTGAAATGAAATGAAATCAAGTAATTATTTCGATATGACTTTTAGCTCCCGAGAAATTCGTGGACAAATAAACAAACATATAAACATACATACACTTACGAAATTTAGTACACGTGCTTGAACACTTAAATATTACATACATACATGTCAAATTGATAACTTCCGTTTTTTGTCGGTTAAAGAGACATACTTATCAAAACTAATTAACTTGTCAGCCCCCGAGAGAAATCCTCAAGAAACTTTGTTATACTAAAGTAGTCTGTATTTTTAGTAGTGGAAAGTTGAAAACCAAATGGGAGTGCGACACTTAAGCGTCGTGTGGGTGCCAACTGAATTCCAGCAAGAATCGGTGCGGCGCTTAAGTATCGCATTGGATGTTGATGGGTTAAAGTAACTAGCGATCGCCCTCTGATCGAAACTCGACCGTTCGTTTTATGTTATTTCATAGGATTGCAAACAAGTTCTTCAGATTAAAAATCTAAAGAACTATCTGCTTGTTTGCTATGAATTTGTTCGAGATAACTATCATGTATAATCACCAAAGGTGATAATGGTGATTGGTGCATTACTATCCATGTGCGAGATTAAAAGGCCACATGCATAAGTTTACGAGCCATGGTACCACCGCTTTACTTTTTTCTATCTCTTCCTTGTTCCCGTTTGGAGAGTATGACAGCTGGTAAGCTTATGCATGTAGCATTACATTCTTGCCACACGATAACACAGCATTAACATCTTTGGTGTCTAGATCTAATTCTAAACTAATATTATAAAGAGGAAAGATTTATTTTTTTTTGTTTATGATTAAACTCAACCTATTTTAAAAAATCTTTCACCATTAGAAAGCTACATTATCCAGGAGTGACATGACATAGGCTACTTTTGTAACCGATTGAGCAAAGGGAAGTCATGATTTTTGGTCACGCGAACGAAGTACAAAGAAACAAACAACCAGATGGATCTCCTGATGGAAAGAGTCAACCATCGCCTATAGACACCAAAGATGTTAATAGTGCGTCCCTATCTAAGACCACCCCGTTGGTCAAGTGGTTAGCGAATCTAACTACGAATCGATGGGGCTCTGGTTCGATTCCCGACAGGGACAAACATTGGTGTGATATTTGTATATCTGGGTTTGGGTGTTTATTATGTATGTAACCATATTAATATATGTATTTCTATGTATTAGTATCGTTGACTAACACCCATAACACAAGCATATAATTTGCTTACTTTGGGGGGCTTCGGGTCAATTTGTGTAATTTGTCTAACAATTTTATTATTATTACTATTATTATCTTGTAGTGAGGTCTAATGCCACATGCATAAGTTTTCCCACTATCTTACTCTCTAAACCGGAACACGAGAGTGACAAGCACTGACACTATTGCGGCAGGAATAGGTAAGGCGGTAGTACCAGTCCCGGGCGAAACAATGCATAACTCTACCAACTAGTTCTATTTCCGTTGCGATTATATTACAACAAAAAATGTCTCTTTCAATAGATTTTATACATGGTAGAAGATAAAAATATTTATAAACGAATAACCAATATAAAAATATTACAACTTATACTATTTCCACCTCTTTATTTTCTCGATGACAGATCGACGTCCATGTATTTTTATGTTGTTTACGTTAAAATGTCTACAATGTACTTCATAGACGGGTAGTGATGTGCTACACATAATGATTACTATAGGAACTACATCGATAAACGTAACACGATAACAGACCCGTTTTTTTTACAAAATGTAAGAAACTAAACTACTGCTGGACACTTTTGTATAAATTTATGAAAAAATTATATTATATGTAAGTATAATATTATATTTCATTACAAGATGTTACTATAAATTCTTGATTGATAATGCCTACTTCTTTAAAATTTTCGGAGCTGTTGTAAAATAAGTAGGTATAGGTAGGTACTCGACAATGAAATGAAATAATTATAATGACATAATCTTTATTTACTTGTTTTAATCAAAATCTGATGAATCGTCACTTTCACTCGATGAGTTCTCCCCAACATTTATTATAAGTTCCTGTTCTTGTATATGAATGCCACATGAATTTCCCAATCCGACGCTATAATGTTTTGGGTTCTTTTCACAACTTTTTCCCAGTTTTCGGCAGTTACTTCCGCACAAGCATTTTTTAATAAATTTAACATCTTGTTTGTCGTAAAAGAGGGACGAGTATGGTTTCGAGCAGCGTGTCCTTTGATTTGTGCCCAAATTACTTCTATAGAATTGTACTGGCAATGATACGGCGGAAGTCGAAGAACCCAATGACCACATTCGGCAGCTATTTCGTCGATAACATGTCATTTAGAGGCTTTTTTCGATTTTAAAATATTCACTAATTGCACTTTTAATAAAGTACTATCCACATTTTCGCCACGACGTTGAAGCCAGTCAATTATCTCTTGTTTTTTATTGGCCTGCATCGGCATTTTATCAATTTGTCTGGAGTGATATGCAGCATTGCCCATAATAATTATGGACAGTTCTTCCAGAGATTGCACCATAGAAAAAAGGTTTATAGGAAGGTTTATAGAAATAAACCATCCTTCGTGAATCTCCGCGTTCATTTCTTCGTGATAGTCCACTGTTTTCTTGGATTGAAAGGCCAGTAAAGCATCTGAAACGAATCTACATATAGACCCAGCATGGCATATGATAAGGTGTTCACCTTTTTCCATTGGCACTGAACTAGTGGAAGTGGTGGTGTCGTCAGTCCAGTTCTTAGATAGTGTGTGGTTTGCATTTAACCAAGTCTCGTCAGTAAAAATAACATTTGACCAATCTGATATATTTTTGGCTTCATTCAAAATTAGCCATAGCAATATTGTGACGCTCCATTAATATTTTACGTTTTTCCGATTTTTTATTATATATTTTTTCAAAACCAAGCTTAATGACGATTTTTGGCCATGAAACAAACCACATTCACGTAAAGAAACAACAAGTTTTTAAGTGTTGGAATTTCTTTGCGCAAGTAATAGTCATATATATGACGGCTAATAGCATCAGCGTCGAAGTTGTCAACCGACGTCACACGTGTCACACAACGTGGTTGGCGTTTTTTCATCGGCGTACGAAGCTTATTTTCCTGCATGCCGCTTGTACCGTAAGCTTCGGTAGTAAATTTTGAAACAGTAGGTCCACTTATTCTTATGCGGCCGCAACACGCTCTTGCACTTGCGACAGTAGTAAAAGTGGGCCACCATTTTTATACTCTGCTTCAAAGTAATTATGAATCTCAATCACCAGTTTTCTCGCCTGCCTTTTTAGAATAGATCCTTTCGGCAATTTGATATTTGACAGATTGCTGCCCAATCAACACGGAAGAACACAAAATACACAACGTAACGTATGGATAATGTGAAAAAACTCAGGGAACAGAAATGTAGTGACTAGCACAACCGTGTTGTTGCAAATGGCGCAGGGCCATTGAGTGTTCCCACCTCAAAAAAATATATTTAAATTGTTTTTGTTATATTTGTCTTTGTCCAAAATTTAATAAATATATGCGATCGATATCATTACTATTTGGCCACAACACTACACTTTAAGATTAGAACTGTCATCGAGAAAATAAAGAAATGGTAATAGTATAGTGGCCCAAATCGTAGGATAATTTTGCGGTCGCCAGTTCGTTTTCAGTATGCAAATATTATCCGTAACTTAAAAACATGATTTCGTTCGCTTGGGTTTTTTTTTTCTCAGTTTTAACTTCTTTTTAGACACGCCTTTTTAACTAATGGGGTCAGTATTAGAAGCCGTGCAGCTCATTTTGGGATATATTTTTCCGAAGTACAAATCGAATAGAGCAAACTCTGTCGGACTGAAGATTGAATTATACATATCTGAAGTATTCTGTCTTTGCTATCACTTTTCAGTTACAACGTATTGATGCAAATAATCTAGAAAAGTGAAGAGTGAGAACACTGGAAAAATTTAGAAATAAAAGAAAGAGATAGCTGCTTATAACGATAAACAATAGCCGCCGATACCCAAACAGCTACGCCATAATTGACCTTCATGCATAAAGCATAAGGGTAGAAAATAGCGTATACTATGACTTGTTTACATTAAGGCTGTTTATGGGTTATTTTCGGAATTTTCAGGAATATGGTCGAACTTTACCTTGCTTATAAATAAGGATGTATTGGCAAATAGCAAGTGAATTTTATAGAGCGATTCGGAAGCGACAGTTCGGACGATCAGTGTGAGGTTGTGAAGCCATATAGTACAGTGAAAAGTCATACGGAAAGTGTGTTAGTTTAGTGATTCGGTTTATTCAGTAAGTTGAAGTGTAATATAGTGACTGTGTTATTTTATTAGTGTTCATTAGTATGTATTGCAATTTGTGGTGTATTGTGCATTTGAGTTGTAAATACACGGTTTTAATGTAAATGGTATTTTATTGCACAATACGAACACTAAATTCGTAACAGTATTAAAAAAGTCTACCTGTGTGTTTCTCTGTTCTGAGCGTATCGTCTCCTCCACTAGTTTCAATGCTTCTCTCCTTCGCTCTTCTTTCTCCTTTCTAGCTTCAGACTCTTCTTTCTTTTGTAGTTTCAACTTTCGCTCTCTTTCTGCTACCGTCATTCTTTCTGATGCTCTAACAAACACTGGTTTTACCCTGGGCCCTTAAAAAAGAAATTCGTGAGTTTGAATTAAGTAATATTAACTGTGGTCTAGTGCTCCGGTGTCGGAGTTGACTATATAACGTCCTGGATCCTATTTCCGGGTCAGGCAATTCAAAAAATGTGTTTTTTCATTTTTCTGATAAAAACAATGTTGCCCTGGATTGGATAAATGATTATGATTATGGAAAAATTGTCCGGTTGGCGATAAGCTTGCCACCAATCACATTGTGGGACTAATGACAAATTGCACTAACATTGTCGTAGCTTCGGACAATCTTAAATAGTATACTGTCACTTTTTGTCTTAAATGAAAAGAATGTTTTTTGTAGAACTTTAACACCTAGTAAATATAAAAGGATAATGTATATTTACCTGTATCTTCCTCACTGTCTGTGTATTCTGTGTCTGAAGATCCACTTTCCTCCTTTTCACCACCCAACATTTCCTCATCATCATCACGCCCAAGTACCTCTTTCTCTGCTTCCCTGAAATGTATCATGTTCAGAATTCAATAAAATAACAAGGAATAAACAGTCTGTAATGGCTCTTCTCTCTCCACTAACTATTAAAGTGAATTGAAATAATACTTTTTTTCTGCAACTATTCATTTGCATTGCAGCATTTATGAGATAGGATAATATATCTAAATATCAGTGATAGGGAGTAAGAGTTTTATTCGTTTAAGCTATACTCCTCGAGCGAGCAGTTCTGAACGCACAGATACTATACTCATTCATGAGATATTTGTCCGTCTAACTAGCGTGCTCCTACTCCGAGTAAGAGCGAACAGCAGTCTTGTTAAGATACTCTATTTAGGATACTCGTTTGGGGCGCTCAGTCAACGAGTCGAGTGGTAGTGAAAATTCGTCAGCCGGAGGTTTAAAGGTGCAATCAAATTATTTATATTATTAATTAATTAAAAACAATTTTACGTACAAAATAGAAAAAAGAATGAGCAATTTTTTGGCACTTATTACAATTAAAATAAGTCCTCACAATTAGAGATAATCGGGAATTAAATTTTAATTTTTTAATTACGATTAATTAATTAATTATTAATTATAGCAGTGGAGCAATTGTATATATCGAAAGAGCAATTCATGAGCAATTTTTTGGCATTTAGTTTTTGAAAAAAAATTAATATTCGGCGCCAAATTGGTTACGGTTTTCTTTCTGTACACAATATACATAAGGGCTACTTACCAGGGCTACCTAAAATCATTTCTAAATTAGTGTAGATAAAGTAGTGTACGCTGTATAATGGTTAACGCAGAGAGACAAATTTTTGTCAAATGGTGGGAGGAGTATCTTGGCTATCCTCGGAGAGTGAATCGCTCCTTTTACGAGTAAGTTCTAAACGAGTCTTCTGACAATACTCTTCAGTCAGTTACTCGGAGTAGGAGAAATATACTAAAGAGCAAGTCTATTTCGCTCCGACTCGGAGTTAGATCTATGTATACTACTACTATAGAGTATTTGGAAATCTATACTCTCGTGCACGATACTCTTTTGACGAGTAACTCTCAATAAGAGCGGTCAGTTTTCGAAAATGGGCGGCTCTTAAGGAGTACTCCCTATCCCTGCTAAATATTAATAATGGCAAAAAATAATTAAAATGGCAAAAACTTTTACCACATTTTAAGAAATGAATCGAAACTCTCGAAATGATGAGTATGAAATTAGGCACAGTTAACATTTATATGGAGACTAGCTGTGCCCGCAACTTCGTCTGCATGGAAACATTTCTTAAACAAAAGTAGCCTGTTACCAGTTTTACCCGCGCAGTTCCCGTTCCCATGGGATTTCTGAGATAAAAACTATCTTATGCCCTTTCTCAGGTCTCAAACTATCTTTATACAAAACTTCATCAGCATCGGTCCAGTGGTTTAGGTGTGAAGAAGAGACAAACAGACAGAGTTACTTTCGCATTTATAATATTAGTATGGATAAAGTGCAGAACGCCTATATTTTTAAATTATATCCATTAAAAACACAAACATTTCAACTTGCCATGCGGATAGCTATGAATCTTTAATATATTTATTGTCCATAGGCAATGGTTATCTCTTTCAATTAGGAGTCGTTTGCTTGTACAGTAAACCAGCAGATGGCTCACCTGATAGAAGTAAAACGTAATAGAAGTTACATATTTCCTGTCACAAAATAATGTACGTAGGTACATTGGATTCTCACTTCTCAGTAAGACCGAAACATTATTTTTATATAAACAATTATATTGTAGGTGAGTGGCAATCGTCTTTATTTACGACAGGGAAGTATAATTACTCTAATCACTAATATAACAAAGCCTAAAACTTTATTCATTTGTTTATTTGAATGTGCTAATCTCTATATAAGCTAGTTTGTGAATCATCTATACATATAATAAAAATCGTAGGAAAGTCAAAACTGTACATCGAATTTTTTTTTTAAAGAATACTTGGAGTGTGATCTACAATCGATATTGAAGCTAAAAATATAGTTTTTAGAATTTTTTTCTGTTTGTCTGTATATATGTCCTGGGTAAACTCAAAAAGTACTCCATGGATTTATTTCAAATTTTGCATGAATATTACTAACAGGTCGGATCAACATATAGGCTATATATTATCACGCTATCACCGACGGGGGAGGAGCTGCGCGAGTAAACGAAGTCCACGCGGACGAAGTCGCGGGCTAGTTAAATTAATAAAAATAAACATTGCACACACTACATGCATTTGACATAATATTATATAATTCACGCATATATACTATTTTATTTATGGTGGAAGTCTGTTACCAAACTTAGAAGAGATTTTAATATAGTCTATGAGCAAACAACAGTCGAATTTCAACCATCGAACAATCGCTAGTATAAATAAATATGTATTGTATTAATCTAAGTACAAAGGGAGCAAATTATTTGCTAGTGATATGGATGTTAAACCACAATACTAATACATAGAAATACATGGGTGTTGAAATATTTTTAATACACACCTTAACCCAGAAAACCAATTTTTGTCCCTATCGGGAATTAACCCACACCACATCAATTGCAGTGATGACTGATGGTCGCTAACCACTTGATCAAGGAGCAGGTCTAAATATTTGTCTGTACATAGTATTAAATATTACATTGTGAAAATTACAGGCATTTAATTTTTACACACTTTTGACAAGTCAACATCTATACATATAATAAAATCGTAGGAAAGTCAAAACTGTATATTGAATATTTTTTTAAAAGAATACTTGGGGTGTGATCTACAATCGATATCGAAGCCAAAAATATAGTTTTTAGAATTTTTGTCTGTTTGTATGTCCGGGGTAAACTCAAAAAGTACTGCATGGATTTACTTCAAATTTTGCACGAATATTACTAACAGGTCGGGTCAACATATAGGCTACATATTATCACGCTATCACCTACGCGGGAGGAGCTGTGTGAAGTCCGCGCGGACGAAGTAGCAGGCAACAGCTAGTTTTTAATAATTACTACTAAATCAGAACCTGGCCTCACACTAAAATATTTATTTGTTCCACATCCTACACCTTGATAAAATACATGCTGTGTTCAATGTTATATAGATAATGTTAATATATTTAAAAATTAGTCGGACAAATCAGATATGGGCATGTCAATCAATGCTCTTTCTGTTCATTATTTAATAATGATACATATTATGTAAAGAAATTGGTTTGCTTTATTCTAATCAGACTTGAATTATTACCTAGCTGCAAGCTTTGCTTTAACAGCTTGTCGACGTCGCTCGATTTCCTCTTCATCGAGTTCATCCTCACTTTCAGAACTGTGCTTAGCTTCGTCTGAACTCGACTCTGATTCAGCTTCTGGTTCTGCATCAATTATTTCAGGTTTGTGTTCAGCTCGCCGGGGTGGTGAATGAGCCGCAATTCGGAGCCGCCGTAAACGAGGGTCATCAACCTGATAACAAAAACAAAGTTATAACATCATTACGTTTTTTCCAGCAAGGGGAGGGTAAAACATAGATATTGCTATTAGGGTCTTCACAAGTTTTTCTTTCAGTGACCTTACCCTCCAAATTAATAACCTGACAGCAGCAAGAGGTTTTCCATGAGTCTCTCTCTTCGTTTCCATAAGCCATCTCTGCAAATTTTAGTATAAGTCTAGAAATGGCCTAGCTTGTCATCGAAACTCCTTTAAAAACTTTGACAACTAAACACGACTGACTTCTGACGTCATCACTGAGTTTAAGTTAACCGCTCGACCCCCGAGAGAAATCAAAATCAAAATTCAGAAATAATTACTAGGCAAGGCGCGTTCGCGCATCTTCAACGGTCATGACGTCACGTCGGCGCGATGTATTAAAAGTTTTATTACTTTAAAATGAATCAATATTTTATTATTCTGTAAACGAGCATTTACTATTTAATATATCTATTATCTATTAGGCGTTAAAATAAAGTAATATTGTGATAATTTACTTGAAAAAACG
Organism: Apodemia mormo; assembly: GCA_036924255.1. Taxonomy (NCBI): domain Eukaryota; kingdom Metazoa; phylum Arthropoda; class Insecta; order Lepidoptera; family Riodinidae; genus Apodemia; species Apodemia mormo. The sequence goes on along the minus strand of JAUPFN010000014.1, from coordinate 15,026,074 downwards.
TACTACTTAATATTGTTATAATTTACTTGAAAAAACGGTGACATGATAATCGACTTTTACCGGTCCTTTTTTTTGTTACTATGATTTATTTCTTATAACTAAATATCTAAATACAATAATTATAAGCTAAATAAACCTTTTATCAACCATTTTTAACAAAAAAACACAGTAATTACACAAGACACTAAAGTGGCGTTTGGCGCGCCCGGTTGGCAATAGGCTGGCCACCTATCACATTGTGGGACCAAGTATCTTCGGCTAATCGTGGGTGCACTTGTTGTACTTCTGCCTACCCTTTCGGGGATACGGGCGTGAAGATACTTACTTACTTATAATAATCCTAATTAATTAATTAATAATAATATATAATAATCGTTTATTTCATAACTTAAATATCTAATTACATTTTGAGCTGTGGCTGGGGCACTCCTTTTAAGCATGAAATGCCTGTATTAGGAGAGCTCTTCAAAACATAACACATATTATAGATAAAAATTAAGAATGACATCTATTGCATAATTGACTTTAGTATTTATTGTTTTGACTAATGTTGAGTATTACGTGATCTTTTATTGTGTACGGATATAAGTATGTTGGAATGGTCAGAGAATAAAGGCTATTTTTATTTATTTTATTTATTTATAGTACATTTTTTAGCATATTTAATGCAAATGTAAATTACTGTTAAGAGGTATCTGCGTTTTTCATAAGGCTTCTACTTATAGCTACTAGCTGCTGCTACTACTATAACTTCTACTAATAGTTTACCTAGTATGGGATAGTTAGTATACTGCCTAGTATAAGATTACTGTTACTACCAATCATTACATTAATTTTACACTAGGCAAACCATGCAACTTCGGTCAAAACTTGAGACTTTTGTTTTTCAAAGATATGGCTTATTTAAAACATACCAGACATGTATTTTCATTTTTAAGTTCTCTGCTCAGTTTATTTTGCAAACATTTTGTATTTTTGGGTTTCATAGTTAGTTATTCTAGTCAATCTGTGTATTATTAAAAGTAAGTGACCATAAACTTCAGTGAGAGTGCAATGCTGTAATATTTCAGACACAGCATATTAGTTAATACGTTTTCTTTAAAAATAGCCTACATAAATTAAAAAGATATGTATCGATCCTAAATTAAATATTTTTAAGGATGTGTTATTTCAAAAAAAAGTTGTGCATGTGACTTTTTAAATATCAGTTATAAAACTGTTACTTAAGAAGTTGTTCAAGTCCAGACATACTTTTGCACTTCATACTCATTATATAGGTATTTATTAGTTATAAGTTACAAATAATTGTATGGTATAGAACTTGATTTAAATTAATATTATAATCGACATCAAATTAAAGCCAATATAAAAACAAAACAACCGAATTATTTGTAGTAATAAGAAGATATTATGAGAATCGATATGTAATAGTCTAATCGATTTTGATTCGTTAAATACGACTAGCAACATTGGTAAATGAAGATATTGTAGTTTATTTAATACAATATGGTTTAGACTAATTAATAATATGATATATATCAATTTATGTCCTTTAAAATAACAATAAAAAATTAAGGAGGTTTATGCGGATTTTGCACACTTCTTCACAATATTACAATAATTACAGTACAAACAGTTACAATAATTAGCCTAAAAATATTCAGTACTTTAACGCTGCACACAATTACAATAAAACTGTAGGTATTTTATGGTTTACATATTTTCTGTGCATTACATTTCTTGGGTCTGGGCGTTGAGTAGGATAAAATACAGATTGCTCCTGTTGATAGCGCATTAAATTTAAATTACTTTATTTAATTTAATTTTTTTACTTATTTACCTAAGGTTTATAAGTTATAAGTATCAAGTGACTAAGTCCTTTATTAATATTAATTAGTTTTTTTATATGATAAGATAGGTAAGGCAGTGGTACTAGACCCGGGCAAAACAATGCAGAACTCTACCACCTAGTAGCCACAATAGTAGTAACACTCGCCGTGTTGGTCCCGGCCTCCTTTGTAGAATAGGCCAACTGCCGTTCTGCCAGGCAGGTCGTAAAAGGCGACCGATTGGCTATCGAGTCACTACCATCGTGGCTACTAGGTGGTAGAGTTCTGCATTGTCTCGCCCGGGTCTGGTACCACCGCCTTACCTATTCCTGCCGCAATAGCGTCAGCGCTTGTCGCTGTCGTGTTCCGGTTTGGAGGGTAAGGTAGCCGGTAAACTTATGCATGTGGCATTAGACCTCGCCACAAGATAGCAACGCACCATTAACATCTTTGGTGTCTATAGGCGATGGTTGACTCTTTCCATCAGGAGACCCATCTGCTTGTTTGCTATCTTATAATATAAAAAAAAAAAAAAAAAAATAGTGTATCATATAGCCGATCGGTCGTCTTTTACGACCTGTCTGGCAGAATGGCAGTTGGCCTATTCTTCAAAGGCGCCCGGGAAAAGTAGTTAACCTACCTCATTTTCAGAATCACTGTGTTGTTCCTCCTTTCTGCTGAGCACTTGAACAATTTGGTGTTTTCGCTCGGGTCTTTGCTGTTCTATGAAATCCTCAGTATCTGATTCTTCTGATGAAGAAACTCCTTGTGCATAGTCAGGTTTCTTGCCAGAGATATATCTTTGGACTTTAACTTTCTGCATAGAAATTTCACCTGAAAATATAGTTTAGCGATGAAACATTTTTTTTATTAAATTCTATCAAATCATGATCAAATATTCGGTGAAATTGAATTTACAAAGCTTTTGGTTTTTTTATAGGGTAAAGTACCCAAATGTCGACCCCCTAACGAAAAACGCAACTTTCAGACCTTACTAGGCTTAAACTGTTATTGTTAAATCATATCAAATTGCTTTTTCGTATTAAACTTTTAAATTTTACAGTATTGATGATTTGAATTGACTTCAATAACGAAATACAAATATATGAGCATTTTAAGTTTCAAAGGGTCTATTTCCCTATTTTTGGCCAGTGTTTCCCTAATTTCGGCCTCCTTTTGCCCTAATATCGGCCACCAGTAAAGGATGTTTTAAATTGAAAAAAAGGCAATAAATCTGCATAAAACTTTAATTAAATTTAAATCAAATATCTATACATATAATAAAATCGTAGGAAAGTCAAAACCGTACATTGAATATTTTTTTAAAGAAATACTTGGGGCGTGATCTACAATCAATATAGAAGCCAAAAATATAGTTTTTAGAATTTTTGTCTGTTTGTCTGTATGTATGTCCGGGGTAAACTCAAAAAGTACTGCATGGACTTATTTCAAATGGATTATGCATAAATATTACTAACAGGTCGGGTCAACATATAGGTTACATATTATCATGCTATCACCTAAGGGGGAGGAGCTATGTGGAGTAAAAGAAAGTCTGTGCGGACAAAGTCGTGGGCAACAGCTAGTTTTTAACAAACATAATACCTATGTACTTCATTTTGATCATTAAAGACAATAAAAATCTTCTGCCAGTCTATATCTATACTAATAAAATAAAGAGGGAATATTTTATTTTTTGTTTGTTTGTTACGATTAAACTTCAAACCTACTCTACCGATTTTAAAATTCTTACACTTTTAAAAAAGTACTCTATCCAGGAGTAACATAGGCTATGTTTTTATTCGACTGCGCAAAAGAAAGTTATGGTTTTGAGTCATGCGAACATTTCAACAAAAAAGAATTAACTAGTTTTGTTCATAGGATAGCCCAGAAATACGAATATCTGTGCTCATCACACAAATATTTGTCCCTGCCGGGAATCGAAGGTTTGTTAACCACTCGACCAACGGGGCGGTCAATTTGACGCATTGAATTAATATATTAAACAAAAATACAAATAGAGACATTATTTTATAATCAATTTTTTATCATGTGTATATATGGAATATTTAAAGGGGGCCAACATTACGTTGTTTGAATTCCCTTATGTCGGCCATGATTTAAAATGATTATTATTTCAATATACGTAATAGACAAAGGCGGCCGGACTTTGGTCATTAAAATAATGGATTCAAAACACTCTTAAAAAACAAATTATTGAACAAAAATATAACTGTACCTTGTAATTCTGTAGAGTTCTAAATTTGTATCTTTCAGCTTAATGTTGGGCGGGGGCCGACTATAGGATTTTTTATCAAGAAGAGTGCCCTAATCTCGACCGCTGTTATTTCTTAATAACAAATGGATATATTTAACAACATTGCAAGACATAATAATCTATGCCCTTTTATTTTTCTGCAGAAGAGAAATAAAAGCTATTGGGAGATTTTTATGATCAATCTCCGTTCATGGGCTCCTCTAATGTTTTTAGCCAAATCGGAGACAATACAGCTCTGTGTTATAACAAATTGGTTAAATCGTGTGTTAATACACAGTTCTATGAGTAAAGTTGTGATTCGCAACACAAATTTAAACCTAAATGGAATTTAATCTTTATTATCACCATAAATATGTTAGGTGGCCGACATTAGGCGATGGCCGACTTTAGGGCAATTTACCCTATGTAAGATAGCAAACAAGCAGATGGCTCCCCTGATGGAAAGGAAACCATCACCTGTATACACCAAAGATATTAATGATGCATTGCTATCCATGTGGCAGAATGGCAATGCCACTCCAACCAGAACATAACAAGCACTATTTATTTAGGAAAACTAAAAAAGACAAAATTGGAGAATATTAGCAGAATTAGCAAGAAATTAATCTATCTTCTGGAAGATGTGTATTCTAGTCATTTGTTAAAGCCATTTTAGGACATTTTTGTAAGCTTTACCTTCTCTCCACAATCATAATGACTTTCTAGCTCACACCTTAAAAGTTCAATACTTCCGTATTTCGGGGTTATGTTTAACTACATCAGAACCCAGAAAGCCTCATTATCTATCTATCTATCCAAAAGTCAAGTGGAATTAACAGCATTCCATAAATTATGATAAAAGTGGCTCTGGAGTTGGAACTGGTGGTAACATAACTGTTCCACCCCTTTTATAAATTAGGCATTGTATAGAAAACCTGAAAAATAGCTTAAATGCACCCAATGCCTAAAAAGCCGTTCACTCTGATCCCTTATCTACTAGACCATAGCTCTCCTAGTGCTCTAAACAAAAATTATGATTTTTGTTTAATGATTATGACATGATATTTGTATTTTATAAATTGTATACAGCAACATTGTCATATCATGTATATACATACATTAATATATTCACACAGAATAGAGAACCTCACACATAACCCAATCTGCTTATGGCATGTTACTATTAGTCTTCCCTGGTAATTAAATAGCAAATAATTCCACAGTCATATTGTATTTCAATTTATCTATTTACATTAACCTTTTATCTGTCATTTTTACAAGAGTATAAATATCAGGATATTCAAAAGCTACTATGCGTTCCAACTGAGAATAGGACTGTCAGGATGACATATTGCGCCGCATTTTGCAAAAACTTCATATGTGATGAGTAAGGTGTGCAAAAAAATTCTAACAAAAAATACTTGTTCTAATGATAATATGCAGTTTCCTAAATAAATAGTTTGTTTAAGTAATTTTTTAAATAAAAGGTGTGCAAAAAAATTCTAATAAAAAATACTTGTTCTGATGATAATATGCAGTTTCCTAAATAAATAGTTTGTTTAAGTAATTTTTTAAATAAAATTCTGTTATAGATTGTAGTCAGATTGTGAGCCGTAGCGGCCGAGGCTTGTCGCCACAGGCGACCAAACAGCCGAAGCTGCAAAGGCGAACATAGCAGGCAGGGGCTGCCTCCTTCTGCACCTTCGCGATTTCTAAAAACACTTTAGGGGGTAGGGCAAACAAGTCGGTGTGATCTGATTCAGATTTGTCATCAATTTAGCTAGATTATTTAAACATCTATTCTCACACTAGCTGTTGCCCGTGACTTCGTCCACACGGACTTCGTTTACTCCTCCCTGATAGGTAATAGTGTGATAATATGTAGCCTATATGTTGACCTGACCTGTTAGTAATATTCATGCAAAATTTGAAGTAAATCCATGCAGTACTTTTTGAGTTTACCCCGGACATACACTGACTTTCCTACGATTTTATTATATGTATAATATAATATGATTATAAATTTTCTTTTTCTGAAAAATTATGAATTTCCACAATTTGAAATTTAGTGAATAGAATTTATAAGTAAAGATAGAATAAAACTATCTACAAAAAAAATTAGCACTAACCATGTGGGTCACTAAATGCTTACTCAACCTGGTGGGCTCCTTTTCTGTTAGAAACAATACACCTCCCGAACAGGGTGGCCTTGTCCGTTAGCCAGTTGACCTTGCATCTCTCAACCCACAATATAACCCCAAAAATCTCTAAAATTTATTGTTTTTGGGCACTACATCAGATATATAGTTATTAAAAAAATAGAACGGGTGGTTTCCGCGACCCCCCCTTTTTAGGGTGGTCTAGTCCCCTCCCCATCCCCCCGTCCACCCCCCAACACCCCGAAATTCGTGGGTCGCTAAAGTACAGTTTATAGCCTGAACAGCTACACTGATGTTTTTTACTAATTTTTTATTGACGAAAATAATATTATTAAAACCTTATTTGTTCTTCAATAAATCAGCAATATTTTTTGGACAAATACTTTTTGTTGACATTACTAATTTCACAATTGTGGTATAAAGTTGACAACAAGGGCGATCCTATTCTTATTTAGAACGCATAGTACATTAAAAAAAATTACAGTCTGAACTTTCGGATCCTGCTTCTGGTCATCCCTAAAATAAAGCTATTGTTATTAGTTAAGTATATGTTGTTAACAGAAAAACCGTCTCACCTTTTTCATTTCTAACAGGTACTGCACCAGCTGTACTCTGTATGCCAATAGGTTGAGCTGGCAAAGTATTCATTTTGTTTATTTTAAAGACACCACTGACCAAATTATGACTTGATCTCGTCCTTTGTTTCTTGAATTGAAAACTTCCACTTTTAGCATCTACCTGAGATAGTGAGATATGTGAATTGTGAACTTAGATTTATAATTATTTATGCTAACTTTCAATTACATATTTATAAAAAGTATTAATAAATTTACACAAACTTAGATTTTCTTTATCAATAAAATAAACAATAAATAAAATTCTATTTTTTTATCTCCGAGCCCATAGACTACAGCCATAGACTATTAGAAGAATTAGAAGAGCATACCAAAGAGTATACAATACTACGTAAGGAGTATACAATACTAGACGAAAGGTTTTGCTTTGCTGTCAGTTTTGCCCAACTTATATACGATACCTAACTGGAATTATTGCGAAGCAATATTTGAAAAATAAAAATGTACTTTATTTCGATACTCATAAATTTGGCATTTGTTTCTTACTTAACAGAGGGGAAAACGTTCTGAGCAAGACAATGACAAGAGTGGATGTTGTCCCTTTCTTGCAATTGCCAGTGTGAATAAAACGATCTGATGGTAGATTTTTATATATTCGGTAATCGTTGAATCCCTTTTATTCATACACGTCGATAAATACATTTGCATGAAATGTATTGTAATTAACACAGTGAGTTCTAAAATGTGCTTATATTAATTATTACGTAATTACTTATGCAATGCAAAAACTGTTTCTCAAATTGATAGAATTACTTAGTAGTAATTTGTAAACTACGCATAGCCACACTTATATAACATGGCGATTGGCGCTTTATTTATTAGAAAGAGACACACTCCACCCATGTCACGGTACTCTTCGGAACGATTTTGAAGCGCGTGTGAACATTCCGGGTAGAATGTAACTTCTTTGGTTATGCCACAATCACGGCTATGACTGATGGATAACCTAACCATCAGTACCATCTAATGGGGTGACTGACGCTACATGACGATGTGTGACGTAGATATTCACCTCTGCTAAAGGAAACTTTACTTAGAGATATTCATGTCATGCACCATCAGTCACGACTTTTGAGTTATAGTCTAAGAGCTAGTGAACCATCAGACTAAGCCGTTTCCTACAAAGCTAGGATTTATAGTGTTTTATCATCCGTCAATTAATATAATGCTGAATTATAAACTGCTCCCACAGAGCTACAATTTTAATGTTATAATTTACATCATATGTTTAAATTTATACACACACACAAGTGACAATAAACAAGTCATATATTCTGGATTTTTAAGAAATATCTAATGGACATCACGATATGGCCAGTCGTATAGCCACGATAAAATCGTGAATATAAAAAAAGCAGTAATAATTTTTAGTTGTAGGTGGCGGTAGAGCAAGCAATATATATCACTACATAGTATAAAACAAAGTCGCTTTCTCTATCTGTCCCTGTGTCCCTATGTCCATATGTATGATTAAATGTTTAAAACTACGCAAAGGACTATGATGCGGTTTTTTCAATAGATAGAGTGATTACAGAGGAAAGTTTATATGTATAATAAAATTCAATGTATTTTTTTTTAAAGAAGAGGGGGCAAACGAGCAGGAGGTGCACCTGATGGTAAGTGATCACCGCCACCCATGGACATCCACAATACCAGAGGTCTTGCAGTTGCGTTGCCGGCCTTTTAAGAATGAGTAAGCTCTTTTCTTGAAGGCCCCCAAGTCGTATCCGTTTGGAAACACCCCTGCCGGTAATTGGTTCCACAACGAAGTAGTGCGAGGCAAAAAGTGTCGAGAGAAATGCACAGTTGTGGATTTCCAGACATTGAGATTGTGAGGATGGAATTTCAAATTTTGACGCGATGTCCGATGATGGAATTCGGCGGCAGGAATTAATCCAAATAACTCGTCGGAACACTCCCCATGAAAGATACGATAGAAGACACAGAGTGAACCAACATCTCTGCGCAATGCCAAAGAGTCGAGTCGTTTCGAAATAGCCAGGTCGTCAACGATTCGAACCGCTCTACGCTGAATGCGATCAAGAGGAAGGAGCTGGTACTGAGGAGCTCCGGCCCAGAGATGAGAACAGTACTTCATGTGGGGCCGAATTTAAGCCTTATAAAGTTGAAGGCGATGGGCCGGCAAGAAGTACCGTCTCGCTCTGCTGAGCACACCGAGCTTTTTGGAGGCTAGTATAGCCTTCCCTTGTGGAAAAATTTCTCGGATAAAAGTAGGTAAATAACTTACAAAGTGAAAGTAACAGTTTATGAATGTTTATTTTTATTTAAAAAGTCGAAAAAAGTCTTACAAAGTCGGAAAAACTCTGAATTTGATATAAAAATTCGGAGTAATTCCAAAATTTCGGACTCTTCCAGAAGAGTTATTCAGTGTTAATAAATCTTTCTGCCGTGCAACGTTTATGGGTACTAAAAGAAATATATTAAAAGTTATTAATACTACGAAAGTGTAATAAAGGGGAAAAAATATAACTAATACTTCCCCGGTTTTCCGTTTAAGAATTTGAAACATTCTTCTTTGTTTAAAAAAAGGTTACCGTTACTGTCGATCAATATTATAAACTTTGTTTCTTCAATTTTTGATAATTATTATTAAAATCTATTATATCACAACGTTATTTGCCAATTTTTATTTTATTGTACTTTTATTACATAAATATATTTATAAATTAAGTAAAAATTAAAACAGCTGATCTAATTAGCTTTTGACAGGTTGAGTCAGTGTTGCCAGAGAAAAAGTCAATCTTTCGTCCTTAAGAGCATGTGTCAGAGGCCTAGTAGCATATCAAAGCAGTCAAGAATAACGACGTTAATAAGTCGGCGATTGCTAAACATCTACAGCTGTAGTCGGGCCGTAATCACTGGATGGAATTTCATAGGCCACGCGTATTTTCGACAGAACGCCATATTACATTCCACGGCTAGTGAAAGAAGCCATTGAAATCAAAAAACATCCAAATTTCAACCGGGAAGACGCACGTAGTACGTCCTTGATAAGTTTTCTTGGCACGTATTGATTTTTGAAAAGCTGTATATTTTGGAAACGATGATCGATTTGACCTTTCAAATGGCATTCAACTCAATTTAAATATTGCTTTAGCTAAAAATCGGTAGGTTCAAAAATTTCGAAGCAATGTCAAAAAAACATTTTCGTCTATGATAGATCCCAAACAAATTTACCGATTTTTATCCAATTAACGGTACTTGGCGCAGTTTTTAAAGGAGAAACGATGATAAGATTTTGAAGTCAATCGGTATATTAGCCTGAAAGTTATTTCCAAAATATTAAGTAACTTTGCTAAAGAAAACGTAATTTTAATATTTGAAAAGTTGTAACCTTTGAAAATAAGGTTCGGTTTTGATTTTTAAAAGGGCATTCGACGTAATTTTTATAGTATTAAAATATCGTAGAATACCAAAAAATAATTGGTTGAAATATTTCGAAGTTATGTCGAAAAAACACTTTTTTCAAAATTTTCGTCAACGATTACTTCCAAACGAATAAACTGATTTTGAGGCAATCTATGCATTAGATGTATTTTTTTGAGGAATAGTTTTTGTACTCAATCGGTACATTAATCTGGAAGTTATTAAAAAAAAATTGTTTCGTCACAATTTGTTTAGGGTATTTTCAAAATTTCTCAAAATCTCTTAGGCCCATTTGGTACAAAATTTCAGGAAGTATAAGTTGAGCGGAATCCAATCGTTTTATTGTATTTTATTGTATGTATAGATAATTTTTCTGTAATATATTTATGTAATAAAAGTACAATAAAATAAAAATTGGCAAATAACGTTGTGATATAATAGATTTTAATAATAATTATCAAAAATTGAAGAAACAAAGTTTATAATATTGATCGACAGTAACGGTAACCTTTTTTTAAACAAAGAAGAAAGTTTCAAATTCTTAAACGGAAAACCGGGGAAGTATTAGTTATATTTTTTTCCCCTTTATTACACTTTCGTAGTATTAATAACTTTTAATATATTTCTTTTAGTACCCATAAACGTTGCACGGCAGAAAGATTTATTAACACTGAATAACTCTTCTGGAAGAGTCCGAAATTTTGGAATTACTCCGAATTTTTATATCAAACTTTTTTCGACTTTTTAAATAAAAATAAACATTCATAAACTGTTACTTTCACTTTGTAAGTTATTTACCTACTTTTATCCGAGAAATTTTTCCACAAGGGAGAACAACTGAGTCCAATCTAAATGGGCTTTTCTTGTTTAGTTTATAACTTACCATGGCCACCTTCGAGTTTGATCGTTAAATCCTAAGTCATGATGAGCATCAGATCCTAGAAATCATCCAGCATCAAAATGTTTGTCAGTACAAGACAATTGAGCGCTAACTCAATAAACTTACCTTGTTGAGTTTAGAAGTTTATTATCTAAGCATTTTGCATCTGGATGCGAAAAGTTTCGATATTACTTTTTTCGGCTCCATCTTCAGAGTCTCGTAGTAATGAAAAATATTAGTAGGGGAGCCCAAAAATTGTTTCGTCACAATTTGTTTAGGGTATTTTCAAAATTTCTCAAAATCTCTTAGGCCCATTTGGTACAAAATTTCAGGAAGTATAAGTTGAGCGGAATCCAATCGAATGCCACCAACCGCGTTTCAATCGGTCCAGGCGTTCAAAACTTATGAGTTGTTGACACACACACACACACTCACACACACACTCACACACACACACTCACACACACACACATACATACAGACATACTGACGTCATCGAGAAATTAGTCGAAAATGGTTCCTAAGCCCACAAAACGCGGACATATGGTGAAAACTCCATTTCCATCCAAACGAGTAATTCATGTATTATTGAATTGTTTCTCCAAAACAGCTCTATTGGTTTTAATGAAATGTTGTAATTAGATAGTCTTTTACTAAGGTAATTGACCGTACTATGAAAAATTATCTATACATACAATAAAATCGTAGGAAAGTCAAAACTGTACTGAATTTTTTTTAAAAGAATACTTGGGGGTGACCTACAATCGATATCGAAGCCAAAAATATAGTTTTTAGAATTTATGTCTGTCTGTTTGTCTGTATGTATGTCCGGGGTAAACTCAAAAAGTACTATATGGATTTATTTCAAATTTTGCATGACTATTACTAACAGGTCGGGTCAACATATAGGCTACATATTATCAAGCTGTCACCTACGGGGGAGGTGCTGTGCGGAGTAAACGAAGTCCGCGCGGACGAAGTCTTGGGCAACAGCCAGTATAATTATGGCGAGCGAAGCGAGCCCTACACTAGGCGACTTTCTATGCACTTTTGTGGTACATTTTCCTGAAAAAGTATCCCACTTTAAGGTTTGGGCTTTGACGTGGTGGTTTAAATTCATGTCTAGATATATTATCTACCATTAAAATGCTATTTCATAAACATTAAAAAAATAGAAAATACATTTTGTATTAGAATTTTATTACTGCTAACGCCATCTATTATAAAAATAAATAAATAATAATAATAAATAAATATTCACGGGACAAACTACACTTACTGATCTAACCCCAAAGTAAGCAAATATTTGCTTGTGTTATGGGTGTTAGTCAACGATACTAATACATAGAAATACATAATATATAAATACCAGAATATATATAATAAACACCTAAACCCAGAAATACAAACATTTACGCTCATCACACAAATGCTTGTCCCCGTCGGGGATCGAACCCGAGCCCCGTTGATTGCGTAGTCAGGGTCGCTAACCACTCGACCAACGGGAGGGTCAAATAACGAGTAAAAATGCTACAAAGCTACACTAGGCGACGATCTGTGCCCTTTAGTGGTACATTTTACTAAAAAAATATCGCACTTTTAGGTTTAAGCTTTGGCGTGGTAGTTTTATTTTGTTTAATTCATTTTCATTCACTCCAGTTTAATACAATATTAATCTATTAAAACACTTGTACTTTTTAACTTCCCACTACGTATGTAGATAGGAAGGTTACTGATTTTGCTCCGATTTTTAAAAATGGAGTTTTCACCATATGTCCGCGTTTTGTGGGCTTAGGAACCATTTTCGACTATTTTCGCGATGACGTCAGTATGTCTGTATGTATGTGTGTGTGTGTGAGTGTGTGTGTGTGTGTGTGTGTCAACAACTCATAAGTTTTGAACGCCTGGACCGATTGAAACGCGGTTGGTGGCATTCGATTGGATTCCGCTCAACTTATACTTCCTGAAATTTTGTACCAAATGGGCCTAAGAGATTTTGAGAAATTTTGAAAATACCCTAAACAAATTGTGACGAAACAATTTTTTTTTAATAACTTCCAGATTAATGTACCGATTGAGTACAAAAACTATTCCTCAAAAAAATACATCTAATGCATAAATTGCCTCAAAATCAGTTTATTCGTTTGGAAGTAATCGTTGACGAAAATTTTGAAAAAAGTGTTTTTTCGACATAACTTCGAAATATTTCAACCAATTATTTTTTGGTATTCTACGATATTTTAATACTATAAAAATTACGTCGAATGCCCTTTTAAAAATCAAAACCGAACCTTATTTTCAAAGGTTACAACTTTTCAAATATTAAAATTACGTTTTCTTTAGCAAAGTTACTTAATATTTTGGAAATAACTTTCAGGCTAATATACCGATTGACTTCAAAATCTTATCATCGTTTCTCCTTTAAAAACTGCGCCAAGTACCGTTAATTGGATAAAAATCGGTAAATTTGTTTGGGATCTATCATAGACGAAAATGTTTTTTTGACATTGCTTCGAAATTTTTGAACCTATCGATTTTTAGCTAAAGCAATATTTAAATTGAGTTGAATGCCATTTGAAAGATCAAATCGATCATCGTTTCCAAAATATACATCTTTTCAAAAATCAATACGTGCCAAGAAAACTTATCAAGGACGTACTACGTGCGTCTTCCCGGTTGAAATTTGGATGTTTTTTGATTTCAATGGCTTCTTTCACTAGCCGTGGAATGTAATATGGCGTTCTGTCGAAAATACGCGTGGCCTATGAAATTCCATCCAGTGATTACGGCCCGACTACAGCTGTAGATGTTTAGCAATCGCCGACTTATTAACGTCGTTATTCTTGACTGCTTTGATATGCTACTAGGCCTCTGACACATGCTCTTAAGGACGAAAGATTGACTTTTTCTCTGGCAACACTGACTCAACCTGTCAAAAGCTAATTAGATCAGCTGTTTTAATTTTTACTTAATTTATAAATATATTTATGTAATAAAAGTACAATAAAATAAAAATTGGCAAATAACGTTGTGATATAATAGATTTTAATAATAATTATCAAAAATTGAAGAAACAAAGTTTATAATATTGATCGACAGTAACGGTAACCTTTTTTTAAACAAAGAAGAAAGTTTCAAATTCTTAAACGGAAAACCGGGGAAGTATTAGTTATATTTTTTTCCCCTTTATTACACTTTCGTAGTATTAATAACTTTTAATATATTTCTTTTAGTACCCATAAACGTTGCACGGCAGAAAGATTTATTAACACTGAATAACTCTTCTGGAAGAGTCCGAAATTTTGGAATTACTCCGAATTTTTATATCAAATTCAGAGTTTTTCCGACTTTGTAAGACTTTTTTCGACTTTTTAAATAAAAATAAACATTCATAAATTATTACTTTCACTTTGTAAGTTATTTACCTACTTTTATCCGAGAAATTTTTCCACAAGGGTTACCTTCCAAATGACCGCGAAACTGAACGTAATTCGATATGTCGACTCCCAGAATCCCGATACTAGCTGAGGCTGTCAGGAGAGTATCCCCAAATCGAGATGACACGACAAAGGGTGTCTTTTTAGCGGAAAACACGCAAAACTGTGTCTTGTTGGGGTTAAAAGTGACCAGGTTTTGACGACCCCATTCCGAGACATCGGTTAGTCGATTCTCAACTTCGGACACAAGCTTGTTTTGGCTCTCTTCGACTTGTTCCCGAGAAATACCGCTTCGGTCGGAGTATGTAGCATCACCAGTACTGTCATCTGCATAGCAATGTATGTTGCGAATCCGCATCATGTCATTGATATGCAGAAGGAACAGTGTCGGTGATAGCACGCAGCCTTGTGGAACACCAGCATTGATAGATTTAAGGTCAGAGCACGCACCGTCAACTACGACCTTGATGCTCCGATCAGCCAAAAAACTGGTGATCCACTTACATAATTTCTCGGGAAGCCCATAGGAAGGCAGCTTCGCCGGAAGCGCTTTGTGCCATACCCTATAAAAGGCCTTCGCTATGTCTAAACTAACTGCCAATCCCTCCCCCTTGGACTCAACTGCTTCCGCCCACCGATGTGTTAAGTATGCTAGAAGATCACCAGCTGAGCGGCCACGACGGAAACAGTACTGGCGGTCGCTAATCAGCTGGCGCTCTTCTAAATACTTGAGGAGCTGCGAGTTGATGATTGTCTCCATAATTTTGGAGAACAAGGAGGTTATGGCTATCGGCCGATAGTTAGACGGATTAGAGCGATCTCCTTTTTTAGGGATGGGATGCACTAAAGCTGTCTTCCAGTGAGAGCTGGAATAGGCGTGTTAGTACTGGCGCCAGCTCTGGAGCACATGATTTAAGTACAATCAGAGGGATGCCATCCGGTCCACTCGACTTATGGACATCCAAGGAAAAAAGTGCTTTACGTACGGAAAACTGCAAGAATATTAATTCCGTCATAGAACCTTAGCACTGCGGGATGGTAGGCGGTGCATTTCCTTGGTCGTCCAGAGTCGTGTTGGCCGCAAAGAACGAGCCCAAAAGATCGGCCTTCTCCCTTGCGGTATGGGCCAGAGAGTCATCATCTCCGTATGTAAGGGTGGAAGAGAGGGCTGTGAGAAATTCCCCAAGACAGCTTTGGCGAGAGACCAGAACGCACGAGTTCCCGAAGGAAGGCGAACTAAATTTCTCGCCAATTCTGCCAATTGTGTTCAGATTTTGCCTTGGCGATAGCTCTTTTGAAGAACCTCGAAGCGGAATTGTACTCCTTACGTAACGCGCTGGTTTTTTCATCACGAGATGTCGACGCTGCAGCCCAAGCCCGGTAGCATTCCTGCTTTCGGCGTGAAGCCGTTTTGCAGGAGCGACCAAACAAAGGCCGAGACTTACTACCAACTGGTACCGCAGAAAATGGAATGAAAAGTTCCATGCCCTGCAGCACCACATCAGCGATAGAGTCAGCGATGACACTCGAATCATCCAGCGAGAAGCATATCCGCCCCCATGGCTAGAACGCAAAAAAATACCGCATCCTGTCCCAATCTGCTGACCTATAGTGCCAAACGCGACGATAGCCTGCAAAAGGAGGCCGTGATAGGTGCGTAACCGGCACTTTACTCCGGATCAGGCAGTGGTCTGACGTACCAAGAGGGACGTCCACAGATACCTGATAATTTTCCGGATGGGAGGTCAGCAGAAGGTCCAGCAGTGAAGGCGTATGATCGTCCACATCGGTAACTCACGTAGGCGTAGTTACTAATTGTGTTAGACCATATGCCAAGGCGAAATCGTGAACAGACCTCCCCGCATGATCGGTAGTACGTGAACACAGCCATTCGGTGTGGTGGGCATTAAAATCACCTAAGATCACGATCTCAGCGGAGGGGGTCTGTTGCAACACGGAATCTACAGCCGTTTGAAGGTGCTCAACGAGCCTGTCGACTTCAGCATTTCCGCTATGGGACCTGTAGAGGCACGCATGGATGCGGGGATGGTCGTCGCAGTCTACACGCAGCCAGAGGATGGATAGGTCCCTATATCCTTCAAGGCTGCTGAGACGTCGAAAACAGATATCCTCTCTGACAGATATCCTCTATGTATTGTAGAGAAACACTGCAATTTTGAGTTTTCTGATGTCATGTCGTAAATAATTATATTTTTTCCGCTTACATTGCAAACGCAGGCTAAACCCTACGAGATTTATCAAAATAATGTACAAGTATTTGTACATCTCGAAAAGGTCAACAGAAAACTCCGCGATGGTATATATCTATCTCTTATGGATAACCCACAATAGCATTTTTTTGTCATTTACTTTTTAAGAGAAATAATAGCTTTTTTCGAAGCAATTTTAAGCAATACAGCACTAATCCTTATCCAATTAAATACCTTAAATATATTGTTGATTTAATATAGATCAATATGGCCGTTTACAGCATGTAATTTAAATGAATATTTTCGAAGATATTACAGATTTAAAATGCAGGGGCATAGCGGTTCCGGATTTACGGGCTAGTGGCGGCGCACGCGCGGTATGTTCTGTTAAGCCGCCGCGCTGGAATACGTGTTAATTTTCGGATAAATATATATAGGACTGCAGCTGAACACCAAAATTTAGTACATTCTTTTTTTTAAAAGTAAAAATCTCCATATAAAAATCATCTCAAAGATTAGAAATAGCATTAACAAATTATTTGTTTTAGAGATTTTTTAGCCTGTTTTCGGAATTTTATATGATCAAGTAAAGTACATTCTATCATGTAATAAGTCAGAACATTCCTTAGATAATATCTTCAGGTATATCGTATATCGTATATATATATTTTGTAAAATTGTTATTCAACAATTAATGTAAAAAACGTGATTTAGCAAACCAGTTTTTAACTTCCTACTACATATGTAGATAAGGAAGTTACTGATTTTACCCCGATTTTCGAAAATCGAGTTTTCAGCAGATGTCCATGTTTTGAGGTCCTAGGAATCTTTTCCGACATCAGTATGTCTGTATGTATGTACGTGTGTGTGTGTGTGTGCGTGTAAGTAAACATCTCATAACTTTTTAACGGCTAGACCGATCGAAACACGGTTGATGGCATTCGAATGGATTCCGCTCAACTTAGATTTCCTGAAAATTTGAACCGATTCGGTCCAAGAGATTTTAAGAAATTTAAAAAAATCTCCAAAAATAATTTTGACGAAACAGTATTTTTTTTAATATAACTTCCAGATTTATGTACCGATTGAGTACAAAAACTAATCAGCTCTATTCCTCAAAAAACTACATCTAATACATAAATTGCATCAAAATCGATTTATCCATTTGGGAGTAATCGTTGACGAAAAATTTTGAAAAAAGTGTTTTTTCGGCGTAGCTTCGAAATTTTTCAACCAATCAGTTTTTGGTGTTCTTCGATATATTAGTACTAAAAAAACTACGTCAAATGCCGTTTCAAAAATCAAAATCAAATCTAATTCTCAAAACATATAGCTTTTCAAATATTAAAATTACGTTGTTTTTAGCGAACTTACTTAATTTTTTTAAATAACTTTCAACTTAACTTACCGATTGACTTAAAAATATTATCAGCTTTTGTTCTTTAAAAACTGCGTCAAATACCGTTAATTTAATCAAAATCGGTCAATTTGTTTGGGATTTATTTATCAATGAAGAAAATTAAAAATTAAATGTTTTTTGACATAGCATCGAAATTTCTCAACCTATCGATTATTTAGCTAAAACAGTATTTTAGATCTTAAAAATTGAGTTGAATGTCATCATCGTTTTCAAATATACAGCTTTTCAAAAATTAATAATACTGCCATTTTTAACATTGTGTTCTTTACTCGTTTGAGCTTAAATATATATATATATATATATATATATATATATATATATATATATATATATATATATATATATATATATATATATATATATATATATATATATATATATAGATAATATAAAACATTGTACACATGCTTGCGGAATGTCATAAATTTTATAAAGAATGCCATGCGAATGCCATCAACCGTGTTTCGATCGGTCTAGCCGTTAAAAAGTTATGAGATGTTTACTTACACGCACACACACACACACACGTACATACATACAGACATACTGATGTCGGAAAAGATTCCTAGGACCTCAAAACATGGACATCTGCTGAAAACTCGATTTTCGAAAATCGGGGTAAAATCAGTAACTTCCTTATCTACATATGTAGTAGGAAGTTAAAAACTGGTTTGCTAAATCACGTTTTTTACATTAATTGTTGAATAACAATTTTACAAAATATATATATACGATATACGATATACCTGAAGATATTATCTAAGGAATGTTCTGACTTATTACATGATAGAATGTACTTTACTTGATCATATAAAATTCCGAAAACAGGCTAAAAAATCTCTAAAACAAATAATTTGTTAATGCTATTTCTAATCTTTGAGATGATTTTTATATGGAGATTTTTACTTTTAAAAAAAAGAATGTACTAAATTTTGGTGTTCAGCTGCAGTCCTATATATATTTATCCGAAAATTAACACGTATTCCAGCGCGGCGGCTTAACAGAACATACCGCGCGTGCGCCGCCACTAGCCCGTAAATCCGGAACCGCTATGCCCCTGCATTTTAAATCTGTAATATCTTCGAAAATATTCATTTAAATTACATGCTGTAAACGGCCATATTGATCTATATTAAATCAACAATATATTTAAGGTATTTAATTGGATAAGGATTAGTGCTGTATTGCTTAAAATTGCTTCGAAAAAAGCTATTATTTCTCTTAAAAAGTAAATGACAAAAAAATGCTATTGTGGGTTATCCATAAGAGATAGATATATACCATCGCGGAGTTTTCTGTTGACCTTTTCGAGATGTACAAATACTTGTACATTATTTTGATAAATCTCGTAGGGTTTAGCCTGCGTTTGCAATGTAAGCGGAAAAAATATAATTATTTACGACATGACATCAGAAAACTCAAAATTGCAGTGTTTCTCTACAATACATAGAGGATATCTGTCAGAGAGGATATCTGTTTTCGACGTCTCAGCAGCCTTGAAGGATATAGGGACCTATCCATCCTCTGGCTGCGTGTAGACTGCGACGACCATCCCCGCATCCATGCGTGCCTCTACAGGTCCCATAGCGGAAATGCTGAAGTCGACAGGCTCGTTGAGCACCTTCAAACGGCTGTAGATTCCGTGTTGCAACAGAC
Source organism: Apodemia mormo (assembly GCA_036924255.1). Taxonomy (NCBI): domain Eukaryota; kingdom Metazoa; phylum Arthropoda; class Insecta; order Lepidoptera; family Riodinidae; genus Apodemia; species Apodemia mormo. The sequence continues at coordinate 15,006,204 of JAUPFN010000014.1, read as the reverse complement.
CCCCTCCGCTGAGATCGTGATCTTAGGTGATTTTAATGCCCACGCACTACCGAGCAGCTCGCTCTTGCACTCACCAAGTGCACCGTCTCACCGAATATATCCTAAACGGGTTAAACGCAGCCCCGGGGCTGCAAATTCCCACAGGCACCCTAATCTTCGACGTCGCAAAGGCGTTCGACAAAGTCTGGCACAATGGCTTAATATATACAAGCTATACCAAATGGGCGTGCCCGACAGACTCGTACTCATCATACGAGAGTACCTTGCCAACCACCAATTCCAATTCCGCGTGGAGGGAGCCCTCTCCACCCACAGGCCGATCACAGCAGGTGTCCCGCAGGGCTCCATACTGTCACCCGTATTATTCTCCTTTTACACGTGCGACGTACTACGCGAGCCGCTCGTCGAGCTTGCGTTGTTCACCGACGACACCAACCTCTATACGTCCAATTTTTCCGAAGTAACAATCACCAAGCGGCTGCAGGCTGCGGCCAACGCCCTTGGCGATTGGTTCAGAAAATGGCGTATCGAAATAAACCCCACAAAAAGTGCAGCCGTGTACTTTCGCCGCGGTAAACACCCGCGACAGCAAAGGCGCGGTCTGCGAAAGCTAGGCAACATTACCCTTTTCGGAAACGTCATCCCGTGGGAAAGGAAAGTCAAGTACCTCGGGGTAACGTTGCACAGTAAAATGTCATTTAAACCCCACATTCAAAGAATGAAAGTTAAGGCTAAGTTCGTTGTAGGTCGGTTATATATCCATATCAATAAATACAGTAAAATGTCACTTAGACAAGCTGTGACACTTTACAAGTCGTGCGTACGCCCCATCCATCGACCACACAGCCCAGGGGTGTGGTCGGTGAGCTGGGCTGAGCTGTCACACCTCGATACTATCTAGTACCAGGGTCGGATTTTGTAATACTATTTTTACTGTATTCTTTTGATGCATAGTATTTATGATCGTAACGTTAGGATTGTACACAAAAATACCATTATTGTTGATACTTGTTGATTATAGTTGATACTTACATATATTAATTACCTTATCATTGATCCCTCCATTCGAGATTTTTGAAGTTATATTTATTTCAGTGCCTAATATTAATTTAGGCAGCGAGTGACTTTAAACTGGTGGATTTCAACTGGTAAAGCTTAGAAGATCACATGGACGTCCTTCCGCTCTATCATGAGATACTGCTATGAAGCTATCCTATTTCACATTCCTTAAAAGAAAAAATCAAACGAGTCCAAAATTGATGGTGTTGCTCAATTTCAAATCAAAGTTTTGATAATCTCCCTCCTGTTTCATGATAAGATCCTGTAAATCATTTAGCACCAGGGTATTTGTTAAAACAGCCCTTGTGGAAAAATTTCTCGGATAAAAGTAGGTAAATAACTTACAAAGTGAAAGTAACAGTTTATGAATGTTTATTTTTATTTAAAAAGTCGAAAAAAGTCTTACAAAGTCGGAAAAACTCTGAATTTGATATAAAAATTCGGAGTAATTCCAAAATTTCGGACTCTTCCAGAAGAGTTATTCAGTGTTAATAAATCTTGCAACGTTTATGGATACTAAAAGAAATATATTAAAAGTTATTAATACTACGAAAGTGTAATAAAGGGGAAAAAAATATAACTAATACTTCCCCGGTTTTCCGTTTAAGAATTTGAAACTTTCTTCTTTGTTTAAAAAAAGGTTACCGTTACTGTCGATCAATATTATAAACTTTGTTTCTTCAATTTTTGATAATTATTATTAAAATCTATTATATCACAACGTTATTTGCCAATTTTTATTGTATTGTACTTTTATTACATAAATATATTTATAAATTAAGTAAAAATTAAAACAACTGATCTAATTAGCTTTTGACAGGTTGAGTCAGTGTTGCCAGAGAAAAAGTCAATCTTTCGTCCTTAAGCCGGCTGTACACATTGGGCCAAGCATTGGGCCAAGCATTGGGCCAACTGTTGGGCCAACATTAAATGTTTCTGTTTACACATTGGTGTATTGACCATTCTGCATTGGCTCTTTAATAACGATGGACGTAGAATCTCTTACAGCCGTAAGATTTGTCATTAAAGATTCCTTTTTCTTTTTTAGTTCAATAACAGGAATACTTATCTTTTTTTTCATATCATAAGACATATGGGTCTCCTGATGGAAAGAGTCAACCATCGCCAATAGACACCAAAGATGTTAATGGTGCGTTGCTATCTTGTGGCGAGGTTTAATGCCACATGTATAAGTTTACCGGCTACCTTAACCTCCAAACCGGAACACGACAGTGACTAGCACTAACGCTATTTCAGCAGCAATCTGCTATACGTTTCTAAGCATCATTAACCTGAAATAAAAGTATTAAAAAATGGTATTTTTAATAACCTAACCTAATACCTAATGTCATCTGAAACAGTGCACTGCTCTGAACCTCCTCTCACCAATGAGGCAAAACAATGCGAAATGAGACAAGACGAGAAAAGTTTAAAAAATAACTAGTATTGACTTGAATTCAATACGAACAACACGTAATCGGAATTAGGATAGATTCCATATAATAATTCCGTATAAGATACTAAAAATAATAATTACTTTATACTTTAAAATCAGTCCAAATCTCGTAAATATGTATCGATAAGTAATTATTATTTTCAATATGTTACAGAATTTCTCGATAAAGATGATCATATTTAATAATTTTGGTGTAATAATGAAAAAGTTTCAATTCATAAAGTACATTCATCATCATCAGTCATTCATTGGTTCATTTTGATACATTTCTATGAATTGTAAAACCTCAGTGTTTGTGTACGCCATCGTAACTCGGGAACAACAATTTAACTCAAGCGCAACACAACCGTCTTTACTGACGTATGACAATGAACTGAATAAGAGGCCAACGTGTGAACACCGTTGGCGGAGCGCGCCAAGATCCTTTGATGTGCGCACGAAAAACCGACAACATTCGCTTGGCCGGCCAATGTTGGCGCCAACTACCAACATAGCGCCAAGTAGGCTTCTACACGTTGGGCCAAGCATTGGCCCAATGCTTGGCCCAATGTGTACAGCCGCTATTAAGAGCATGTGTCAGAGGCCTAGTAGCATATCAAAGCAGTCAAGAATAACGACGTTAATAAGTCGGCGATTGCTAAACATCTACAGCTGTAGTCGGGCCGTAATCACTGGATGGAATTTCATAGGCCACGCGTATTTTCGACAGAACGCCATATTACATTCCACGGCTAGTGAAAGAAGCCATTGAAATCAAAAAACATCCAAATTTCAACCGGGAAGACGCACGTAGTACGTCCTTGATAAGTTTTCTTGGCACGTATTGATTTTTGAAAAGCTGTATATTTTTTAAACGATGATCGATTTGATCTTTCAAATGGCATTCAACTCAATTTAAATATTGCTTTAGCTAAAAATCGATAGGTTCAAAAATTTCGAAGCAATGTCAAAAAAACATTTTCGTCTATGATAGATCCCAAACAAATTTACCGATTTTTATCCAATTAACGGTACTTGGCGCAGTTTTTAAAGGAGAAACGATGATAAGATTTTGAAGTCAATCGGTATATTAGCCTGAAAGTTATTTCCAAAATATTAAGTAACTTTGCTAAAGAAAACGTAATTTTAATATTTGAAAAGTTGTAACCTTTGAAAATAAGGTTCGGTTTTGATTTTTAAAAGGGCATTCGACGTAATTTTTATAGTATTAAAATATCGTAGAATACCAAAAAATAATTGGTTGAAATATTTCGAAGTTATGTCGAAAAAACACTTTTTTCAAAATTTTCGTCAACGATTACTTCCAAACGAATAAACTGATTTTGAGGCAATCTATGCATTAGATGTATTTTTTTGAGGAATAGTTTTTGTACTCAATCGGTACATTAATCTGGAAGTTATTAAAAAAAAAATTGTTTCGTCACAATTTGTTTAGCCCACAAAAAGTGCAGCCGTGTACTTTCGCCGCGGTAAACACCCGCGACAGCAAAGGCGCGGTCTGCGAAAGCTAGGCAACATTACCCTTTTCGGAAACGTCATCCCGTGGGAAAGGAAAGTCAAGTACCTCGGGGTAACGTTGCACAGTAAAATGTCATTTAAACCCCACATTCAAAGAATGAAAGTTAAGGCTAAGTTCGTTGTAGGTCGGTTATATATCCATATCAATAAATACAGTAAAATGTCACTTAGACAAGCTGTGACACTTTACAAGTCGTGCGTACGCCCCATCCATCGACCACACAGCCCAGGGGTGTGGTCGGTGAGCTGGGCTGAGCTGTCACACCTCGATACTATCTAGTACCAGGGTCGGATTTTGTAATACTATTTTTACTGTATTCTTTTGATGCATAGTATTTATGATCGTAACGTTAGGATTGTACACAAAAATACCATTATTGTTGATACTTGTTGATTATAGTTGATACTTACATATATTAATTACCTTATCATTGATCCCTCCATTCGAGATTTTTGAAGTTATATTTATTTCAGTGCCTAATATTAATTTAGGCAGCGAGTGACTTTAAACTGGTGGATTTCAACTGGTAAAGCTTAGAAGATCACATGGACGTCCTTCCGCTCTATCATGAGATACTGCTATGAAGCTATCCTATTTCACATTCCTTAAAAGAAAAAATCAAACGAGTCCAAAATTGATGGTGTTGCTCAATTTCAAATCAAAGTTTTGATAATCTCCCTCCTGTTTCATGATAAGATCCTGTAAATCATTTAGCACCAGGGTATTTGTCAAAACAGCCCTTGTGGAAAAATTTCTCGGATAAAAGTAGGTAAATAACTTACAAAGTGAAAGTAACAGTTTATGAATGTTTATTTTTATTTAAAAAGTCGAAAAAAGTCTTACAAAGTCGGAAAAACTCTGAATTTGATATAAAAATTCGGAGTAATTCCAAAATTTCGGACTCTTCCAGAAGAGTTATTCAGTGTTAATAAATCTTGCAACGTTTATGGATACTAAAAGAAATATATTAAAAGTTATTAATACTACGAAAGTGTAATAAAGGGGAAAAAAATATAACTAATACTTCCCCGGTTTTCCGTTTAAGAATTTGAAACTTTCTTCTTTGTTTAAAAAAAGGTTACCGTTACTGTCGATCAATATTATAAACTTTGTTTCTTCAATTTTTGATAATTATTATTAAAATCTATTATATCACAACGTTATTTGCCAATTTTTATTGTATTGTACTTTTATTACATAAATATATTTATAAATTAAGTAAAAATTAAAACAACTGATCTAATTAGCTTTTGACAGGTTGAGTCAGTGTTGCCAGAGAAAAAGTCAATCTTTCGTCCTTAAGCCGGCTGTACACATTGGGCCAAGCATTGGGCCAAGCATTGGGCCAACTGTTGGGCCAACATTAAATGTTTCTGTTTACACATTGGTGTATTGACCATTCTGCATTGGCTCTTTAATAACGATGGACGTAGAATCTCTTACAGCCGTAAGATTTGTCATTAAAGATTCCTTTTTCTTTTTTAGTTCAATAACAGGAATACTTATCTTTTTTTTCATATCATAAGACATATGGGTCTCCTGATGGAAAGAGTCAACCATCGCCAATAGACACCAAAGATGTTAATGGTGCGTTGCTATCTTGTGGCGAGGTTTAATGCCACATGTATAAGTTTACCGGCTACCTTAACCTCCAAACCGGAACACGACAGTGACTAGCACTAACGCTATTTCAGCAGCAATCTGCTATACGTTTCTAAGCATCATTAACCTGAAATAAAAGTATTAAAAAATGGTATTTTTAATAACCTAACCTAATACCTAATGTCATCTGAAACAGTGCACTGCTCTGAACCTCCTCTCACCAATGAGGCAAAACAATGCGAAATGAGACAAGACGAGAAAAGTTTAAAAAATAACTAGTATTGACTTGAATTCAATACGAACAACACGTAATCGGAATTAGGATAGATTCCATATAATAATTCCGTATAAGATACTAAAAATAATAATTACTTTATACTTTAAAATCAGTCCAAATCTCGTAAATATGTATCGATAAGTAATTATTATTTTCAATATGTTACAGAATTTCTCGATAAAGATGATCATATTTAATAATTTTGGTGTAATAATGAAAAAGTTTCAATTCATAAAGTACATTCATCATCATCAGTCATTCATTGGTTCATTTTGATACATTTCTATGAATTGTAAAACCTCAGTGTTTGTGTACGCCATCGTAACTCGGGAACAACAATTTAACTCAAGCGCAACACAACCGTCTTTACTGACGTATGACAATGAACTGAATAAGAGGCCAACGTGTGAACACCGTTGGCGGAGCGCGCCAAGATCCTTTGATGTGCGCACGAAAAACCGACAACATTCGCTTGGCCGGCCAATGTTGGCGCCAACTACCAACATAGCGCCAAGTAGGCTTCTACACGTTGGGCCAAGCATTGGCCCAATGCTTGGCCCAATGTGTACAGCCGCTATTAAGAGCATGTGTCAGAGGCCTAGTAGCATATCAAAGCAGTCAAGAATAACGACGTTAATAAGTCGGCGATTGCTAAACATCTACAGCTGTAGTCGGGCCGTAATCACTGGATGGAATTTCATAGGCCACGCGTATTTTCGACAGAACGCCATATTACATTCCACGGCTAGTGAAAGAAGCCATTGAAATCAAAAAACATCCAAATTTCAACCGGGAAGACGCACGTAGTACGTCCTTGATAAGTTTTCTTGGCACGTATTGATTTTTGAAAAGCTGTATATTTTTTAAACGATGATCGATTTGATCTTTCAAATGGCATTCAACTCAATTTAAATATTGCTTTAGCTAAAAATCGATAGGTTCAAAAATTTCGAAGCAATGTCAAAAAAACATTTTCGTCTATGATAGATCCCAAACAAATTTACCGATTTTTATCCAATTAACGGTACTTGGCGCAGTTTTTAAAGGAGAAACGATGATAAGATTTTGAAGTCAATCGGTATATTAGCCTGAAAGTTATTTCCAAAATATTAAGTAACTTTGCTAAAGAAAACGTAATTTTAATATTTGAAAAGTTGTAACCTTTGAAAATAAGGTTCGGTTTTGATTTTTAAAAGGGCATTCGACGTAATTTTTATAGTATTAAAATATCGTAGAATACCAAAAAATAATTGGTTGAAATATTTCGAAGTTATGTCGAAAAAACACTTTTTTCAAAATTTTCGTCAACGATTACTTCCAAACGAATAAACTGATTTTGAGGCAATCTATGCATTAGATGTATTTTTTTGAGGAATAGTTTTTGTACTCAATCGGTACATTAATCTGGAAGTTATTAAAAAAAAAATTGTTTCGTCACAATTTGTTTAGGGTATTTTCAAAATTTCTCAAAATCTCTTAGGCCCATTTGGTACAAAATTTCAGGAAGTATAAGTTGAGCGGAATCCAATCGTTTTATTGTATTTTATTGTATGTATAGATAATTTTTCTGTAATATATTTATGTAATAAAAGTACAATAAAATAAAAATTGGCAAATAACGTTGTGATATAATAGATTTTAATAATAATTATCAAAAATTGAAGAAACAAAGTTTATAATATTGATCGACAGTAACGGTAACCTTTTTTTAAACAAAGAAGAAAGTTTCAAATTCTTAAACGGAAAACCGGGGAAGTATTAGTTATATTTTTTTCCCCTTTATTACACTTTCGTAGTATTAATAACTTTTAATATATTTCTTTTAGTACCCATAAACGTTGCACGGCAGAAAGATTTATTAACACTGAATAACTCTTCTGGAAGAGTCCGAAATTTTGGAATTACTCCGAATTTTTATATCAAACTTTTTTCGACTTTTTAAATAAAAATAAACATTCATAAACTGTTACTTTCACTTTGTAAGTTATTTACCTACTTTTATCCGAGAAATTTTTCCACAAGGGAGAACAACTGAGTCCAATCTAAATGGGCTTTTCTTGTTTAGTTTATAACTTACCATGGCCACCTTCGAGTTTGATCGTTAAATCCTAAGTCATGATGAGCATCAGATCCTAGAAATCATCCAGCATCAAAATGTTTGTCAGTACAAGACAATTGAGCGCTAACTCAATAAACTTACCTTGTTGAGTTTAGAAGTTTATTATCTAAGCATTTTGCATCTGGATGCGAAAAGTTTCGATATTACTTTTTTCGGCTCCATCTTCAGAGTCTCGTAGTAATGAAAAATATTAGTAGGGGAGCCCAAGAGGGGATTTTGGTATTTACTCGAGCGCGTCAGATTAAAATAGGAAAAATACCTAGCATACTGTTGAGGCTCTCCACCAAATATAAGCCATTTCTATAGAGGGGGTAACTAGGGCAGAAAAAAAACAAGATTAAGATAACTTCGGCTTGTGCAAATTGTCAGATTATATTTTTTTCGTTATTCTTACATCATTTCCTATATAATAAAACAGAATTCAGACGCGCTCGAGAATGTCAAAACAACGTTTTTTTTTCAACTTTGTAACCCTCCACTCCCTTAGGTTTGAATTGGCAGATTTTCTAAATTTTAGGTGGAAATTAATCCGCCATACCTTAATCTGACGCGATTTAGTGTTACTATGGCACAGATTTTTTTAAACATTTTTTTTATCTGTAGTTTTTTCCCCACCATTAAAATGAAAAACTTTATATAACCTTTTATTTTTCCTATAATTTAATCTACAAAATCCAATAGGTCTCAACGACGCTCGAGTAACTACCCATTTAGCATCGTGGGCTCCCCTACTATATGTTATTACAACGAACCGAACGGCTCCAAACTCTACTTACTATCTTAACACTTTCTTTCAGTGAATTCAATTTCTCATTGTTATGAGCACTAATTAACTTAGTACTTATAGCAACAAAACCAATGATCCAAAATTTGGTTGCCTCGTCAAAACTAAACATCTGAGAGTTCTAATCCCTATATCCAAGCTACATCATGATATTAGCTGGATAGTACCATCATATTGCATTGTCATTGAACTTAAAAAAAATTGCCAAGTTTCAGTACAAATATATATCAGGAAGTCGATAAATATTGTTACGTACAACCCAGGTCGCCGCAACAACGCAGGTACGCCCAGGTCAACAAGGTATTTGTTTGTCAATAGGAGTAGCTATCTCTTTCTTTTATTTCTAGATAGTTACCGCGCGCGCGCTCCAACTCTACACGCTTCTAGATTATTCCAAAGAGTATGTAACGTATTTAGATTATTCGTAACAATATGGTTTGCAATATTTAGAAAATCTTTTATTTACACACAATATTGCTAGTTAAATAAAAGCTGATATCATCGAATAAAGGTATTGTAGCATCAGGTCTAGGTCACCATGTCATTACAATTTAATTGAAGTAATAAAACAGAAAATTTAGCATCGATAGAGCCTTTACAAGTTGCTAAATTCCTTCGAAGTTAAAAAGAGCTGGTGAGCTTTCAACGGTTGCACAGATTCTATTGAATCAGAGCTAAGAACCATCTCACAAAATAGAGCTTTCAAGTAAAAAAAAAATTGCAACTAAATCGGACCATCCGACAGGGCGCTACGATGCACGGACAGATACACAGACACACCTCTGAAACTTATAACAACCCTCGTTTTTGCGGCTACTACCCTGGCTTACTAGTGAATAAAACAAAAGTACTCTTTTGTTATATTCGCTCATCACACCGTGCGGCCGGTCGCGCGTTTTTCCGCGCCGCAATTCGCGTCGCCGGTAGCTGTGGCATACTTCATACAGTTTCCTACATTTGTTTTCGCTCGCCGAGCCGCAATTCGCGTCGCCGATCGCGCCGCGCGAGCTGTGGCCGGGCGGTTAGGGCGAAGGGTGTACAGCCCTACACCTATAAATTCTGACTGAGCACTCTGCTCGTCCCCGCGACCGGTGAGCTGTAACAGCCCATAAGGCTAGCAGTAATTGAGCCATACCGAAAAAAAAACCCCCGTTACACCCCCCGTACAGTATAGTTTCCGTTCCCGTGGGATTTTCGTGGCAAAACTATCCTATGTCCTTTCTAGTGTCTCAAACTATCTGTACCAAATTTCATCCAAATCAGTTCAGAGGTTTAGGCGTGCAAGAAGAGACAGACAGATTTACTTTTGCATTTATAATATTAGTAAATATGGATATCAGAAGATAGCAAACAAGCAAATGGCTCTCCTGATGGAAAGAGAAACCGTCGCCTATAGATATCAAAGATGTTAATAGTGCGTTGCTATCTGTGTAGCGGGATTACCCTCCAAACCGAAACATGACAAAGACAAACATTGACGCTATTAGGGCAGGAATAGTAAGGCGCAGGTACCGAATACCCAGGCGAGAGAAACTCAGTACTCACAATGGTAATGACACGTATAGTGAATTAGTCGCTTTTTACGACCTGCCTGGTAGAACTACAGTTGGTCTATTCTTCAAAAGAGCCCGGACCAACATGGGGGAGTAAACACATTTAATAAATATTTCTCTACCCATTAGGTCGTCTTCATTTTTGTGGAATGAAGAAAACACCTATTACCCCTATATTAACAAAAAATCCACACGTCATACTAACTAATGTGCCTTAAAATCTTTCTCTGTCTTGTTCTTTTTGTCCAAAATATTGGCAAAAATAGGTAATAGGCAATTTTTTTATATTTCCTAATTTAGGGAAATGGTCGCAGGTTCAAATCCCGCGTGTCGATATTTTTCTTTGTTGTTTTTAAGGTTTTTCCAGTTTCCCAAGCACGGGGTGAGTACTATAACACAAAAATAATTAGAAATATGAAAGTGCTGATCAAAATTATAAATGAGAATTTCATCTGTAACGATGAACTCACTTAACTAGTTATACGTATGTATAGCTGGCGATCAGTACAATCGACGTAATCGATCATATAGCAAAGAAGAATCTCGCCGCCTCGAGCCTGTCGACACTAGCTCAGTGGAAGAGCTTTAGGGAAATGGTCGCAGGTTTAAATCCCGCGTGTCGATATTTTTCTTTATTATTTTTAAGGTTTTTCCAGTTTCCCAAGCTCGGGGTGAGTGCTATAACACAAAAATAATTAGAAATACGAAAGTATTGATCAAAATTATAAATGTGAATTTCATCTGTAATTATGAACTCATTTAACTAGTTATACGTATGTATAGCTGGCGATCAGTACAATCGAAATAATCGATCATATAGCAAAGAAGAATCTCGCCGCCTCGAGCCTGTCGACACTAGCTCAGTGGAAGAGCGTCCCGGTCTTAGGGAAATGGTTGCAGGTTCAAATCCCGCGTGTCGATATTTTTCTTTGAAGTGAAATTATATATAAGCACACATAAGCATCATTAACATACTTTTGTTTAAGCTATAGTTATACAAATATAAAAATGTGTTCATAAACTAGTATATGTGTTATGTTACTAGTGTTCATAAACCCCAGTAGTTACTATAAAAAATCTGTGCTTGTAAATAATTTAGTTTTTACTTTTTTTATTAAAATTTACTCAAGCCAAATAACATTTTATTTAATATTGGTACACACAGGTACATTTGTCAACATCATTTTTAAAACAAAATATAAAAACAAGCTACTATGGTTGTAAAACATATTACAATAAAATACAGAAAATTCAAGGACACAAGAGAATTCTTTGCCAGAAATAACAAATATTTTGTAAAATATATAAAAACTAAATAAATTTAAATTTAAAAATTACTAAAGTTTAATTTTGCGATTTCAAATTGAAATTACAATCAATTTGCATATATTGTATTACGCATTACATTGCATAAACATTAATAAAGAATTTTAAAGTAGTTCAATAAATTAAAATAACTTTTATTATATATATACTCTTAAATTCATTATTATTAATACCTCTTACCCATTACTTTGATTACTATATCTATTTAATGTATCTATTAATCTGTCGATTTGTCTTTCAACCAATACTTTATCTTCATTTCTAAGTTCAACAGTATTAACTAATGATAAAAGTAACTCAGCCTTATTAATTAAGTTCTCATTTTTTAAGCTACAATCATAATAGTCATTATCCATTTGTACTTCTATTTCTACGATACCATTACCATTAATACTATTTGTCTCTTCTTTTTTAACAATATCACTTTCAAAAGCAGTTACCACAGAAGAATATCTAGCTACTGCATGTATATGCTTACATATATTCTTTTTTATCAAGTTGTCATAGCAAGAACACTTATAAGTATGAATACAGATATTACAATCTTTACACATTATACAAGAAGAATCACATGTCTCTTGAACTTTAAAAACTTGATATTCTTGTTGAGTATTAGAAGAAGAAGTAACAATCCACTCCTGATGATTTTTATTAGTCTTTATGTTTCCCAATTCAATATTCTTACTAGCTACATGACTATGATTAATTTTTTTCTCTTTATTTGGAGTTATTCTTTCAATTTCTTGGGTATGTCCACAGTGAGTTTTCCAATATTTAACTGATACTACCGGCTCATTAACAACCCCTTCTTTTACTGTCACTTCAAGTCTGGATGGACAGGCTCTACCAATTTTATTAGTTCCTATTGATTTGGTAATTCGTATATTATTACCTTTATTTTTATAGACATAGGACCGATGACAATTCATAAATGTTCGGGTAACTCCACCTTTTAATGGCTTGCTGCCCGTATCCTTTGTATATAAAGAACATGTCTTTTGCTGAATATCTTCTTTCCAGGTATCAAAATCTAATATAGAACAAAAAATTAATTAATGATAGAGATTCTAGAATAAACAAAGAACCACTATCAACAAGTGCAATGATTTATAAGGAATTATCAGGGCTCGCTTCGCTCTCCCTATACTAGGCCACTTTGTATGCACTTTTGTGGTATCTGTTACTAAAAAAGTATCGCACTTCGAGGTTTGAGCTTTGACGTCTTAGTTTAAATTCATGTCTAGATATGATCTACCATTAAACTACCATTTTATACACATTAAGAAAAAAATGCATGTATTAGAATTTTATTACTACTAACCCTATTTGTTATGAAACTAACGAGTTAAAACGTTAACGAGTTAAAATGTTACTTTAGCGTGGTAGATTTAATTCATTTTCATTCACTCCATTTTAATACAATATTAATCTATTAATATACTTGTACTTTTTAACTTCCTGCTACTTATGTGGATAAGGAAGTTACTGATTTTGCTCCGATTTTCAGAAATCGAATTTTCACCAGATGTCCGCGTTTTGAGGTCCTAGGAACCTTTTTCGACTATTTTCGCGATGACGTCAGTGTGTCTGTATGTATGTGTGTGTGTGTGTGTGTGTGTGTGTGTGTGTGTGTGTGTGTGTGTTCATGTGTATGTATGTATGTAAACATCTCATAACTTTTGAACGGCTGGACGGATCGAAATGCGGTTGATGACATTCGAATGAATTCCACTTAACTTAGACTTCCTGAAAATTTGAACCAAATGGGCCTAAGGGCTCTTGATAAAATTTTAAAAAACCCAAAAAGAAATTTTGTTGAAACAGATTTTCTTTAATATAACTTCCAGATTAATGTACTGATTGAGTACAAAAAGTAATCAGCTGTATTCTCAAAAAAATTAATTCTAATGCATAAATTGCATCAAATCGGTTTATCTGTTTGGAAGCAATCGTTGACGAAAATTTTGAAAAAGTCTTTTTTCGACATAACTTCGAAATATTTCAACCAATCATTTTTTAGTATTGTACAATATTTTAGTACTAAAAAAATTATGTCGAATGCCGTTTTAAAAATTAAAATTGAATCTTATTTTCAAAAGTTACAGCGTTTCAAATATTAAAATTACATACATTGTTTTTAGCAAACTTACTTAATGTTTTTGAAATAACTTTCAGGCTAATATACCGATTGACCCCAAAATCTTATCAACTTTTTTCCTTTAAAAACTGCGTCAAGTACCGTTAATTGGATGAAAATCAATCACTTTGTTTGGTATCTATCAATGACGAAAATTTATGAAAAAATGTTTTTTGACATTGGTTAGAAATTTTTGGACCTACCGATTATTTAGCTAAAGCAATAGTTAAATTGAGTGGAATGCCATTTGAAATTCACCATTTGAAATTTGATCAATTTGATCATCTTTTCCAAAATAAATAGTTTTTCAAAAATCAATGTACTGCCATTTTTATCAAAATAAACTGCATGTATGATTGTTTCGTTGGTTCATTCGTGTTTTCTTGCTGTTTTTTGTGACTTAGCAATTGAGATATTTCAATATTTCTTAGAACTGAAAAAAAATCTATGCTTATAGTTTTTACTCTTTTGAGCTTAAAATACTTTAATTTAGCGGGAAGTTTCAGGGATGGCCTGCAAGGTCAACCGTTTACAGATTTTTCACAATATGTTTATTGTGAAACAGTACAAGTGTATTAATTGATTAATATTGTATTGAGATCAATTTTCAATCTTAGCCCGAGGGTAAAAAGCTAAAAAAGGTATGGTCATGCCCGTATCCTCGAAGAGGTAGGCAGAATTACAACGTGTGCATCCACGATTAGCCGAAGATACGTCTTAGTCCCACAACGTGATAAGTGACCAGCTTATCACCAACCGGGCATCTTTCCAATCCCGGGCATCATTGTTTTTATTAGAAAATTGAAAAAAACACATTTTTGATTTGTCTGACTCGGGAATCGAACCCCAAGGGTTTCTCTGAGAGAAAAATTCGAAAAATTTATTCGCTGAGTTTCTACCGCTAATTCTTCGTGCCTGCGGTAAGTCCAATATTAATCCTAAAAATTTTTAAGGTTAATTAAATTTTTTAAAAAAATTATTTCGAAAATCGATCTATCTTAGCAAAATGTTAAAAATGTGTTTTTGTTTATAAGATTAACTTTCATTTTTAATACTCATTTTCCTTGAAAACTCTTTTGCAAGAAAGCTACCATAAAAGAAAATTTATTTCTATCAATATTAGGCTTTAAGAGCGGCGATAATTTGGTGGCGCGAGATGGATTATGAGTTGCTACATAATATAGGTAGACCGAACTAATTATTAGTTAATATGGTGTAAAATTTTAGTAGATAACCTTTATATTTGTTCTGTGCAGATAACATTGATAATAATAAAATCGTGTTTTTTTAATAAATCAAGAAATTTTTAAAGAATTTTTCTTGTAGGTTTAAAAAAATTTGTCTTAAAAACATGTTTTTTTTTTGGTTTTATTTTCCTGCGCCCTTCTAGACCAAAGCCTGACGACGCCTTTGATGGGAATATAATGTTTGGATAAAAATACGCTGGCTTTTTTTAAGTTAGATAATTATAAATGAATACATACATTAAAAGATGTAATTGTCATAAAAATAATTTCTAAACAATATTACTAGGTATAACTTTGCGAGCCCTTACAAAGCTCTGCTTTTTGCTAGTAATTAACCAAGTTTGCTGGAATTAAATTTACCTTTAATAGAATCAAAAGTTAAAGTTTCACATTGTACTTCAATCCCATGGTCTTCTAGTATATGCTGGCGTAAATTTTCATAATATAAAAGCTCTTCGTTACAAGTTTCATATGGACAAATTAATCTTATTTTTCTTGACGCAACTGTGTTTGAATAATCCTGTTCATATTCAAGTGCGTGAAATGTACGTAAGTGCCGTGATAGTGATGATCGACAAGAAAAACTTTTACCACACACATTACACGACAAATGTTTTGTTGATTTGGAGCTTATTGGTTCTATTTTATGAATCCTACGTAAATGTGCGTATAAATTTTTTTTTCGGGTAAATTTATTACAACAGGCTGAACATTTATAAGAATGATCCATTTTTATCAAAGACTACAATATCTTAGTTCTTAGTAAGAACTTCTTACCACAGAACACAATACTCTTACGAGCTTCTTACTGTATCACCAGGGCTGCCAGGCATGAATCATGAGATTACCCGCAACCAGTCGTAAAAATACCCGCTTTTACCCGCCATCAAACTTAAAATACCCGTAAAGAGGACATTTTTAGGACTTTTAACGAAACGATTTCTTGTGTCTTGCGTATAATTTTGAAACTTAATGAAACATTTGGCTTAAACTTATTTATGTACTACAGTTTTGTTTTTAGATGTCAGCATTAGGTTGACATGCTACAATGCCACCGGGTTTTCAAATAAATTCTCGTTTAGCTCATAATGCAACAATACTGCCGGTATTTAGAAAGTTTCTGTTGTCTATTTTGATATTTTTTAAATTACTGAACAGTTTTTCGACTGATGCATTAGAAAAAAGTAGAATAAGTAGGTAATAAGACTATTACTTTCTTCAGATTTACGAACACATTCATAGTAGCATTATTTTCTCCCAATATGAAATAATTAAAATAGTTCTAATCATGGTGACTCTCTCACTATAGACAATATGCATTGTTTTTACGTTTTTTACATTGTAAATATATAGGCATTGACTTGGCATCCAAACTAAAATTATGTACAGTAAAAAATACCCGATTTTACCCTCAAGACAACAAATACCCGCGAAATTACCCGCCTTCTCAGTTCATCGTCAAATTACCCGCAATGCGGGTAATTACCCGCCAATTGGCAGCGCTGTGTATCACAGACCAATTACAGTACTACGATATGTATGTACTTTATAGTTTAAACGGCTCAATGAATTTGGCCCCACTTTTTTTGATTTTCAGATTTTTGATATTTTTAATTATTTGTTCGTCGTTCGTTCTTTAATGTTCGATTGTAAAAATTGTTTGTTCGTCTTTTATTTATTTATAATTAATTAAACAAATGATCACCCTTAAGTTGGCCCCCCTTACTAGATATCTTTATTTTTATCACTTAGATTAATTAATTTTGATTAATTATCGTTTGTTCGACGACTATTGGTGATTGTTCGATCATAAAAACAATTAAATTCCCAATTATTATTTATTTTATATCTAATATGCAAACCATTACCTCACGCCTACATTGCGCATGCGCCAGCAGTCTAATGGCGACTGAGCGATGCGTAGTGTATGTCATGTAAAAAAATGACATTATAAATTATAAATAATGCTCCATTTCGAATATCATCAAATTATACGATTTGAATGAAGTATTTATTCAACAGTGTGAGAACCTCGATTAAATATAAAGGTATTTAATTCTTATTAGGAAATATTGTAGGTAGTTCCGATAATGGTAAATTTAACACGATACATAAAAAAAACTGCACATTTTTTGAGGTTAACTAATAGTACATCTAATATATACATCTTTAACAGAATTATAAATAGGCCTATCATTTTAGCAAAGAAACAAATTAAAAACAGTTGTATGATATACACACCCACACACATATATCATATATAAGAAATTCATATTTAATTAGAGTAATTACTCTTTTTGTTTACTCAACAAACAGCTTTATGCGGCTTTATGAGTTAAGTACATATATTGGACGTAATGCATGTAAATGGACTATATAGACATTAGATGTTTTTCGATGATTATTAATAAGTACATAATTTATTAATAATGATTCTTTTACAACTAAACATTCGAAATGGAGCATTATTTATAATGCCATTTTTTTACATGACATGCACTACGCATCGCTCAGTCGCCATTAGACTGCTGGCGCATGCGCAATGTAGGCGTGAGGTAATGGTTTGCATACACGAAATAAGAAAAACAAGGGGAAGTGAAGAGTGGGCGTGCCGCGTGCGCCACTATTATGCGCTTTTACTCTAAATTGCCTTAGTGATACTTACCATATCATTAGGAGATAGTCGTCGTGCGAAAATCTAGTATACACTGAATTATGCCGTATTGTGCCATCCTTGAATGCAGAAATGATAGTAGAATACAGATGATTAAAAATGGAGATATTTCATATCATTCGAAAGTACAATTTTCATTTTATTTTAATTAAATTCCTGATTTAATATAATCTCTAATGATATAATAGAAAGTCAAACTAAAATCAGCCGTACACCTTACATATAAAGTTCATTTTAGGTTGACCTAATTTTTCTAGAAAGATATACGTAATGACAGTTATTACGTTATCGTTCTAGAAAGTTCTCTACTCAAATATGATCAACTGATAACCAAGGATTGAAATACCGGTATTATGTGATATCGTTATTGCTCAAGGCAAGACATAACGATATTTTCAAGCATAGCGCTATCCAATAATGATACTGAATTTGTTACTATTTAAAAACGTTATTCATTACGTTCTGTTATATCCAAAAATTTTCGTTATGGTATATGGTATTATGATTCACTCATTTATGCCCCGCTTGTTGTTTCTTGTATTTCACATATGGGACAAGTTATATTTAAAATTAGAGGTTTTCATCAGAGTTTGAAAGATTTTGTTGAATGTACCAGTTTTTGGTACTATTATATTTAAAATACTGTTTTTTAAATTTTCAAATAATTAATATTACATTTATATTAAGTGTGAAGTTTCGTAATTATAAACAGGAAAGTACCTACCTTTCATAGCGAAACTAGCTGTTACCCACGGCTTCGCTCGCGCATATTTACTTTAGAACTTTTTTTATGTTATTAGATAGCAAACAAGCAGATGGGTCTCCTGATGGAAAGAGTCAACTATAGCTTATAGACACCAAAGGTGTTAATGGTGCGTTGCTATCTTGTGGCGAGGTCTAATGCCACATGCATAAGTTTACCGACTACCTTACCCTCCAAACCGGAACACGACAGTGACAAGCACTAATGCTATTGCGGCAGGAATAGGTAAGGCGGTGGTACAAGACCCGGGCGAGACAATGCAGAACTCTACCACCTAGTAGCCACAATGGTAGTGACTCGTAAATCCAATCAGTCGCCTCTTACGACGTGCCTGGCAGTTGTCTTTATTTATTATTTATTTATTTATTACTTTATTGTACACAATTAAAAGAGAAGTAGTACATAGAGAATTATTAAAAACAGACTATTCAAAGGAGCCCGGGACCAGCGCGGGGTAGACTTATTTAACCTTTCTTACAAGACAACTTATTTAACCTTTCTTTATAAGCTACTTTATTAAAAATCTCGACAAAGTCAGGGGGCCGCTAATATTGTATAAAAAATAATATTAACATGTTCATATTAGTTATTTATTAAAATATATTTTATTATCAAAATTTAAGTAAAACAAGAAAAATAAGAAAAAACTATTGGTAACATACCTATCGAACATACTAAAGTAATTTATACAAATATATAAAATTGGAGTGTCTGTAACATTAAAATAACCAGATCTAACTAAATGCATATGGATGTATATATACGGTACATATAACAAAATAACACTTTTTACGATTTTTGTCTGTCTGTCTTAAACAGACAGACAATTTTATTCAATTCATACGAAATTTTATGTAAGTATGTCCAAGGAATATAAAGGTACCTTGTTGCCAACTCGCAGTCATGGTAGTTGGTGAACCATCGACCAATCACGAAACAGCATGAAACGCGGCAACGTCGCATAAATATCAATATTTATAACGTTACATACCGCTCATAATTTCGTTCTGTTATTTTGGTAGCGATACACATAGTGTTCTAAAATAATTTTGTTACTGAGGTATCGCTATAATAATAACGTTATGTATCGAAAAATTTGTTCTGTTATTTGATAACGTTTTAAATCCCTGCTGATAACTACGGAAAATCAATGCTGCCATCTATTGTAGAATAGCGAAACTATTATGATCTTAAGTTTCACTATTGTACACATAGATGAGTCTATTTTGAATAGACTACAAAAGGACGTAAATACTCTTTTTTTTTTGTAGCAAAATAAAATTAATTGTAACGCGGTTTGGTATATTTTTAAATGTTCTGTTTGTGTGTTTCGGATTATTGCTGTTTAAAATGAAAACGACCAATGAAACAATATTTGCATTAGTAGTTTATATGCAATAATGATTATTTTATGTGTGAGTGTGGCGATCGCGGTCCTGATACAAATGTTTGTACTTGCCATTTCCGCTTGTTTTTCTTATTTCGTGTTTGCATATTAGATATAAAATAAATAATAATTGGGAATTTAATTGTTTTTATGATCGAACAATCACCAATAGTCGTCGAACAAACGATAATTAATCAAAATTAATTAATCTAAGTGATAAAAATAAAGATATCTAGTAAGGGGGGCCAACTTAAGGGTGATCATTTGTTTAATTAATTATAAATAAATAAAAGACGAACAAACAATTTTTACAATCGAACATTAAAGAATGAACGACGAACAAATAATTAAAAATATCAAAAATCTGAAAATCAAAAAAAGTGGGGCCAAATTCATTGAGCCAGTTTTAAACAAGGTACTCTGTGTATGTCGTATGTACTCATAGAAATATGAATAATATATAGAAGCGCAATAACATTCTATAGCTACTTTAGTTATACAAATATCGGTAGAATCGACATTGAACTAAGCGACATCTCTTTATCTCTTTTTAACAAATTGTAATTTGCATATGCAAAAAGAGACAACGATATTGTGTCTTGCTCACTTTCGTATAAATTAAAAGTTAAGTAATTGGCAATTCTATAAACGTGTCATCGACGCCATATTATGTATATAAATAAGTGGTACATGATTTGTCAAAATATTAATTTAGTTTCGGATAAATACGATTTACCAAGTAGATATCAGTTTATTAAGTGCCATATTCTCCGTGGAAGTTAATAGACTATTAGTCAACATGCCTTCGTGTTGTATTTTGCAATGTGGAGCAAAAAAGGACAAAAATGCACCTTTAATAACGCTTCACAGGTATGTCGCAAACTCCTATGATAAAGCGTGCTGATTTTAAATAATATCCATTCTAAATTGTTGTATTTTTATATTGACTTATAAAAGATGTTCGTGTATTTTACGATTTCTTTGTAAACATCATTTTTTTGATTCCTACAAAATACGACTAGTGTTGGGGTATTAGATTTGTCGATATTTAATTTCATTAAATTTTAGGTTCCCCAGAAATGAAGATTTACACAGAAAATGGCTAGATGCCATTGGCATTGAAAATATCAATCCCCGACATAAGAACTGGTTGGTCAGCTCACTTCATTTCAAGGAAAGTAATTTTAATAAAACACTGGATGTAGTCAGATTGCATGACAATGTCATTTCTTCAATTTCTCTGGTAAGTAGGTAATGGTAATTTCTTAAGTTTTCATAGTATGATATCCTGTGTCTTTTGCCTATCTGCAGTCATCAGAAAGCTCGATTTCCTTCTACCACATAAAATATGATATGATGTCTGTCACCTGTATAACCCTAACACACAACACTGATTGTACCTAGGTATGGATCATTTGACAATAATTAACATATTAAAATTCGTATTAAATTTTTTAACAATTAACAATTGTTATTTATATTATCAAATACTGTTAAAAGTTGTTTTTATTGCCACTAAAGAGTATAATAGGGACTAGTATTTGTATAATGAATAATTTCAGTATTTATTCCTTTTGTATATTTTTAATAAGTTTCAGTAATAATATAATTAAATAGGTATTAAATGTTAATAAAAAATGGAATCGTCATTAAGAATAGTGACATCTGTTTGTCTGTTTGTGTAAGTGTTATTTTGTGTTTGTTGTTGTCGATGTTTTTTTTGGTCGCTACCTTGATAGCTTCACATCTTCTGCCTAAGCTACTGATATAATATATCAAAAATAAATAACTATTAAATATAAATTTGATTTAACAACATACAAGTTATCAAATTTAACAATAATTTCCATGCATAATTGTACCTTTAAGTTCTGCTGATGGCTTCGGTTTTTTTGTTTATTTTTATTGCTAAGAGCCATAATTAAAAGATTTAAGAATTATTCAAATTGATCATAAGTTAATTAAACATTTTTAGTAGTCCTAATTACACTTTCAGTTTTTAGACAATAATGCCGACCTAAATATTTTTAGCCCGTTAATAAGCAGAAAATAAATGTTTTGTGTGAAAGGCAGAATATACATGAATCAACTCGGACTTTAACATCATCAGTACTAGCATCCATTCATGTTCCCGTGATAAAGGAAAATGTATGTAAAAATAAGTTCAACATGTTAAATTACATCTGATTGTTGTATAATATTTGCAAATTAATAAATAAGTAGTGGTTACGTCATACAACTAATTGCAACATCGATGATGATTCATTTTATGTATAGGTGTCATGATGCATGCGGACTTTATTGGGCGCAACGTTGTAAATGAATAGTTTAAATACTACGTTTTTTTAAATATGTTCATACCTAAAATTTGGAATGTAAATTAATATTGAAATGTGTAAATTATTTTATTAATTCTAATAAAATTCAATAAATTCTTTAACCATATAGTAGATGTTATGACTTATGGCAGTAATATTAGGTGATTTCAATACAGGTAAGTGTTTGCAAGACTTAGATAATATATTTTTACAAATGTTTAAATGTTTATTTCTCAACTTATTTTACACTGATTATATAATATTACATTGTCCGGCGCATCCTTTTAAGCAGAAATGCTTGTGTCAGGATACACCGCTCTTCCAGAACATCATTAGCATTTGTGTAAATTAAGTAATATACGTGCCTATTGCGTGTGTGTATTTATGTATGTGTATGAGTCTGTACGTGTATATGAGTGTGTATGCGTGTACGAGTATGTTATGTCAGCATGGGTAATTGTAAGTACATGTGTTACATTAATCTTAGGACTAGCAGTTTCTAACAGACAGATACATCAGTTAATAGAGTTTTCTTATATTATCTTGCTAAAAATAATTGATTCAACATCGTCATAAGACAGTGACTTTTTTTTTTTTTTTTTTTGTCGATGGGAAATGCGTTACGCATATCTGTCCGTGGGGGACGGACGGATTATGTGGGACTCCTGCCGCGGTAAGTACTGCGACAGTATACCCACTAAAACCCACCGGTGCTCGTCATTGCCTTAAGTGAGGGCGGGCATGGGATTGGATAAACCTTGCTACCACAGCCGCCCTCGGCGTATTGCTCGCTTTACATAGCAAGCTCTTCTGACCCCTCGTTAGGGGTGACTAGGATAGCTGAGAGATAAGACAGTGACTTAAGCCAGCCCACTACAACCTCTTTAAGGTTGTAGATGGTTAGTGGATAAATATTTAACTTCTTATTAAGTTTGTTATATATTATAGTAGACTGATTTAAGAACTGTCTATTGGCAAAAAGTGTTTTTACCGTTGAGTTTTGTAAAATAGCATCCTTCCTTGTTTTAACTTTTTGGTTATTATCATATGTAATCAACCTATGTCTTTTTTGTATGGCATAAAGTATATATAGTATATATATAACTGATAGTAACTCGCACAGTGAGTATAGTTCAGTTGTGGAAAATCTACTGGTTTTGAAATGCATTACTTTTAGTAATGCTCTTTGGGCTCGTTCTACTTGCAACATTTTAATTTTAGTGGCACCACCCCATACAGGTATACAATAGCAAATAATTGATTGATCTAGCGCAAAATAGATTCTATTTAGAAGTGTATTGGATGCAACGTCTCTTAATTTTCGAAAAACCCAAATAAGTTTTCTGATCCTCCCAGATATCAATTTAATTTGAGGATGCCACGATAATCTTTGGTCTAGCATGATTCCTAAATATTTTACTACATTATTATCTACATATATTTGACTCTTTGGCATTGCGCAGAGATGTAGGTTCTCTCTGTGTCTTTTATCGTATATATCATGGAGAGTGTTCCGACGAGTTGTTTGGATTAATTCCTGCCGCCGAATTCCACCATCGGACATCGCGTCAAAACTTGAAGTTCCATCCTCACCATCTCGATGTCTGGAAATCCACAACTGTGCGTTTCTCCCGACACTTTTTACCTCGCACTACTCTGTTATGGAACCAATTAACGGCAGGGGTATTTCCGAACGGATACGACATAGGGACCTTCAAGAAAAGAGCTTACTCATTCTTAAAAGGCCGGCAACGCAACTGCAAGACCTCTGGTATTGCAGATGTCCATGGGCGGCGGTGATCACTTACCATCAGGTGCACCTCTTGCTCGTGTGCCCCCTTCTATAAAAAAAAAAACATATATTTAAATTTATGTGTGATTTTTATGATGTGGAAAAATATTTTGGTTAGCTTCTCAGCCTGATCATAATTCTACACATAAGCTATTACTTATTAAAAGTGTAATCAAAGTTTTTATTGATTTAAGATATAGATATCATGGACGTCGAGTTAATGATAAGGTGTCACACAGTAAATATTTTAATAAACTGGTATTGTTTAGAAATGAATGAAATAGATTTTATTATTATACACTAGGCGACGAACTATGCACTTTTGTGGAACATTTTACTGAAAAAGTGTCGCACTTTTAGGTTTGAGCTTCGACGTGGTACTTTGAATTCATGTCTAGATATGTTATCTACCATAAAAATAACATTTTATAAACATTAAAAAAATAGAAAATACAATTTTTATGAGAATCTTATTACTACTAACGCCATCTATTATAAAACTAACGAGTTAAAATCTATAGAAGATACATTTTTTATTAGAATTTTTGAACTTCTTAAGAGATTATTTCACAAAATGTTTATATTTGACTGGCGGCGCACGGGCATCGTGCTCTTGTATAAAGGCAAGGGTTCACGACGTATAGACTGCAATAGCTATAGAGCATCATTTGATCAGCTTGGCAACCTGACGACGCCTTTGATGCGAATATAATGTTTGGGCGAAACACGCTGGATTTTTTAGGTTAGATAAAGTCCATACATTAAAATATGTAATTCTCATAAAAATACTTTCCTAACAATATTACTAGATAATATAACTTTACGAGCCCTTACAAAGCTCTGCTTTTTGCTAGTTTAGTAAGATATATTTTATTCATTTCTAAAGAATACCAGTCATTCATAGTTTGTGCAGGTCTAGCAGAGGTGCCTTAACTTTTTGTAAACAAGTAAATGTTTGTTCTATTTGTTTGTTTATCTTCGTGTTGGTTCCGGGCTCCTTTGAAGAATAGACCAACTGCCGTTCTGCCAGGCAGATCATAAAGGGCGACCGATTGGCTATGCAAGTCACTGCCATCGTGACTACTAGGTGGTAGAGTTCTGTATTATCTCGCCCGGCTCTGGTACCACCGCCTATTCCTGCCGCAATAGCGTCAGTGTTTGTCACTGTCGTGTTCCGGTTTGGAGGGTAAGATAGCCGGTAAACTTATGCATGTGGCATTAGACCTCGCCACAAGATAGCAACGCACCATCAACATCTTTGGTGTCTATAGGCGATGGTTGACTCTTTCCATCAGGAGACCCATCTGCTTGTTTGCTATCTTATGATTTGAAAAAAAAATATCATTTGTATTTTATCAATTTTGTGTCACCATTAAAAGTTTCTATCAAGTGCAAGTGTCTCCACTGAACAAAGCCCTAGACAACCTTTTTGTGAAATAGGTCCTAAACAGAAAAAAACACGAGCAGAAAACTTTCATTTGTCATCGAACGAAATATAATATGCATATTTTGCGCAGTTAAAAGTAGATAGGAATGAGGAAATTGCTGAAATATTAGAACATTTAATTAAGAATCCACATGGTGTGAAAAAAGTAAAAAGGTGCGTATCTGTTAAAGAAACCAAACCTGCTTTTTCTCCAGATGAGGCTTTGGGGATATTTTTATCACTTAAGCTAAACAAATGGCAATACAATACTTTAAGGGAAAGTGTTAAGAAAAATAATGCAATTATATTTCCAACCTATTATCAAGTTCAACATGCGAAACAAGAATGCTATCCATCGAAAGACGCTATCACAGTAACAAAAACTTCGACCAAAATAAAGTTACAAGCTCTACTGGGTATAAACCAACGCTAATTTCATCCAAAAAAACAATATTTTCACTATTTACCAGTTTTACTACAATACTCTATGGTATTTTATCGTTTTCGAACGAAACATTGTACAGAATAATATCAAATTGGCATTCTTTTTTCAAATACGCTCTTAGGGAAAAATAAAAGAACTTAGTCCGCCATTTTGATTCGTGCTGTGTGTGTTATGTGTTGGTTGCAGTTTATGATACTGGTTAATAATGGTGTGACTGATATATTAGTATTCGCTAAGATATTAGTAATATTGAAAGGATTCGTGGATTAGTAATCCGGCGAACTGTAATATGCTAATATTTCATATTCGCCTAATATCTGTAACGGGTATCCAAAATGAATCGGATAATATCATTCGATCTTCGGAATAGTTCGGATTCACTAGATTGGCGCCCGTTCGGATTCGTGAAAATATTAAAATATTTTCACGATACGCCGCGTCGTACGTACGAATGAGACAGACGTATTTCCTGCAGTATGCTGTTGTTTTAAGGTTCAAATTACAGTGAAATATTAGTTAATACTGATATATTAGTTAAGATATTTTCCTGCCGTATCAGTATCAGATCTTATTACTGTTACTTTAAGGTCCAAATTACAGTGAAATATTAGTTAATAATGACATATTAGTTAAGACATTATAATATTTGAAAGTGAATATATTAGTATCACCTAATCTTGAGAAATATCGGTATTAACCCATCTCTACAGGTTAATTTAAAAGTGTTTTGGCGTATTAATCAACAAATAAACTTTATTTGTAATCAAGATTAGTTCAAGATCTAACAGTTTAGATAATAATTTAAAAAAAACCGTAAATATCAATTAATAAAACATATTTTTCGTTAACGACCAACTCATGATACCAGCGCTTTGGGCATACCCAAAGCGCTGGTATCATTTTTATTTATTTTCGTAAATTTTAGTGTTGATATCTATGATCTCAAAATAAATCATATGATGTGAATGTGAAATATCCTAAACAGTATTTAAAAAAAAATTAACATAGCTGTAAATTTGAAAAAGAAATAAATTATTTAAAAATTTCGAAAAAAACTACGTATTACTTATGAAAAAAAAATATATTAATATTTATGTAAATAAATATTTTTGTACTATAATATATGTTGTTTATTTTTTTCCGTATGTATATGTTTACCAATTATATAAAAAAATATAAAAAGCATAAGCGATGACCCTATGCTTTTTATATTTTTTTTGTATAATTTTTGAATTAAAAATCCTCGACTAACAAATACATATTTTTCTCAAAGTGTCGTGTTACACCTGAATTATTTCGTAGCTTAAGCCATTTAAATTAAACAATTCTCATACCAGTTTATTGCAGTGCTCAAGACCTCTTAAAAAAATATACGCTTTACAGTATCTGATTCAATCCAAGCAACTCATAAATCATTTTTGTGACCACGGTCCACCGGAACGAACTCGGAACGTGTGCGCGTAACGGTCCGTGTTTTTTTAGAAAAAAATGCGAAAATGGCTGGTGGTGTGAGCGGTCATTAAAAACTAAAATTAGAACTAATTTGTAACTAAAATGTAACTTTGTGTTATTACACATTTTAGCTTTGCTTACGTCGATAAAAAATAATGAGATTCAGCGTTGCCTACAAAGGTGGCTCAAGAAAATATATGGTAACGCATAAGAATGATAATTATATAAACAGAAACACAAAAAAATATTGCAACGTCATGAAAATATCGTTACAATAATCAACCTTATTTTTGTACGCTGTGATTTAATTCTATTGCTACTATTGCTCCGCTTTATCGACGACAACTCGTAAAATTATGTTAGGCCCTTAGAAATATCCCCTATAAGTTAAGACGTTTTCGTAACACGACGCATGCGTACGTGATTGGACAAAATAAGACCACATATTCATTTCTACTCTTATCTTATTAGCCACTTTTAAAATCGTAATCTTGAATCTGTTTATTTGTGATCGAATGTCACAAAATAACGAATTTACGTTGACATTTTGATTTGTCAACTCGATCTCTCTTTATCAATTTACTATTTGTTTGAGTGAGTCCAGGGATCGTTTTGCAGGTGCTAATACGAATATAATCACACAACAAAGACGTCATATATACTGACGTATGAAATTGTCGGAAGTGTCCTAGAACCTCAGAATTAGTCAACTAAAGCACAGAATACTGGAGACTAAAAGAAGTAAATCTAAAGCTTATTAGTGAAAATACTTTAATTTATTTTATTGTCTAGCTTGATTAATATAAAATTTTATTTACTATAAACGTTTTAGTACGGACCTACTTTGCGTTTCAATATTTTTGGGAACGTTTTAAGCGTTGTCAATATAGGTACTAGTAAATTATGTTTAGATTTTGTTCTTACACGTCAAAGATCACCTCTAATACAATAACATATTTTTTGGTTGAAAATACGTAAATCAGGAAACAACGTTTATCGATAAAACATAAATGTTACTTTCTGGACATCCTTAATAATGTTAACACGGCAGCCATATTGTGTCTATAAATGACACGTTTTTTCTGTAGCTATTTCATGTCCATATATTTAGAGGTCAATGTATGTACTGGAGATTTTTATGTTAAAAACACAGACCAATTAGAGTACTACGTTAAATATGTGACTACTGACCAGTGTTGCCAGTAAACAGTGTTGCCAACTCTATATGTTAAAAAGTCGTTAGCGTAAGCTTGAAAAGTCGCTAGATGTCGCTAACTACGGACAAAAGTCAAAAGTCGCTAGAAGTCGCTAAATGATCCCAAAAAACTGAGCGTTCAGCAGAACACTCAAGTCTCAAATATACAATATCGTAAAAATTCACGCGGGGATACATCATCGTAAAAATTCACACAAGTACAGCATTGGGGGAATCTCGGCTTAAGCATAAAAGCCGAGCTGCACACTGTTGTAACAAGCCATCCACATGGGTCTCCACCTACAGATTACAACAGTATAAATACTTGTTTGCAACTAAAATTCATCTGAACTCTACCAAGGTCACCCATGTTGGAAGCTTGTTTCCAACAGTGTGGCTCGGCTATAAAAATTTATGATAGCGTTTCGAAATAAGATAAATAATAAGTCTTTACCTATGAAATTGCCGTTTTTCATGAAATTAATAAAGCTTTTTTTTTCTATATTTTTTATTACTCTGACTAGACTTTGTCTCATTCAAAGGCTGCAAGGGATTTCGGAACGACGGTCTAAATATAGAGAACATAGATTTCTAGGCTGAGATCTTGCCATATTTTATGGAGGTTAAAATAGGTACTTATTTATTTTTTTATTTGAACTCTAGAAGTCGTTAGAATAGTCGCTAGATTTTTTTTGTCGCTAGACACATAATTTAAGCCGCTGTAGAAGACGAAATGTCGCTAGATCTAGCGACAAAGTCGCTAAATTGGCATCACTACCAGTGAAAGGTAGTCAAAAGTAACATGAGACAGCTCAAAAAATAACATTTTCACGTGAAAAGTAACATTTCCTTATTTTATGTGGAAAACGACACTAATACTACAAAATGATTCTTTATTACACAAAAACTAAAAAGTTTTCTGTCCCATGAGTTAAGCTTCGAAAGAATCGTAATAATTTTTGTACAAATAATTGATTTATAATCTTAAAAAAGAAAAACCTATGTAATATATATATACCAACTAATTAAGAAATGTTTTTCAATAGCTATTGCTTACCATATATGTAACTAAAGATAAATAATCAATTTATTTATGCATAAGACAATTAATACAAAAATAAACATATTTCATTTGCAAACGCGACTTTGTTGTTGAATTATAGATTTCCTAAATACTTATTAAATTAAAACTATATAAATACAACATACCTAAATACAACCTAACATAACTTACAAAGAACAATCAAAAATACAAAAAGTAACGTAAAAGTAACATTTTGAGTAGTATAACATGAGAGGGTCAAAAGTAACGTAAAATGTTACAAAAGTAACATTCTGGCAACGCTGCTACTGACTGATTTAAAAAGTTAAATATAAATAAACAGTACGTAAACACTATTTACGTTTCGTAGTCTATATCAAAGAGTATAGAAATATTATTTTATTTTTATATATGTCTATATTTTATGTATGTACACCAAGGAAGTTACCTTCTACCCGGAATGTTCACACGCGCTTCAAAATCGTTCCGAAGAGTACCACGACATGAGTGGTAGGCATGTTCGATATATCAAAACGTAACTTATATCGGATACGTGTCTATTATCATACCATATCGATATCTAAATATACATAACCGATTTCACAAAAACTTCATCAAGTTAATAGTTATGATTTATCCAAAGCGCAACGCAACAACACAACACGAGATCGAAGTACGAATATTGAATAACGTACAAAACGCAAACTTCACATCACGAGCTATATGACATCGTCAGCTTTTATTCACTTTGTCTCTGTCTTACCATTTAATTTTTTACTGGCGTAAAAGTGATGAAGCGAATATTACGTAACTTCAGCTAGTGATTGGTTAATTGGTTAATAATTATAGTGCGTGCGTAATATCTATATCGTAACGTGCTAGCAATAAGGTCTAGTTTCTATTTATTTAGTTACAACAAAGAGTCCATAAGTTAGCAGCTTTCCGCCGGCTACTCGATATCAGGGAGAAATTCATTCTTTAAACTGAGCTTACGTTGAATATATTTAAGGTTGGATTTATGTTGTAGGAATAAAAATTGAATCGAATGAATTTTGATTTATATTTTTAGACAGTTTTGTTTTGAGTTGCACTTGATCTTGGTGACACGTGCCCTACTTAACTATAATTCTTTGCCTTTTTTTAGTTTTAAAGTTTTTATTTAGGTACTTATTGTAAATAAATAAATATAAAACTTTTAGTGAGTATTACATTAACTTTTAGAGTGTGTATAAAACTTTTAAATTAATATCAATCTATAAGCAGTTTACATTTGTGTTAGTGTAAATAAATAAAAGATATCAGATAGGGTAAGTTCGCCTGTTCTATTTATAATTACTAATTACTAATGCATATTATAATTACTAATTTGCGTCAACATTATTATGATTGTAGAAAAACGTACAGATGTCGATAATCACTAATCACACTAGGACACAAACTAGTATATAGTGGATATTATATATCAGATTGCGTCTGTCTGTTAACTAAATACAAATAATAGCGTAAATATTATATATTATATCGAAGTCTGACTCGTGGTTTAGAGGACAGCCTTCGGCTAAGATCGTGAGGGGCCGGGCTCTATCTTCAGGTCGCTCAAAATTATAATTGAGGTTTTTTCAAGGCTTTTCTCGAAAATCCAAAATCTCAGTAGCCACACGAAGTCAGGTAGTCAGGTAGTTTTGTTTTAGTCTGGTGGGTGATGTGTTACTCCTCCCATGCTTTGAAACACATAAAGCCTTTGGTCCCTTTTATCGCTAAAATAATCGATAGTCGAAATCAAATCGGTAGAATGTGTTGAAGTTGATTACCACTCGTCCCACAAAGCGACAAACCGGTGAATCGCAGTGAACTGGAAAGTCTTATAGACCTTCATTTTACTCTGCCTGCCATGCAAAGGAACCGGGCATGATGAGATTTAAATGTATAGTTGATTAAGGCTATCTTTACGCCCGTATGCCCAAAGCAGTAGGCAGAGGTATAATCAGTGCACCCACAATTAGCCGAAGATAAGTTAATCGCCCCGTCGTTCGAATGGTAAGCGAACCTAACTAAGAATCGATGGGGATCGGGTTCGATTCCCGACAGGGACAAACATTTGTGTGATGAGCATAGATGTTTGTATTTCTGGGTTTGTGGGTTTATATACGTATTAGTATCGTTGACTAACACCCAAGCAAATAATTTGCTTACTTTGGGGTAGATCAATTCGTGTAATTTATTCTCCTAGCATTTATGCCACTTGTCTAGACATTTTCGATATCGTTATGAAAATTGAATATCGGTTAAATATTCGTTTGCAAATAAATACGAAAACGCTCATGTCTAATGAGTGGAGCGCAAGGAAGTTACATTCTACCCGGAATGTCTACACGGGCTTCAAAATCGTTCCGAAGAGTACCGCGACATGGGTGGAGTGTGTTCTTTCTACTAAATAAAGCGCCAATCGCCATATATAAGTGCGGCTATATATAGTTCGCAAATTACTACAATGTAATTCTACTAATTTGAAAAACAGCCTTGCATTGCATAAGTTATTATATAATAATTAAAACAAGCACATTTTAGAACTCACTATGTAAATTACAATACATTTTATGCTAATGTATTTATCGACGTGTTAAATAAGTATAATAAGTATAAAAGGGATTTAACGATTACCGAATATATAAAAATCTACCATCAGCAGTTTTATTTTAACACTGGCAATTGTAAGAAAGGGACAACATCCACTCATGTCGTTGTCTTGCTCATAAAGTTTATCCCCTCTAATAAGTAAGAAACAAATGTCAACTTTATAAGTAACGAAATAAAATACATTTTTATTTTTCAAATATTGCTTCGTAACAATTCCAGTTATCATATAAAATAAAGCGCCAATCGCCATATATAAGTGCGGCCATGTGTAGTTTGCAAATGTACTACTAAGGAATTCTACTAATTTGAGAAACAGTTTTTGCATTGCATAAGTGATTACGTAATAATTAAAGTAAGCATATTTTAGAACTCACTATGTTAATTACAATACATTTTATGCTAATGTATTTATCGACGTGTATGAATAAAAAGGATTTAACGATTACTGAATATATAAAAAAAAACATCTAGATAGTTTTATTTACACTGGCAATTGCAAGAAAGGGACAACATCTACTCTTGTCGTTGTCTTGCTCGGAATGGTTTTGCCCTCTGTTAAGTAAGAAACAAATGTCAACTTTATTTATTACGAAATAAAGTACATTTTTATTTTTCAAATATTGCTTCGTAATAATTCCAGTTATCGTATATAAGTTCCTTGGTCACTTGTCAAAACTCAAAACAAAATTAAAAACAGTTTACGTTTACTATTTATTAATATTTAATAACTATAATACTCCCATTCTCTATGGTAGTTAGTACCTAACTTATTACTATAATAATAATAGGTACCTATATGTATTTTGATAATAATTTTATATTACTGCCCGACGCTAGACATGCGCAAAACGGTACTTTGAAGTGTAATGCAACATCACACATCACCTTTGAAAAGGTAATATCACCCGCAAACATCACTCATCACTCATTACTCATCATATCACCTTAAGGAAATATCATCTCGAGTAGCGTTTAGTGTCTTGAGTTGCATGTGATGTACGCATCGCTTATTTGTGCGAACCACGAGTCATTACACTGAGTATATATTTCTTTCCAAACCAGAGTTCCATAATAATTGATAATTAAACTGACTAATAATTTTAGTCTGATTGAAAGTTTTGTTATAACATTACGATTATATTAGTCTTAATTACATTTTCAATTCGTCATTTAGGTATCTGATTTAAAAGTATCATCACGTCGGTACCTATGTGGGGTAAGCAGAATAAACCAAACATCTATAGACTTTCAGTTCTCCACGATTCACCAGTTTCTTGGTTGGCACACCATTCCGCCAGATTCCGAGCTGCTACTAAGATTTTAGATTTTCGAGTAAAGTATCTTCACGCCCGTATCCCCGAAGGGGTAGGCAGAGGTACAACAAGTGCATCCACGATTAACCGAAGATACTTGGTCCCACAAATGTGATAGTTGGCAAGCCTATTGCCAACCGGGCACTTTCCAATTCCGGGCAACTATGTGCCCGACCCGGGAATTGAACCCGGGACCTCATATAGTCAACGCCAACGCTGGACCACTAGATCACAGAGGCGATTTTCGTGTAAATCCTCAATAATACTTTTGCGCGATCGAGACTTCATGGTCGAAGTATGGCCGAGGAGTCTAACCCCTAGACCACGATGCATAAAACAAACGACGCAACGTGCGACACACAGAACAATTAAAATGTCTTAACTCAAACAGTTATTGCATAATACCTAAGGGTACTCGTTTTTATTATTAGTAAGATTGTACATCTTACTAATAACAAATATGAACCGAATTGTTATCACCAAACGTTTCTAATTCAAATCATTCTAACATAATTAACTTACTCGTATACCCGTTCTCCCAGCTCGAACCAACGATCTCGGTATTATTCGATTTATTTTAGTTATACTGCCAGTTGCATATCTCCCGCACGGCGCACGTTGCGCACCACACTCTTCTCTTGGTAGTATAATATGTGATACGGCCAGAAACGACACTAACCGAACTGTACCGAGTGATGAATGAAGTAATGTGTGATGGTTGAAACGCTAGTGTGATGTGTGATGTTGTATCACCTTTCCGAGTGATATTACTTTTGTGATATTACACGCATCACTACGTAGTACTCTAATTGGTCTGTGCGCATCACCTACTCATGTCTACCCGACGCCCGTTAGTTATTACTTATTATATTCTTTGCGTTAGTTATATTGTTCTACTAGTACATATTACTTTATAGTTTGTGACTGCACTGTGTGTACGTAGTACTCTAATAATAGGTCTGTGACTGTGTGTTACTGAGGTTACGGGTTACCACCAAGGAAGTTACATTCTACCCGGAATGTTCACACGCGCTTCAAAATCGTTCCAAAGAGTACCACGACATGAGTGGTGTGTGTCTCTTTCTACTAAATAAAGCGCCAATCGCCATATATAAGTGTGGCCATGCGTAGTTTGCAAATTACTACTAAGTAATTCTACTAATTTGAGAAACAGTTTTTGCATTGCATAAGTAATTACGTAATAATTAAAATAAGCACATTTTGGAACTTACTATGTTAATTACAATACATTTTATGCTAATTTATTTATCGACGTGTATAAATAAAAAGTATTTAACGATTACCGAATATGTAAAAATCTACCATCTAGATCGTTTTATTTACACTGGCAATTGCAAGAAAGGGACAACATCCACTCTTGTCGTTGTCTTGCTCAGAACGCTTTTCCCCTCTGTTATGTAAGAAACAAATGTCAACTTTATGTGTAATGAAATAAAGTACATTTTTATTTTTCAAATATTGCTTCGTAACAATTCCAGTTATAGTGTATAAGTTCCTCTGTTACCACATACCGCTATTTAGGGATGTGACTTTGAGTCAAAAAAATCGATTATCTAATAATCGATTTTTTTTGTTCAAGATAAATCGATTTGTAAAAAAATCGAATTTCGAGGAAATAATCGATTTTTTATAGATATTTTTTTTATACGAAAAATACTTATTCAATATATTAGTGAAACGTATGAGCAATTGATTAAAAAAAATCATTTTGGATAATACAAGTATAATAAAATAACCAAAAGATTATAAATACAAATTTGAATTGTTTATATACAAATTTTCAGTACTGTTAAATATTTTATTGCAGTAAATATAATACTGTACAGTAACAGTAAGAAATATAACGACAATTGTTTGGTCACAAAATGAATAAAATACAAAACAAAGTACTCTCTATAATTTAAGTTTAGACAATAAAAAAAAATAATTTGAATGATCATTCATCAGTATCGCTCAAAATTTCACTGAAAAAGATAAAATAACCTGAAGAAGATAAATAATGAATAAAATGACAAACGTTTCAAAATTAAAATACAAAACAAATTGTCCTTTAAACTTTATGTTTAAATAATAGAATAAATTATTATTATAACAAATGTTCAGAATATTATAAAACTAAAAAAGACAATAATATTTTTTCTTAAACTTTGAGTTTAAATAGTAAATAAAAAACTAAAATAAGTAATTGCTACAAATATTTAGTATCACTTAACATGTAGAATCGAAGTAAAATAAACCGATTAGTTTAAGTAGTAAATATAGTGACAATTGTTGAATATTAACTTAGAAAAGAAAAGAAAACTTTCTTTAAACTTTGAGTTTTAATAATAAAAAAACTAAAATTAGTAATTGCTACAAATGTTTTCTATCACTAAACATTTGACTAGAATCAAAGTGAAATAAACCGATTAGTTTAAGTAGTAAATAAAACGATAATTATCATGGATGAATATTGAAAAAGAAAAGAAAGCTTTCTCCACACTGTAAATTAAAATATATCAAACTTAACTTAAACAAATTATTGCCATAAGTCTTCAGTCAAAGAGTTTAAAAATAATATTTTTGGTAATCGCTTCCCTAAAATACGGTTTCGAGTTTTCCTGACAATATTTCCTGCTTTCGAAAATAACCTTTCAGCTGGTGCAGAAGTGGCCATAACTGAGAGGTGTTTCAGAGCCAAGTTAGTTAACTTTGGGAAAGTTCCCTCAGAACTTCTCCACACATCGAGAGGGTCTGCTTTAAGATTTGATAATGGTGCTGCAATGTATAAGTCTAGTTCAGTATTTTTGCTCATTGACGTATTAGCGGCCATTATTTTTTCATGGTGTACCTGCCATATATCTTGTCCGTCGTTGGTCACTTCTGATGAAGCAGATGATTCAGAATGGGTCACTGCTAGAGTATCACCATTATTGGTACTTATACTTAAACATCGGTTAGTATAATTAATTGTTTTTGACAAAGAAAATGGCTCATCTAAATGAATTTTTTTGAATCTTGGATCCAAAAATGTCGCGACCGAGAAAAGGTGAACTTTTTGGATATTTTCAAATCTTTTATTTAATTCAGTTTGTAGTGAATATTTTAATTGGTCGGCTAAATCGCTGGTTATCGGTATTGCGTCTAACACTGTTCTTAAACACTTGATTATGGGTATGGCTTTGCTAGCTGTCACATATTTTTCAGCGCTCATTTCTTCAGTAACATTGTGAAAAGGCTTTAAAACCTTTTTAAAACATTTGGGGTGCATTCGGATGGTTGATTAAAATAGATCCTATTGTGCTGCTCATCAACACAAAACGCTCAATCATGAATAATTGTGAGTTCCACCTTGTAGACACGTCTCCAACCAAATGCTTCAATTTTCCTTCGGCAACACTTTGCTGCATTTGCATTTGTCGCAGTTCTTCAGCACCTACACCACTTTGATGGAACCAAGTTACGATTTTTCGGACTTTATCCAAAAAAAGTTCAACTACTAGATTCAATGTATGTGCTAAACATCGAATGTGTTTTGCTCGTCCAAAAGTAATTTCAATAGCTTTGACGATGTTACTGCCATTATCTGTAGTAACACTGACAATTTTTTCATGAGACAAACCCCAATCTTCACAAACTTTAAGAATCATCTCCGACAAATATTCTCCTGTATGACTGTCATGCAGCGGTATACACGCAATATTTATTGATTTCATTTCAGAGTTTTCTATACAGTGTACTGTCACGCCTAAGAAACTTCTTAGCTGCATATCCTTCCATTCATCTATCGTAAGACAGACGTTTTTAACAGACCGTAATTTTTGTTTGATAAGGGCTTTTTTTTCTTCATACTTAGTATCAATAAGATCTGTTATAGTTTTACGACATGGAACCTTGTACAAAGGAGCCACAGTCTTCATTAATTTTTTAAATCCTGTTCCTTCTACCATACTGTAAGGAAGACTGTCCCGGCATATCATTTCTGCGATGCTTTGAGTTATTTGCTTATTTTTATCGCCATCTGTAGCATATGCCGAAATTTTTGAAAAAGCCGCTCCGATACCTGATCTAGCTCGTTTTAGTGTTGAAGATAAAGCCTCACTTTCTGTTGCTGAAGATTGCACTAATGAATTACTATGCCCCAACTGAGTAGCATCATGAATATCAACTTCATGCGAGTTCTGCAGCGTTAAAATAAAAAAAAAAAGAAATTATAAATATTTTCATCATTTCATCAAAATTACTATTTACAATAGTTTTGTTTTCTAATAAGTGATATCTGGGAAATTTTTATAACATGAAAATGTTATTAACCTTAAAAACAATAATGTATACTAGATTGAGCAATGGAACGTATATTTTTTACGTCAGTTGGCTTAAGTGTTTGCAATTAAAGCAGACAAAATGTTATTCATTATAAAAATGTAATAACAATTCTGTCATTGGGATAATTAATAATACATATTGCATCAAATGTTAAGTGTTACCTCGTCAGCTTGTAAAACATCAGAATGTTTCCTTTCCATGTGCTGTTTCAAATTTGTAGTATTACTGCATGTTTTCAACTCTTTTGGACAGTATTTACATTTCGCTGTAGCATTATCTTTATTATAAAATACTTTCGCCAGGAGCTTCTGGGTGTTTTTCCAGTGGAAGACATTTTTAAGGTTAATTACAACCTATAGTATAGTATATATTAGCTATAGTAATTTAGTACTATAAAATATTTGATAATTGTATTGAAAATAGCGTCATCTAGGACATGGATTGAAAAAGATTTTATTTCTAAAGACTTAAGATCTGGATTCAAGGTTTTTGCCACTACATACGAATGTTAAAAATAACCTTTTAATGTCTT
Organism: Apodemia mormo; assembly: GCA_036924255.1. NCBI lineage: Eukaryota > Metazoa > Arthropoda > Insecta > Lepidoptera > Riodinidae > Apodemia > Apodemia mormo. Next base: position 14,967,823 of record JAUPFN010000014.1, on the reverse strand, counting down.
AAATATATATTTTTAAATAAGATATTACATTACATTATATTTTTTAACTATTTGAACTATAAACATATATTGTTTTGTGGTAAATACGCTTATTTTTCAAAATAATAAAGTTTGGCCAATCTATCAAACAAAAAACAACACAATTACAAATGGCGTCGTCATGGTGATAAATGTTGATACTCGTGCGCATTTTATTATTGAAATTCAGTTTGTTTTGTGTGTTTTAGTGTTATTTTCGTTGAGTTTGAACTTTTATTCTCCGGATTGCTTAATCGTGACACAAAATTAATATATTGTGCTATTTATTGTGAGTTAATAAAGTCTTAAATTATAATATTAATGTTTTAATTCTGAATATATAACATTATACAGCGTGGCAATCAAACGAAGTTGCAAAAGGACTTGTCAGAGTTACATTTTGTTTGAATGGCACGCTGTATAGTGTTTGATAAATTCCTATTTACTATTAAAATTTCAATAAAAAAGTAGGTACCTATATTAAGCTGCCGAAACAAAATAGTTCTCATACTATAAGATAGATGACGCCAGTAGTACGCCATTATAGATTTAGAAAGTTGGCTATCTATACCTATAGTAATACACATATTTATCTATGATGACAACTATCTTCACTTCACACTTCAAAACTTCAAAGAATTAATAAAAGACTAAAAGACTCAAGAGATCACAACTTATTATATATTTGTACGTAAAGATGGCGCTGATTTCTTATCGACTCGTTAGCGTTCAGTAAGCTTACCCATTCTTTCATTTATCGCATAGATGGCATTCTTTGCAAAAATCGATTTAAAATGCTTAATTTGTATAACCGATTTATTAAAAATCGATTTTTACAATTAATAAAATCGATTACAAAAAATCGATTAAAAAATAATCGATTAAAGCAAAAATCGATAATTTATTCACTTCCCTACCGCTATTTAGATAAGAGCAAATATCTAAAGCTTTAAACAAATCGAAAGACGAGTATGATAACAACTACTAACAAAGCTGTAGGTCAATATAACCATAATATCAGATGAAGGAAACTACCACTTGACTGTGACTTGACTTGTCAAAGATATAATACGTTACACGATAGACGCTTCTAATAACTAATTTATAAAGTAGTAAGTTTACTAAAATTAAGAAGGACCTGAGTTTTTAGAAAAAGAAATTCCTTTTAAAAAACGATAACAGCTTTGTAAAGATAGTCTATAAATTTGACGACAAATATGTCAGCTTCTAGTGAAATTGATAGTTTTGATAAAGTCATGCGAAATACTTTAACTGGGAGAACATTAGAGGAGTTTAATCGAATTTATTACGGAAGAGTAAATAACCATGATCTCGATATCAAAAAATCAAATATTGATTTTGCAACTGCCAACAACTTCGAAGTGGCAAGTTACGATTTTCCAGCGAATAAAGAAGAAACGCGACTACCTCGTGTAGTCAAAGTTGGAATAATACAGCATTCAATAGCAGTACCAACAGATAAACCCATCATAGAACAGAGGCAAGGTATATTTGATAAGATCGCAAAAATAATTAAAGTTGCTGGTGATGAAGGAGTTAACATCTTGTGTTTACAAGAAGCCTGGAGCATGCCCTTCGCTTTTTGCACAAGAGAGAAGCAACCTTGGTGTGAATTTGCAGAGAACGCTTTAGAAGGACACAGTGTACAATTTCTTAAAGAACTCTCAAGAAAATATAGTATGGTCATAATTTCACCAATATTAGAAAGAGACGAAGCTCATGGTGATACAATATGGAATACAGCCATTGTAATTAATGAAAATGGTATTGTTGTTGGTAAACATAGAAAAAATCACATACCACGGGTCGGTGATTTCAATGAGTCAACATATTATTTTGAAGGCAACACTGGTCATCCTGTATTTGACACTAAGTATGGAAAAATTGCAATAAACATTTGCTATGGAAGACATCATCCACTTAACTGGCTTATGTTTGGTGTAAATGGTGCTGAAATTGTATTTAACCCATCAGCTACTGTGGCTGGATTAAGTGAACATTTATGGGCTATAGAGGCTCGTAATGCTGCTATAGCTAATAGTTATTTTACATGTGCTATAAATAGAGTTGGTACTGAGAAATTCCCTAATGAATTTACTTCTGGAGATGGTAAACCAGCTCATAAAGAATTTGGTCATTTCTATGGCTCTAGTTATGTAACTGCACCTGATGGTTGTCGAACTCCAAGTTTGTCTAGAGTCACTGATGGGTTATTAATAGCACAAATGGATTTAAATTTGTGTAGGCAAATAAAGGATAAATGGGGATTTACAATGACACAGCGTCTTGATTTATATGCAGATGCTTTAAAAAATGCAGTACAGCTAAGCTACGAACCACAGGTTATCAAAAAATAATTGCAATAACTGTTATTCTAAAATATACATATTGAAATTTTGATATCATTGTTTTTTAATTTTATAAATTTTAATACATATTCAGGAAATGTTAATTATTTTGTTGCTTTATTTTTGTTACTATTTTATGATGTATATATTTTGTTGATATATTTAAAGTTTTATGCACTTAAATGTGTTTTATTCAATTCCTTCATGAGATGAATATTGAATATGTTTTAAATTAGTAACTCTAAGAAACAGAATGTCGTGTGAACTACATATCAGTTATCACTTGGCTGTCTCTGTTTTTTGTGCAAAAATATATTTTAAAAGGTACTTTTCAGTAATACGTATAAAAAGTTAATTTCCTTTCAATTTTGATTTTGTATGTAGGGACAGTAGACTTATTCTCATAAATAAAGGCACATAACTATGGAATTTCTTGTGATGCATTTGATGCATAGGAGCTATGTGACGATAAATAACCAACTACACATTAATTTCATGGTTATGTATTACAAAAAGAAAACGTAATGTCAAAATGGCCTTCAGTTTGACACATAATTTTGAGAAAACTACATTGTTTCATAGTAATTTAAATGAAGTAAAACTACAAACATTGTCTTCCCATTTCTTGTATCTCTGGAACCTTGTGTTAGATCCTAATTAAATTTAAATGAGATCAAACGAGAAGTGTATCATTAATGACAGAATTCTGAGGTAACAAACATATAAAAAATACAACTGAATACTCAAGAAACTCCTTTTTCGAGAAGGCGGGTAAAAGAGAAAGAGGTTGAATATTGTGTTTAGCAAGCTCTGTATATTATCAAACAATTTTATAGCCATTACTTCTTTGTACGTTTTACTAGTATTATATAGAGGAAAGATTTGATTGTTTGTTTGCTAAGATTTAACTTGATAACTACTTAACCGATTCCGTGCGGATGGCACCGCAGAGGCGCCATGGATATCTTTTGTGTATGGCGTGTGGCACCCGAGAGGAGCCAAAATTTATACATTTAAAAATCGGTCAAAATTACATTTTTAAGATGTTTTCTGTAAAAAATAGTGTCTTTATTTGTTACGTAGATCATGCCTATAGTGTTTGTTTCAGGATTTTGCGTGAATAAGTATATTTCAGAAGTTGCAAACCTTTTACGTCGTCGTCATCGCATTGTGTTTCAATGTCTGTCTCAGGATTTTTTTTTCTTTTTCTAGATAATGCTAGAACGAAGTGTAATAATTTACATTATTAATCTCTACTTTAAATAAGAATTACACTCCGCAGAGACGAGTGTATAATAATGGCGAGGACAACTGGGAGAGCCAAGAGAGGTACTTTATTCTTAAATTGTGTCTTAAGCAGGATATGTCTCAAACTAAATGTGTCTTAAAGAAAATCTTCATAAAACGAACGTTATAAAAGATTCATAATACTATAATAAATACAAATTTTATTAAACATCAGTGGAAACTAGACCAAGTAGCTACTTACTTGATTTAAATCATTTCATAATCAAGGATGTTTCGATACCTAGGTACTTGTACATGCCTTTTTTGTTTATACGAAACGGGCATTTTATTCAAAAGCTTTTATGATTTTAACACAGTTTTCAAACAAAACACTATAACATAAGTAACGTAGCGCTGTATATAATTTCAAAGCTAATATCTTGGTCTAATATAACACTTTAAATCAATTTGTCTATCAAAACCTACAAAAAGGTTTACAACACGTGATAGAAATAAGTCAATTATGTTCTATTTCCGTTAATACGCGTAGATGGTCACTTTTAAACACACTAAACAAACTGTTTAACCGCTTACGTGCAATTTCGGGTGGCAACTAAACATATAACTAGTGGAAACAAAAAAGCGGTAAGTTACCATTTATGGCGAATGGCACCCCAGAGGAGGCATCAAAGTCCTTGGCGCCCTAGAGGTGCCACGAAATATTTGTTCGCCGCCAGGCACAAAGTTTGCTAAAAGGACCACCGCATTGAGTCGGTTAACTGATTTAAAAAAATCATCTTTAGAAAGCTACACTATCCGAGAGTGACCAAGGCTATTTTTTAACCGACTGACAAAGGACGCTATGATTTTTGGGTCACACGAACGAAGTCGCGAGTAACAGCTAGTACATAATAATTTTGAAAATTAATTTTTTCTTTTAATAAATTTTATTTTTGTGCACATCATAACGTTCACCTGCCCAACAACTAGCTAAGCTAAGGGGTTTATTTCTCTTGTACCTCTTTAATAAGGCTGTCTATTTTGCAGATTAAAAGTTGTACTTTAAAATTAATTTGAAAATAATACCAAAACCTTTTATCCCAAGGTAGAGGATTGGACCCTTTATCTATACATATAATAAAATCGTAGGAAAGTCAAAACTGTACATTGAATATTTTTTTAAAAGAATACATGGGGCGTGATCTACAATCGATATCGAAGCCAAAAATAGAGTTTTTAGAATTTTTGTCTGTTTGTCTGTATGTATGTCCGGGGTAAACTCAAAAAGTACTGCTGATTTACTTCAAATTTTGTATAAATATTACTAATAGGTCGGGTCAACATATAGGCTACATATTATCACGCTATCACCTACGAGGGAAGGTCAGTGCGGAGTAAACGATTTCCGCGCGGACGAAGTCGCTGGCAACAGCTAATATATTTTGGTGATTATTACAAATCTCTTGGACATCTGACTCCACGTGTTCAAAATACCAAATAGTAATAAACTGCCAAGCTCTGCTTTACAATCTGGGATCTCGTGCTTGTGTACTCACACTCGGTATCATCATTACTATCGTATCAGACATAGGACGTCCGTTGCTCCAATGATTGGAAGCAGCCAACATCCTTGCCTTTGCCTACAACACCTTGTCTAGGTCGTCTCACGTCTGTCCATCTGATGGGTGGCTGTTCAACGCTGCAATTGCATATATGTGGTGTTCACTCTAGAATCTTTATGCTCCATCGATCATCCGTTCTACTTTGCATTGTGCCGGTATTACCACAGTAAATTAACGGTGTTGCTCTGGACCCCCTTTGAAGTATTGACCATCTGCCTTAAAGTTTTCTAGAAGGCGAAAATTTACCATATTATGTGTCACTGCCATGGGGACTACTAAGTGGTTGAGTTCCTATACGTTCTGCCCTAGTGCGATACCACCGCCTTATTATTTCTGCTCTAATAGCATCAATTCTTTTCACTGTCATGTGCTGCTTTCGAGGGCAAACTTATGCCTGTAGTATAACAATCCCGCCCCACGGACAGCCACCAGCCACAGCAATGCAGTTTTCTATGAGTGGGCAACTCGACGACTTGGCGCCATCCCAACTCCACTAGGAAGTCGTTGAACCCTTTAATACGAGAGAAAATCTCAGAGAGTGATCTCGGGGATCCAAGGTAACATTGACCCACCATAGTAGTTATTCTTATAATAGTAAATCCTATGCAGCCACGGCCCACGCCTTCGCACTCGATGATTACGTGGGTAGTCGTTTATTCATTCTTCGTGCAAGCTCTGGATTGAGGGATGTTCGTAACACATACGTTTGTTAAAGATATACTCTGTCCTATAATAACACCGGTTGTTATGCGATTTTTTTTGTTTAATTTTATTAAGGTTTGCGACAATTACATGTACTAAGACTCCACTGGAGTATAATGTTGCTTTTATCAACGTCAATGCATGGCACACGCAACGACTTGCATGGCATTCATCAATGGGCTTGAATATATACGTGATCGACGACGATGTGGCTAAAATAGTTATTCCAGTGCATTCCCTTGCACAGTGTTATGCACCTAGTGGCCAGGACATGTTCAAGTCGGTAGAGAATACGCCCATGCCCGAGATTGTTTTGAACCCGTCAGTGATGATGCTGAAGTCTTAAGACCCTCTTTAAATTCACCCACAGGTTTCATCTGCGATTTGTAAATACAACATTGTAGGTCTTACCATTAAAGGCGAATTTACCAGGTGTCAAATCGTTTGGCGCAACAACAAACGATAAATACATATTCAGTAACTTATTTTTATTTTATCGATGGCTGTCGAGGGTCAACGTTAAGAGTCAACCTCGGATGAATAAGTAGTATAGTTCCATTGAGTCAACCGTCACCTCTAGAAACTAATCTTGTTATTACACACACATAATTTAAGTGAGGTACCACGCATAAGTTTAATAGCTACCTTATCTCCATAACAGAACAAGACTGTGATAAGAACTGACACTATTGCGGCAGGAATAGGCAAGGCAAGGCATGATATACAGACTGACTGGTTACTTTCGATACTTCTGGAGATCAGGAGTACTCTGTATTCGATTCTCGTTAAAATGAAATAATAAAATTAGGGGCTTAAATTTTGATCAATGTTTCTCTAAAAATAAGTGAAATGTGGATATTATGTTCTCTAAGTACGTCACGCTAGTCGACATCAAGGGCAAGCCGCCGCCACCCCCGGCCCTCAACTGTGCGACACGTGAGGTGTCCAAGTATGGCGCAGGTAAATATAGGATTCTCGATGTACTGTTTACTAAGAAGTATTTTAATTTTTATTTTTAATGTTATTTTTTCTCATCATATATGATCGCCAACTATCACGTCATTGATATAAAATACCCAAGATGCACAATCAGTGTCTCAAAAGGTCCCTTAAAAATGAAATTTTCTACATTGTTTTGTAAAAACAACTATAAATCTTGAGCTTAACGTTGAATATATGCAAAGCCTTATGTTTTGACATTCTATACCTACTTAGATGAAATAAACGACATTTTTGAGTGTCAGTTTTTTTCGGGACTGTGCATCTTGGGTTTTTTATATCAATGTATCACATCCTTTAAATATTGAAGGTAACTCACCAGTCAGTCTGCATAAAAAACAGTTTCGCTTGATCTTTCGAAAAACGTTGGTGGCTAGATTACGGATAGTGTCCCTTAGAAACTTTTACGTATAAGTAATAATATAAGATCAGAATAAAGTCTTATAAAAGTAAGCCTTTAACACTAAGTTAGTCCTTATGTAGCAGTCGTCCCACTAAGAGTGTAGGTGATCAACTTGCTGGTACTATGACATTACCTACGTTAAAAATTATATACCTTCCAAGTTCCAAAGCATTTGATGTTATATTAACTGTCATCCATCCTAGGTATGACTTCACTAGTCACTACATAATGCATCACCAGGGAATTGTTTCACAGTTATACCAACTATTAATCATAATGATAGTGACAGGTTTGCCCAATCGATCACCTGTTATGAACTGTCTGGATAGCAGATACAGATTCTTAAAACCAGATCAATATATTTAACACATCATTATTGGACTTTGACCAGCTATTAATGTGGCCACATGCCCCATTTATTAAGGGTTACCCCTTTTTTGCACTACAAAACTAGGAAAAATTGAATATAGGCTTTTTATAAAAAAAAATTAAAATTTTCACAAACTCTATCTACTGGTGAGCTCGGCTTAGCATGAGTGTTCTGTCTGATCAGCAGTGGCTATTTCACTTTGGATTCATTTATTTATGTATTCACATCAGACAGAGACCCTTGCACATTGCATTTTATTATAGTTTTATGCATTTGCTTCACAAAATAAATATCTTTTAAAATTTATTGACCTGTGATAAGTAATATAGATTTGAATATTAAAGATTTTACAGTAAAGTAATACCACTTTTATTGTCTTCTGGAAAAGCCTAAAATTTAAGAATTATCAGAATCAAATATGGGATATTTGATTCAGAGTGCTAAGTGTGAGTTTTTCTTTTCGCGTTCGATCGTGAGCGCGTTTCGAGTTTACTAGGAATTTGTATGTGATTTGTACAGCGCCACCTAGTGGTAAACTGGTTTCTCACGTTTACCACTAGGTGGCGCTCTACAAATCACATACAAATTCCTAGTAAACTCCAAACGCGCTCACGATCGAATGCGAAAAGAAAAACTCACAATCAGAAGTGGCAGGTAGCAACCCTACTTGCTATAGAGGTTTTGAATTTCAAGAAAAACCTTAATAGGAGAGCCCAAGAGGGGATTTTGGGCACCTCAGTTTAACATAGGGTGATGCCCCACATGCTGTTGTGGCTCTCTATCAAATATAAGCCCTTCATATAGAGCAGAGCATCTAAGGCAGAATAAAAAATCCAATCACCTTGGCTTGAGGAAATTGTCAAATTATATTTTTTTTCATTTTTTTCACTTCATTACCTTCAAAATAAAAGTAAATTCAGACACTTGAGAATGTCAAGACAATGTTTTCTTTGCAACATTTGTGACCCCTCCACTACCTTACACTACACTTAAGTAGTCAGAGTTTCTAATTTATAATTAAAACTAATAAAATTAGTAGTAGGTTGGCGATAGGCTTGCCACCTATCACATTGTGGGACCAAGTATCTTCGGCTAATCGTGGGTGCACTTGTACCTCTGCCTACCCCTTTGGGGATATGGGCGTAAAGATACTTTTAAATGCATAGCTCCAGAAACCCATATCCGATCTTAACCAAATATGTATAGCAACTTATGAAATGAGTGATGTGGTTGAACTAAAAAAGTATAAAAATCAGTTCATATTTCATCTCAGGTTACATATGAATAATAATAACATAAAAGTAATTAAAAAAATTAAGCCAACTTCAACATCTATCAACTATATCTCAACCATCTCAAAAATTACAGAACCGATTTTGATGAAACTTGGATTGTTTTCTAAATTGAAATATACCTGACCTAAATCAGAATCATCACAATATATTTTAAAGTTCTCAAGAAATTTGTGGGCAGACGTACATACACTTATGAAATTTAGTACACATGCTCAGTTAGACACTTCAATTGATCAACATACTCAAATATTATCCATGAATATTATATACATTGAACTTATAACCAGTTTTTTCATTGGCTTAAAATATATTCAATTTAAGAATAAACATACAATTACTGGCTTTGTCTACTGAAATTAAGGGATAGTTCCCACTTTCCACATAACGCAGACACTTGCCTCATAAAGAAATCTAATATTGCATCACGCAATGAATTCAATGTCATCATCCTAGTAAAATATATTGAACTACAGTCAAAACCGTTTATGGTGACATCGTTTAGAACCACATCCTAGTAAAATATATTGAACTACAGTCAAAACCGTTTATGGCGACATCGTTTAGAACCACATACCGGTTAAATTTACTAAAATCAAAGGTCCTGGCTGAATGTTATATGACTGCCTTATCTAAAACATTGGTTTTTACGACATTGTTTACTACGACATACCGCATTAAGCGACCACATTTGGTTAATGTTTTCGGAGAATTATATCTGTAGAACGATGCTCAGCTGTATTGTCAACAATTTGAATAGATAACTGTATCCACATCTGGCACAGTATAATAGTCAATGGCTATTATCGTAAAAGTAAACAAAGTTTACTTAGATCAGTCTATTGCAATTTGTGCACCAGCTACGGAGGATGATATTGTACGTGAAGTTCAAGAGGAAAATGAAAATGAACAGGAAGACTCGGAAGAACAATTTACAGTGCCAACTTTGATTGATGGTCTCAATGCTGTTAGTGTATTACGAAAGATTGTTCTTTTTAATGAAGAGTTCCACATGCAGGGAAATTGTGACGATACACTGATTAAAATCCAACGTGAATTACAAAATGTGTATGCACGACAGAAGTGTTTCAAACAAACTAAAATTACAGATTTTATGCATACAAAAATGACGGAAAAATGATATTGTTCTTTTATATTATACGTTTGTATTGGAGTAAACAAAATGCGGTTTAATCTCCTACATGAATATACATATTATCTTTCCTATTAATACCTGTCACCGGTTGTTACAACTATCGGTTTTTACGACTCAATATGAGTAGTCCCTTCGATGTCGTTATAACAGATTTTGACTGTAATTGCATTATCTAAATATAAGGGTATTTGAAATAAAACAATTTTTAAAAACATTGCATATCAATGAGAATAATACAGATGTGACTATACATAAATATAAATGGTAATTTAAGGGTATGTTCAGAACTTGATGTTGTTGTGACTTGTGACATTTTCATATTGTTTACCATAACTTGACCTTGTGTACTGCACTATAAATAAATACTATACAAACCATATAATCTTTTATTAACATGCAACATATGGTTGAGTTAGATGTATAATTATTAAATATACATTTGTCACAAAATAATCTAAGCTTAATTTTTGATCAATCTAGTTAAAGTAGCCTTAAAAAATACATCAACTTTCTGAACATACCCAAGATTCTCAATTGTAAAATTGATTATCACTAAACACTAATTATCTATGCAGTCTTTGCACGCATTGCTGCACGTTTGCCAGTAACAGCCTGGAAACCAGATTTGATACTTGCAACAGAACAACGGGATCCACATGTTTCACATTGTAGGAAAAACAGACGGGTGTCTTTCTGTAAAATTGTATCCGGAGAGCGACATGTATGACATGTAACATATTCTTTTATATACCGACGTAAAACATTTTCTATTTGTTTTTGTTGGAAGCGCCCTTTGATAATAAGTTGACTATTACCGTCTACAGAACCACTCGTACCTAACTCCGCTAACAGGAAGTCTAGTAAATGTTTCGGTTGTCTATGAAGTGTTTTACAAATTTCTGTAAAGTTTGCAAAAGATGTTTTCTTAGTACCAATTCTAACTACTTGTGGTGGCCTCATTATAAATTTTTGCTTTTTACCAGATACCATACTAGGATTCTTTTCACGCATGATATCAAACACACGTTCTAGTAATTCATCATAGGTATAATCACGATCACTACCATACCATTCACCCTGTGTATCTTCTTGGTTTTCTTGATCTTCTCCTTTATCATCCTCAATTACGAGTTCATCGATAGCATTTTTCTTTTTTTTCTTCTTTTTAGTTTTAGAGAAATCTATGTCTAAGTCCAAGTCGTCGATGATTTCTTCCTCTTGAGGCTCAGGCTCTTCAGTCACTGGTTTGTCTTCCTTAGTCTCAGGTAAAGCATTCTCTAATTCATCTAAATTGAAGAAAGTCTTCTTTTTCTTTTTCTTCTTTTTACCAAAATTGTCTAAGTCGAGGTTGTCGTCCTCGGGCAAGTCGACGTCACCGGACTCAGCAGGCGCCTCCACATTCGTACTCTCGCCTTGATCACCCGCCATCGCAGCATCCATATCGAAACCTGTCTTCTTTTTCTTTTTTTTCTTCAAAGAAGGATCAAAAATCATGTCGTCGTCCATGATTCAGTTTAATTTAAAGATTCTGAAAACTTTAATACTAAAAACTTGGTTAGAAAATGATCAACGAATGGCAATTGGCAGGTGGCTGATTAAATGTCAAAACGTTGCATCAGCCTTTATTTCACAGATTAAAAATAAATATGTAAATTTATATAAAGCTGTGCGACCACTTGCTTGCACAACATTTTTGATTACGGCTCAACCAAGGAAGTTACATTCTACCTGGAATAATCACACGCGCTTCAAAATCATTCCGAAGAGTACCAGTGGAGTGTGTCCATTCTATTATATAAAACGCCAATCGCCGTATATAAGTGTGGCCGTGCGTAGTTTGCAAATTACTACTAAGTAATTCTACTAATTTGAGAAACAGTTTTTGCATTGTAGTAATAATTAAAATAAGCACATTTTAGAACTCACTATGTTAATTAAAATACATTTAATGCTAATTTATTTATCGACGTGTATGAATAAAAAGGATTTAACGATTACCAAATATATAAAAAACTACCATTTAGATAGTTTTATTTACACTGGCAATTGCAAGAAAGGGACAACACCCACTCTTGTCGTTGTCTTGCTCATAATGTTTTTCCCTTCTGTTAAGAAACAAATATCAACTTTATTTGTTACAGAATAAAGTACATTTTTATTTTTCAAATATTGCTTCGTAGTAATTCCAGTTATCGTATATAAGTTCCTTCGGCTCAACTCACATTGGCACAGAGTCGAAGCGTCATATTTTTCCCGCCTAAAGCATATTAATCTCTATTGTTCTATAATCTATAATTATATAAGTACAAAGTTGTGCTATGTAAATATATACTCGCGCGTTGACGCGCGCATTCACACTTCGACGCTCGGCTGGAGTCGGTACTTAAATAATAGAACAATAGAGATGAATATGCTTTGGCGAAAAAATATGACGCTTCGACTCTGCGCCAATATGAGTTGAGCCTACATCTTTTGCTACGTCTACCGACGTTTGACCAAGAAACTATAACTGAGAAGCAGTTTGGCCGAACAAAACACTTGAATCACTTTTACACGCACAGTATAAATTTTGGGCAGAGTAACGCCCTCAACAAGCGATAGAATTACAACGAATCTAAAACATCTGATTCCTGCTTATTTATACAATCCTTATCTATATTTTTTCATTGTTTTTAACAATAACATCATTATCTTACAATAATAGGTGCATAAATCACACAGGTGCGCCACGCCTGGCCGGCTAGCTTTGAGTATTAAACCAACAGGAGTATTTCCAAAAAGACTGCCGCTTGAGATGCGGGGGGACGCACCGCTCATTGATTCACATTTTAAATTATAATAAAAAAAGAGTGCTTGTTCTCTCGATATTTAATTAACAACGATCAAGTCGTTATTTCAAGTCAATTATATCAATCATTTCAATCAAGCCAAGACATTTACGGACTACTAATATTTAACCCCCGACACAAACACGAAGGGTTGTTATTGGCTTTACATAAGTATATGTGTATTTATTTGATACTAGCTGTTGCCCGCGACTTCGTTCGCGCGGATTTCGTTTACTCCGCACAGCTCCTCCCCCGTAGGTGATAGCGTGATAATATGTAGCCTATATGTTGACCTGACATGAAAGTAATAATCATGCAAAATTTGAAGTAAATTCATGCAGTACTTTTTGAGTTTACCCCGGACATACATTGACTTTCCTACGATTTTATTATATGTATATAGATTGTGTCTGCCCATGACACTATAGTGTCCAAACGGATGAATCGATTTGAGTGCAGTTTTGTTTTATTCGAAAGATTTATATGTGTTATGTTGCGTTGTCGTGGATCTTAGCTGTGTTTTGAGGAAATTAAAAACCTCCAATGCAATACAACTACTTAAAAGAATAAAAAAAAACAAATACATGTTGCATATTATCTTTATTTATATTACATAAGTTATCTTTATCTATACATAAGAAGTATCTTCACGCCCATATCCCCGAAAGGGTAGGCAGAGGTACAACAAGTGCACCCACGATTACGCGAAGATACTTGGTCCCACAAATGTGATAGGTGGCAAGCCTATCGCCAACCTCTATACATAAGTTTTATTAAACTGCTGGAAAATGAATATTACACGTAAAATATATATATAAAAAAATAGCTTCAGGTGACTAATGAGCAGCAAAACCCATTTTTAATATTTTTAGAATTTGTTATCATTCTGTTTTTCTACCTGTGTGCCTGTACTCTGGCCATGATTCACGCCAAATCAAGAAAACTTATCATGTCGTGGGTACTCTATATTCTGAAAAAGGTTATATTATGCTAATTTTTGTCTCGTTAACTTGAGGAGCTCCTATGAGTGAGGGAATAAAAGACAAAGAAAATATGCATGTAAATCATTAACTAGTAGTTCTATTTTTTTGGTTTAAGGATAAGTCCTACACAGATTTACTTGTAAATTTTTCCAAACATAAATTTTATAGTTTAGAAATTACAGAAATAACAACTCTCGGTATAAATACTCTAACCACTTTTCGTAGTTTGCAGTAGGCGTAGTCCCGCCGCCCTCAAGACAATTAATTGACTGGTGCGTCTTCAAGAGAGGAATGGAAGTCTCATCTCGCTCCCGCCCAGTCGCATCTGCTGCCGACATAAACCAGCTTGCGAAGGAAATCACAGCGAGCATACAAGCAGCGACTCGGAAGGCTACTAAACCAAACAACAACCAGAGGATCTTACCACCACTCCCAGGCCACATACGGGCTAAGATAGCCCGCAAACGAGCCATCCGCCGGCAGTGGCAGAACACCCGTTGCCCTACCTTAAAAACTGCTCTCAACCGCCTCACCGAAGAAGTAAAATCGAACTGGACAACCTTGCAACCGCAAACTGGGACAGAAGAATAGAAGAAACCAGCGATGACTGGAACTCTCTTCACCGGCTGTGCCGCCAACTTTCCAAAGCTCCGGAGTCGCTGCGCCCCCTTCTGCACCCATACGGGACGCCCCGGTACCGAGCGGAAGATCGAGTAGCTCTCTTCGCCGAACACCTCGAATGCCTCTTCCAACCAAATCCGACAGCCAATATGTTCCATGTAGCAGCAGTTGAGCGACAACTACAGACTTACTTGACTCAGACCCCCTCCCCATTTGATGACCCGGTGATTTTCTCTCCTAAACAAGTTAGGAAAGAAATCTGAAATATCCACCCTAAAAGTCCAAAAAGCGCCCGGCGCGGATACCATCACCAACAAAGTGCTCCGTCACCTGCCATTCCGAACAGTGGCATCGGTGACGCGACTCTTTAACGGCATCATGCGCACGGGCGAGTTCCCCAACAGTTGGAAAACGGGGAAAGTGATAATGATTCCCAAACAAAGTAAAAACTCCCTTCTCCCTAATTCTTACCGCCCAATCAGCTTACTGCCATCCCTCTCAAAAGTCTTTGAGAAGCTCCTGCTGTAACAACTTCTACCACATATCCCTCCTCGTCGTGAATAGTTCGGGTTCCGTCCCGACCACAGCTCCACCCTTCAACTTACGAGGGTACTGCACATCCTCTCCGCAGCCTTCAACAAGAAGGAAGCAGCGATCGCAGCACTCCTCGACATAGAGAAAGCATTCGACCTTGTTTGGCACACCGGTCTACTTCACAAATTATCTCTCTCCCCCACTCCTCTTCGCCTAACTCGAGTTATCGCCTCGTTCCTCTCCAACCGAAACTTCGTGGTCTCGCTGGAAAATTCCATCTCTTCTCCTCGACCCATCTTAGCCGGAGTACCGCAGGGCAGTTGCCTGTCGCCTGCGCTGTACTCCTTTTACACTCAAGATTTCACGGTGGGCCGGGACTGCACGTTGGCACTATATGCTGATGACGCGGTCCTGGTCTCCACCTCACTGAACGCGGTACAGGCGGTGAGGAAGATCCAAGCCAGTCTGGACCTCCTGCCGGAATGGCTTGACAGATGGCAGATAGCCATCAACGTGGAGAAAACCCAAGCCCTCGCCCCCTCGCAAGAAAAGAGGGGCCACTCCGCAACTCAAACTCAGCGGCCAGATGATTCAATGGACCCCGACGGTGAAATACCTCGGGGTCAAAATCGACAACAGGTTGACCTTCACACATCACGTAAAAGAAGTGATCGGCAAGACGCGTCAAGCTATGGCCGTCCTTCGTCCAATCCTCTGTTCTCGGCTCCCTCTACGGATGAAGCTGGGGATATACAAGACTTACGTGAGATCCAGGCTCACTTACGCTGCCCCAGCCTGGTAAAAGTACATCGCGCCAGGTAACAGAGACGCCCTGCAGAGGCAGCAGAACATCGCCCTGCGCAGAATATCCAACGCTCCCTGCTTCGTCCGCAATAGTGTCATCCAGAGGGACCTGAGAGTCGAGAACCTCCAGGACTTCGTCATCCAACTAGCCAAGAAAATGTACGAGAGATCTAAGAATTCAGAAAACCCGGAAGTAGAAGACATCGAGCCATGGCACGCGCGTCCTCAGGACGCGAAGCCATACCCGCGGGATTTGATCTCCACTGCCCCAGGGTCCCCTCTGTAAGCCGCCGCTCTGTTCGCAGATCGCCTTGTCAGGCTTCCCCGAACGGGGTTCCACCTGCTTGGCTGATCGCACGGAAAGGTGTGAAGAAGGAGGGTACCCAAGAAGACCAGGACAAGACAGCACCGGATTTGACTACCAGGACATGATAAAGAAATACCCCAAGAGTGGGATAACCGCTCATACACAAAGACCAGATCGCATTGGCGATCTGCGGAAGCTATCTAAGGTCAGGGGGTCTCGACCTCGGAACCTTTTCTCTGTCGCCTTGCGGCGATAAGAAGAATATCTGCATGTGAAATAGTTTGCAATCCGGAATGTGCAGAAGCATTTGAACATACCTATAGTTCATGTTAAACAGATTTTTGGTCTTTATTATAATCGCAACCATACTAATAGTTAACATGAATATTGTTACGTACTCGGGTTCGCAATTGTAGAAAAACACCACTTATATTAAATCCGTGTATTTACACAATACAACACAACGTAATACTAAATACACTCTACACAATAGAACACTTGCTGCACTATCACTGAACTTAGAACACTACACAAACAAACACTTCTCGCTTCGCACTAGTCACTTGATGTATCGTTCTCGATCGCTTGATAAAAACTGCCTTGTGTTTGTCAACATCTCTGTATTTATAGGCAGGGGAAAGCCCTAGCTGGATCCAGAAAAATCTAAATGTATCGGGAAACAATGAATCACTTCTTATCGTAAACATGTTATGAGTCATAAATCCTAGTACACGCTACTTTCAACCTTATGCCATATCCCACAAAGTCTATTATGGCATAGCCCCGGTCAACTATTTGTTCGTCAATAGGAGTAGCTATCTCTTTCTTTTATTTCTAGAATATTAGCGCGCGCGCGCACCAATTCCACACGCTTCTAGATTATTCGTAACAATATGAAGGTTTATCTGTCTATTATGATTTAAAAAAAATTAGCTTAAAGATGCTTGAAGATCTGAAATCAAACGTGCCTCTACCTAACAGGAGTGGAAATGTGTACGGGAAATCAAATATTCATTTTTGATTTAGAAAAAAATTGTATACTTTTAAGCTTTCGCGGCTTTCTTGAACAGAATTATTAATAATTAATGGGATCTTACCGCGATTATATGATGTATTGTTTTCCCGATATTTCGGCACTCGGTGCTTGTAACAGCGCTGGAGTGGAGATGGTTCTTAGCTATATTTGGTGGAATTTTAAAAACTCCTGACCTACTACATTTTGAATGCGTATGGACGAAGCACGAGTTTTACGCACAGAGCATGAAGCGCGAGTACGGCTTTTCAAAATTTTAATACTGTCATTTTGAACTAAAAAAATCTATGCTTATATATTTTTTTTCTTTTGAACTTAAAATATCATAATTTAGCGGGAAGTTTCAGGGATGACCTGCAGGTGTTGGTCCCGGGCTCCTTTGAAGAAAAGGCCAACTGCCGTTCTGCCAGGCAAGTCGTAAAAGGCGACTGAGTGGATATGCGCGTCACTACTATCGTGACTACTAGGTGGTAGAGTTGTGCATCGGCTCAACCGGGTCTTGTACCACCGCCTTACCTAGTCCTGCCGCAATAGCGTCAGTGCTGGTCGCTGTCGTGTTCCGATTTGGAAGGTAAGGTAGCCGGTGCTTATGCATGTGGCATTAGACCTCGCCACAAGATAGCAACGCACCATTAATATCTTTGGTGTCTATAGGCGATGGTTGACTCTCCATCAGGAGACCCATCTGCTTGTTTGCTATCTTATGATATAAAAAAAATAAAAAAAGGTCAATCGTTTGCACATTTTGTATCTTCTCATTTTAACTTTACCCTTGAATGAAGAAATTACTTACCATTTACAAAGGTAACGTTATACTAATAATAATTTTACCCTTGTAAATTGCCTAGATGAATAGTTTCGGCATTTAAAATAAAAATTAAATAAAGAATCAGTTCTCTAAAAATAAACATTTTATTTAACATTATTGCCCTAATATCAAACATCAATAACAATATCTTTTTGTGCTTTTAAAGAAGGTAACATGTTGTCACTTAGTTCTAAATTATTTATAGAAGAATTGACTTGCGCCCCCGAAAATAGTAGGCCCATTGCACCTTCCAGTTCACAGAGACATTTACAAACTTCAATTTCTTCTTTTATTTCTTGTTGCAAAGCAATATACAAACATAGGTTTTGTTCAGTGAATTGTTTCGTATTATTACCAAAAACATCTATAAATACATTAGCTGTGTCTATTATAGTTCGTGTAAATCTTGTTATACCAATATTCTTCTTTAAAAATTTTAATAAAGAACCTATATTTTTATCTGACAACCCACTTATGGCTATGTGTAAAACCTTTCTTCTGAGCATTTCCTGTAAAAGAGCTACAGTTTTCTCAGGATATTTAACAGCTACATAATTTTTTAATACAGCAGATAATGCTTTGTCAAATTGCATTTTTCTCAAAAAGTTATCACTTATAGCATTTTTGTCCTTTTTCTGTGTATCAACAACATCATCAACAGTATCCACTGTTATATGGTCTGGTGCAAACTTAAATAGACCTTTATTTTCTTGTGGTGTAAAGTTAGGTTGTTCACGTTTTCTTATGGAAATTACACCATCAATCATACCAACAGCTAAAATCTCATCATTTTCAGATATTGCCATACTTAGAACAGCATTTGGGAAATCAATATTGTGTATTACTTTGAATGTTGAAATATCATATATTTTGACATGCCTATCTAGAGACCCAGACATTAATCTGCTATTATTGCTTGCAAGTCTTAGTGTTGTCACTGTTTTATGATGTTGAGATATATTTGCTAATAATTTGCCACCATTAAATATGTCCCAGACTTTAACTTCTGTTCCTCCGGCACTGATAAAAATACCTCCTGAAGGCAAAAAGAGTGTGGACTCAACTGGGCTTCCATGATTAACAGTCAAAACTGTCTCATTTGATCTACAATCATATAATTTAAGGGAATGGTCATAACTACCAGACAAAATAATATCTGGGGATATAGGACTGGCTGCTCCCGCTCGTATGTAATCTGTATGCTCTGCAAAACTAGTGATTTTTTCTTCTGTTGCTATATCCCATAATCCAACAGTTTTGTCATCAGAGAAACTTAAAACCTTAACTTGATCCTTTGTAAAAAATGTCCTGTGAACCTGTAAATAGAAAATAATAAATACATAATATGGTCAATAAGAATTGTATTTAGTTTCGGACAGTTTTAAATTTGAAGTCTATAAATATTTTTTTTTACTATTGTATAATTAGAATTAGTTTTTAGGGTTCCCTATCTAAAACGTAATGCGGAACCCCATTACTAAGCCTCTCCTGTCTGTCTGTCTGTCACCAGGCTGTGTCTCATCAACCGTGATAGCTAGAAATCTGAAATTTTCACAAATTATATATTTCCGTTGCCGCTATAACAACAAATACTAAAAATAAAAAAATGAAAATATTAAGGGGGTATATATAACTCATATAATAAACGTGTTTTTTTCGTATTTTTTGGCTATGATAGTATGGAACCAAACATGTGAGAGTCTGACTCGCACTTGGCCGGTTTTTTGTGTTTCAATTAATATTGTATACTGACTACCTCTTATGCTTTAACATTGTATTTCACTGTCTTGGGTTAGCTGTAAGATATCTTATTAGGGATAAGCTTGCTTTTTTTACTGTTTACGTTTTTTACTTTCTGTTATGTATTTTTTTTGTGTACAATAAAATGTTATATAAAAATAGCAATATTATAGAATGAACCTCATACACTAAAATTACATTTTCCCCATGTAGATACAGGCTCACTTTAAAGTATAGACCCTCTGTCATTCTGTCATTCATGTCATTTTTAGCCATTGTATTTTCTGCTAATACTCTTAGCCACTTGGGCCTTTGTACGTAGCTGACTAATTCTATTCCAGCCATCCTAACTCCTTCCAGAAGTTTGTAAGACGGCTGATGTTGTCACAAGCTTCTTTAGAAGTTTTTGGGATTTTCAGGATGCATGCCCGTTGGTTGGCCATACTCCTGTACTAAATAAGGAAGACAAGACGCAAGATACTTTATAAATGGTGAACGATTGATTATATCACTATCCTTGTGACTACTATGTGGTAGAGTTCCTCAACATGTTTACTACCAACTCCTTACCTATTACCTACAACCTACTGTAGTAATGTCAGTGAGTGTCACTGTCTTGTTCCAGTTTGGTGGGTAAGGTAGCCAGCGACACAGATAGGAACACATCATTGATGTCTATCATCTTCGATGTCTATATGCCATGGTTGTCTCTTTCCATCAGGAGAGCCATCTGCTTTAAGTGACAAAAATTGTAAATTTAGGGATAAAATAAATGTTGTAGAAGACATTGGTAAACAATTTAAGATTTAAGAAAGATAAGGCCCTTTCTCTGTATTAATTTAGCCAACCACTGAGTTTATTGTTTAATGAATGACTATACGGTAAAATCTCTTAAGTTTGACAACTGACATCCGTAAATAAATAGATCTATGTATGTGTGTATAATATTATGTATGTCACATGAATGTAGTGTGTGTAATGTTTATTTTTATTATTGTAATATATTTCCAATGATTTTTAATAAAAAATATTATGTTTCTGCAGTCCTCCACAATATAAACTTAAACTATGTCAAATTTAATTCTTCACCATGGACGAAATTGTCTTCAAAAGGGTCTAAAGTTTTCCCTCCACATATTAATATGTAGATTATGTAGTTTACAAAATGCTTAACCATACAGTATGTAAGCTTAGAAACCTAATGTCGAAATGTAATGAAAATATTTAATTGAAAGAATATGGGTGTTACAAGTTATTAAAAATTAATGAAAAGTCACCAATATATTCTACCACAATATGGTGCGCAAATATTTAAAATGTTAAAATCATGTATACAGATTGACAGATAAAAGATTGTCAGGACATGATAGTTAATGGAATATTGCTTAACTTCTTATTAAACCTCAACAAACTTAGTGTAGTAATATTGAAAAAAATTAGGTCACCATGCGGGCGACAGGTGCGCGGATTGACTTACACGTACGCGGCGGCAATTTGCTGTTTGTGACACCGTTCACAAACAGCTTCGATATCTACGCACAGGTGTCCGTGATTAATATTTTTATCGGATAATTAAGACAAAAATTAAGTATCTAGTTTTTACATATTTGGTATCAGAATCAAGTGTTGAACACCCTCCTTCACTATGTACAGCCATTTACAAAATATACAAAATACAAAAATGTTTATTTCTTTAACTTATTTTAAATGCAGTTTCAAACAGATCATTTACCAATCAATCTGTATGAATACAAAAAAAAAAAAAACAAAATGTATAAACATACTAAATGAGAGATTTTATGTAATGGGATTAGGGATAGATAAAGGTAATAAAGAGATTTAACAATTAGAAATGACTATTTACATATCATATACCCAAGATGTTTCTGTTGTGGATAGAAAAAAATGACATACAGGAATGTCCTCAATCAAGCCAGCAAAGTGCAGTGTTTATATTATATTATATTATATATATATATATATATATATATATATATATATATATATATATATATATATCTGCTAACTTTGTATTAATTTTTTGTAGAGATAAGTATTCATTCAATTACAGAATATCACACATAATTTATGTAAAAAATTACACTCTATTTTATTGTAACAATAATAATAATCCATACTAATATTATGAATACAAAAGTATCTCTGTCTGTCTGTGTCTTCTTTAGGTATTTATAATAATAAATACAAATAAATATGTGAAAATGTATGTACTTATATTTGTCCTAATTATCCAATAAAAATATTCAATATGGACACCTGCACATAGACAAAATATAATTTTCTGTTGGTACTTACAGGACCAGTATGACCAGTGAAAACTCTTAAAACGTTTTTTGATTGGATATCAAACAATTTTACTGCAGATTCCTCACTTCCTGCTACTATTAATCGACCATCACTTCGAAAACATCCTCCGTATGCAGCTTCCACAAACTTGGAAATATTTTTTGCAACAACTTTTGTGATGGGATCATAAATCTGAAAACAGATGTAAAAATAGGTTCCTGTAATGTACTTTAGATATATTATAAAATCTGAAAGAGAAGAAAAGTCGTTAGTCAATCTAAGAAAGAAAGAAAGAAATCATTTATTTACCAGAATATGGGAGTTACAAGTTATTAAAATTTGATTAGGTTACCAACATATTCTACCATGATATGGTGTGCAAATATTTTAAAATTATAATTTATCATTAAACTAAAAATGTTGTGAGTCGATTTTTACAATTACTACCGGATCGGAACGCGGCCACACACTGAGAAGATCCGGCGGAAGAAACTCAGCAGGCTTGTTTTTTTTTTTTTTTAAATTATAGTTACATGATACAATTACACACATTAATTGACATCACAACTTATTTCTATGAATTACAAAATTAATTTTTTGTTTAATTAAAATATTGTCATTTTACAAAGTTTAAACACAGAAGAAAGATAATAGATAATTTGTATCAATTTAGTTAAGTTGTACAATTTAATGTATATTTATCAACATGTTCTACCTTATAAACTAAATTTTTTGATATGCAATTTTATAAATTACATACTTGTAATTTAAAAAGAGTAATTTCTAATTCATGTTAGTTTAAATTTATTAATTACAACGTTTTTTTATAATTATACACAATAAAAGATTTATTATTAGATTAATATTTAATTTTATCAGCAAGAAATTCATTTACATTATAATAAGATTTGTCTAGTAGTAAATCAAATAGTTGTTTGCGGAATTTATTAAGAGGTAAGGATTTAAGACTATCAGGAATATGATTGTATATATTAATTGCCATACAATAGGCATTTCTTTTAAAAATGTGGAGTCTTTGGCTGGGCACATGTAGTTTTTCACTATTCCTAAAATATGTATTACCTAATACTTCAGCATTTGTTTTAAACAAGTGTTGATGTTTTTTTACAAATACGCATACCGCCAGGATATAAAGACAAGGTAATGGTAGTATTTTAAGTTTTTTAAAAAGTGGTTTACAAGAATAAAGTTGATTCACATTACATATTGCACGTATACATTTCTTTTGTATTCTAAATATTTTTATTAAATCTACTGAGTTTCCCCAAATAGGGATTCCGTATTGCAATACAGATGAGACATATCCATGATATGCTAACAAGGTAGCGTTTAAGTTTGCTATTTCTCTTATTCTCCTTAAAACATACACAAATCTATCAATTTTATTGCAAAGGGAATCAATGTGTGCTTTCCAGTTACAATGTTTGTCAATTAATATTCCTAGAAATTTAGTATTATCTGTATTTTCTATATTGGTATTGTTAAAAAATATGTTTGAACTTTTGATATTATTACTGTAATATGTTTGAAATTCAACTATTTTTGTTTTACTCAGGTTAATTTTTAGATTGTTGCTTTTAAACCATTCTGAAACTTTAAGTAAGGTTTCAGATGTTTCCTTTACTAAAAGATTTTTGTTTTTACATTTAATAAGGAGGGTTGTGTCATCTGCAAATAAAAATGATTCATGTTCGATAGTTTCTGGGAGATCATTAATATAAATTAGAAAAAGCAAGGGCCCTAAAACACTTCCCTGTGGTATTCCACAGTCACTACAGCAATAACTTGAAGTAAATATTTTTTGATGATTGCCACATACTTTTGAAATTTCAACACATTGTTTCCTTTTATCTAAATAACTTTGTATCCACTCTAATGATTTTCCTCTGATGCCATACTTTTCAAGCTTTGTCAACAGAATTCTATGTGAAACAAAATCAAATGCCTTACTCATATCTAAAAATACACAAAGTGGATACATTTTTGTATTCAGGCATTCCGTAATACTTTTTACTAACTCAAAACATGCTAAGGTTGTAGATCTACCTTTCCTAAATCCATATTGATTATTTTTTAGTAATTCAAATTCCAGTAAATAATTATAAAGTCTTTCATACATAGCTTTTTCAAAAATTTTTGAGAAAACTGGAATTAAAGTAATAGGCCTATAATTATTCAAATCAAACTTATCTCCTTTTTTAAACAATGGTCTTACAATAGATTTTTTTAGTCGTTCAGGGAAGTTCCCTTCTAAAAATGACAAATTAACAATATGGCTGAGTGGTTTTGATATTACTGGAGCAACATATTTGAGTAATTTTGTACTAATATTATCATAACCAGTTGCACTAGTGTTTTTTAGAGAATGTATGATTCTAAATATTTCATGCTCATCTACTGGTCTTAAAAACATAGTTTTATTACTATTGGAGAATGTATGTGATTTTGGAATATTTGTGAGTGTATGATTGTTATTACTTGTTTTTGCCTGGTTTATAAAAAATCATTAAATAGTTCACATATTATTTGAGTATTTGTATAAACTGAGTTATTTACTCTTATTTTCTCAATTTCTTTATTATTTGTTTTATTCTCAAAAAGTGTTTTTAATTAAATCCCATGACGCTTTGCATTTATTAGATGATTTATCAATAAATTTCAGAGATGACTGCTTTTGTGATTCTAATATACATTTAGATAGTATTTTTTTGTAACGCAAGTAATTACTTTTATTTTCTTTTTTATTATACTTAGTGTGACGATAATTCAAGTACAACTGACGTTTGACTTTGCAACATTTAAGAAGACCTTTTGTGAGCCATTTATTTTTTATTGGTTTATTTGACACTTTGATTTGAACTTTTGGAAAGCATAACTCAAAAAACATGATATAAGTAAAACTCTGATCTATAATGTAAAAATTAAGTAGCCTGTTCTCTTTATGGAAAAAGATAATAAACATTTGCCATTACCTATAGATACAAAAATGTTAATGGTGCATTGACATTCATGTGTTAAAGATGTAAGGCTACATGCATTAGTTGACTGACTACCTAACTTTACAAACTAGAACATTATTGCAGCAGTAAAAGCTAAAGTGGTACAATCAAAAAATTACAGAACTCTACTAAGCAATAGTTACAATTGTACTGACAAATTTGGCTAATCATTCACCTTTTACAAATGAAAAGACAGGAAAGATGATGGCCTATTCATCAACACAGATTTAATTAATATGTGATAATTTCTATACAATATAAAAATGACTGCTAGCCCAAGATGGAGACGCTCAAGACAGACCGCAGTGAAAAATGTTGGAGGAGACCTTTGCAAAGAGGCACTCTGAGATTAAAAACATTTTATAAGATATGAAAATAATGTGTATGTATTAATTTCTACATACAGTGTACTGCTAATGCAAATGTTTATTTCCAGCAAGCGCCTTAACTAATTTTGGATTCCATGTGTTATCAAAAGTACATGTAAACATGATTTTGTCATTTTATATAATTTTTTATTAAATTCCCATAAACAATTAAAACTTTATATAAAAGTAGGTTGAAAATTTATAAAAAAATATATATTAATGAAATACATCTTCACGCATGTATCCCTGAACAGGTAAGCAGAGATACAACCAGTGCATCCATGATTAGCTGAAAATACTTAGTCCACAATGTGATAGGTGGCAAGCCTGTCGCCAACCAGGCATTTATCAAATCCAAGGCAATGTTTTTTTTTATCAGAAAATTGAAAAACACATGTTTTGATTAGAACGAACTGGAAATTGAAAATGGGACCTCATATGGTCAACACCAACACTGGACCACTAGACCACAGAGGTGGCAGTATTTTTTATTTATTAATGTTGTTTTTAGAATATTGATTTTATTAATCTCTGTTTTCTTTTTTATTTACAAACAAAATAAATAATTACAATAATATATTATTGACATTGATTTTAATTATAAACTTTTTGTCAGTAACATTGGTAAAAGTTGAAAGATAATTTTCTTATCTCAAATGGATATTTTCAAATAGGAGACAAAGCTTTACTTCCGTTAATATGGAACATATCCAAGTCATTTACTACGAGTGTCACATACTAAACAAATGTCAATGTCAATAATATATTATTGAAATTATATATTTCATGTAAACAAAAAAGGAAAAACATATTTGTTTAATTATAATTAGCCCATTCCTAAAATCAGTTGCCACCAATATGCTACATAGAAAATGGAGACTGATATGACTAGCTGCAGGGCAAAGTGGTGCCACTAACTCTACCATCACAAATCAAGCACTCACACTCAAATTTGAGGGCATGCAGCTGATTAAAAAATTTAAAATATGGCTCGCCTCTGTGGTCTAGTGGTCCAGCGTTGGCGTTGACCACATGAGGTCCCGGGTTCGATTCCCGGGTCGGGCACATTTAAAATTGTTTTTTCAGTTTTCTGAGAAGCACAAAGTTGCCCGGGATTGGAAAGTGCCCGGTTGGCGATAGGCTTGCCACCTATCACATTTGTGGGACCAAGTATCTTCGGCTAATCGTGGGTGCACTTGTTGTACCTCTGCCTACCCCTTCGGGGATATGGGCGTGAAGATACTTTACTTTACTTCTAAAATATGGCTGACCACTGTGCTCATCCCACACCTAGTGAAGATACGGAAGAAGTGATTTTGTCTTTTTTTTGCATATAATATATATTTTAATTTTCACTTAATGGTGCCCCACAGTTTTAACAATTATTTTAAAACTCAAATGACATTTTCTATTTAATCTAGTATTGCTTGCAATGTGAAGAAAACCCAAACTTAAAATGTAGCTTGACACTACTGAAGAAAACAAATTGTTATTCAGGATTGTTATATATGTAAGGAATGATATTATGAGAGATCAGCAATTACATTTGACTTTGCTTGTCACCTCGTTGGTCGAGTGGATAGCGACCCTGACTACGCAATTAATGGGGTCCGGGTTCGATTCCCGGCAGGCACAGGCATTTGTGTGATGAGCATTGAGGTTTGTATTTCTAGGTTTGGGTGTTTATTAAATATATTAGAGTATTAATTATATGTGTATTTCTATGTATTAGTATCGTTGACTGACACCCATACTACAAGCATATAATTTGCTTACTTTGGGGTCAGATCAATTTGTGTAATTTGTCCAGTGATATTTATACTCTTGCATTACTTTACTCTTACATTACTTCCTTCTGCTCATTCGGGTTAAATAGTAGCCTGTGTCACTCCTGGATAATTTAGATTTCTAATGGTGAAAGAATTATTAAAAACTGTCAAGTAGTTTTGGAGTTAAATAGTAGTAATAATAGTTTTAATACAAACAAAACATCAAATCTTTCCTCTTTTTGTTGTCTGGGCAAGGAGTTGAAGCCCTCTTAATCTAAATCTAACAGGCTTCAAATTACTAACAAAAAACTACATTTAAAAACAAATGTATCAATAAACCTTTACATGACTGCAATATCTTAATAAGTATCAATTGTCTGATCAGTAACAAATAGTTTATCCTTAAATCTACACAAAATAGCACTTTCTTGTACTATTTTTTTAATAAGTATTATTTCATTTTATTTGCTAACACTCTAATTACTCGTAATACAATATAAATTCAAATTAACATGGGGTTTTATCAAGTGCCGATGATATTCAGTGCTCAAAGTATTTCATTTCATCTTACTATAATTATCAAAAAATATTATTTATTGTAAGTTATACAATAATTACATTTTGTGGAATTGTTTTTTTTTATTTAATAACAGAAGCATTGTTTGTTTAGGACAGTGTTTAGCATTTTGAGATGTAATATTTTCGTTTAATAGTGAACTTCCTGTAATATGGAATAAAGTATTACCTGTACTCTCACTGAGCATGTTGCTGCAAAATAATAAGGTTCAACTGGACTAAAATCTAAATAATCAATTGCACCAAACTCCTTTACTAGCACTGGCAACTGGAAAAGAGAATAAAAAACAATATTAGGGAGAAATAAACATACAAAAGTTACAAGATTTTATGCAATAGGCAATAAAATCCTTAAAGTTAAGAGAGGCACATGACATTTTATTATTTATAAAATAAGTATAGCACATGATTTATGAGTTGTAAGCAAGTAATAAAAAACATTTTGTCTTATACATACATACATCAAGAATAAGTGATGGTTAATATAGACAGGTGGTTTTAAGAGTGATTTCTAACATGCCTTCGTGAATACCAAATCAATTGGTTATATTTAAATAATATTTCTATTTACGTTGCACTGTATAAAAAAAAATATATTTAAATAAAAAATGAATTACCCCTAATTTCTTCCAATATATAGTATCTTCGGTAACCACAGACGCTGGTTTCTGATAAACTGCTTTGTTGGTCTTTTTAAATGGGTAAGATGGATAAGACGTGTAAGCCATTTTTATATGTATAAAAACAACGAAACTATTAAATCATACTTCTTAATCATTCGATTTCGCTTTTATTAAGGTTTAATTGGTAAAATTCGTAATTTCGGTATTGCCGATATCAAAACAAACACATTATTTATTATATTCACATTTCACATGGAAATTTTGACATTGACATTTGACTTGACAGACCCGTGAAAAATTATTATTGAACCAGAGCCGTAAAGTTATTGTACTTTAAACAAAATTATTGTACATTTTAAAATTATATTTAATTTCTTTTGTAAAACATTATTTATTGAAAATGTAATTTGAATATGGTCATATTACGTAAAATTTGCTATAAGATTACAACAGAAAACCGTCAAAACTTGTAAACGATGAAGTATTAACCTGTTTTTGTAGTACACTTCTAAGGATTTTACGCTTAGGATTGAGGATTGAAAAATAAAAAAAATATATCTTGAAATTATGGTACATACACAATAATTGTTGTACGTCTGCCAAGGAAGTTATATACGATAACTGGAATTATTACGAAGCAATATTTGAAAAATAAAAATGTACTTTATTTCGTTACTAATAAAGTTGACATTTGTTTCTTACTTAACAGAGGGGAAAATGTCTTAGCAAGACAACGTCAAGAGTGGATGTTGTCCCTTTCTTGCAATTGCCAGTGTAAATAAAACTATGTGATGGTAGATTTTTGTATATTCGGTAATCGTTAAATCCCTTTTATTCATACACGTCGATAAATATATTAGCATAAAATGTATTGTAATTAACACAGTGAGTCCTAAAATGTGCTTATTTTAATTATTACGTAATTATTTATGCAATGCAAAAACTATTTCTCAAATTACTAGTATTACTTAGTAGTAATTGGCAAACTACGCATAGCCGCACATATGTCGATTGGCCCTTTATTTAGTAGAAAGAGACACTCCACCCATGTCGTGGTACTCTTCGAAACGATTTTGAAGCGCGTGTGAAAATTCCGGGTAGAATGTAACTTCCTTGACGTCTGCCAACACTGGTTCAATTCACTCATAAAGCTATAATATAATTAGTACTTCATGAATTCAACACAACTTTAAATCTGACTAGATAGTAAGAGTAAATATTTTAAGTGTTTGAGTCAATGGCGTGTATAATATTACCACAGGACTTGCTGCTGTCAAATTTTTTTTGTGCCTATTTGAATATCGCCATTTTGGCGCTGTAGACCGATGCGAGTGTCCATGGAACTAAAATTAGTGATGCCCACATGTCGACATCTTCGATAAGTTTATCGATCTGTTACGCGGGGCAACGCGCTAGTCTTTTTAAAAAAAAAAGATTTATTTCACACAAATAAGTTTATTACACTTTTGCACAAGAAATAGTATTACACTAGTTACACTTTAAAACAAGAAATAGTAAAACACACAATTAAACAATACGGAATGCGGATATAGTATAGGGAGACTTCTGGTCTCTACGGATTCTGGATGTGGACTAACTTGACTAGGACTGAGGTTCATGAGGAGGCCAAAAGTGCTAGAGTAGCACTTTTGGATGCTTTGCTTATTAGGGATGTGAGTAAGCCAAAAGCTTAACATGGTAGGGATGTAACAGCCCCCCGGATAAGAGGAGACTTACGGGTGGAAAGTAAGTCGACGAGGAAAAGGAGAAGGTGAGCTTCCTTCTATTAGGTACCACGGAGTCGAGGAGAAAGGCTATTGTCGTCAGGATCTGAGGATGTCTGGGGTTCTGTAGGTTCTTCTGGATTAGGATTACATTTGTTTCTTAAGACTAACTTAAAATATTTAAACATTTTATAGAATAAAACTATTAAAATAACTAAAACGATTACAATAGTTGTATAAGAGTAAAAATTGCCATAAAGAACTATATGAGGTTTTTCGATAATCTCATCAAGTTCGGTTTTAATTTTTTCAGACATTTTATTATAGTCGGTGAAGAGAGAATTCAAGTTATCAACATTTTTTAAATTTACAAAAGGAGCTTTGGCGTTTTCCTTTAAATATGTTGTAGGACTACAACAAGTATCATTAATTATGTCGAAATTCAGTATTACCGGTTTAACACTAATTTCAATGTGTCGCTTAGATATAAGTTTATTGTCTTTACAGTATGCTATACATTGGTCCGGTAACGTTATTATACCAGTACCGAAGATAACTGACTCCGATAGTTCTTTATTTGGGCATTCTATAGTGATTTTAGATTTTTGACTGATAACGTAAATCCATTTATTATTATGTAATTTATGAAAAGTTTCAAAGTTACCGTTTACAAATTTTGTATTACATGATTGTGGGATAGAATTAGAAGCTTTCGAGATTATTTCAGTTTCACATATTGGTACAGCTGATGTAGGATATACATTATATATTTCACAAATATAATATTGTGTATTCATAATTTTACAATTTGAAAGTGTATTAAATTTACAATAAGATGACTTATCTTTGGTTATACCTAAATATTTAGTAGAAGGTATAATACTAGTATACAATGTTTCATTTATGGTTCTAAGATTGATAGGGTAAGGTATAACATGATACAAGTCAAATTCCTTAGGATTTACCAATGGTATCTGTAGTACAAATATTATCTTATTATTTACATAGTAGCACGATACGTCAGAAATATTTTCCAAAATGTGTATATTATCTAAAACTAATGGAACAGGTAATTGCTTAGAGCTAGGAAGGAATCTATAATTATCAACAAGATCAGAAAATAATTGCTTAGGAGTAATGATAGAGGGATATAGAATATTAGATTTACTAAACATAATAGCATTAACAATATCTTCTAACTTAAATGATAAGGTCAATAGACTACTTTCTAAGATGTTCGACAATTCTGATACTTTAGATTTTATAATTAATTTGTCAGAGACTAATGTAAGATTTTCGACATTCTTATTTAAAGTTTCGATTGCAAAGTTGAGATTTTCCTCATTTGCTTTAATTTTATTAATTACGTCTTTGAATGACGATAACGTTGACATCGTGACCATCATATTTTCTTTCATTAAAGTGGCCAATTTAGTCTGATCTTTTTCTACAGTGCGAATCGCTTCGCTAAATTTCAAAGCATCATTTTCGTCCATATTCCCAAAGAGGTGTTTGATTATGGTACCTATGCCACTAAACCAAGCTGCTCTTTTAACCTTTTTAGACAAAAGGTGAGAAATTGAGTCAAAATCTCTGACTATATCAGAATAACGAGATGATAATGGTTGGAATAAATAATGACATTCACCATTGTTATAAACATTACTTTGTCTACATAAAAATTTAGAAGTTCCTAAGACATTTTTAACATTTTCTAAATGTGGTTCGACAAAAGAGATGTCAATCGGTATGATAACATCAAGTGTATCATCTGTGGTTTTTACAGAACCAATAGGATCAAAATATATACCGGCTTTATTTGATGCTGGTTGAATATGTTCTGCATTATCGGATGCCAAGGTAGAATATATGAGACCAAGTCTGGAATAGAAGTAAATTTAACTCATTATATAATTATTATTATTTATAAAACTTTATTCCGCCGTGGGGATGGTAGCTAGTTTGAATTCATCAAAATGATGTTTGACGTGACGTCTGTTTATTAAAAGTGATGCAGTATTATTGCCATGAATTTTTATTATTTTATATGGACCTTTCCATATTGGCGAAAGAGCTTTTCTTAAGCGTAAGTGATTTTTTAAATAAACAAGATCTCCTACTTTGTACTTTACCGGTCGAGTACGGATGTCATAATAGGATTTAGATGTTTCTTTTGACTTTTGGATGTATTCTATAGCTTTTTCTCTAGATAGTTTCAATCTATTTTGTAAAAGTCGAACATATTCGGGATAAGTAGCACCTGGAGTCTCTTTGTAAACGGAATCAGGTATGTAAGGTTTATGACCAAACAAGAGTTCATAGGGAGAATAATGAGTAGTAGAATGTATAGCTGCGTTGTACGCAAGCATGGCAGTATATACAAAACGATGCCAATTATTCTGCTGTTCATTTACAAAGGATTTCAGATACTCTTTCAGAGTAGAGTGACTTCTCTCGAGGGCACCTTGAGTCTGGGGATGATATGGTGTAGACCATAATTGTTTGATTTTTAGTAGATTGCAAGTTTGTTTAAATAGCTCGGCCGTAAAATTTGTGCCTTGATCAGTTAATATCGTTTTAGGGATACCAAATAGTGTAATAAAATGGACTAGGCACTCTGCTGTTTCTTCAGCTGTAGTATTGCAAATAGGATAAGCAGCTGAAAATTTCGTCAGATCATCCTGGAGTGTCAGGATGAATTTATACCTATCATTACCAGCCTCGGGTAATGGGCCGACTATATCAAAAGCTACGCGCTCAAAGGGACGAGTGGAAAGAGAGGTAATTTGCATAGGAGCACGATTAATTCTTCTAAGGGCTTTATTAGTTTGGCACTGTGGACACCTTTTAACGTAATTTTCTACGTCTGAGCGCATGTTCTTCCAATAATATTTCTCCTGGATACGTTTTAGCATTCTAGAGGAACCTAAGTGACCTGCAATTGGAGTGTCATGGTTTTCCTTTAGGATTTTCTGTATTTCGCTTAAAGATGGATAGATAATTATATTTTTATATATGTGTACGGCTATTCCTGAGTTATGGAATAGGTACAATATCATGTTATACAATTTAATATACTGATGAGTATCGAAAGGGTTATTGAAATCCGATATAGCTATTTCGGGATTATCTTGGCCTAACAAAGAGACTAATAGTTCGTTTCTAATAGACTTGAGGCATTTATAAACATCTTCGTAAGAGCAAGTGTCAAAGTGGTAGACTTTAGTAAAGCAGAAATAGTAAGTTTTAGTTCCCATTTCGTATTTAATAAATGAGTATAAGGTTCTTTCTAATTTGATAAATTCATCTTGGTTGGGGAAATTGGATATAATTTCATTTACATATGGATTAGATTCGTCCATGTCTATAGATGTGGGGATAATAATATGTTTTTTACTAG
Organism: Apodemia mormo; assembly: GCA_036924255.1. Lineage (NCBI taxonomy): Eukaryota > Metazoa > Arthropoda > Insecta > Lepidoptera > Riodinidae > Apodemia > Apodemia mormo. Next base: position 14,934,220 of record JAUPFN010000014.1, on the reverse strand, counting down.
TTTTACATAAACTTTCATGGTGTTCTACAATGTTCACATTAGAATTAAAATCTGTAGAACTAGTTTTGAGAAAATCTGAATAGTTACCGTCGTAAATATTAGTATTAGCAGGATTCGAAACATCTGCAGGAGTAGCAGAATCAGGAGAATCGATAACAGGTGAAGGTAAGTCTTTGTCTTGTCGTATTATATCATTGATGTCATCGAGTATGTCGTCGTTGTCAAGAAGATCTACGGAGGGTGCATAATTTGAATCAGTGGGGATATAAGGTAAGTCAAGGTCGTCAAGGGTAATAGGACTTGGTAGATAATTTTGTTTAGAAGTGGAAGGAATAGGATTGTCGTATGGACTTTGAACAGGGTTTACGGGGAATCGAGATAGAGCATCGGCGTTGCTATTGATCTTTCCTTTTTTGTATTCGATTTTATAGTCAAACTCTTCGAGTTTGAGACGCCACCTGACTAATCGGGAGCCAGGATCCTTGCAATTGAAAAGCCATTTCAATGGTCTATGATCAGTAACGATCGTGAATTTGTGGCCGTATAGGTAAGGTCTGAACGTTTTTGTCCCAAATACAATGGCCAGACATTCCTTTTCAGTTGTCGAGTAATTTATTTCCGCCTTATTTAGCGTTCGGGATGAGTAGGCGATTGGGCGGTCTTTTCCGATTTCGCCTTGCGAAAGGATTGCTGATATGGCATAATTTGAGGCGTCACATGTAAGCACGAAGGGTTCAGAGAAATTAGGATAAATAAGGATCGGAGCGGATATTAATTTGTTTTTGAGATCATCAAATGCCAGTTGTTGTTCATTTAACCAACTGAAAGGGACTTCCTTTTTTAAGAGAGATGTGAGTGGTTTAGCAATCTTAGAGAAATCTGGGATGAAACGGCGGTAGTAGCATACGAGACCAAGGAAAGATTTGACGTCTTTAGGACATTTTGGAGTAGGGAATTCGGATACTGCTTTCACTTTATCAGGATTCGGACTCACTCCATCCTCGCTTATGATGTGACCGAGGTACCCGACTTCTTTACGAAGAAACTCGCATTTGTCAGGTTGGAGTTTTAGATTGTGATTTCTTAATCTATCAAAGACTTTGCACAATTTGGCGCAGTGGGAGTTTAAATCAAAAGAGTAGATGACAATGTCATCCAAATAGACGTAGCAATCTATCCCTTGGAGGCCCGCAAGAGCAGTATTCATGAGGCGTTGGAAGGTTGCGGGTGCATTTTTGAGCCCAAATGGCATGCGTTTGAATTCAAAATGACCCTGAGGGACGGTAAATGCCGTCTTTTCGGTGTCGCTTTCCGTTATAGCGATCTGGTGGAACCCAGAGCAGAGGTCGAGGGTAGAAAAATATTTACTTTTTCCAAGTTGATCTAAAATTTCATTTATTTGAGGGATCGGATAACTTTCACCTATCGTGATATCATTCAATTTTCTGTAATCTATTACTATACGCCACTTTTTCTGACCGGAAGAGTCTGTTTTCTTAGGTACTACCCATATAGGAAATGACCAAGGTGATGTCGATGGTTTTATTATATCTTGGGATAACATTTTGGAAATTTGGGAGTTAACTTCTTGTTTATGGATTTCTGGGAATCGATAGGATTTGACGTTGATAGGTTCTGATGAGGAGGTCTTTATTTCGTGTTTTAAAAGATCAGTGGTTGTCAGTTTGTCATCTGGTAAATGGAAGATATCAGAATATTGCGAACAAATATCTGCTAAACAGGATTTCTCTTCGTCGTTAAGATGGTCGACTCTTAAAAGATTTAGCACTTCCTCTCTTCTGGCAATTAATGATTTGCTAAGATTTGGTAAATCGTGATCGAACTGGAAGGAGTTTATGTCAAGCGGTTGCATTTTGAGTTTAATGTCGGAGTCTAAAGTAACTGATTCTTCAGAAGTATTAACTACGGATATATTCACTCGGTTATTGTTTTTGACGGTAACGACACAATTTGCCACTAGTAGCGTATCCGATAAATGCTGATCTAATATAAGCCCTACTTTATATTCTGGATTAGAAACGGTGCATTCGATTATCGTTTCGGTGCGGGGTGGAATTTTGTAAACGGGTTTACTATATTTCATTTTCATAATAAAATTTTGTATTTGTAGCGTGTCGGAATTGTAATCTATGACTCCATCGAGATCGTTAAGTAAGTCTGTTCCAATTATCCCGTCATAAATTAGATCTATTTCCTTGACTACGTGGAATCGATATGAAAGTTTATTGTCGATATCAGCGAATAACTGTAATTGAAAATGCCCTATGGTAGATACTGTTTCATCGCTAGCATTAATACCCTTTAATTTTATTGTTTCACGTACTAGAACGGGCTTATTCTCTATTGAACTCTGTTTTATCAGACTAACACAGGAACCGGTGTCAATTAGGAGTTTAAGGCTACGAGAATTTATTTGGGTTTTAACGACTATGTGTGGTAAGTATCTCTTTCTTTGATTAGAAGTGATTTCATAAATTTTATTTGTTTCAGGATTTGGAGATGCGGTGGGTGGAGTAGATACAGCGGGTGTGTGGTCGGTAGCTGATACAGATGATCTCCGGTTTATAGGGCTTGTCATGGATTCGGATGCATTCGGATTTATAGAAGGTAAAGAGGGTCTCCAGTGTATGCGGGGTGTAGTGGATGCAGTGGGTCTCCCTTTTACGACGGATGCAAAAGATACGTTTGGATTCTGATTGAAGGGGGGTGTAGTGTGTCTCTGATGGATGAGGGATGCAATGGATGCAGTGGATGCGGTGGGTCTATGATAGGCAGAGGAAGCGGCGAATCTCCGATTGGCAGAGGAATCAGTGGACTCGGTGGTTCTCCGATGGACAGAGGATACAGTGGATACAGCGGATACAGCGGGTCTCCGATTGGCAGAGGATACAGTGGGTTCGGTGGTTCTCCGATGGACAGAGGATACAGTGGATACAGCGGATACAGCGGGTCTCTGATTGGCAGAGGATACGGTGGGTTCGGTGGTTCTCCGATGGACAGAGGATACAGTGGATACAGCGGATACAGCGGATACAGCGAACCTGGCGTTTGATTCAATGGGACAGGTATAGTAGTGGATGGCGCCTTTTTTATGCCAAGTTGGATTTGTATTAAGTGATTTGGGTCTCACAGGGCACCGCTGTGAGCCCATTGCTCGTTTAAATCACCGCCTTTTGTTTGATTTTGTTCATATGTGTCCACGGTGTCTTCACCTTCATCTAGGTGATGGACGCGTCCTGGGTGATTACGGGTAGATGATTGATAAGGACGATGCTGGTTATTCGGATACGAAGGACGATTTTGGTGTAATGGTGGTTGGTAGGTCCGGTCCGGCGTAGCTTGTTGCGGATTTGAATTATTATATGTGTTCCTATTAAGATTAAATCGTTTGTTACTATTATTAAATTCGCGTTTCTTGCAGTTCTCTATCGTGTGCCCTAAGAATTTGCAATACCTACATACGGGAACCTGTGGTTTGTTGAGGTTGTGGATAGGTCTTCTGTCGTCACGCGGTGTGAAGCTTCTACTAAAATTGCGATTAGAATGGGCTCTCTGTTCGAGGAGCGTTTGTATTTTTTCCTCAGAAATCGCGTAATTGATCGCCTCATTTAAATTAGAGGGATTTTTCATTCTGACGAAATTCGATATTTTAGGTGTAAGACCCATTAAGAACGAGTGTAGCGCCAATTCTTCCATGGCGGATGTTTTTCCCGACAACTCGATTTTCTTTTTGTTAGATAATGTTATTTCGGTAAGTAATTTGGACAAGGTAGTTTCGATTTTCAGAGCGTATTGGCTGACTGATTCGTTACTTTGTTGTAGTGATCCTTGAAGTTCTGATAATAAATGGGCGTAGTGTTTGCGTTCTCCAAATTGAGATTGTAAAAACGCACTGAGCTGGTCCCAGCAATCGAAGTCTTTAATGGACGCAGCGGATTCTGCTTTTCCCTCGAGTTGACACAAAATAAAGTTAAGTAGAATTGGTTTCTGAGAAGAAGAAGCGATCTTAAATGCGTTGTCACAGTTATTTATAAAAGAACAAAGTTTGTCCCGCGAGCCATCGAAAGGTTTAATAAATTTAAATAATATATTTGTGTCAATTCGCTCCGAAATACTGGTGTCAGACCTTAATTCAACTTCTGATTTCTTTGTTGTCATTTTTATATTTAAAATTAGACTAGAATGTGAAATTGAAACAAAATTAAGTAGTTAAATAAAGTAATACAAAAAATATATTGCAGTTGATTTTAAAGTCTGTACGGGCCTTAAATAAGACTTATAGAATAATGCGACAAAGTTATAGGTGATACGGCGACACGACGTGGGCGGGCAGCTGATAAGCGACGGCTTCCAATAATCCGTGGATGTTTAGTCTAGCTACTTCGTTGTAATGTTTATAGATTTGTAGACCTCACGCTGCACTTGTTCGTAATAAAATGTTTTTGACTTACAGGTGGATGATGACGTAGATAATATGCAGGATCTTCATCATTTTGTGCACAGAATTTTGGATTTAGTAATTAATTTAGTAAATTTGAGAATTAGTATTTTGTCTTGAGTCTTGAAGGTTTGTATTAGAATTTGTTTGTCACGCGCGCAACCGGATTTAGCAGTAAAAGTTTTGTTATATTTTAGTTGAGTTGAGGCGTTACCAGGATTTTTTTTTTAAAATCCCTTGCCGGTGCCACCAATGTTACGCGGGGCAACGCGCTAGTCTTTTTAAAAAAAAAAGATTTATTTCACACAAATAAGTTTATTACACTTTTGCACAAGAAATAGTATTACACTAGTTACACTTTAAAACAAGAAATAGTAAAACACACAATTAAACAATACGGAATGCGGATATAGTATAGGGAGACTTCTGGTCTCTACGGATTCTGGATGTGGACTAACTTGACTAGGACTGAGGTTCATGAGGAGGCCAAAAGTGCTAGAGTAGCACTTTTGGATGCTTTGCTTATTAGGGATGTGAGTAAGCCAAAAGCTTAACATGGTAGGGATGTAACAGATCGTTTAATATTTTCATCTAGGTGGGCTGTGGGTCATGAAAATACTAAAATTATTGTATTAGTTTGCGCATAATATATACGAAATAAACAGGAATAATAAGAATTACATTGTTTCAAGATGAAGATTTCCCGTGGCTCCATTGAAGAATAGACCAACTGGCATTCTGCCAGGCAGGTCGTAAAATGTGATCTGTTGGCTATTACGTATCACTACTATCGTGACTACTAGGTAAAAGAGTTCCGCAATATCTCACTTCGGGTATTTGGTAACACCGCATTACCTATTTCTACCGCAATAACGTCGATTCTTTCATTATCGTGCTCCGGTTTGAAGGATAAGTACAAATAGCAACGCGCCATTAATATCTTTGTTGTCTATGGTTTCTCTTTCTATCAGGTGAGACATATGCTTGTTTGCTATCTAATGATATATGTCACAAAAAAAATATATTATAATATATTCTAATAATTAGAAAATTGAGCAGGAAAGAGTCACTAGTAATATTATAACACCAATATTTGTTTGTTTTGCTTTCGTGCAATATAGATTTAACAGATTTATATGTAATTTGGCATTGAGATAGACTAACGGTAAATTGTAAACATAAAGAAAATACCGAACATTTTATATATTTAATTTTATAATACTGTATAATTTCTTTGAGAATTTGGTTTTGACAGTGTACCGAAAGTCCAACAAATGACTCTTTTATCTTGTTTTTGATAGACAATCTCAGCCTAAGGTTGAACGGAGGTTGCATTAATTTGTTCTTATTTCTTGGGTTATACTACGAAAGCGAAAATATTCTTTTCATGTTTCTTTAAAAATTAAGTTGTTGACGAATTCCCATTTAATAAAATTAATTTAGATGAGCCCAAATTATATTTTTAAGACTTTTAGACGACTATAAAGTGACTTAAATAATGCAACTATGAACAAGAAGACTGAGTTGAACTAATAAAGTAGAATATCGATATTGAAATTATCTATATGACCTGTTGCTAATATAATATTGTATTAAAAGTTTCTGATAAAAATTATATGCTTTAAATACAATGTTACTCAATTTTGTTTAAAATCAATGACTATATGCACGTACCTGTGAAACCGAAGTTATACTCCCCTTTAGTTAGAGAAGTGGCAATATACGCATTACCTAATGTCTCAAAACTTCAGAGTACACAAAATATGAACTTAGAAATTGACTAAAACATTAACAAATTAAATAAAATACGTAGGTAACTGCTTCATAATATTCAGACTACTACGGCAGCCATATCCAGCATACGTCAAAATAAGTTCTTGAGACACTCGTGGGTAGCGTTTCAAATGGACACAAATGGAATTAGCTGTCATTTGTATGGGAAAACCTGTCCAGTGGTAATATTAGACACGTCATTGGTTTGAGCCGAGCTGATTTAAGCCTGGACACACTTGCAACTCCCTATCTTTTACTATTAAAACCCGTATTCAAAAACACGAGGAGGCTTTGACATAAAAATTGAAATCGCGGCACTGGAATGTTTTTATAAAGTGTCCTGGCAAATTCTTAACTCAGAATTCTGACTACTTAAGTTAGATTCTTAAGATTAGAAGTTGGTCTGTACGCGCCTTCTCTTATAAGTCTGTGGTACGCGCCTTGTATTTCACAACCATGGACTATATTATATTATAATTAAAGGGCGTATTCAGCGGAACTAAATAGTTAGTAATCAAAATTACATAATTAGAATTTTGTGTTATGTTTTAAGGTATTACACGTGTGACGCGCATCGATTAATAAGCGCTTTTTCTGACGCTATAAATTAAAATCTGTAGGGATCGTGATGTGATAGCGATGACATATCGATTCTCTCTGCCTATCACGTAAGGAGTCCATGCGTGAAAATATGTATGCACATATGTAGGTGAAATTAATATTGGTCAGAGCTTTGGGTGTTCCGTAATTTCAGTCATCATACTGTTTTATTCACAGACTTTAGGGAAATTACAATGGTGATTCTTTTAAATGGCAATTTATGTCCTCAACACTGACTAGTGATAAATGCCATTCGTACAAGGAAGAAGAAGAGGAAAGACAATGACATTTGTCAAAAATGTATACCTACCAATGGGCAAATGATCGAAATTACTCATTTTTATTATTGAAAAACTGAGGTGTAATAAAAATTTATATTAGCATAGTGAATAATATACATAAATATGTTCAAACTGTTAAGTCGTCATGGGCGCAAAAGCGCTATCATCAATTTATTTTGTGAAAAAAAGATTGAGGTTACAAAGGCAAGGGTGTACCTTTACTCATCAGTAGGTTCAGTGAGGTTTGCATCAACAGGCAATGAAGTTGGAAAAACTATTCCTCTAGTGGACTCTATCCCAGAGCCACCTCCAGTTCCTGATCCTTCAGCTATAACAGAAGCTGTTCAATCACTTGCAGCTAATGGTGAGCCTACTTTTGCAAGCTTGGGTCTAGGAGGATGGGGACCTGTGGGTATGATTCAAAATTGTTTTGAATACTTTCATGTTGCAATGGATTTACCATGGTGGGGTACTATAATTGCTGGAACAATAATTGTAAGAGTACTCATGTTTCCCTTAGTAATTCTATCACAAAGAAATTCAGCGGTTATGAATAATTATTTACCAGAAATACAGTTACTTCAATTGAAAATGACTGAAGCTAGACAAATGGGTAACCAACTAGAAGCAGCTCGGTATGCACAGGAAATGATGTTGTTTATGAAGGAAAAAGGTCTAAATCCTTTAAAGAATCTTATTGTACCAGTAGCCCAGGCTCCTTTGTTTATATCATTTTTTATGGGATTACGAGGCATGGCTAACTGTCCCGTAGAGAGTATGATGACTGGGGGTTTGTGGTGGTTTACAGATTTAACAGTACCTGATCAGTATTTCTTATTACCAATTATAACAAGTGCTACACTATGGGCAACAATTGAACTAGGAGTGGATGGTGGACGCTTAGATGCTTCAAATATGCATTTAATGAGATATTTTCTGAGAGCAATTCCTGTGATCATGATACCCTTTACAATAAACTTCCCTGGAGCTATACTTGTGTATTGGTGTTCAAGTAATTTCATTTCATTATGTCAAGTAGGCATTCTTAAAATACCAGGAGTACGAGAATATTTCAAAATACCTAAGCTAATAAAACATAACACTGAAACATTGCCGATGAAGAAAAAAGGTTTTGTTGCAGGTGCAAAAGAATCATGGACAAATATGAAGTTGACTAGAGATTTAGCCGATCGACAAAGAATAGACGAAATGATTTTTACGAAAGCAGGCAAAGGCCCTTTACAGAAAACTTATAAATTCGATCCTACAAAACTGAGTAATATTCAAGCAAAGCCAAAATAGTTTGTTATGTGTAGTTTAGTTTATAGTTAAGTATGGTAATAGAAGTGACACAATATTGTTTATAAATACTTAAATAAATTAATGTGATATTGATTTTAAAATAATTTTTTTTACAATTTGTGATGACATGAAGTCAAAGTACTTGAAAATAAAAAGAGTCTAAATTCCATGGAATGTCTTGAGAGTCAGATCATCCATATGGACGATCTGACACTCAGATCGTTCATATGGATGATTGTTAAAGATATGTTAGCAGGGCCCACTGAGCTGACTTACAGGGATTGCCACAAGCTAGTGCTGTTGGCCGGGGCTCTTGCTGACGAAATGTACGAGATCAGTGGGTTAGTCATTAAAGAAAAATAAGATATAAAGACTATATAAGGTATATTAGTATCCCATCTACCATTATCCAGTCAAGACCCAGGCCTGTGAGAGTCATCTGGGTACTTCCAGCCCAGTCCGATCTGATGGTCAAGACAGAAAGTCGAAAGGCATATGATATGATTAATATTGCTCTTTGGAATGTACCTAATAATGTTGATAAATTAAAAAAATAATTATAACAAAGGGTAACAAACAAGTATATGGGTCTCCTGATGGAGAGAGAACACCATTGCTTATAGACACCAAAGATGGTGTGTTGCTATACATGTGGTGGGTTGGTAATAATTGGTCAATATAAGCATTAAATTATAGCATGCTATGTATTCTCAATGTATAGCATGCACTATTTAGATTCACATTTGGCACTATAACACGTGCCACTATAACATAGTGCCACGCTATATACCTAATGGCTAGCGTAGGCCGTATTTATAACATTATAATTTATAAAGTTACAAACTACCCGATCTAAAGAGTAATGTACTAGACCGTAGACACTAGATGTTATAACATAGTTTATAGCTTTATAGCACTTAGTCATCCCTCGCTGTATGACCTTGTGATGGTCATGCACTATCTCGGCTCGCGTGATATGTGTTCAGTTACACATTATAATATAGTCTATTACATAGCGCTTTGGAAAAATATAGTTTATAGTCTATAACGCGCTATAATAAAATAGTTTATTTGAACAATACTAAATAGTAATGCCACATGCATAAGTTTACTTGCTATCATACCCCATGCATAAGTTTATCAGCTACCTTTTCCACAAAACTGAAACAAGACAGTGACAAGCATTTGATGTTATTGCGACGGGAATATGTAAGGTGTTACCAAAAACCCAGGTGAGACGTTGCAAAATTGCCTAGAAGTGACAATGGTAGTGACACGTATAGCCAATGTTTGCCTTTTACAAATTGCTTGGGTAAATGGCAGATGTTCTCTTTTGAAAGAAAGCCCAGACCAACTCAGTAACATGTATTGACCGCCACATATTTCTTGTTATGGATGTTTGTTTTTTAGTAATTACACAGATAGGCTAGTAAAAGATTATATATACTGAAGGAGAGTATTAAGGACTCGATTCTGATACTAAATATGTAAAAAAGACAGGTACTTAAATTTTGACCTTACTGACATGACAGATTTGCCGCTACGACATGTGTATTTCAAGGCACATATTTGTTGCTTTGGCTCTTACTACATTTTGTTTTGGATCTTACTACATTATTTTGTTGAGGCTTACTATGAAGTAAGCAATATTTTTATGAGTTAGATATTATGACTATTAAATATAGCTTCCTACAATATGTACATTAACTTCCTACAATAATGCATTGACCAATCAACCATTATATGTATTATATTGTCTTAACTATTATCATTGTCTAACACCCACATCACAAGCAAATCATTTGGGTACTTTGGGGTTAGAATTAGATCAATTTGTGTAATTTTTTGTCCAGCGATATTTATTATATAGCTATGCCCCTGACTTCATCTGCATGGAGAAATTTCTAAACGCCTAAGTTCTCCAGTGCAAGTTCCGTCAAAATTGCCTCAGCCCAGCCGTTCAGAAATTAGCCGGAACAGATAGACAAAAATAATAAAAAATGTTATTTTTGTATATGTACTGTGTATATGTCAATATACTTTTAGTGAAAAGCGGTTATTTTAATATTACAAATTGGAACCATTTTTTTAATAAAGTAAAAAATTTAAGTAAATTTGCATGCCATTTATCTGGCAAAATAGGTTTAAGCACATCAATATATTATGTTCAAAATCTTTTCCAACCCTATTTTGTGCAAATAAAGAATTTGAATTTATTTTTTTAAGATTATGCTTTATGGCGGGGTCCATTTTTTATTTAAATCTAATGATAGAGGATAGCATATAGTAAATTAGAAATTGAATTTGTAGTTTGCTTTACGAAAACAAGTACCAACACGCTATTTCGTATGAGTATACCCAGGTATATTTAGGTATATTACAAAGTACTCTGTGAGTACATACCTTTAACCAAGTGATTAAAGTGCTATAGTGCGCACGGAACTAGTTGGCCGCGCCTTACGTATTACGTATTACGTATGGCGCGGCCAACTATGTAGTTCCGCGCGCACTATAGTACATACTACATACTACTTTGTAGTTTGTGATTAAAGTGGTTAGTGGCGCTAAAGTTAGCGGCACAGACTAGGTACAATAGGGATACTACGTATTAGCGGCGTCTTATTTGACGTTTGAGATAAAATTATGTGTTGGTTACTCTTTAGTTCATACGAATATGACAGATGGCGCTAATTAAAAAGAGATACCTCTAAGGAGCTTAACACACGGCCGATTCTGATGAGAAAGAAAACTCAGTCGGAAGCTGCTACTGTTTTATTTTATTTTATTTGGAAGGCATAAAGTGTTCTTACGTAAAACGTGAGTATCTACTAGTAGGCACCATGTAGTTGCATTCGCATATTGCTGTGAATTGAAATCGAGTTTCGAGGTTAACTTCGAAAAAACCTCAGCAACATATTACTGACTCGAGGTTGTGGCATGTCTTTACCATCTAGTAGTTACGATTACGATAGCTATCAGTCACAAACGTGTCACTATCATCGTGACTACTAAATGGTGGAGTTACGCAATGTCTTTCCCGGGTATTTGGTACTACCGCTTTATCGATTCCTGTCGCAATAGCGTCAATATCTGTCATTGGCGTGTTTCGTTTAGAGGGTAGCATAGCAGGTAGACTTATGCATGTGGCAATATAATCCCTTCATACGGATAGCAACGCGACATTAACACCTTTGGTTTCTAAATCAAGCTCAAATTATTTTATCCAAATTCACCTATACAGGTATTTTTGTCGGGTCTAAAAGAAATCTTTCCACCAGGAAAGCTATTTGTTTGTTTGCTATTTAATGATATAAAAAAAAGTTTTTTCGAAAAATGAACCTTTATTTGCAGGATTGGGTGTTACCATTATCTATATCTATATTTATTATTATTACATATAATAAAGTCGTAGCAAAGTCATGTATGCCCGGGGTAAACTCAAAAAGTACTGCATGGATTTACTTCAAATTTTGCATGAATATTACTAACAGGTCGGGTCAACATATAGGCTGCATATTATTACGCTAGCACCTACGGAAGAGCAGCTGTGCGGAGTAAACGAACTCCGCGCAGACTAAGTCGCGGGCAACAGCTAGTAAGTACATAATTTTCTACCATTATATGATGTGCAAATGATTTAAAACTCTTATTGCAGTGAGATATTCCTCGGAGTGCTCTCATTTTCAAGCCCTCCTAATGGAGCGCTGCTAAAGTATTCCTCAAAGCGCTCCTTTTAATTGTGCTACCGAAATAAATTAAAATATTATTCCTCGAAGCGCACCCATAGGGAAGGGTGTAAATAATTAAAAAGTATCTATTATCTGAATATTAAATTTATAAAAATCACATGTTGTTTCGTTATATCGAAAGTTATTGTTGATTAATTATATATTTTTAGGTACATTGGATCATAGTCATTGTAATAACAATGAAAACAATGTTAAGTCTTAAAACTAATAGTTTGTAGTAAGTCCTAAAAGAATTTACTTTATTCATAAATCATAATATTTTTTATAAGGAGCGTTTCGAGGAATACTTTAGGAGCGCTTCATCAGGAGCGCTTGAAAATGGGAGTGCTTCGAGGAATACCTTATTGCAGTTTTTGATGCGTACTAAACTTTCTGCCTTCTCTCTTTTTACAGGTTCATTTCTCATAAATATGAGTGTTTTATTTTACAGGATATAATAGATGAAGGTAAAATAGGTACTAAGGTCGACAAGTTATATTCCAATTTTATTCGGTAAATGATAAATTTCTTGCTATTTGAAAATAGGCGTATGATCGACATTGACATGATTTCGATTCGTAAAATATCAAATCTCGATCCTCAGCTGATCTTCATTTTACCTGTTATTTTCAAATCTACTGAAATGCTGTTACTAAACAAGTAACATAATAATAGAAGGCTAATAAGATCATTTACATCGTGGCTACTGACTAGGTGATAGAGTTCTGAACTTTCTCGGCCACGTATGATACTACCGCAATTTCCGTGTCACATTTAACATCGGTGCTTGTCGGTGTCGTGTTTCTGTTTGGAGGGTAAGGTATACTTATGCTTGAGGTATTCTAATGCCGTCACGCGAACGCAACACACTATTAACATCTTTACGACATGGTGATTTCTTTTATCATGGTGATTTCATGCGGAGAACCATCTGCTTGTTTGTGATCCTATAAAAAAATAATGAAATATTTCGGTAATGCATTCAAACTGGAACATGAGACTATTGAGTACGTACTACACAATCATTGAGGTTATTGCGGCAGAAAGAGATAAGGCGACTATACCCACAGACCACATGAATACTAATAGACAGGCCATTGGGAAGAAAATGTTTCGACACGCATATGAGCAAACGCTCCTATCACTGTCAAAAATGTCATACATTTGTAGATATATTATATCGTAAAAAATAGAAATAAATCACGTTCTCTGTTTTATCTGTCTGTTTTACCGAATAAGATGACAAGGCTTACAAATTATCTTTGAAATGATTTTATTTCAACGGTAAGTACCTACTAGGTTTAACTCTGTATTTCTGTTTGTGACACAAGGTACACTGATACTTGGAAGACGTATCTATTTAATCCGTGATTGTACCAGACCCAGACTAAAACTTTTACGAACGGCAACTCCGCGCAGTTTGTGGACTCCTATACGACCTGTCACAGAATTATAATTATGTAAGAGCGAACAGAACCCAACTTGGGTTGAGAAATAGCTACCGAATCCATTGCAACCCGTGATTGCAATCATTTTTAATATATGTTATATTTTTTTTATAAATAAATAATTAAAAAGAAAAATTTAATAGACACCTTACATAGAGTTGACACTAAGAAAAAATAAACTTAAGTTAAAGTAATAGGTAATAAAATAAACTTAAGTTAAAGTAATTTTAATAAAATATTAAAATCTTTCAATTTACAAATATTTCATCAAAAATATGTACATCTAAAAAAACATACTTTCGCCCATACTTAGGAGAAATTAATCCGTAAAAATGTTTTTTAATCATGAAAAAAGTTTTTCATTTAAATATTTGGAGGCACGGCAGTGCCCCTGCAAAGTCGAGCGCGAAGCAAGCACTGCCGTATCATCCTTTACAGGAACCATTTCGCCGCATTTTCAGGCCTCTATTTGAGAACCTCTGGATAAGACCAGAACGTAGAAATTTTCGTCATCTAGTAAGCTATAATCACGTACTTAAAATACTAAATTTCAAGTCTGTAGGTCATTTAGTTCCAAAGTTAAGCGAAAGCAAAGTTTCGCATTTACGACACTCACTCACTCATGATCATCAAAATAGAACTAGTACTTCCCATAAACTCAGAGTGCTGAAATTATGTACAGAGTTAGGGTTTAATGGCCACATAAAGGGAAAACTATAAAAACTAGGATAATCAAAGATTTGGAGTACATGGTGACCCTGATTAGAAAACACAAGTGTTCAACCAAACTATTAGAGATTGACATACCGCCTTTACAAAAAATATTCAACTTGGTGAGCCGCTTCATTTGAAGCTTCAAAAATCGCAGGTCTGAAGTATCTGATGAAGAACCCTCAGCTGATCTCAGCTGTATTAGAGATATGATAATGCTCCCTTCTGCTACTAGTACATAAAAAAATCGACTTTCATTGCAAAAATTCAGCGTAGTGGGCAGTGGCGATTCCTGGTGTTTATAATTGGGGTGGCTCCAGCTTTTGTTATATAGGTTGTAGTGTTAAGTGCGCATAGCCTGAAAACCATTTCTTCAGACGGACAATCTGAACAACTTGCAGTCTTTCATTAAGGAACCTACCTACTTTGAAATCGCAAAAAAGAAATTTATACAATTTGACATTTTCATTTTTGTATGAAATAGCTGATGTTATTCGCGATTTTAGGGTCGGTCCCATTGTGAAAGTTGTTAAGGTTGACGGTCTGAAGAAGAAAGGTCGGCAAGGATAGGTAAGCAGTGGTTATGGGCATATCCAGGTTCTGGGCCAGGGGTGGTAACCGTAGCATTTTAAGCCTATATTTTTATATCTTATTATATTTTTATCTACAACAGTAAGGAGGTAAACAAATTCCAGAGGGGAGGGCAGCTTTCGCTCCCTGTCCCACCCCGCCCTCGGTACGTCCATGGCAGTGGTACCATATACCCGGGTGAGACGATGCGGAACTCTACCACCCAGTAGTCACGATAGTAGTTACACGTATAGCCAATCGGTAGCCTTTTACAATTTGCCAGGCATAGCGGCATTTGCTCTATACTTCAAAGAAACTCTAATATTAATTAATTTTGTTAGTAATTAATTAATGTTAAAATATAATTTATGGCGCATTTCAAGTTGCAATACCGGGGCATGATAAATCTACGTAATCCTTATCTATAGTTCTTAAAACTTACTTATAAAATTACGAGTAAACTAAACAAAACATAAATATTTATTACATTTCAGAATGTTTTGGTAAAGTAAAAACGAAAACTTTGCATCCTTCTGTTTATTGCGACAACAATTCACACGACAATTATTTTATATTACGAATCCCCCATTTTATAAGAGTACCTATAGTAATAAACCATACGTGGCGACGATGATCGGCAGGCCAGATACGCGTGTACTCAAAAGCACGGGGCGGCCCACAGAACACTTATACTCTACGAGAGGGGCGGCCCCGACTGATTTGCAAAGTCGAGTTGTCGCGCTCTGTAGGCGCTTGTCACGGTAGGTATAGGCGAGTGTCATAGGCCTGCCCGCGTTTCAAACTCAGTGGTACTAGGCGATTGAAAGTGCGGGGCGCGGGCGGCGCGGGCGAACGTCTTTGTATGGACTACTCGTACGTTGTACGTATGCGCTGGCAGAAACGCATCGCTCGCCTCGGCCGCGCTCGGCATCGACCGAACGCGACGACAATCGCTTCGAGTCGCGTTCGTGATAGAAGACCGCAGCGCTCGTAAAATGCAATTATTGTACCTAGGATCGAGATTTAATATTTTACGAATCGAAATCATGTCAATGTCGATCATACGCCTATTTTCAAATAGCAAGAAATTTATCATTTACCGAATAAAATTGGAATATAACTTGTCGACCTTAGTACCTATTTTACCTTCATCTATTATATCCTGTAAAATAAAACACTCATATTTATAAGAAATGAACCTGTAAAAAGAGAGAAAGCAGAAAGTTTAGTACGCATCAAAAACTGCAATAAGGTATTCCTCGAAGCGCTCCCATTTTCAAGCGCTCCTGATGAAGCGCTCCTAAAGTATTCCTCGAAACGCTCCTTATAAAAAATATTATGATTTATGAATAAAGTAAATTCTTTTAGGACTTACTACAAACTATTAGTTTTAAGACTTAACATTGTTTTCATTGTTATTACAATGACTATGATCCAATGTATCCAGCAGTCTCGGTTATCGCTAGAAATAGTCGATAATCGTTATCAGGTCGATAAAATCCGGCGATGTAGATCACCACTCATTTCGCCAACCAACCAACCGACAAACCGTGGCGGATAGAAAAATCTATAGACATTCGGTTTACCCTGGCTACTCCACAAGGGAACTGGGCGTGCTGGCATCATTATTTTTCTAAGACTCATAATATCACATCAGCATTACATCTCTGCCACATAAATAATCTTCAGGGTGTATTTATGTGATCATCCCTTACCATTAGGAAAGCTATTTGTTTTTTAGCTGTCTTGTACTGATTTTAATATAAAAAAGAAAAATTGGTAAAGTGCGTGTCGAACCACTCGACACGGGTCCCGAAGTTGCCCATCACGACAATTCGGACTAAGAAGAACTCTTTTATAGTTTCATACTATAAATATTTAAGCTATTCAACGTCAATGACAAATAAATATCCGCACCACAGGTTCACCGCCCATAAAAAACTTTCTAAGTCGTGATAGTTTCCATTTTAACTTCATTATATTTACTACTACCATGCTTTTTTACCACCCCCAAAACCAACCGTTTAACCTGCAGAGGGGGGAGGGGGACGATTTGACTCTAACAAAAAATAGCACATAAAAGCCTAACATTTTACAAACGAGTCCTTTAATTGAAAACTTGGTTTCGACAGCCTACAACATTTTTAAAACCCTATCCAACGATACCCCAGATAATGGGGTACGTGAGAAAAAAAATGAACATCCCCACTTCAAGCAATCGTGCGGACGGATGGACGGACGGACGGACATAGCGAAACTATAAGGGTTCCTAATTTACTTCGGAACCCTAAAAACTACAGACATTCTTTTGAGCTGTTTCATTAGTTTATATGGGATTTGATATAAAATCAAGTAAATTCAACTCGAATATATATATATATATATATATATATATATATATATATATATATATATATATATATATATATATATATATATATATATATATATATATATATATATATATATATATATATCAGAAACTGTGGCAATAATACATATCTCTTATTCTCTCTTTCAATTCAATTACAATGAATTACTACTTGTAATATTCTTCTGCTAGCTACAGCGTACAGCCCGCTGCATTATAAAGTTTTTGGCAAATCCTGCAGAATCATTTAATTTTTCTGGCACAAAAAGTAGCTTATGTGCTATTCCAGGTCATCATCTACCTGTGTGGCAAATTTCATTAAAATCCGTTTACTAGTTATTGCGTGATTGAGTAACATCACGCAAAAGCTACAATCCATCCATCCAAACATCCGAAATTTTGCATTTATATTATTAATATAGATTTGTAACACTCAAAGTGCCTAGGTATAAAAATATTTTAGTTAATTTAATTTTCAATTAAAAGCGCTAAAACAACAAGTTTTTGTAAGGAAGAGGAAATATTTTCTGTCAGACAACAAATGCCTAATATATTTTAATAATACAAACGGAAAAGCTTTGATGAAATAATATTTATTGTATCTGGGGCGTTCGAGCGACTCTTATAATGTTTTGAACGGAAATAATAATAAGAGGGGGAAACCATTGCTGTTTGAACAAAGCAAAGATTTGAAAGACCGTCTGTTTATGTTTACTTATTCTATTATTTTATTAAGAATTTGTGAAAATTTAATTTAATTTGTAAGCAGATATAACAATGATGCTGTAAATTAGGTATAATCGTAATATTTTATTTAAGGTAAATACATACCTATTATAAAATAAATGTGTTTAGAAGGAAAGTATATAATACTTGTTTCAGAGTTTAATATCTATCACAGGTTGTTAAACTTGTGAAATACCATCTCCCATGGTGTTACCTTACATATTTTCCAATTTTATGTTTAAATGTAGTTAAAATAAAACAACAGTTTTTCCCAATTTGCATTCGTCGATGACTTTAATTTATATAGATAAACCTTATAAATATGGATAAAGTAATATTTTTAAGTTTTTAGTTTACATATAAACTTTTCCACAATGTCACATTTCGATTACCCCCCGTCACCCTTCTAACATGTAACGTAATTTATGGATGGCCTACAGTCTTTGAATTATTGTTATATTTTAATTGATACTTATACAATTTAAAAGATGGTAATGCCTTGAAAAGGTAAGTTCATTAGGTGTTTATATAAATTTGATAATAATATTTCAAATATAATATTACAGCTAAAAAAATATTATAAATTATAATATATAACTAGCAGACCCGTGAAGCTTTGTCCACGAGCAAATTAACATGCCAAGAAAGGAGATTGATTTCAAATTTAAAAGTTTCAAAGTGGAACAAGAATATAGCGGCAGCTGAAGTTGTCAAATTAATATAATGTAAGTACAATAATCCCATATTTGAATTCAACAGATACTTTGAATAGCAAGTAAATACATACTACTATAGATGCTAACGCATTGAGTAAATATTATAAAGGATTGTACTTGGAAGTCATGAAACTAATCAAATTTATCAAACTTATACGCTTTTCCTTACTTCTAAATTAAGCAAAGATTTTTTTTGCCATTAAGTTATCACTTTCTTTTATTTATGATCATCCAAACAAGTTAGAAAAATGTCAAATAGGTAAAACGCAAAATGTTAGGCAAACTATTATATAAAATGCAACAAAAAGTAAAGTATTTACTACCTACTATACTCGAAACTTACAGAAGGCTGTATAAACAAGCTACTCTTAGTATCCATCCTAAACATTTGTAACACTAGAAAATCATGGCATGATTATATGTAAAAATATAGTCAACAGAAACTTGATTTCTATTATTTTTACTGATGGCTGCCTTTGTTGTGTTTCGATAACAGAAGAACCTAATCTTACTCATAAATCTCTCTTTCCGTTGCCGTCTACGTTTTATACTTAAAAAAAACCTTTTAGGTAGATTAAAACTTGATAAACTGTTAGAGTATCGAAACGATTGAATATTCAATTCGATAGAGCTAGTAGATATAATATTTGGGTTAAGGGTATCATTATTAGAGGGTCGGAAACAAATTTCGCAATACGTGCCCTATAACCGGCAACTGTTATGGAAATAAATGCTTATACTATTCCACTAATAGCTTGAGAGCTTGTGAATCTTGCGTGCTACGTTGTATAATAAGGCTGTAATTTACCCCGTATTGGTCTAATCCCCTTTTGAAGAATAGACCATTTGCTATTCTTTGACAGTATATAAAAGACGAACGAGGGCTAAAGTGTCACTACCGTTGTGAATCAAGTGGTAAAATTCCACAATGACTTGCCTGGGTATATGGTACCACCGCCTTACATGTAATCATGTTCCGGTTTGGAAGTTAAGGTAGCCGAAAGAATTATGCATTTGGCATTAGGCAAATGCATAATTCTTTCGCCTATCTTTCGGGATGCTAATCCATCTTGCCAAACGGTTAGCTATGCACCATTAACATCTTTGGTGTCCATTGGCCATGGTTTTTCTTTCCAACCGGGGAGCCATTTGCTTGTTGGCTATATAATGATAAAAGAAAAAACTTGGAAAAAAATATAAAACAGCCGTATCGGTGAAGTAGGGTTTAAATTATGGGTTAAACGAAACATTAAGATTATGTACTTGAGCATGCGTGTAGATTAGCGCTCATTCTATCGTTTCGACTACCTACGGCGTAGCAATACGTGTTAATGAGCGAGACATAATGAACGCTGCCTTATGCACATGAAGAAACTTGTTTTTTTTTTTTAAATAAGACTATAAATAATTATAACCACTGAAAGTTGCTTACAAAACCTTAGATCATATTGTATAAACTTACTGGCTGACCCGGTAAACGTTGTTTTGCCATACATATTAGGAATCCATAGCGGACAAACAACGTGACACGTAATTTATATAAGACTACGGGATTGTCCTTCCACGCAGCCAAAATGGCATTAAACTTTATATGGTTGTTAAGTGTTCTTAAATCTTCTAATTTTCCGCGCAATTTTCTAATATTTTCTTTTATAAGAACCTTCTCCTTACAATTACAAACACAAAAAAAATTACCGAAATTGGTCCAGCCATTCAGGCGTGATGTCGTGACCAAGGAAAATAGGGATTGATTTTTATATATATAGATAAAGTGTTAGGAACTTAGTTGTTAGGAACAGTATAATAGGTGCATCCCTGCTTTTAGGTGTTTACTACAAGTTTAAACTTACTCGCCAGTATTATGCAATAAACTCTTTAGACCCTGATCGACGTACGAACCTATACCGCAGTTTTAATGAACAACGGTTTTACTCCCAGATCGTTGGTGCTGAATGACTAGCGAGCAAGTCCCAAGAATCGTAGAAAAAATATAGCAAACATAACGAGCCAGGCTTGTGAGTATACATATAAATATACCGTATCTCAAATGACAACGTAGGAATGTCTGCTCCGGTTATCGCCAAAAGCATGCAGTAGTAGTAAACATTAGGGTAAAATACGGTAATGGTGATTACTACCTATTTCGCTAACCTTATATCATGTATTATCATGAACGTGAATAATGGTGAACGAACGATTTACGAGAAAAACCTCAAAAAAAAACCATAATCATATTTTTGCCTGACCTAGGACCTTATGATCTGAGCCGTACAGACTATACCCTATAACAATTAATTTAAACGAAACAAAACTGCAACAACCGACTTCCAATATTTTCTATCTCTGGATCAGATCTTTATCAAACGTATTGGGATCAAATGGGTATGCTCCCAAACAAATAATAATTTGATAAACCAGTTAATAAGTTCTAAAGTAACATACACAAAAAATACAGCCGTATTAAGAAAGGTTTCCTTAGCGTCAGTGAATGTCATTGTCGTGTTCCGGTTTGAAGATTAAGATAGCCGGTAAACTTATGCATGTTGCATTAGACCTAGCCATAGGATAGCAATGCATCATTATCATCTTTAGTGTCTATATGCGATGTTTGACTCATTCTATCAGGAGATACATTTGTTTGTTTGCTATCTTATGATATAAAAAATATACGTATACTAAATAGTAGCGTCACTATAACAGTGCTCCATCTTTATTTGATTTTATCTGAGAATGAAATCAAATCAAGACCGAATTTCTAAGTTCTTTGTCTATAATAAATTCCATTTTGTTTTAATATTTATCCATGTTTATTTTATTCTATCGTTATCTTAGTAGGATCGTTTGTATAAAATTAGGTAATGTAATATTTATGGAAACCGGTGTGTTATGAATATAAAGACGGTCGTTACAAAAACCCGAATGATAAGATTTAGGTATATTACATTAAAAGGAATCCTTATAATATTGCATATTTTCGTTGCTTTATATCGTATACTTTTCTTTAGACATACTAACTCAATTGTGTAAAATGTAAAGTCGCACCAATCTACTAAAAATGTAACTACATCATTAAATACTTTTCAATCATTATTATTTGCTTTACATTTTAAATTTAAGTTCTAACTAGAACCAAATGTTTATGACGAAATACTGGACGACTATCTGCAAAATAAACTCGTGCTATTAAGTAAAACTATTTTATGATATCCTCAAAGTTTGTTCAAATAAAATATACTAGAAACATGGAACAAACAAATTTCCCGTTACGTATGAGGATAAAGAAGTTACTGATTTTACCTCGATTTTTTACGAAGAGAATGTACGGATCAAGTTTTCTCATTCTGCTGCAACATCGTACATAAGCATCTCGCTGTCGGCCAGAAGTGTTTTTATTCCATAGATTTGGAGAAAGCGTTTGATAGAGTTGTGCGAAAAAACTTTGACACATTTTATCCAGTAATTATGGGATGGACTGACCTTGTCGCGTGCTCTGGAATCTATATACCTATTAGGATTGTAAAGCATGTGTGTGGGTGGATAGCAACATATCGCCCTGGTTCGATGTCAATATTGGCGTCAAGCAGGGTTGTGTGTTGTCAGCTCGTCCGTTTATTGTATATCCGGATAAGTGTCTCCAAAGATTAAGTGAATGTGGGAATGTGCATGAGTGATCTAGTGGTAAACTACCAATATGAAGATGACGCTGTACTTTTAGGCCCAACTCCATTTGGACTGCAAACACTAGTCACAGTTATGAACGGTAGTATATGCGAAGAAAATCAAAGTTTTAGTATTTGAAAGAGAAGCAAATAGAAAGTTGTGGTCGATGAAGTATTACTGGAATAAGTTAATGAGTTTGTATATCTTGGTTGTGCTTAGCTGTGCAAGGAACAGTGCCCGTCTTACCCTGCATAATTACGTGCTTTTCCCAGTGCTATTATATGAAGTGAGAGTTGGGTATATTCTTAAAGGAATGAAAGTAGAAAGAATGCGGTCAAAATGAGATCGCTACAGAAAATATGTAGCACAATACTCGCAGACCGGGTTCGTAATGTTGAGAAAGAGGATATGCATGAAAGAAAGCGCCGGTGTAAAAATGAGAAAGGGTATGCTCTGTTGATTTGGACATGTAGAAATAATGGTAAAGGAAAGGTTAAAACTGATATACAATGCGAATATGGAGAGATGTAGGAACCGGAGAAAAACAAGACTGACATACCATGATCAGATTGATTGAGTATTGTCGGAAGGTGGTATCAAGGGTCATCCGGATCGGTGTGTTTGTATGAAGACAGTAATGTATGCGGAGGAAGAAAGATAAATCTGCAAGGATCGTGGTATATGGCATTCGGTTCACTCTGCCTGCCTCGTAAGGGATCTGGCTTGAAGATATTGTTTGCCTTATATGTTAGACGGACGGACGGCAGATAGTCCAGTCTTTAAAGGGGCGCCGGACCAATACGGAGAATAGACACAAATCTCTAGTTACATTTATATTTAGAAGATATTTGGACGAACATTTAGGTATGCAACATCGCTCATAAAAAACATCGATATCAGGACATCGATGTTTTCTAAAGTAAAGCATCGATGTTAAGAACATCGAAATTTATGAACAATAGATACATCGATGTCGATTATGGTCGATAATTTGCCATAAAAATTACTAGTTAAGAGCGGAGGAAGATGGTACTACTTAAGAGCGGAGGAAGATGGTACTATAACAAAACATCGTTCATAAAACATCGCTCATAAAGAACGATGTATAAAACATCGATGTTTATGAACAAATATATCGATGTTTGAAAAAAATCGATGTATCGTTTGCATCCCTACGAACATGGGACTAATATGGTAATATTTGGAAAGTAATTACTGATTGAGAACAAAAGATTTTTGAAGTGTCCTTAATTACATTTGTACCGGCTCGGCGGTGAGGTAATCGATAAAGTAATTAGACGACCATGTGTGCCGAATTGGCTGTGTATACGGCCATAATGTATTTCAGTTTTATTATACTGCGAATGTCCGTATATATATTGGCTGGTATACATTTTATCTATCAGTTATTTCTGCCATGTCCCCACCAAGACAAATTAAGCGAAGAATTACCTACCTTTTCTTGAAGCACTTCGTCGTTTTTTTGGTCCCTCATACTTAGGTTTTGGATTGTACCAGATAAACAAAACTCTTGGGATATAATATCAATAGTAGACTAGCATATAAAAATTAAAATGTGTAGCTTTTACACTTTAGATTTGATTAATATCTAAATAACCTCGGTTTTGTCACTTTATGTGTTTGTCACTTTATGGGTTTGGAATCACTTTACGTATTGCTACCATTGAAGTATCGTATCCTGGTTTGCACTTTAAAGTAGCATTATATCTCTCACATTGATGGCAAAGCACCATTTACATCTTTAATGTAAATAGGTAACGAGGCGGAAGAGATAATCTTTCCACCAGGAGAACCATCTATTTGTTTGCCATCGTACGAAAAAGAAACAGTTTGGTCTGGGCTCCTTTTGAAGAATAGACCATTTACCGTTTTGTTAGGCAGATCGTAAAAGGCGAAAGATTTGTTATCGAGGCACTACCATCGTGGCTACTAGGTGGAAGAGTTCTGTGTTCTCCCGTCCGGGTCTGGTACCACTATCTTACCTATTCTTGCCGCAATAGTGTCAGTGCTTGTCACTGTCGTGTTCCCGTTTGAAGGGGGTAACCGGTAACTCATGTTACATCAAGACTCCGTAAAAAGGATAGCAACGCACTATTTACAAGTTTGGTATCCATAGACGATGGTTGACTCTTTCTATCAGGAGAGCCATCTGCTCGTTCGCTATTTTATAATATATATGAAAAAAGAAATATGCAGAGAATTTCCATGTACATATTAGATTATTATTTGAACAAACTTTGAGGATTGCATAAAAAAGTTTTACTTAATAGCATGAGTTTAATTTGCAGATAGCCGTCCAGTATTTCGTCATAAACATTTGGTTCTAGTTAAAATTTAAAACGTGAAGCAAGTAATAGATTGAAAAGTATTTAACGACGTTGTTAAATTTTTAACAGATTGGAGCGACATTATGGCGAGACTTCAAATGAAAATTATTCGTACATTACATTGCAGATAAAGGAGTTAGTATATATAAAGCATTTGTATCAGGTTACTATTAATATACAATTAATATAGTTTCACGATGTATTAGTTCACCATCCCAGTCCCGTTTCCCTGCCCAGGGATTAATTACCACGACTATGTAATCAATAGGGCTTGGTTTTGATATCTGATAGAAACAAGCTTGTGTGATGAAGGATGCGTGTTTCTTCGTCTGAATGTTTATTAAATATATTTTAGTGTTTATACATGTACTTATGTAGCAGTGACGTTAAATAACTTCCATCCCACAGCCTAGCAATAACCGCGACTGTGTCTGCGTTGTTTAGAAATAATAAATAAATATTCACGGGACAAATTACACTTACTGATCTAACAACAAAGTAAGCAAATTATTTGTTTGTGTTATGGATGTTAGTCAACGACACTAATACATAGAAATATAAATAACAGAGTATATTTAATAAACACCCAAACCCGGAAATACAAACATTTATGCTTATCACACAAATGCTTGTCCCCGTCGGGGATCGAACCCGAGCCCCGTTGATTGCGTAGTCAGAGTCGCTAACCACTCGATCAACGGCCATAAGATATATTAACAAACATAGCTTAATGCGTAGTGTTTATTAAAATCGAAATTTCTTAAAACATATATTTAATGAAGATTTAATTTGGTTTTCTGTTATTAGGGCGAGCGAAGCGAGCCCTACACTAGGCCACTTTCTATGCACTTTTGTGGTACATTTTACTCAAAAATTATCGGACTTTTAGGTTTGTGCTTCGACGTAGTAGTTTAAATTCATGTCTAGATATGTTATCTACCATAAAAATAGAGAGGGAGGGGGAGGGGGAGGGAGAGGGAGGAAGAGGGAGAGGAAGGTGGAGAGGGAGAGGGGGAGGGGAGTGGGAGGGGGTGGGGAGGGGAGGGGAGTGGGAGGGGAGAGGGAGGGGGAGGGGAGGGGAGAGAGAGAGGGGGGGAGAGGGAGAGGGAGAGGGAGAGGGGGGACAGGGGGAGGGAGAGGGAGAAGGGGGAGAGGGAGAGGGGAGAGGGAGAGGGAGAGGGAGAGGGGGGAGGGAAGGGAGGTGAGGGGGGGAGAGGGGGGAGTGAGAGGGAGAGGGAGAGGGGGGAGGGGGAGAGGGGGGAGGGGGGGCTGGCTGGCTGGCGGGGAACAGTGTGTGAACAGAGAAAAATATGTCGCGTAACTCACGTGGACCGGGCTCGTAATGTTGAAGTGAGAGAGAAGTTATGCTTGAAAGAAAGTGTTGGTGTAAAGATGAGAAAGGGCATGCTCCGTTGGTTCGGACATATAGAAATAATGGTAGGTGAAAGATTAACAAAACAGATATACAATGCGAGAGATGAAATACTTTATTATTTATACTACACCTATTCGGAAAGCACATTAGTTCTTACTTGAAAAACGAGAAGAAAGTACCTAATTCCAAGCGAACAGCGAAAGGCAAAAATGTATGGGATTTCTCCCCTCCTTTAACTTTTTTAAATTCATAAGTTTGTATCTCGAAGCACATCAAAATGTTACTGGCCACTAGCATTTACTAAGGAAACTTGGCAGTATGTGCTTTATTTCATTTGCCTCCTCAATATTAAAAAAAAAAGATTGTACGCGCGAATTTTCTTTTTTATTGTATCTTCTTCTTACATTCTGTTCTGATGTCTATGTCTAGTAGCGAGAATGAAGATTTATTTACGGCGCCTGAATTAAAACAAGCTGCTCAAACAGTCATTTTAAACCTTTTGCCAGAAAAGTCCAAGCATAAGTACAACAAAACATATGAAGAATTTATGGAGTTTCAATAATTGTAATAATTTTAATATAAATTTTAACTAAAATGTTTTTATTTTCCTCATTGGTGTAGTATAAAGCAGTATGTATCACTCGGGAGAAAATGCGATACCTAACTCGTAAGGTATCGGTCATTTTCTCGCCTTGGTGAACAAACTACTATTATTTTTCTATACATTAAAAGACTTATAGACTTTATTATTATAAATAAAGTCTATACATTAAAAGATGTAATTCTCATAAAAATACTTTTCTAACAATATTACTAGATAGTATAACTTTGCGAGCCCCTACAAAGCTTAGCTTTTTGCTAGTAATACTATTATACTGTTTCAAAATTACAAAATATTTGTTTTAAAGCAAACCGGCTTTTAGTTTTATGATTAAACGTAACTGTACACATACAGAAATAATAACCAAAGTACTAGAAGTATCGTCTCAAAGAAATTTAATAGAGTTCATGCTAATATTTTTACGAATAATATTTTTGTAAGTAAAACTAATTAAAATGTTGATGCTGTATTTTTTCTTAATTGTGACAAGTGTGGTGACAAGCTTTGAGGCTGTTGGGGTAGAAATAGGTAAGGCGATGGTAACAAAAAACCCAGGTGAGATTTTGAAGAATTCTACCATCAGGAGGTAAAATTTCTATTACATAAACAGCACCACACTGTTAATATCTTTGGTGTTTAAAGACGATGTTTGTTTCTTTCAATCAGGAGAGCCATTTGCATATTTGCTGTGTACACAAAAAAGCATGTTTTTTTTAATTCGATTAAAAAGTATCTTATGACATAATCTATATTATCATTATAAATGCGAAAGTATGGATGTTTGTCACTTAATCATGCAAAAACTACTGAAAAAATTTAAATCAAATTTAGCACACAGATCGATGTTGACCTGGAATAGCATATAGGCTAATTTTTATCCCGGAAAATTAGGTGATCCGTGGGATTAATTAAAAACTAGTAAGAAAAAAGTAGTAAAAAAAGGAGATAAGAGTATTATAGTTGATATTTGAAGTCGGTTTACTTTTTTATTTAAATTACTATTGTTAAAGATTATATATAACGACTTGCTGTGGCACGCGACTTCATCCGCGCGGACTTTGGACTACTGGTCGTAGCAAAATGTTATATAGCCTATAATCTTCCTCGATAAATAGGCTATCCAACTGAAAAAGAATTATTCAAATCGGTGCAGCAGTTTTCGAGATTACCGCATACCACCAAACAAACAAATAAACAAACAAACAAACTCTACAATTTTATAATATTTGTATATATTCACTCATTATTCTAGTAAATATTACCTCAAATATAAAGTATTGTAAAATCTTTAATTGATGTGCAAGCAATATCTTTACGCACCGTAAGCATCAAACTTAACAGAAATAGCCTGGTCGTTAGCAATTCGATTCGCTTTACGTTGAATGCGTTCAAAGGAACTCATCCTTACTTTACGAAGCTACAGACCATGAACGTTGCTCGACATATCATGAGCTGAAGGGTATCATCCACCTTTAAAGCTCACAAATTGGTATATCGGAGCTTTGTATGACTTAACCTACTTTATGTGGAAGGAAATAAAGAAGTGTGTACACCTACTTAGTTTTAAAGTAATATTCTTTTAGCGTGTAAAGCCTAGTTCACATTACCTTAGTACTTTAGTCGAGAACTTTGGTAATTAAATCACTTGGCACTGCCAAAAACCGTTAGCACGAGTCGAGTTAGCAAATGAATTGTGTTTTGCAAGACGAACATCCTACAAAGCTTTAATCGCCGTAAAACAGCGTAATACAACTAATAAACTCAACTAAAACCAAAGGTTCACACTTGTTTAGTCAGTGAACCAGTAAGTGAAGCGCGTGGTGGTGGCGCTACTGACCCGATAAAAATAGAACTTAATGGATCGGCACGATTAAATTATGCACTAATATAATACTAGCTACTCGACTAAAATACTAGCCTAGCCGGAACGAGGTAATAAGGGAAAAACTGTTGTCAGTGTGCGAGGCATCCGCAAAGCGACACTAAAATTGTCAGTGTTAGTCATAAATCTACTTTGTGTGTGAACTGTGAAATTATGCCTTTATTACTGTACTAGCGGCCCGTCCCGGCTTCGCACGGGTATAAAATATACAGCCTATGTCACACAGTAAAAAAAATGATTAAAATCGATGCAGTAGTTTTGATTTATTCATTACTGCCCGTGGCCCGCAAACAATTCCCCTTTCCCTATACCATGAAGATTTCCTGCTATCTTTGGAACATCTAAATTTCCTGCTATTTTTAGAACATCTAAATTCATATAGGTACTACATTTTTAGTTTTTACATTTTACCTATTTCTTTTACTATTTCCATTAATATATTACAAAATGTCTTTATATACAACGTTCACAGCATTCTTGTCATTAGACAATATAAACATGTTTTCTTTAGAGGTTACTCTTGAAAGAGCGACATATAAGTTGACCATGTGAAAAACAGTCAACGCTCAAATCTAAGCCTGCAACGTTGAAGGTTTGACCCTGTGATTTATTAAGGCGAAAAAATGTGTAAGTGGTTGACCCTGCGGGCCATCCCTGAAACTTCTCACTAAATAAAGGTATTTTAAGCTCAAAAGAGTAAAAACTGTAAGCATAGATTTTTCAGTTCAATTTTTTTAAAAATGGCAGAATCATTAATTTTTGAAAAGCTGTATATTTGATAACGATGATGGCATTCAACTCAATTTTTGAGATCTAAAATATTGTTTTAGCTAAATAACCGATAGGTTGAAACATTTCGGTGTTATGTCTAAAAACATTTTATTTTTAATTTTCTTCATTGATAAATCCCAAACAAATTGACCGATTTTGATTAAATTAACGGTATTTGACGCAGTTTTTAAAGAACAAAAACTGATAATATTTTTAAGTCAATCGGTAAATTAACTTGAAAGTTGGAAGTTATTTAAAAAAAATTAAGTAAGTTTGCTAAGAACTACGTAATTTTAAATTTTAAAAGCTATAAGTTTTTAGAATTAGATTCGATTTTGATTTTTGAAACGGCATTTGACGTAGTTTTTTTAGTACTAAAATATCGTAGAACACCAAAAAATTATTGGTTGAAAAATTTTGAAGCTATGTCGAAAAAACACTTTTTTCAAAATTTTTCGTAAACGGATAAACCGATTTTGATGCAATTTATGTATTAGACGTAGTTTTTTGAGGAATAGAGCTGATTATTTTTTGTACTCGTTACATAAATCTGGAAGTTATATTAAAAAATACTGTTTCTTTTGGTGTTTCTTCAAATTTTTTTTGGTGTTTTTTCAAAATTTCTCAAAATCTTCTAGACCGAATCGGTTCAAATTTTCAGAAAATCTAAGTTAAGCGGAATCCAATCGAATGCTATCAACCGCGTTAGATCTGTCTAGCCGTTCAAAAGTTATGACATGTTCACATACACACATACACACATACACACACACACACACACACACATACGTACATACAGACATACTGACGTCATCGTGAAAATAGTCGGAAAAGATTCCTAGGACCTCTAAACGTGGACATCTGGTGAAAACTCGATTTTCGAAAATCGAGGTAAAGTCAGTATCTTCCTTATCTACATACGTAGTGGGAAATTAAAAACTGGTTTGCTAAATCACTTTTTTTACATTGGTTATTAAATAACAATTTTACAAACATTATACGATATACCTGAAGATATTATCTAAGGAATGTGCTAACTTATTACATGATAGAATGTACTTTACTTGATCATATAAAATTCCGAAAACAGGCTAAAAATCTCTAAAACTAATTATTCGTTAATACTATTTCTAATCATCCACATGATTTTTATATGGTGATATTTAGTTAAAAAAAATGTATTAAATTTTGATTTTCAGGTGAAGTCCTATATTAATGACGGGTCCCAAGAACAAAATCTTATGGAGAGATCAGACTAAATTGGTTTTATAATAAAATTCGCATTAAACACGCATAAAGCTACAATATACTTTTTATATTTATTGGTCTTTTTTGTGGAAATACTCAAGTGAAAATCATCTTATCTACAATGTACTCCCACAAATAAACATATTGTAATTTGGTAATTTTGTAGATACGATTTTGTTCTTGGGACCCGTCGATTTATTTATCCGAAAATTAACACGTTTCCCAGCGGTTTCAGAACATGCCGCGCGCGCGTCGCTGACCGGCCGGTAGCCCCGCAACCGCTATGCCCCTGCATTTTAAATTAAATCTGTAATATCTTCGAAAATATTCATTTAAATTACATGCTGTAAACGGCCATATTGCTCTATATTAAATCAGCAATATATTTAAGGTATTTAATTGGATAAGGATTAGTGCTGTATTGCTTAAAATTGCTTCGAAAAAAAGCCATTATATTTCGTAAAAAGTAAATGACAAAAAATGCTATTGTGGGTTATCCATAAGAGATAGACATATACCATTGCGGAGTTTTCTGTAGACCTTTTCAAGGTGTACAAATACTTAGTACATTATTTTGATAAATCTCGTAGGGTTTAGCCAGCGTTTGCAATGTAAGCGAAAAAATAATAATTATTTACGACATGACATCAGAAATCTCACAAATTGCAGTATTTCTCGACTCTATATTGAATGTTATTATACATATAAACCTTCCTCTTTAACCACTCTATCTATTAAAAAAAACTGCATCATAATCCGTTGCGTGGTTTTAAAGATTTAAGCGTACATAGTTACATAGGGATATAGGGACAGACAAAGAATGCGACTTTGTTTTATACTATGTAGTGATTTATAGATACAGAACACATACACAACATGTGTTTTATAGTGATGAAAATAATAAAAACTGGTTCTAGTTTTTTATACCAAAGAAATATAACTTTATACGCATTTGCACAAATACACACATACACACACACACACACACACACACACACACACACACTTTTGTATGTTAAGTTGGAAGTTATCGAAATCAGAGTTTTACGGTCCTGTAAACTAGGTATGGATCATTTCGATACCAGCAATTAACACTACGCCAAGTAGATTTTTGGCCATTTTCCGTTTTTAATGCTAATATTATTATTTTTTAATCGTTTATAAGCTCACAAAATTTTATAATTTTTTTGAAAAAATGAGGAAGTTCTGAACCATAACAAACGCTAATTGTATTTTTTGCATTTGCACGATATATAACCCGCCAACTACAATTAGCCGAATGTACGAAGGGCACGGGCGGAGTGTTCGATCGTTTGCACAAGCCTAATTGCTAATTGCACCAAAATTGTCTTAGCTTACAGCAGTCTTTAGTGACACGTTGTCATATTCCTTTCATTTAAGACAAAAAGTGACAGCATACTACTTAGAATTTTCCTACTATATTCTTAATTATGCTATTTGATTGCAAAATCCTTTCAATCGAAATACATCTTAACTCAAGTTTTCCATAAAAAACTACGCTAACTATAGTTGGCGTAGTTTAGACTGTTCTCTCCAAAAGGTATTCTGAAAATACACTCCGCCAACTAACTCTAAACCTTAAAGTAACAATAAATCAAAAAATGTAATAATGTCATTTTAAGTAACACTAAACCACCTAATACAAAAATTTCATTAAGAAAGCTCTAAAATTATAAAACTTATCTCATTTTACTCTTTAATTCTCCTTAATCGTCTCTACTGTAAAGTTGACTTTTTCAAGTTGGCGTAGTGTTCATTGCTGGGATCGATTTAACAGTTAACATATTAAATTTCGTACTATTTTTTTTAACAATTAACAACTGTTATTTATATTGAGCTTTTTTTGCTCGCTACCTTGATTTATGATAATAATAACTGTTAAAAGTTATA
The DNA here is from genome assembly GCA_036924255.1 of Apodemia mormo. NCBI lineage: Eukaryota > Metazoa > Arthropoda > Insecta > Lepidoptera > Riodinidae > Apodemia > Apodemia mormo. The sequence continues at coordinate 14,901,739 of JAUPFN010000014.1, read as the reverse complement.
AAATTATTCCAGAGGACCTTTTTTTGTCGCTAACTCGATAGCTTTGCGTTTTTGCTGCTTCTAATACTTATTATATACTACTGTATAGGCTACTGATATAATATAACATAAATAAATAACTGTTAAATATTAACTTTGACAACATAACAGTTAACCTAATTTAACAATAGTTTTCATGCCTACTGTAAACACCATTGATATAAAAAACCCAAGACGCACAATCAGTGTCTCAAAACGTCCTCTAAAAATGAGCGCACAATTTTAAATTGTGCACTCATTTTAAATAGAATCGTGTCGATCGCGACACTGTCACTTTTATTACTTTTTGTACATAGTATCTTCACGCCCATATCCCCGAAGAGGTAGGCAGAGGTACAACAAGTGCACCCACGATTAGCCGAAGATACTTGGTCCCACAAATGTGATAGGTGGCAAGACTATCGCCAACCGGGCAATTTCCAATCCCGGGCAACTTTGTGTTTCTCAGAAAACTGAAAAACCTTTTGTACATAGCTTTTTAAAAACAACCATAAAACTTGCGCTTAAGTTTGGATATGTAAAAACGTATTTTTTGCCATATCTATAACTACTTATGTGAAATTAGGGACAGCTTTGGGTGTCACTTTTGTTCCAGATTGTGCATCTTGGGTTTTTTATATCAACGGTAAACACGATAACTTTCGAATATTTTTCTTTATTTTTCTTACGCCTTCGTTAAGCTAGCGGCAAGACTTTTAATCAAAGCTTAATATATTAGCCCGTTCAGCTTAAATTAATTTATAAATTTATTTTTCATTATAATATAATAATAATAATAATTCATTTATTTCAGACTCCTTTTTTCACAAAAATGATCCATAATATTGTATGCTAATAAATAAAAATGGGTTATTAAAACTAAATTTTAATACAGACAACCTCCTTTTATTTAGAAAATGGTTCAGAATCGGTTAAAAATGAATAGCCGTCGATAAGTGATAATTAAAGAATAGAAAACAAAATATTTTGTTTTATCATATATCATAAGATAGCAAAAAAGCGGGTTGGTTCCGGGCTCCTTTGAAGAATAGACCAACTGCCGCTCTGCCAGGCAGGTCGTAAAAGGCGACCGATTGGCTCTGCAAATCACTACCATCGTGACTACTAGGTGGTAGAGTTCTGCATTGTCTCGCCCGGGTCTGGTACCACCGCCTTACCTATTCCTGCCGCAATAGCGTCAGCGCTTGTCGCTGTCGTGTTCCGGTTTGGAGGTTAAGGTAGCCGGTAAACTTATGCATGTGGCATTAGACCTCGCCACAAGATAGCAACGCACCATTAACATCTTTGGTGTCTATAGGCGATGGTTGACTCTTTCCATCAGGAGACCCATCTGCTTGTTTGCTATCTTATGATATATAAAAAAAAGCATTACCTATAGACACCAAAGGTGTGAATGGTGCGTTGATATCTTGTGGGGAGGTCTAATGCACATGCATTAGTTTTAGTTAATTTTTTGTTTAATTAACCAAATTTCAATGTCACAGCTATAATACTACATATATTAATTGTAGCGTTCGTTGGTACGAGTAAATATTCTTTTTATGGTTTACTTACATTAATTTTATATTTAGAATATTTTTGTGTCACTGTCTGTATATCTGTATGCCCTGCTATAACACAAGAACGGCTTGGTAGGTGTTAATGAAAATAAGTATAACATCAGGATTTATTTTGCAGTTTGTATGCCATGTTATTAGTCAAGAACCATTTGATCATCAATCCTAATGAAAATTGATTTTTTCACAATACATGATTGCGCAAATGATTGGCTACATAATTGTTTGTAGGTTTGTCTGTATAACATGATGGCTTGAAAACCCTGTGTTAATCTGGGTCACCTTTAAAGAATAAACTAACTGCCGTCCTGCCAGGCATGTCTTACAGACGACCAATTGGCTGAACATGGCTATTGGCTAACTGGTAAAATTCCACAATGACTTGCCCGGGTATATTGTACCAACGCCTTACCTATTTCTGTCGCAATAGCGTCAATGCTTGTCATTAACGTGTTCCGATTTGGAGGGTAAGGTAGCCAGTAAACTTATGCATGTGATTTGCATATTATAATACGAGCAATTAATGCAATTAATTGCTTTTAAACTAACGCGTTCTACTATCATTTTTAAATATATAAACGGGTCAATAACGCGTACATATATAGAACTTACTTGTAAAGCTCGACGTTTCGGCCAAGTTACATTGACCGTGGTCACGAGCAGACTGGAGCAGCGAGTTTCCTCCGTCGTTCACGTCGGGATCGATTTTCATCTACCCCCTTCTGGTCTTGTTTTTTCGAATTTAGCCTACACACAACACTAACCGTATCTTGGACTTTATTTGTTTGCAGGTGCAAAGGCTTTATTCTGCTGATCACTGGATTCCAAGCAGGAGACAACTTAAATCCGTCTTCCCTTCCCTAAAGTGCTGGAATCCAAAATATGTTCAGCTATAGCTGACTTATTAACCTGCCTGTTTTTTACAGCCGTGATATGCTCTTTGAGTCTATCTGCGATAGTACGTTTAGTTTGGCCTATATAAGCACTACCACAGCTGCAGTCCACTTTATATACCCCTGGCGTCTGGAAGGGTATGACATCCTTAGGCGTGCCCATATGCCCGACTACCTTTAAGCTTGGCGTATAGATGGTAGGTATGGAATATTTTTTCAGTAGCGTTCCAATCTTATCGGTAATCCCTTTAATATATGTCATGAGTGCCGGCTGCCTTTTGACTATAGGATATCTAACCTTTTTATTATAACGCTTAATGTTCTGCCTATCTTTATAACCATTTTTCCTAAGTATATCCTGAACATGGTTTAGTTCAGGCTCCAGATGTTCGGAGTCGCATTAGTCAAATGCTCTATTTTTTAATGATGTGGCTACAGATTGTAAAACTAAATGTAAAATACTTCGTAGAACTCATTCAGGACCTGAGGTTGGAACCAGATGAAATCATGGTAAGTTTTGATGTAGAATCTCTATTTACTAATGTTCCAATTAAAGAGAGTCTGGATGTAGTTAAAAGCAAATTGAGAGACCATGGTTTGTCTGAAAAGTATATCGATCTACTAGAAAACTGTCTAGACGGTAGCTACTTCCTTTTCCAAGGTCAATATTACCTCCAAATTGATGGCGTCGCAATGGGCAGTCCAGTAGCACCAGTGTTGGCCAATCTCTGGATGGAGTACTTCGAGCAACAAGCCCTACGTCTAGGCCCAAAGATCGTTCGACTGTGGAAGAGATACGTCGATGACATTTTTTGTATTATTAAAGGTAACAGGCAGGAAGTAGATCAATTTTAATACCACCTTAATTCCATTCACCCGAAAATCCGATTCACATATGAGATGGAAAATGACCGATCATTGTCTTTCTTGGATGTTAAAGTTACTGTGAGAACAAATGGAACCTTAGCTCAGTGTGTATACAGAAAACCTACACACACTGACAGATATCTACATGCGTCATCTCATCATCACCCCCGCTATTTACAATCTGTAGCCACATCATTAATAAATAGAGTATTTGACTAATGCGACTCCGAACATCTGGAGCCTGAACTAAACCATGTTCAGGATATACTTAGGAAAAATGGTTATAAAGATAGGCAGAACATTAAGCGTTATAATAAAAAGGTTAGATATCCTATAGTCAAAAGGCAGCCGGCATTCATGACATATATTAAAGGGATTACCGATAAGATTGGAACGCTACTGAAAAAATATTCCATACCTACCATCTATACGCCAAGCTTAAAGGTAGTCGGGCATGTGGGCACGCCTAAGGATGTCATACCCTTCCAGACGCCAGGGGTATATAAAGTGGACTGCAGCTGTGGTAGTGCTTATATAGGCCAAACTAAACGTACTATCGCAGATAGACTCAAAGAGCATATCACGGCTGTAAAAAACAGGCAGGTTAATAAGTCAGCTATAGCTGAACATATTTTGGATTCCAGCACTGATCACTGGATTGAATTCCACCGACCTCAGGTTCTCTCTACTGAGCGACACTATGTTCCCCGTATGGTACGGGAAGCTATTGAAATAAGAAAATATAAAAATTTCAACAGGGAAGACGGATTTAAGTTGTCTCCTGCTTGGAATCCAGTGATCAGCAGAATAAAGCCTTTGCACCTGCAAACAAATAAAGTCCAAGATACGGTTAGTGTTGTGTGTAGGCTAAATTCGAAAAAACAAGACCAGAAGGGGGTAGATGAAAATCGATCCCGACGTGAACGACGGAGGAAACTCGCTGCTCCAGTCCGCTGGTGACCACGGTCAATGTAACTTGGCCGAAACGTCGAGCTTTACAAGTAAGTTCTATATATGTACGCGTTATTGACCCGTTTATATATTTAAAAATGATAGTAGAACGCGTTAGTTTAAAAGTTCATATTGCAAACCGATACGGGCCGGATATTGTTAAGTTAATACGTCACCTAGAATTATGTCGGAAAAAACGCGCGCGCATCGAGTCATCGTTAATATTTTTGAGTAATTGTCGTGATTCGAACACTTTACCTACCTGTGTGCGTATAAAATCGCGTAGTGATATTTTTAATTCCGATAAAATTCTAAGAAACGCGAGTGAAAAACTCCTAAAACAATTAATTCGAAATAAATACAGTGAGTTAACTAAAGTGCATAAGGAGTTATACAAAGTGCATAATGAGTGTAGTGTTAGGTTATCGGTGGACGATTTTGATTTGTGTGATCGGATAACGTGCCTACAGGCTGAGCGTACTTTCGAGTTATGTAGTAAGCAACACGAAAGAAAGTTTGACCGACATATTAACCGACGTTGCAGTAAGACGGTTTTAAATTTAAAATCGGGTGACGTCACGGCTACTGTAATAAATATGTCTTCGGTTGTATTGGAAGAGCCAGCTCGGAACATATTGGCGAAAGGTATGAATTACGCAGTAACACCAAAGCGAATACCTTATGAAAGTATCATTGGTGGTGTTGAAGAGGCGATAATTCGCAATAAAGTCCCCCCAAATGATGCTGACACCATTCGACAGGACGTCGCAGTAATATTACGCAGGTCAAAACTTCCGTCTAGCAACATCACAACAGATGAGCGTCTGGAGTTAAAAGGTCTCAGAGAAAATAAGGATATTTTAGTGCTAAAAGCCGACAAAGGAAACGCCACTGTTGTGTTAAACACCAACGACTACCTCGAAAAAATGGGAGACATATTGAAGGATGAGACGGTATACAAACCGGTGAAGTATAATCCCACTGCTAGGGTTGCACGGCGTATACGGTCTTTAGTGCACCAGAACAGGTTTCTTTTTAAGGAAGACGAGTACCAATTTTTATGCAGGGCAAGATCATCTCAGCCACCTAAGATGTATGGTCTGCCTAAAGTACACAAAGCTGGTGTACCTTTGAGGCCTATCGTAAGTCAGATAGGTTCACCTACTTACGATTTGGCCAAGTACGTGGCATCTGTACTTCAGCCGCTAGTAGGTAAAACGCCTTCATATGTAAAGGACTCACGTCATTTCGTAGAACTCATTCAGGACCTGAGGTTGGAACCAGATGAAATCATGGTAAGTTTTGATGTAGAATCTCTATTTACTAATGTTCCAATTAAAGAGAGTCTGGATGTAGTTAAAAGCAAATTGAGAGACCATGGTTTGTCTGAAAAGTATATCGATCTACTAGAAAACTGTCTAGACGGTAGCTACTTCCTTTTCCAAGGTCAATATTACCTCCAGATTGATGGCGTCGCAATGGGCAGTCCAGTAGCACCAGTGTTGGCCAATCTCTGGATGGAGTACTTCGAGCAACAAGCCCTACGTCTAGGCCCAAAGATCGTTCGACTGTGGAAGAGATACGTCGATGACATTTTTTGTATTATTAAAGGTAACAGGCAGGAAGTAGATCAATTTCAATACCACCTTAATTCCATTCACCCGAAAATCCGATTCACATATGAGATGGAAAATGACCGATCATTGTCTTTCTTGGATGTTAAAGTTACTGTGAGAACAAATGGAACCTTAGCTCACTGTGTATACAGAAAACCTACACACACTGACAGATATCTACATGCGTCATCTCATCATCACCCCCGCTATTTACAATCTGTAGCCACATCATTAATAAATAGAGCATTTGACTAATGCGACTCCGAACATCTGGAGCCTGAACTAAACCATGTTCAGGATATACTTAGGAAAAATGGTTATAAAGATAGGCAGAACATTAAGCGTTATAATAAAAAGGTTAGATATCCTATAGTCAAAAGGCAGCCGGCATTCATGACATATATTAAAGGGATTACCGATAAGATTGGAACGCTACTGAAAAAATATTCCATACCTACCATCTATACGTCAAGCTTAAAGGTAGTCGGGCATGTGGGCACGCCTAAGGATGTCATACCCTTCCAGATGCCAGGGGTATATAAAGTGGACTGCAGCTGTGGTAGTGCTTATATAGGCCAAACTAAACGTACTATCGCAGATAGACTCAAAGAGCATATCACGGCTGTAAAAAACAGGCAGGTTAATAAGTCAGCTATAGCTGAACATATTTTGGATTCCAGCACTGATCACTGGATTGAATTCCACCGACCTCAGGTTCTCTCTACTGAGCGACACTATGTTCCCCGTATGGTACGGGAAGCTATTGAAATAAGAAAATATAAAAATTTCAACAGGGAAGACGGATTTAAGTTGTCTCCTGCTTGGAATCCAGTGATCAGCAGAATAAAGCCTTTGCACCTGCAAACAAATAAAGTCCAAGATACGGTTAGTGTTGTGTGTAGGCTAAATTCGAAAAAACAAGACCAGAAGGGGGTAGATGAAAATCGATCCCGACGTGAACGACGGAGGAAACTCGCTGCTCCAGTCTGCTCGTGACCACGGTCAATGTAACTTGGCCGAAACGTCGAGCTTTACAAGTAAGTTCTATATATGTACGCGTTATTGACCCTTTTATATATTTAAAAATAAAAACAATTAATTGCTGATATTATAGTATTTAGAGCAAAATTACATTACTCCACAAGGATAGCAATGCACCATTAACCATTTTTAACCATTAAAAATGCACCATTTTTCTTTTTTTATCAGCAAAGCCAGCTTGTTTGCTATCGTATGATATGAAAAAATATACACTTCTGCGATTGCGAATATGATAGGACATATAATTTTTTATAGTCGATGAATTTACGCCGAGTCAACGAATTTATATTATTGATATTTTATTAGGAAATATTTTCGGATTTTATATCTTCCGACGAACTAGCGTTAATAAATTGTGTTTTGGTATTTTATGCTTTCCTTATTGATCCCGATTTTGCAAAAGTGTACGAAATCAGACATCAAATGCTCTTTATTCAATTACACTGTTTGTAATAATATAATAATAATAGGCAAACATGCAGACATGCCACCTGATGGTAAGTGGTCGACGTCGCCAATGAACATAAACTAGTTTACTTGGAATTAGCCCAGGTAACTCCCTTATGTGTTGCCTATTCTGAGACATAAGATGTTAAGTCTCGGTGCCAGTAATTACACTGCCTGTCTTGCCCTTCTATCCGAAACACAGCAAAGCTGTTTCACGGAAGAAATAGGCAAGACGGTGGTACCCATGCAACCGTGAGAGCGGCATAACGCATCCTTCCCACCGCTTAAATCTACAATTTTTAAGTTGTTAAGGCGATTACAGCTGCGAACGACCTTGATCTAGTGACAGGCGCAGTGTAAATACTATTTCGCACGTCGGGATCTCCTGTCGTCAAAGAGTATATACAGTGAATGCAGATACGTTTTAACATATTTGTTTACCTATATGAACTTTTATCATCATGAATCAAATGAATGTTGGCAAACTCAAAACTCATAATCGATAATCGATCATTTATCGATTATCCGTTCATTTTAGAAAAACGATCAATATCGAAAGAAAAACCAGTAAATATCGAAAATCGTCAAAAAAAAAATATGACAATTTTACACAATAATGACTGTTACGTATCTTATTTTTTTTGTAATATACAATACATATTGTGTGGCACTTTATTTTAATACAAACAATTAACCATTAATATTTAACAAAACCTTTCAAAATGTGATTTTGTAAAAAGTGATCTCTGAAATAACCTTTTAAATTTTTTTTTGTTTTGAAATTTCGTAAGAAAAAGTAGAGATTTAATTTAATTGAAAGCTTGTAGAGGATGGTATTAAACAGGTTGATTAATTTAGACTATTTGTATGTATAAATATTTAATTTATTTATATTTATTTCATTTCATATGACAGCAAACAAGTAAACAGTTTTCCTGATAGAAACGTATAACCATCGCCTATAGACACTTAAAAATTTTAACGGTGCATTGCTACTCATCTAGCAGGGTTAGAATGTTACATGCATATGTTTATCAGCTACCTTGTTCTCAAAACCAAATCACGACAGTTAAAAACACAGACGCTATTGCGACAGGAATATGTAAGGCGGTAGTTCCAAAATCGGGTTAATGTGTTGCAAAAAACCAAGGTTGAAAAAAATAACTAATGATTATAATAACTGCCTCGTAGTCTAGGGGATAACCTAAAGTTTCGTTTAAGGTATTTTTCGAAAATTAAAATATCTCAGTAGCCACTTGTATTCTGGCGGGTGGTGTGTTACCACTTCCGTGCCTCGGATGAGCACGTGAAGTCATCGGTCCTGGTTATTGTTAAAACAACAACAACGACATATATTTACGCCAGTCCCCTTACGAGGTAGGCAAATAGAACCGAGTGCAATATGTCACGATCCTTACAATTTTTTCTTGCTTCCTGCACGTTACTCTCTCCATGCAAACACGCTGGTTGCGAAGACTTTACTACCTTTAAATAGTACCAGTTTTTTATCTTTTTTCTTTAGAGTTTTGATGTTTTTGATCCTTGTAAGGGATAAAATTTAAAAAACCTTAAACTCATATTTAATTATGTTAAAAAACATAAAAAATAAGTTTTAAATAATTTCTATAATATTTTACAATAAACAATCTATTTTTAATTCAAAAATAAACGCTTTTTTTACCCTTTTAAGAAATAAAATTTATAATCATAATTTATAATAAAATCCCTAAACATATAATTCTTAAATTATGTTGAAGAACATAACTACCAAATTTCAAGTTATGTTGACCATGAATGAATGACAATGGTGAATTGTAACTCCCACTTTTACTCCTTTAAGGGATGAAAATGGACTTCATTACGCGCATGTTTCTTCAATTTGGATTGCATTGAATAAGTAGGTACTAAATTTTATGAGAGTTTAGATAATAAACTTTTTATTTTTTAAACAAATTTATACACTTGCCCTTTTAATGGATGAAATTAGAAGAAATTTCTTTAATTGTATTAAAAACCATAAATACTAAATTTTAAGTAATTTCTACAACAAAAAATTCATTTTTCATACAAAAATTAACTTTCCTTTTACCCCTTTATGGGATGAAATTCAAAAATGCGTTTAAATTTAATCGTATTAAAAAGCATAAGTACTAAATTTTATGTAATAAACAATTTATTTTAATACAATCTTTTATCTCATTAAAGGTTTAAATTACATCATAATAACAACTTCTGTAAAAAACAGCCTTTCCGCTCCAAACTTATTATCTACTATAAAAAACGTTCAAGCGTAAACGAAATGTCCAATTTTCAAACATCACAACCTTATTACTGTGCCAAACATACTATCTGTATTATTACTCTTTGACTCGAATGTGGAGAACGGAGTACGCTAACGTGCGACACAGCCTACCCGTACGAACGCTACCGAGAGACTGGCTTTCGGAGCGAGCGCTGTCCGCGATTCGCGAATGAAATAATAAGGTTTTTATTGATTTAATGGCACACTATAATAATTTTGTAAAATTTTGAACTTAAATTTTATAAAGCAATAAATTGTCTGTAATAAAGTGAAAAAATCATCAAAATCGTTTCAGTAGTTTGAAAGTTATAAGAAAATTCTTGCGTAAAAATCAGAGAGATATTCGATTTTTTTTCGTCAAAAATAACAACAAAATTTGAAAAATCGAACTTAAAATTTAAAGTAAATTATATTTTACGTATAATGTATATTTTTTTTAAATTATTGGCTTAACCGTTTAGAAGTAGTAGGCTTTCAAAGAGAAGTATATTTCGTAGTTTGGCGTATGTAATCGCCTTAACGGATCAGAAATATAGATATACATTGAGAGAAACCGGCGAAAGAAACTCAGCGGTTTTTTTTATATCATACGATAGATGGGTCTCCTAATAGAAAGAGTCAACAATCGCCTATAGACACCAAAGATGTTAATGGTGCGTTGATATCTTGTGGTGAGGTCTAGTGCCACATGTATAAGTTTGCCGGCTAACTTACCCTCCAAACCGGAACACGACAGCGACCAGCACTGACGCTATTGCAGCAGGGATAGGTAAGGCGGTGGTACCAGGCCCGGGCGAGACAAGCTTCCTTTGTTTCTTTCAAGCTTTCTTTATAATTTACCTATTTCTTAAACAAAATATTACACAATGTTTGATTTGTATACAGTTTTGCTAAAATAATAAGATATTTTTGATGGTGATTGTACAATGGACATTTTGAAAAGAACGATTTTGAGTTACAGTTTAATTTCTTTATAGGGTAGCAAGCAAGCTGATGACTCTATTGATAGAACGAAAGAGTGGCAATTCAATACCACTTTTATAATTTCTGCCAACTTTGTGTTGCAAAACTAATGCAGCAACAGCAGTTCATTTTTATATATATATATATATATATATATATATATATATATATATATATATATATATATATAGATTTACCGGTTATCTTGCTTTCCAAGCCAGAACTCAAAAGTGACAAGTAACGTTAAATTTTAAACGCACTAAGGGTTCGATTCTCGGGTCGGACAATTCAAAATTGTGTTTTTTTTTTAGTTTTCTGATAAAAACAACGTTGTCCGGGATTGGAAGAGTGCCCGGATGGCGATAGGCTTGCCACCTATCACATTGCAGGGCCAAGTATCTTCGGCTAATCGTTGGTCCAGTGCAGGTTGTACCTCTGCTTAAATCTTCGGGGATACGGACATGAAGATAATTTTTACTAATATTTCGAGTATAAAGAGAAAACTTTTGTACTTTTGAATTTTCGTATTTTTGCAAATTTTTAATGAATAAAATCTAAAACTACTTAATCGATTTTAAAAATTATTTTACCATCAGAAAGCTTACCTATTCAGAAGTGACTTAGTCTACTGTTTTATCTCGATTGATTAAAAAGAAGTAATGATTTTGGCTGACGCGATGAAGTAGCGAGTAACAGCTAGTACTTACAGTTAAAAATTAGCGCGATGCTTTAAAATCAAAGAACTATTAAATTCCCAAGCAACAACTCCTATTACGGAAAATCATGAAAATTATTTCCAATGGTGCTAGTATTAAACCTATTTAAGCGTTTATGTACATTGGTGTTAGCTCGGGCTCTCCTTTCAAGAATATTTCATGTGCCGTTCTGCTAAGCAGAACATTACATTACATGTGTAAATATGTTACAATTCACTATTGTTTCACAAAACACTTTTTATAGATATATGTCACTACCATCATGACTAGCAGGTGGTAGAGTTTCGCAAGGTCTAGTCTAGGTATATTATGGTACCACTGCTTTATATATTCCTGCCGCAATAGCGTCAATCCTGGACATTGTCATGTTCCAGTTTGAAGGATAAGGTAGCCGGTAACACGGATAGGAATGCATAATTATCATCTTTGGTGTCTATAGGCAAACGTTTCTCTTTCCATCACGAGAGCCATCTGCTAGTTTTCTACCTAATGATAAAAAATATTAGTGCCTATTCTGTCCCATTGACTATGACGTAACAGTAAGTGATAATGAACCCGCGGGGTAGTCAGAGTAAACTGAACGTCTAAAGACTTTACAGTTCACCACGATTCATTGGTTTGTTAGTTGGGGGATGGATAGCTGAGACCACAGACCAAATAAACACGGTATTGGGCGTTAAACATGTAGCTGCTCATATGAGCAAATGCTTGTAAATGTCAAAGCCTGGGAGATATATTATATCGTACAAAAATATAAATATGCCATGTTGTTTTTAATGGATTCAGGCGTTGCTTTGCGAAAATCCATAATTTAAAGAAGCAATTGTGGTATTTAATTTGCAATATTTCAGTGAAACATTATATGGAACTGCTTTGATGCATCTTCAGGAGAGTCTCATAGCACTTCACTCTATGAAAGGTGAAGCATTGATGCTTCGGTTGCGAAGTGAAACGTGCGTTGAGTACATAATTTGTTGCTTTTGCTTCTGACGTGGAAAAAAGTGTAGTGGAAGTGATTGGACTATTGTACCGCTGTGGGCTTCACTAATTTTCAGGCCTTCGATGAGGTAGCCCATTCCTTACACTATCTTTAGTTTCAGTTGCATTACAGCAGTTCCATTTAAGGTTCAGCGGAAAATTTCCAAAAATAAATACAATTACTTCTTTAAATTTATGCCATATTATTTATGTATGCTATTTATATATGCTATTTTATCGTGTGGAATAAGAAGCTATGCTATGATTTTATTGCAACGGTAAGCAATATAACTTTGTATTTCTGATTGTAAATGCAAGTTACACTGAAAACCTAAGAAATTCTCTTGAAAGGCGTATCCAATTTAATCCGTTACTGGGATTGACAACTTTACATGCTTTACGTTCCAGGACAGGGGACATAGTTACTTTTATTTAAATATTTTTTCTGACTCCCCTGGGATGCGAACCAAGTACCTTACAATTTACAACTTGACAGATTACCGACTAGATCAAATAGATAACTGTACCATTAAAATTCATAACTACATTTACGCAAATTAAAGCAAACATAAGTAAATTAATTTCTCACGAAATTCAAAACGTGTCAAGTTTATTTCGAATATGCCAGAGCGCATTCGAGTTTCTTCGCAGCTCAAGATATTAAGTTTTACATGAACTACAGGTATGACGTCTGACAAGAAATAGTACAGGATGTATGCGAAAATTCGTAGCTGAATTCTCGTATTAAAATTCATTTCCTGTGTGGTACGTCCCTCTGCTGATTATTATAATGTACTTCAAATGCGCAGTTGCAAATTAAGATCTAACTTTAACTGTACATTATTTACTGAGACATACGAATTATATTTAAAGTGCTTGGTGTCGACATATAGTACATTTAATTTTACAATTTTACAGAGAATTCTTATGTTATTTTGGTGAATATGCGAAAAAAAATTACACACTGAAGTAAATTAAGTAATTGGTTCTGCTTATTGTTTATAATTATTTTTTCTTTAATTATAATTAATTAACACCATATTTTCTCTCTTCGAAAAATCTCAAATCGGTTAACTAATAAACTTCATACAGGTTAATTTGATGAAGGAAAAATATTATTAATATCTAATGGAAATCACGAAAAAACTTTTGTCCATTGTTCGATGTTTTTTTTTTGACGAGTCTTCCACTCTAAAGATATCGGAATAATGAGATTTTTAAATAGAGTAATAACAATATAATTTTATCCCAACCGCTTGGTAATTATTATTAAAATTCAAGGGTTTTTACGGTTAGAATTTTCTTTTTTATCTAACTTTATTAGGTACCTGATTTGAGATCTTTGGAAGATAGATAAGATGAGCGTCTCGTCAAAACGAAGTTATTCACAAAATATCAGCTTGTTATCAATCAAAATTAAAATTGTTCTGGGTCTACGATCTAGTATTGATCTTTTGTCAAACGCCAACGAAACTGAAGACGTAACAATATTGGAAACGAAGTACTAACGTGATTATTCCAAAATGAAAAATTCCTTACGTCGCTGTTGGAAGACGTTCAAAATGTCACATCACCGCATGAAATTGCATCTGTGCCCAGTTTGTATTCGTAGGAGCTTTAAACGTTATTGTTTTTACATTAGACAGTTTGAAAAATGATTCATAAAATAGACTTAAACAGTATACTCGTAAGTAAATTTTGCAACGAGTTATTTAACTCTTTATTATATAAAATTATTACATTGCCAATGAATTTAAAGTGATAAAATCAAACACAATATATTTTTATTGATTCAGGCGTTTAGTTTAGTAATACTTACTAATAGAGAGAAATTGTATTACTTATACTCGCGTTGAGTGCGGCAGTTCATTTCTCCTGAAGATGCTTCGGTTTCGAAGTTAAACATGCGTTGAATGCGGCACTTGTGTGCTTTTGTGCTTCCTACCGACGTGGACGAAAGTGTAGTGGATGTGGGTGAATGATTGTGCCGCTAGGGTCTTCTTTTCTGTCCGGATCATCGATGAGTTTTATACATTTATTAAACCACCGTCTTTCTTTTCGGCGGCATTGCAGAAGTCACATAAAATGGAAAATAACAAATTTAATTAACTTCACCTTTTTTTAAAAAAATATTTGTCATGTTTATACGTGATTTAGTGATAAAAACTTACAATACGAAAATTAATTTAATGTAAAATTAATGTATATGTACACAAGCGATAATATTTAGTAAGATAAAATAAAACGATTTTATACAATTGTAATGAAATATTAACTTTCAGTTTATTTCCTTTTTGTTTGTATATTTTTCGGTCTAATGCTAATCTAAGAAACTTTAATCGGTCCCTTTGGCTAAAGATTTAAAATGTTCCTCCATTCCACCTTGTTCTACCCAACAGAATCAATAAAGACGTAAGATATAATTAATAAAACACACACACACACACACACACAATTTGTTGCTCACATGAGGTCCCGTGTCGGATCCTGGGTCGGCAAATATAAACAACGTTGCCCGGGATTGGACAGATGCGCGGTTAGCGATAGGCTTGTCACCTGTCACATGGTGAGACAGAGTATCTTCGTCTAATCGCGGGTGCACTGGATGTACCTCTGGCTACCTCTTCGAGGACACGGGCGAGAAAACATCTTGTAAACATTATTAATTAACGCTGTTAAAGTATATGGAATATGTAAATAAATAATACCATCTTATATTTATCAAAATGTAAACCCTCGTACCTACTTGTACCCTACTCTTGTAAAGTAATTTCTTGCTCGTATTAACATGTGAAGTTATCATTTTCGGTAATCGATAAAGTATAAAAGAGGTTATTTGCAAACTAAAACTGAAAAAAAGTGAAACAATTTGTAATGTATTTGAAAAACATTGCTTTATATTAAAAAAAAATAATTTATATCCCGTAGAGGTGGACCGGCCAGTGTATCCATAAATAAACTCCCGATATCATTAAGAAGATAAGCTTCAAGTTGCGGTCCAGTAGCGATATTCATTACAATTCTACATTGAACAAAGCAACAGTTTATCAAGTCGAGTGGTTAAGCAATCTATTTAGAACTTTTTGCCTCCCTTTAGCTCCACACTAATCCGAGTTTGGAATTTTCCGATGAAAGAGATTTTCTTAGTATTTAAGTAGCTATTTTATATAGTTATATGGGATAATGAAAGTGCAAACGCTTCTCTTGATCATGAGGAAAAATGTATTCTTTCTATTATCCTTTGCTACAAGTACTTTTCCTAACAGTAGCACATTATCATGATTATTTTGCTAGTTTCATTCAAAGTTAATTCTTCACACTTAAAAGTGAATCTCATACAAGAAGATTCACATTGCGCAAGAGTTAAATAATAATTTAATGTCTTTGGGTTGTTTTTCTCACATTCAAGTTTTGTTATAATATCTGACAATAAGATAAAAGGTAGAGTACCTTCATCAGTTTTACGGAAACAGGGAATCAAAAAGTGAAAAAAACTAATTAGAACCAAATAGCAATTCTGCAGAAAAAGAACTCAGTTAAGATATCGTGAGGTATAAAGTAATAGAGATGCTTTATTGTAATTGTGAAAAGAAGAACACATCGGTTATGAAGAATTGAATCTATTGATCCTAAAAATTATAGCAGCTGCACTTAATAGAAAAAAAAATTTGAAGAAAAGAAAATCACGACATTTGTGTGTTTTTATTGAAGATATTTACAATTATAACATCATCATATCATCTGTATCTCATCGATATTACCAAAAAAATCGCTAAAGAAAAATTGTTACCTGTGAATATTTTATTCAAAGAGCGTTTCTTCGAGCACAATATTGAACGTTCGTAGTAATATCCATTACGTAGAAAATTTCTAGGAAATTATCTAGTGTATATTCAATGTCATAAGATACATTATTATTTAATTGGATAGTAGCGCTATTATTCCTTGCCTCGGATGGACGTGTAATATATCTATGATCGTTGATAGTAACACAAAATGTCATTAGCTGTTGTCTCTACGACGTAGTAGTGCTAAGGTATGACCTACGAGGTGTAAGGAGTAGGCGTAGTTACAAATTTATTCATTAAGCTAATGTTTCTAATAGTATACAG
This sequence comes from Apodemia mormo, assembly GCA_036924255.1. NCBI lineage: Eukaryota > Metazoa > Arthropoda > Insecta > Lepidoptera > Riodinidae > Apodemia > Apodemia mormo. Next base: position 14,885,258 of record JAUPFN010000014.1, on the reverse strand, counting down.
TCGCAAGCGCTCATGTATCTATAGACACATTATACTGTTGCTTAGCTGTAAAGTAAAGCCTTAACCGCTGGTATTTATGTAACACTCTAAGCCTTGCGACATAGAGACATGCACTGATGTTCTTACGAGTCACTTAATATCAGGGTATATGTTGTGCAATTTATGAAGGACTAATCTCCTAGAAATAGGTAGCTCTTTTCGTCTGATTAAAATAGTATTGCACTACAAATGTCCCCACAGATAAAGCCTAAGGAAAACGAAAATAAGGCAACACAAAAAATAGTTTCAACAAATCGTCAAACTTTTTTCAAACGTTAATTTAAAATTGAAACACATTACATGCGAGTATTGTGATTAAATTTAAAAAATTTAAAATGATCGATGACTACTGTCCATGGAAAAATATTTATGTATTTCATTTATTTATTTACTAGCTGACCCGGCAAACGTTGTTCTGCCTTTTTAACTACTCTTATTTATTCTATATTTTCTCACCTTTTAAACCTTTCCTGGACTTCAACAAATAATTCAAAACCAAAATTAGCCAAATCGGTTCAGCCGTTCTCGAGTTTTAGCGAGACTAACGAACAGCAATTGCCAAAGCAATTATATATATATATATATATATATATATATATATATATATATATATATATATATATATATATATATATATATATATATATATATATATATATATATATATATATATATATATATATATATATATATATATTGAAAATTTATGCACACACATGTAGCTGTACTTTACAGAGAGTAATTATTATCCCGATACTTCCCGTAGGAAACCAACAAAAATGATTCTTATATTTATAGGAAATTTATATGGAAAATAAAGGTTTCTTTTAAGCTAAAGAATTTATTTTTCAAAAGGATTACGTAGAATTCCCTTAGAGAGAACAAAGTAAAAAGTATGTAATACGTACTTTTTAAATTGCGATACGAGAATGCCGGTAAAATTCAACGAACGTATATTGAAATTATTAATGCTTCAACTTTTTTTAGAGTGACGTCCTATTTAACTCTCCTTAAGATGCTTCGGTTGCGAAGGGAACTATGTGCTTCTGTATTTCCCTACTGACATGTGGGACGGAGTGGTAGACGAAGTGCCGCAGTCCCTTAGGTCTCCTTTGATTTCCTGACCTTCGGTAAGTTCGATTCATTCCTTACACTACTTTCTACTTCAGTAGCATTGTATAAGTAATCATTTCGCGGAAAGTTAAAAATTTATTACCTTAATTTCGTCTTTGAATTACGGATTTCCACAAAGTTGCGCCTGATACTTCAATGTTTGGCATTATCTACGATATGTCTACTTTGTACAACTTCTGTATCAATATCCCATAACATCGATAAACACCATAGGCTGAGTAGGCTGAGGTGCAACTAATTCACCCAAAATTATCCAACGGTATTAGATCAGGACATTAATTTCAATTATTTTTAGCCTAGTCCTTTTTAAAATTCGGTCAAATATAGGACTGGAATACATTCATACATAAACTAGCTGTGCCCATGACTTCGTTCGCGTAGAAAAATCTAAAATAAAAGTATCCTAAGTAAGACCTCATTTCATCAGCATCAGTGAAATTTCAGAGATTAGCCAGAACAAAGAGATATACAGAAAAAGTTGTAAAACAATGATATTTTTTTATACGTACCGTGAATACAGTTATACACTCATTTGCATTTAGTAAGAAGCGGTTATTTTAATATTACAAACAGGCACTCCAATTTTATTTATTTATATTTATAAATATCGCTGGACAAATTACGTCCTGAAGATGCTTTAAAAGCTGCGCGATCATTTTAAATAATTTAGTGGATACTTATTGTGGAACTAGCTGTGCCCGCGACTTCGTCCGCGTGGGATTTTTTTAACTTCCCACTACGTATGTAGATAAGGAAGTTACTGATTTTACCCCAATTTTAGAAAATTGAATTTTAATGTTTGATAAGCTGTAACTTTTGAAAATTTGACTCGATTTTGATTTTTGAAATTTAATTTTGAAATATTTACCATTGCCATTCACATGCCATTCACAGACATTTTAATAAAACGTTCGTACGTTTTAGATGATTTTAATTAATAATAAGTAAATGAATAAAATGTGTCATAATCATGTGCACGCCGCTGAAATCTATAAAAGAAAAAGTTTTTGTGGCCGAGTACTCCGCCGCATACTCAGTATCATAATCCTGTGCACGCCGCTGTAGCTTAGGTACTTCAACATCTACACTTTGCAGAAGTTTCATTCATTTTAAAAGTTAACTGATTGATGTATCTAATTTTGAAATATTTACCGTGTTGTCTGGCGGTCCGGTATCGTCGTTGACCATATGAGGTCCCGGGTCCGATTTCCGGCTCAGGCAAAACAAAATGTGCTTTTTCATTTTTCTGATAAAACAACGTTGCCCGGGATTGGAAAGGCCCGGTTGGCAATAGGTTTGCCACCTTTCACATTGTGTGAGATAGTATTTTCGGCTAATCGTGGGTACACTTCTTGTACCTCTGCCTACGTATTCCGGGATATGGCCGTGTAGATACTTTTTTACCCTTTTTTACGTTATGCAATGTAAAAAGAAAATAGTGAATTTTCGCAATAGCCTATCCTTACGTTAAATTTTATAAAGAACTGATTATATAATATAAACACTTGTACTGTTTCACATTCGTTGTGAAAGCCCTGATGATGCTTTAATAGGCGAAACCGGTTGGCTGTAAGTTTAAAAGTGATTGTGTAATAAATAAAATTTAAATTACATTTGTGAAACAGTACAAGTGTTTATAGTATATAATCAATACTGAATTATTCTTATATAAATAAATAAAATGTATAGATTTATATTTTACACATATTTAGTAAAATTGCATTTATAATATTTAATAAAAAAGTACACATTCTTGAACTGATTCTCTCGGATTATATCCATTATATAAACACTATACACACATACATACACTATACATACATACAAACACTATACACACATACATACACTATACATACATACAAACACTATGAAATGATAACGCTAACTTATAATGAGCCGTGCGTTCAAAGGTTTTGTATATATTCTGGGTGTCACGTTCAACTGGACATACCACCCGAAACCGTTGAAACTTGTGATGTCTGTAACTTCTAAATTATAAAACTCATGACCTTGAAATTTTTAAGGGATAATCTTTATAGTATTTACTTTTGAACAAAAAAATAATAAAGTACTTCAGATTACAAGTTAATGAATTAAAGCTAAATATACGTTTTTGTTTTCATCCCCTATCTCACGGGAACCGTACTGAATTTTGGGATAAAAAATATCCTATAACCTTCTTCGGAGTATGAACTCTAATTATGCTAAATTTCATTTGAATCCGTTCAGTGGATTCGGCGTGATGCGCGGCCTTGATACAGACAGACAGACAAAAATTAAAAAAAATATATTTTTCGCTTCAGTATCCATTAAAGAGTATCTCCCAAAAAAAATTTTTAAAATATCTTCAATGTACAGAAATCGACCTTTTACATTTTTATTATATGTAATAGATTTATATTCATGCACAACAAAACGTACACAGGTTAAACTTAATGCCTAAGGGCATTCTATACTAGCCAACCTCGAGCAAAACAGAAACAAGACTAATGGAGGTGGTGCATCTTAATTTACCTAAAAACAAATTAGTCTTAACCTGTAAAGACAAATCAAAAGAGAACAAAATAACAAACTAAATTGAAAATTTAAAGAATTTTACATACAACATATATATACATCAAGTGACACACTTCCCAAGTAGCACGTTAAGCAGTATATAGGCTGCATTTAGGTTCATTTTTAAACTTAAAGCTGTATTCGAAGCCGTACAAAGGCTGTAGAAGCGCTTCTACAGCCGATATAACACCAAAAAGGGCCCCAAGTTATACAGCTTATTGCGTTATGTAGGCTGCACAATAGTTGTACAAGCAGTTATAGGCTGTACAAGCAGTTATAGGTGTACCTGTTATTTGGTGTATAAAGAAACTATAACACTAAGGATACTCTCTTGTAACTGTCTTGTACAGCTAAGCATTAAATAGGCTGCACAATAGTTGTACAAGCTGTTATAGGCTGTACAAAGGCTGTTATTCGGTGTATAAAGAAACTATAACACTAAATATACTCTCTCGTATAGCTAAACGTTCTTAATAGGTGTATGAAAATGATAAAAGTAACAATCTGTTATTGATATTGTATAACATTAATTATATCACATATTGGTGTCTGCAGACGCCATAACTAAAATATATATTAATAAATTGTATTGTATATAAAGGCATACTGATCATAATATAAGTTGCTTGTCAAGATATAGCTTTAGCTATTGCTAATTATATCTTTTATTTAACAATACATTTCTTTAATGTTGTTTTTAATGCACAATAATGGCGACGCTTTGTTATACAGCCTAAAGTGTATTTGGAGGGTGATATACTGCGAATAGCTGTACTGAATCACTTTTTTGTTCTATTATACGGCTATTGGCTTTTAATTATCGTCCAAATACACTTTAGGCTGTACTAAGTCCCTGTATAAATCTATTATACAGTAATTGGCTTTTAATCACTTAACTTATGTTTAGAGATGCGTACAAAAATTGAAGAACCCTAAATACAAAACATATGTTTGTCAATTGATTTCGCTATTGTGATCTATTGATGTCGGTCGTTTGACTTTACAACTAAACCAACTTATTGTTAACTATAACTTATGGGATATGTATTTCAATCATGTTTTACTTTTTTTTTCAGGGAAATATGCCTTATAAAATAATAAAAACAATTGAGAGAAGCCAAAACTGTATTTGTATCGTACCCAGTTTGTGGGAGGATAAAGGTGAATTATAATGGCCAAGAAAACAACATGATATAACTAAGTTGATCAAGAATGAAAAGTCTAGCCCTTTAAAGATTGGTCTATCACAGAAATATTTTTAAGAAGAATACGTTATTTCGTGCTTGTGATTTAATATTATTAGTTCTTCAAAGAGAAACACATACCCTCTTGCCTGTAATTGTATCTAAGTATATAATATTTTTGAAATGATTGTAAGTATACATATATACGGGATGTTGCAAAAGAGGTACAGTAAGCCGAAAGAGGGTGGCTCAGGGGGTCATTCTTAACAACTTTTGTTTAACGACTTTTGGAAATTCGCGAAAAAAACATTGATTCTCCATAGAAATTTTGTTGGTCACGTGACTTTTCACAATGGAAAAACAAAATTGTTTTTCGCGAATTTTCACAAATCATTGAACAAAAGTTGCTCAAAATGACCTTCTGAGTCACCCCCTTTCGACTTACTATAGCGCTTTTGTAAAACTCCGTTTAGTAGCAAGTTAAAAATAAAAAATATATATATTTTCTCAGTGTAATGATTTTTATTTCTCATTTTAACTCTTTTTTTTTATAAATTCTTTGAAGAATAGACCAATTGCCTTTCTGCCAGGCAAGTCGTAAAAGACAACCGATGGGCTATGCGAGTCACTTCCATCGTGGTTTCTAGGTGATAAAGTTCTGCATTAGCTCGACCGGGTCTGGTACCACCGCCTTATCTATTCCTGCTGCAAAGCGTCAGTGCTAGTCACTGTCATGTTCTGGTTTGGAGGATAAAGTGGCTAGTAAACTTATGCATGTGACATTAGACCTCGCCACAAGATAGCAACGCACCATTAACATTTTTGCTGTCTATAGGCGATGGTTGACTCTTTTCATCAGGAGACCCATCTGCTTGTTTGCTATCTTATGACATTAAAAAAAATTCAGTTATTATAAATTACCAACCAAGTAACCTTAATGAAGAAGATAAGCCTAAAAAATAGTAAATCAGATAACCTACAATCACTTTTTAATGTTTTTGTTACGGAACCCTTTTCCTGGAACATTAATAAAAATGACGATTGTAGGTTTACCTGAATTAGTAATTTTTAGCTTTATCTTCATCACGATCACTTGGTTGGTAATTTATAATATTTAAATATTCCCTTTCAATCTCCCTCTTGATTTTTTCCACATGATATCAACTATGCAGATATAAAAACAGCAAATAAAAATTTTCTTAGTAATACACCCTTGACCTGTACTACAGCTATATATGCAGATTTTTTAACATCATTAGCTGCATAGCAGTCTACAATTACGCCATAAATATTAGCTGTAGAACGGTGATTGCATGTCCCATTTTACAGAAACAAGCGTTGAGTGATACTATAATAACACTTAAAGCTGAAATAAATTCCCGTGCTGAACAAAATATAGCTAATGTACAGCTTTAAGCATTAAAATCAGCCTAATGAGTTACAAAATACTTAAAGCTGTACAGAAGTGTATTAATATTCAGATATAACGCCTAAAGCTTACGCGAAATTCTAAGAAAGGCCTTGTACAGCATTAGGCTGTATAAAAACTCATAAAGGTCTCTTATACCGATAAAAGCATCTTTTTACACCATTGTACGGCTGTAATAGAACTTTAAGTTCTATATGAGTTGCTTTATGGGTATTAAATATGCTTGATTGCTGCTTGGGTTATACATATATAATACATGTATACATAATACCTAGATAAATAACACATACATACATATACACATACCTATATACTTAATACATATACATAAATATATACATACATACATTATATTCATACATATATTTATAAACACATACGATTAAAATCATCCTACTACTATGAGCAAAGAACTAGTTATCACTCATTATATTTATATTAACTCGAAAGGTCGAAATATAATGTTAACTGTCTCTTAAATGATAATTTTGAGGCGACTTTTCTAATATCCTCAGGAAGTGCATTCCTCAAATGAACTGCTCGATGGTAAAAAAAATTGTAAAAGAAAATCTGTTCGGCAAAACAGAACATGGAAGGACAAATTTTTTTGAGACCGCAGTTTCCGGCTATACGTGTCGCTTTGCCAAGTAAAAAGAGACTTGAGGTACGCAGGAACAGATGGATCGTGTACGATGTAATATAGAAAATAATGTAAGAGTAGCACGATACTGTGAGACATGATCGAACTTGTGTAGACCGTAGATAAATGTAATACAGTTATTCATAAGTCGATCCAATTTGTCGAGAAGAATTTGACTGAGATCAAAATAACACACATTAGCATAATCAATGATTGGCAGTATCAATGCCTGAACTATTACAGCAATAATATATATATATATATATATATATATATATATATATATATATATATACAGTGTGGCGCTGGCCATACAACAATAAGTGAGAATTAAGGTAGTACTAGTTAGTACTAGTATTTTTAGTCTATCAAATCAGTCCTGACATCGAAATTAAAAAAACAAAAATTTCGAACAAAATTAATGACACGAAAATATAATAAAGATAAAACATCCTTTGACTTACCTATCACCAAGACGGCAACGCCGCACGCGCGGCTTGGCGGCTGGCGCCTCATGTTATTATTATTATTTTTACGTGTGACATAATATTTAGGCGCCTTTTTAAACCACACTCATCCTCAATAATTATTTTGATAAATTATTATTATTAATCACAATCATTTTGTACAATAAGTAATTACGTAGCTATAGAATTATTTTTGCGTATATTGTAAGAATAAAGACCGTATCAATCTAGGTTTCGTGCCACATATTGACTAAAAGTAAAGAAGAAAAAACAAAAATGTTGTTCACTTCACACTAATAATAATAGGTACCTAACGTGTCTTATCACAAAATAGCACTAATTAGCACAAACATCATGGCCATGGCCGGCCATCACAATAAAAATTAAGCGTCTACTTTCGCACAATTTAACTCGTATTTTACCACAATAAAAATTAAAATGAAGCGTCTACTTTCGCATAATTTATAAGTAAGTAGAAGTATAAAAGAAAAAAATAAAAACTCAGTACATTACAAGTAATAACGTAATATCAATTACCACGGCAAAATCTTTGATCGTACTAAACAATAACATTAAACAATAATGACCGTGACCTACGTATCGTAGGTACGTGACACGTGTTATCAACGGCTTTCATCAAGAAAGCGCAAAATGCGCTTTTTTGTATCACTACACACTGTGTATGCACTCAAGATAAAGCGACTTTTCGCTTTCTTTTCAAATTCTCCTAATGACAAGATTGGGTTGTTATTGGTCAGTTGTAAAGGATAAAAAATTAAAATAACCAATGAATGCAAGGATTTTCTGCTAGTATTGCGAGTTGGCAACTTACTTATAAGAGTTCTTTCAAACCATAAAGGGTGAACGGGTCACGTACAGCCATTGACCTCTATATATTTCTATGCGTACAGCTGATAATCTACATCATGTTCGCAAAATTAGAAATGAAAACTAATGTCCTGTGGCTAAACCAGTGGATGTATTTGTCTGATTTTTTGTATTCAGGCTGAGAACATTATTACATATACTAAGTTTAATTAATTGGTATATAGTCAGCTCCACACTGTATATATATATATATATATATATAATTTGGCTAATTTTGGTTTTGAATTAATTGTTGAAGTTCAGGGGAGGATTAAAAGGTGAGAAGATATAGAAAAAAAAGAGTAGTTAAAAAGGCAGAACAACGTTTGCCGGATCAGCTAGTATTTAATAAATTACATACATCTTGATATAGTTTATACTTTCCGTCGTCGGAACTTGGTGAAACTGCATCATATTGATTCTTTGACCTGATGTGAAAGAAGCCCTGATAATGCTTTAATAGGCGAAATCGGTTGGCTGTGAATTTAAGTGATTGTGACATAAATAAAAATTAAATTAGATTTGTGAAACAGTACAAGTGTTTATATCAAAGAATCAATACATACGTCTTGATTCAATTGCAAATTCATATATTAGAGTGTCGTTAGCTGTGCTTTTTTGTTTTATAACCTTTATATATACATTCGACTGCCTGTGTTTTTGCTGATATAATTCAAGCTGTAGAGTTAGGTTTAGGGTTAGGGAAAGATGATAAATTTCATATATTAATAATTCCATCGATCCTTAAAGCTTTTCAAAGAGCGTACACCGGACCTATTCGTTTATAGCCCAGTAAGATATTAATCGTATATGATTTGCTATATGATAGTTCAGAGAAATGTCAATATGTTGAAATATTTGTCGCTGGAAAATTTTCAAACTATTTGCACGAGATAATGGTATTACGCAACGATATCTACTAATACTGAAATATATTTAAACATCAAAATCCAAAAATAAAAACACGATGTGGTATGTTTTGGAATCGATTGTATGAGTTGGGTGCTTTTAATAATTTACTTAGTAATATATTAAACGCTGGAAACGCACCTGCAATACCTTTGGTATTGCAACTGTTCATTGGCAGCGGTTGTACTTCTTTTATAAAAAAATATTGCTCATCACATCAATGTTTGTTGCTGTAAGGAATCAAACCCAACCCCCATTCGTTGCGTAGTCAGGGTCGGTAGCCGCTCAAACAATTGGCTCATGAATTCGGCAAAGAAATGGGCTTATGCAGATCAAAGAATAGGTATTCTTCTTACAAATATATATTAACAAAGCAAAATTGTGAATGTTCAAGTAGTGAATTGAACGTAAAAAGATCATGTCTCGAAATATGTATTCCGATCACATCCTCAACGTAACCAACAAAATAAACTATGTGCCAAAAATATATTCACTATTTATGCGTTCACGGCCCCACATAATACTAGAACTTCGTTGGAAATATATTAAACTTCAGCAATATCTATCATTCGAAGATCTTAGTTATTTGGATTTACCATGATATCGAAATTGAGATGCATTATTTTCTCGGCCTTGTTTGTATAGCCTTTTGACTCATAAAGTTAAGAGTTTTGATTCACCTGATGGCAAGTGAAAGTATCGCCTATAGACACCAAAAATTCTTAATAGTGCGTTGCTATATTTGTGGCGGGATCATAAAACAACATGCATAAGATTGCCTTAAGCTACCTTACCCTCCAAACCGAAACACGACAATAACACGTATTGACGCTATTGCAGCAGGAATAGGTAAGGCGGTGGTACCATATACCCGGGAGACATTGCGGAACTCTACCATTTAATAGTCACGATGGTAGTGACACCGTGTACAGTCAGCCAATCGTTCGTCTTTTACGACATGCCTGGCAGAACAACTGTTAGTGTATTCTTCTAAGAAATCCGGATCAATACAGGAGAAATATATTTATAATAATATAAAAGACGAAACAACATTACTTTTGATAAAAAACTTAAACCACATTTACCGATAAATTTTCTATCACTAGCGCAAACAAAGCAATAGTTATGATAAATTAATAGGGAAACTAAGGCAGTAGGAGCATTGCGAGGGTCTGATATATGAATGTGGAGGCCACCTGCGAGCCGCGACAAATCCAGACATCCATCATAAAGAGATGTATGAGCCCCTATTAGTTATCTAGTTAGTTTTGCACAAGTCTTGCCAACTTTGTGCGTACTTTTTATCTCGACGCAAAATTTATTAGAGTTTTTTATTTCTGATTGGTTCAAACCACAGGTACAAGCGTAATCGTAATTTTCAAATAAATGAAAACATTATAAAGAAAAAGTTTTTGCTAAAGATATATTTTATGCTTGATCTTAAATCTATTTCTAAACTTATATTATACAGAGGAAAGATTTGGATCTCTATTTATTTGTTTGTTACGATTTAAATCAAAAATTACTTCACCGATTTTACAAATTTTTCACCATTAGAGCTACGTTTTACAGAAGTAAAAAGTCTTCTTTTTTATGCACCTGAGCCAAGGAAGTATGGTTTTTTGTAACGAACGAAGTCGTGAAGGACTGCAATACGTAAATACTTTAGGTCACTCACTCACTCATCACGAAATCTCAAAAACTGCTTAATATATGAATTTGAAATTTTGCATACAGGTAGTTTAGTTTAGTGACTTAGTTAGTAGACGTTCGCTAAGAACGCATTTTGAGATAAGGCCGGATTAAGGATTAAGTCCTCCATTTTATCTGCTATAAACTTGAAGTATGAAAAAATACCTAATACTTACTAAACGTCCGTTAAGGTCGGATTTTACGACAGGGTTAGATTAAGGATGCCTTAGGGCTCGCGCAAGTTTCTCTAAGGCTATGTCCGCACAAGCAGGCTGCTTGCTTAGCGCCTGAGTAGCTTAGTAAAACGAACGTTCTAATATGTTCGTAATCAGCTACACTGCGTGTTTGGCGCCTAGCTGGCACGCAGTGCGGCCAATTAAAGCGTTACAAAGTCGCTCTTATTACACAATGTAGCGTGCGCTTAGTCATGTAGGTCCAGCATATAAAAGGAGCGTCGCAACTGCGGTGCGAGTCAGTACTACTTCGACTCTCGTTGAATGTAGTAGTCTTCGTGTCCCCTGATATGTTTCGGTTGCGAAGTAAAACTTGCGTTGAATGCGTATATTGTGTCTTTTTGTGCCTGCCACTGCCGGATAACTATGCCGCAGGGTTTTTAATTATTTTTCAGGCCTACGGCAAGTTTATTCTATTTCTTACACAACTTTTTATGTTTTCCCTTTCAGTAGCATCGCAAGAGTATACGTAAAAGTTCGCGGAAATTTGCAAAATAACTAGTTTTCTTCGTTTATATACAAAGTTGAGTTAGCACTTTAGTTTAGTTGGACTCACATACCAAGCAAATACTAATAGATACGGTGTTGGGTGTAAAATTCATAGCCGCTTATATGAGCAAATGTATGTAAATGTCAAACGCTTGTTGTGCAAAACGCTGTGCAAAAATGAAATATGCCATATTGTGCCATTTTATCATGTCGAATAAAAAGCTAAGACTTAAGGAATAACCTGGAATGATTTTATTACATCAGTAAGTATTATAACTCTGTATTTTTCTGTGTAAATGCAAGCAACATTGATATCCAAAGAAGTTGTATTGAAAGGCGTATCCAGTTTAATACGTGGTTGTATACATAGCCATCACTACTCCATAAATAATAATAATTGACTGTCTCGTGGTTAAGGGAACTGCCTCATGGTTTAGACGTTCGGTTTACTCTGGCTAACCTGCAAGGGAATTGGGCGTGATGATATAAATAACAGTGACATATGTATTGTCATTCGCCAGTAATAAATAATTGCCTTTACTAAAAATAAAATAAGGAATTCAATATCGAGTTGCGTAAATATTGTGAAATAGAAAAATTTATCCCATGTCTAAACTATTAAGTTTCTTAGGTTATTTTTTTTGTGTACAGTCTAAACAATATTATTGCAATGATGTAACTAATAAATAAACGTTGTTTCCTAATAAACAGGCATTATTACAAAGAATACATAATACAGAAAGTACAACGTAATACAGAAAATTAAACAACGTTACAGACATTTATTTTTGATATTAAACTTCACCCACAAGTAAGAAGAATATTCTTTTTATCACTATGGAAAACATCGTAGTGGTTATATGATTAATTAATAGGGAAACTAAGGGAATATTGCAAGGTCTGATATATGGTCACGGAGACCATCTGCGAGCCGCGACAAATCCAGACATCCATTATAAAGAAATGTATAAGCCTCTATTTGTTATAGCTTCGGAGAAATCTTGCCAATTTTTTACATCTTTTTTTATGTCGAGGTGAAACAGTTTATATGAGAGTATCATATATATATATATATATATATATATATATATATATATATATATATATATATATATATATATATATATATATATTTATAATTCACGGGACAGAAAATGTTTGGATTAGTCTGAAGTACTAAAACTAGTCATATCAGTTTTTAACTTCATCAGATCCTCAAGGTTGAATCACCGACAATTCCGCAAATTTATTGAAGAGATTGAAGAAAATGACTTGCCACATCATACTGCCGTACGCTGGCTTAGTTTCGGAAAAGTCCTTAAGCGCTTTTTGAACTTTGAGCAGAGATCGAATTTTTTTTAATGAGGAGGATCGCCCTTGTGCGGCTTTAGAAAATAATGAATTGCTGTAGAATTGATTTGTCAAATCGACATATAGAAGCATTCTATATGTCGATTTGACAAATCATATAAACGAACTGAATTTGAGACTGCAAGGAGAAAATCAGATTTATACATCAATATCAAATCGTTACAGCAGTGATTAGGCCGTTAGTGTGTTACGGTGCGGTAGTCTGGGTGCCACGAACCACATTTCAAACGGCGATCAAGAAACTACAAAGCTTCCAAAGGTTAGCATGTGTAGCCATTACAGGTTGCATGAGGACTACCCCAACGGCAGCATTAGAGACGATGCTCTGCAAACCACCTCTTCACCTGTTCATACAGCAGATAGCAGGTACGTTTACAGTCGCTGCGGGCCTGGAATCAAGCTGGGCAGGTACAGGAAGGTTCTCATGCAAGAATCTTTAAATAGGTTCTCGAATACCAACCGTTTGTCGCAGCTCCAAACGACTCGATACCTGTCAAATTTGTCTTCGATAAGAAGTACAAAATACAGCTCGCTGATGAAGGTAAGGAGGGACTCAAAACCAGAGACCTCAGGATCTTCACAGATGGCTCAAAGACAGGTTTAGGCTCAGGTACGGGTGTCTTCTCTGAAGACCTGAACATCAAGATTGCTTGGCCACTCGGCATATACAATTCTATTTTCCAGGCCGAAAGCACTGGAATAATCTTAGCTACACAGGCGATCGCATCTAGACAGGTAACTAATGAATCAATTAAGATCCTAACAGATAGCAAGGCGGTCCTTATGGCTGTTCAAAGTAATAAAATTACTTCAAGCTTTATTGACGAATGTCATATTTCCCTAAATGACATAGGTAAGTATAATAACGTCACACTACAGTGGATTAAAGGACATAGTGGCTCGCGGGGAAATGTCGCAGCTGATGAGTTAGCTCGGCGGGCGTCTGATATGGCCGTGTTGGGAGCGGAACCCGCTGTCTTTGGGTTTGGCTTTGGCTTTGGCTTTGGTTGGCTGTACGTGAGTCTACGTCAAAGCACGACCGACATGCACAATATATACTGGGCTGAGCGAAGCGACTGTGGGCAATCGAAACAGGTATTTGACAAAATGAACCCGCAGCTAAGGCACAGGTTACTTAAATTAAACAAAAAACAGCTACGTGTAATAACTGGCCCTATTACAGGGCACGGTCCTTTTAACAAACATATGTTTAACATGGGTGTCACAGACAGTCCTCTGTGCAGAACTTGCTGCAGACAGAAGAAACGGCTGCCCACATCATCATGGATTGTGACGGCGTGGCGAATTACCGGGTCAAGTACCTCGGATCTCCGAGGTCGCTCCCCGAAGCTTCTCCCACATTAAGGGGTTGCTGGGCTTCCTGGAGGAGTTGGGATGGCAAGCGTAGAACCATCCTAACCATACGCAAAAAAGGCGCTAGTCGTCGAGTTGCGGAGACCCGCCCACGAGAAGAAAAAGAAGAAGAATATCAAATCGTTCAGGCAGAAAATAATGCTATTTCAATCGCAATTACGTAAAAATGTTTCACACATTTTAAAACATGTGATATATTAAGCAACCCTACAGAGACTGAATTTCCCTTCGATTTTGCAGTCGAAACATTGAGTGCTTTAAAGATAAATTTCAATAATCGTTTCTCAGATTTGATGTCATTGCGAATGAAATTAGGCTTTTTCAAAATCCATTTGATTCTGAAATTGAAACTCTGGCTCCGGAAGTCTAAATAGAAATTATTGTTTTACAGTACAGTGATGTGTTTAAGAACAAATTTTATAAGAGTCTTGCACTGGTACAATTTGATAATTTCCATAAATTTGCTCGAGAGTTGTTTTCTGTTTTTGGTACTACATACTTGTGGGAGAAAACGTTTTCCAAGATGAAGTACACATAGAATGTTTACAGATCTAAATTAACCGATAAGCATTTTAAATCTTTTTAATAATTGGTACAACTAAAATTAATCCAGAACTACAGAAAATTGTCGGTGGAAAATCACAATTACATAAACCTCATTAGTGTTTTTCTGTTTTATTAGTGGGATTAATTTCAATTTAATTATCTGTTAGTTATTAATATGCTTAAGTTTAGATACTTAATTTGAATTTTCTGTGTCATCATTTTTGTCGAAAAGTTTTACCTTGTAAGTAAACCCGAGTAATTATTATTCTGTGTTTTCACTATCTTCCATTCAACTTTTCACAGCAATAAACAACAACAGTAAAACCAGTCGTGGGCCAGATTGATGGCACTAGTCTTAAGCTGTCGCGGGCCGGATTGATGGCACTGGCGGGCCGGATTTGGCCCGCGGGCCGCTGTTTGTAAACCTCTGGACTAACCATAGTGCCAACATAACACAGTGGGTGCGATCATTTTACGTAGTGTCGCCATTCCTAATATGATATTCGCCAACTGCGTATCAACTACATGTTAAAAAACTTGATGCAACCAATTACGACAAGAGAACAATGGTGTCTATGGTGACATAATGATGTTTTAAATATAAACGAGAACATAAAAGCGTTTCTCTGACTGCCTGACTGACTAAAGCGCCATCGTCCACACCCTAACGTAGCCAGTATAAATACATCACACGTCATTGTGTGCTGCTCCTTTAAGAGTAAACAAAGCTGTAACATCCAAAGGTCTTCGTCTGGACAATCCTGAAAAAACCATCGCATTACAATATCAACCTTGTCTTTGGACCAGTACGCCTGGACCGAACTTCATCAAAATAGCCACTGGAGAAACCAAGAAAGACCAGTTTTGTGTAACCCTTAAACTAACCAAAATAGCCTGGCCTGGACAGCAAAAACTTTTTGACTAAAATGAACTCATGACACTGGCCTGGACAATTTTGTCCCTTCAACTAGCCTCTGGAGAATAGCCTAGACGACATTACCCCTTTAACCAGTGTGGATTAATATCTAGCATAGCCCGGATGAGTGTGTTCTCTCGGACTTAACTACCCAGTACTGAATAGTCCGGAAGACCCTGTACCCTCGACTGACTCCTCAAATGTCCACAATCCATCAAAACAGGAATAATAGTAAATTTATCGATTTACATACTTCCAAAATTCCTGATCTATAACAATTTCTCTATTGGTAAGTAACTTTACTACGTCTTTAAGATCATAGCACTTAAGATATACCAATTATTTTAAAAAGGTAAGATTTGTTTGTTTGTAAAGTATAAACTCAAAAACTAGTGGAACGATGTAAAAAATTGTTTGCCCAATATAAACCTACGTTATCACTGACAAAGGAATTAATGAGCGTAAGACGAACGAAGACGTGGGGAAAACTTAGTACTATATAGAATAATATGTAACACGTCTTCAAATGTATTTTTTTGGTTTCGGAGAAGAAAACTTCTAAATATAACCAAATCCCTTGAGATTTGGCTGAGTCACTAAAACCTTAAAATGTCATTGTTTCGTCCTTTCTTGGAGGGCTTTGGTATTTCGAATTATTTGGGGTTATAGTTGACTGCCTCGTAATCCAGGGGTAATTGATAAAATAAAAAATATCTAGATATTCATATTTATAATATTATGGAATACATTTTCATTATTAGGATTCGCTCTACTAGGGAAATCCTCTGCTTCAAGGTGAGTTTTCAGACAAAACGCAAGTTAAAATATATTTTTCGGCACTCGTACGCTAAAACTATCAATCTTGCAAAATTTTCAAGGTATTAATTTTAGTAATTTTTTCACGTTAATTTTTTTACATGAACACTCATGTTTTCATCGTTAAATGAATAGAAATTTTTAGAAAAATGAAATACATTCCATTGGGCGCCATTTTGCACCATGGCGGCGCAAATAGCAAATATATTAGATGGCAGAATCAAATTCAGAAACAGCGCATCAAAATTTATTGAGATACCAATTTTCAAATCTCCCGGGAAAATATCAATGAAACCCCTTATTTTTGACCAAATTACCGTACTAGTGCTTGTAATTTCAGAGATTTTTTATTTATTGAAATACTTTTATTGAAAAAAAAGTGTTTTTTTATTGAAATTCTATAATATTGAGTGTGGAATACCGTACCTCCTTTAAAATTTTAGCATCCAGGAAAGTTTTTTAATTTAGGCTTTATTTCTAAATTATAAATTGTAATGTGAGGTCCGATTTCACTTTTCAGTTGACTTGTTTTCGTCCTTTATGTGAACGTTGTTTACCAGAATAATGGAAATTTTGCTGTAGAATTCAATAATGGGAAAACTTTTGCAATTTCTGTTATTGATGGAAAAGGTTTCAGCTGTTTATATCTAACGATTGATGTTAATATATTTTCCAATTTTGTTAAAATTAGATTTCCGCTATTTATATTAGCATTTATTTCAAAACGTTTAGTAAGCGTTGAGAGTAGGTATATACAATAAGCAAGATTAATTAAACAAATATATTATCCGTTATTATAGTGGTGCTCATCTTGAATTTGAGATTTATCAAAGCGTACTTGTATTCTATTATCTATTATTATAAATACATAATATAATATAACTAGTATTCTAGTATCTGAACCTTTTTATTTGATAGACATATAAGGGGGTTGAAAATAAATATGTAATCCGCCATTTTGTGGTGACGGCTATCTTGGAATTACAATAATTAATACTTATATTGTTATTAGAACTGAAGGTGTGTGCGTCGAATTTTGGATCTATCGGTCAACACGAAGAGATAAAGTTGCAATAACTTGTATTATTCATTCAGAACTCTTTGAGGAATTGAACAACTGCCTTACTGATAGGCAGTTCGTAAAAGGCAAACGAACGGCTATACATGTCACCACCATCGCGACTACTAGGCGGTAGGCACGAGTGGCATCACGGTGGCATTGTTATTCTGCCACGAGGCAAGCAACGCATTATTAACATCCTTGGTATCTATAGGTGATGGTGGGCTCTTTTCATCTGGAATGCCATCTGCTTGTTTACTATCTTATAATATAACAATAACTTAGTTTAAAGTAAGAAACAAGCGATAGTCGTTATAAGATCGGTAAAATGCTTGGATAACCAACCATCTCATCATTCTGTAAAATTGTAAATTATTGTAATCAGGAACAATGATTGACATTCAATTTATTCCCTAAGTTGTTTGTTTCCCGATTAGGTCCCACCTGTTTAGAAGAAAATACCATCTGCTATTCTCCTAACAGTTCTTTAAACCCAAAGAAATTACTAAAATACTGTTCTAATCCCGATAATAGGTGGTAGAGTTCTTAACGCGCGTTCTTCAGGGTGTGGTACCACAGCTTAATCCATTCCTATTGCGCATAGCATCAGTGCGTGGCACTGTCATGTTACAGATATTTGGTGTCTATTGGCGATGGTTTGTTCTTTCCATCAGGAAAGTAATCTACTTGTTCTTTATCTTATGATAATTTTTACACTTAACGTTTGCTCTCCCTTTTTTAAGCTACTTAGAAGAAAATTGGTCTATTCTTTATAATAATATCATGTATGTTATTATTATAAAGAATAGACCAATTTTCTGTACTGTTGATATACACTGACAATGTCTATGGGCAAATCGTATTGAAATCTTGTAAAACTTTGTAATAAATTGTATTTAAAGTTTTTAAGTTGTTAACCCTAAAATCAGCACTGCTAAATTTCTTTGCACGTTCGGGACTCTCGGAAATTCGTTTCGCAAAGTAATTGCTTATGAGTGGGAGCGGATAAACGAAACGAGTTCCACTCTAGCGGGACTCGTAAAATGGACTCAGGAGCTTGCATTTAATTAATACCAGTTCTACGTGAGAGCCACATAGCCCCAAATGAAATCATTCTTTTTGACCACAGAACACACTCTTCATGCCGGCATGACGTGCATCGTCGTTTGAAGAGATTGAAATAAAACTGCAAAAGCAATTTCACTGCCACTTGCATTAGAACGGCTTTGAAGTTTTTTTTTTATATTCAAAAACACATAATGTACAACTGCTGATTTTATCAAATTTTATTTTTTCATAGGATAACAAATAAGCAGATGGCTGTCCTAATTGGCAGAGATAACCATCGCCTTCTATAGGCGTCAGAAGTTAGCGTGCATTGCTATCCGTTTGGCGGAATGGTAATGCCATCATAACCTAATTACTCTGAAGTAAATTTCCCCAATACCGCAGTATTCCTTAATAAGTGTGGTAGGTGTTTTAGGGATATTGCTCCACTTGCCCCGAGCAGATTTGAAATTGAATTTATTTTTGTGCCCCCTTCAGAGTAAGCAGGATAACCTGGGTATCCATGATTGGGCTGCTTGCTGTATCCTGAGGATGGATGCCCAGAGAGGGATATGCAAATGCAAGTGCTATCCCTCCGGGATATGCCTTCTTTAAAATGCAATTTCATAGTATTTGGAGAGGGATCGGTTCACCGAGACTGTCACAAACTGAACGAAAAGTATCACGTCACGTCGCTATGTGTGTTAAAGGTTGTTGCCTCTATGGCCCAGTGGTCCGGTGTCGGTGTTGACTATGTAAAGTTACGGGTTCGATTCCCGGGTTGAGCAATTCAAAAATGTGTTTTTTCAGCTTTTTGATAAAAACAACGTTGCCCGGGATTGGATAAGTGCCCGGTTGGCGATAGGCTTATCAGCTATCACATTATGTGGGACTTAGTATCTTCGGCTGATCGTGGGTGCACTTCTTGTACCTCTGCCTACCTATTCGGGGATACGGACGTGAATATACTTTTTTTTTGTTTACCCACCAGTGAGCTACAAGTGCGTCACATCCCAACGCCAAAAAATCTGTAATCGCAAGTAACAAACAACAGATGTTATTAATGCGGTCAGGGGATCACCAGTTCCGGCTAACCGGAAAAACGGTGAATCGTGATAAACTTTTGCTTTGCCTACCTTGCTTGAGAATATATTTATTTATTTTATTACTACACATATATTATAGCACAGCACACAGCGAGCTGTACTTATATATTATTATATTAGCTGTGCCCGCGACTTCGTCCGCGTGGGATTTTTTTTAAAGTAGCCTAAGTTACTTCTTATTACATCAGCTATCTACCAGTGAAAGTCCAGTCAAAATCGGTCCAGCCACAGACAGATGGACAGACAGACAGACAGACAAAAATCGTAAAAACTGTTATTTTGGTATGTGTACCGTGTATACATCCATATGCATTTAGTTAAAACCGGTGATTTTAATAATACAAACAGACACTCCAATTTTATTTTTTTGTATAGATATATACAGCTCACTGCATTATAAAAGTTTTTGTAAATCTCATTATTCTGGGATAAAAAGTACCTTTTGTGCTATTCCAGGTTATCATCTACTTGTGTGCCAGATTTCATTTAAATATGTTCAGTAGTTTTGGTGTAATTGAGTAACAAGCTATCTATCTATCCATCTATACATTTTTTTATTTATAGAAGAGAGGATTTTTTTACGGACACGAGGCACGAGGAAAAATTATAGAAGAGGGGGTAAACGGACAGGAGGCTCACCTGATGGTTAGTGATTACCGCCGCCCATAAACAACTAAACTACCAGGGGTCTTGTAGTTAGTTGCGTTGCCGGCCTTTTAAGAATGAGTAGGCTCTTTTCTTGAAGGTCCCTAAGTCGTATATGTTCGGAAACATTTCTGCCGATAGCTGGTTCCACATAGAAGTAGTGCGGGGCAAAAAGTGCCTTGAGAATCGCACGGTTGTGGACATCCATTTATTCAAATAAACCAAACGCCCAACGTGCTGTTGTTAAGCCAAGCTAAGCTGTGGTCTATGGAATATTTTTTTGGAGCGGAGCTCCTCATCGCATCTTTTGGATTGCGGGTTGAGGTGTTAGACCGAACAGTTTGTAACATTTTGTGTCAAACCCAATTACATACAATAAAACCGGCCAAGTGCGAGTCGGATTCACGCATGAAGGGTTCCGTACCATCATAGCAAGAAAAATACTAAAAAAACACGTTTATTGTATAGGGACCCCTCTAAATATTTTCGTTTTTATTTGTTTTTAGTATTTGTTGTCATAGCGGCAATGGAAATACATAATTTGTTAAAAGTTCAGCTTTCTAGCTATCACGGTTTATGAGATACAACCTGGTGACAGACAGACGGACAGACAGACAGCGGAGGCTTAGTAATAGGGTTCCGTTTTAACTTTTATAGAACCCTAAAAATCGACCAGTATGCATTGATTTTTGAGGCACCTCCCAATCACCTGGGAGCTTTTCTGATTGATTCAGCTTGCAGCAAATATTGAGAACTAGCTGTACCCGTGACTTCGTTCGCGTGGAAAGATTTCTAAAATTCCCGCAGTTTTAACCCGCATAGTTCCCGTTCCCTTAGAATTTCCGGGATAAAAACTATCCTATGTCCTTTCTCAAGTTTCAAATTGTCTTTATACTAAATTCATCCAAATCATTTCAGTGGTTTAGGCGTGAAGAAGAGACAGACAGACAGACAGATAGAGTTACTTTCGCATTTATAATATTAGTATGAATACACCAAAATATTTTATGATTTTAACATTCGAATACCTCTTTTTTAAATAAATAAATATAAATAATTAAGAAAATTATTACGACAAAATAGTGAACAGAGAGAGAGAGAGAGAGAGAGAGTCTCCCAGTCGTTTCATTTTTAAAAAAATCATAAAATTCATGGGTTGAAGACGCACATCTGAAATAGCTTAAAAATACAAAAAAATAATAATAATTCACTGCAAAAGAACTTTCTTTGCAGATTTTATAGTTTTTCGTTATTCAAACATTAACGCAAATAACTATTAAATATCGTTTAAACTATTGTTTAAAAAAAATAGTAATTAGAATAATTTTGCACTAGAGAAAAATTTGCAATGCGCCACAACCTTCTGCGCTGTAAACTTTGCACTTTCCTTCTTCTTTAAGTTAGTCTCAGATATAGTGACAGGAACTCCGCTTCAACCGGCAGGCGTATCACTTGAAGTTTGCCCTTCGCCAGCGATCAGTAATGACTGCTAAAAAATCCAAAAAATTTGTATCGCGTAGCGAAACGCTCGCCAATTGCCTGGTGATAGCTGGATGCAAAGCACCAAAAACAATCAAGTGACAATGACTGCAATGCTATTATGTATCTTGCGAAAACTAAACAATTTCGATAATTGCACATTGCGAGACAACCCCGCAATAACACAACACTTATTTATTTGTTTCGAGTTATAAACGCTCACTAAAATACATTTTTAAAACAAAGAAAAATATATTTACTTCCCCGTATTTGTTCAGAAAAAACATGAAAACAATTTTGGTATTTAATTAAAATCAAGTTTCATTTTCACGAAGTGTAAAATAACGTAACAATGAAACCAAAAGACGCAATAATTAAAAAGAGTTAATTGTGAATTGATCCAGATAAAATTATTATTTTGAAGTGTTAATTACGTTTTGTTGAATTTGACTAAGATAATCTGAAAACAGCAGTCTTCCTGAGTTGATCTGAGCCTTCTTCGAAGAAAAGGCTTTTGTGTCAGCACTCATCACTGTCTTGTTCCGTTTTGAAAAATAATCCCTCTTAACGGATGGGACCGAAACACCGCGGCACGAGAATTTTATATATTAGATATCAGATAAGAACATGACTCCTAACGAAAGGAATTCTTGCCTATAGTCTGAAATTGCTAACGGTGTACTTGAAACGCAATTATACTGTGTCAAAAAATACTTTTTTATTAAATTTTCCCGTGTGGGACCCCCTCTGAAAAATATACCATCTGCCATTTTGCCAGGCAGTTCGTAAGACGGAAATTATTGGCTAAATGTATCACTACCAGCGTGATCACAATCTTAGGTGTCCATAGTCGCTGTTTATTTTTCATCATAAAAACCATCTACTTGCTTGTTATCCTGTTATATATCCTGTCATAACAATAGAAAAAAATAAAAATGATGTGGTGTCGCGGGACACCAGGTAGGAACGAACTTCCTTCGGCTAAACGGCACTACTCGCTTGTGTACGCGACTGTCGCGCCTGCGCACGTCTCATTTAACGCTTTTATTCCACGCATTTTTCTTACGGTTTTACTATCACATTTTTTTCAGTTCGGTCGCGCAGCGAAATCCCTATCCCCTCCAAGCCTGCCGTAAGGAACTTCGTTCCAAAAAAAGATACAATAGCATAATGTTTTATTTTTTTTATATTATTATATGTTTTTTTTTTCTATATTATGTAATATTATAATTTCAATACATGTAAGACACATTATGACGGCAGGAATAGGTACGGAGGTGGTACCGATCCGGCGAGACGATACAGAAATCTACCACCTATAGCCACGATGGTAGTTACTCGTATAGCAAATCGTTCGCCTTGCACAAACTACCTGGCAGAACGGATACTGGTCTACTCTTCAAAGGAGCCCGGACCAACTCGGCGAGTTAGAGGTTTCTTGGTGTCATTGGCCTCTAACATGCTTCTCTGTTACACCTATGTATTAGAGAAAGTTTGTGACCTTCAGATTCCTTTTCCACAAAGGTTTTTTTTTAAATTTCATAGGCATTCAAGGCAATTCCACCGACCTCAGGTTCTCTCTACTGAGCGACACTATGTTCCCCGTATGGTACGGGAAGCGATTGAAATTAGGAAATATAAAAATTTCAACAGGGAAGACGGATTTAAGTTGTCTCCGGCTTGGAATCCAGTGATCAGCAGAATAAAGCCTTTGCACCTGCAAACAAATAAAGTCCAAGATACGGTTAGTGTTGTGTGTAGGCTAAATTCGAAAAAACAAGACCAGAAGGGGGTAGATGAAAATCGATCCCGACGTGAACGACGGCGGAAACTCGCTGCTCCAGTCTGCTCGTGACCACGGTCAATGTAACTTGGCCGAAACGTCGAGCTTTACAAGTAAGTTCTATATATGTACGCGTTATTGACCCGTTTATATATTTGTAAAAATGATAGTAGAACGCGTTAGTTTAAAAGTTCGCATTCAAGGCAACCTTTGCCTATAGACGAAGATCTTAATGTTGGGTTATTATCTATGTGACGGGATGGTAATGCCATGTAATGGCAGAATTGTACCATCCTAAAGGCACATGCAGAAGTTTGTCGGTTATTTAAGCTTTCAAACATGAACTCGACAGTGACAAGCACTGACACTATTGCAGGATGACAGCTAATCTCGGCGACACTTTGCGGAACTCCAGTAGTATCTACCAGTAACCACTTAATGGATATGACGATACTAATAGTATTAAGGTATTTATAGCCCAAAAAAAGTGTATTCGAGCTATATTTAATATAACCCCCACAACATCTTGTAAATATTATTTCAAAAAGTTGAATTTGTTGATATTGTCTAGTATGTACATTTTTGAGTCTGCTATATTTGTAAGAAAACACCCTGATCTCTTTCCTAGAATAGGAGACTCTGTTCATTTTAATATCAGGGATAAGGACAAAATAATAATTCCAAAGATGCGTAATGTAATGTTAGCAAAAAATTGTTATGCGATGTGTATAAAAATCTATAACAGAATACCTAAAGAAATAAGAGAGCTAAGTAAGAAATAATAACTTCAAGAAAGAATTGCACACATACCTAGTAGGAAAAACATATTATAAGGTTAACGATTTTTTGATAAATTAATTGGTTATATTAAATGTAAATTCTAAAAAATAAAAAAAATAAAAGAAAAATAATATGATTGAAATAATTTTAATTTGATTTAAAAATATGTGATTGTTTAAAAAAATATTATAATATAAATGTAACATTTTTTTTACAGAATCCAAAAATGATAATATTGTGCAAAGAAAAATGAATATATAAAATATACTAATAATTTAATAAGATAATAAAAATGTTATAAATTAAATAATATATAGTTTTTTTATATGTATAAATTTTACTTATTTTATAGCTATTGCATGCCATAAGGTGAAATATGTTGAACAAACTTAATTAAGAACAACTTTATATACCATATTTGTTGCAATAAATGATTATGATTATGATTATGATTATGATTATGATTATGATTATGATTATGATTATGATTATGATTATGATTATGATTATGATTATGATTATGATTATGATTATGATTATGATTATGATTATGATTATGATTATGATTATGATTATGATTATGATTATGATTATGATTATGATTATGATTATGATTATGATTATGATTATGATTATGATTATGATTATGATTATGATTATGATTATGATTATGATTATGATTATGATTATGATTATGATTATGATTATGATTATGATTATGATTATGATTATGATTATGATTATGATTATGATTATGATTATGATTATGATTATGATTATGATTATGATTATGATTATGATTATGATTATGATTATGATTATGATTATGATTATGATTATGATTATGATTATGATTATGATTATGATTATGATTATGATTATGATTATGATTATGATTATGATTATGATTATGATTATGATTATGATTATGATTATGATTATGATTATGATTATGATTATGATTATAAGTGCTAGAGAGACTACAGTGTAATCGTTCGCCCTTTACGAAACACGTAGCAGATAGTCTATTCTTCTCCGGACCCTCTTTGAAGAATAGAACATCGACCACTCTGCCAGGCAGTTTCTAAAAGGCGAACGATTGGCTGAACGTGTCACTACCATTGTGACTACTAGGTGGTAATGTTCCGTAACGTCTTGCCCGAATATTTGGTACTTACCTATTCCTGCCGCAATATCGTCAATGCTTGTAAATGTCGTTTATTCGGTTTGAAGGGTTAAGGTAGCCTGTACATTGCCATTCTGCTGCATAAGGTAGGCTTTCTATTTTGATTTGGCTCTTTTAAAAGTATAGACCTTCCAGGAATACGACAATTTTTTTTTTTTTACTTAAATTATTTACTTAAATATGTGTTTACTATATTGTTAAAATCAGTAACTTTCTTATCTACATACGCAGCGTGAAGTTCAAAATATATACTGTTACATATATCACTATGAAAACGTTTCAAAAGAATATCAATGTCGGATTAGTTTACACATAATTGTTGCGGTGAATGTCCACAAAGCTGATTGTGGTGAGTCAATTGACGCAGCATTCACAGAACTGAAACTAGATCTCTATTGAACTGAAATGACCAAGTATCGAACGCATTCGCAATATGTAGCTTACATGAAGCATGTTATGAGGATTTTATAATAGCTCTATCTCTCTATTTTTGAATAGCTGTGTTGAAAAAGTAATTGTTCCGGATTCGATCTCCGGATGGGACAAAAGTATTATTGAGGTTTTTAACAGTTACCAAGAATCGAAAATCTTACTATACTCTACCACCTAATAGGCACGATAGTGTAATACGTTTGATAATTCTTCTTCAAAATCGTGCAGAATTTCTTTAAATTAAACAACTCAAGTCGCTTATTATTATTATTTATATTATTCATAATTATATTCATAATCAATTTAACAATGTAAGAATCACTTGTATCTTATTTACATTCAGTTCGTAATATAATCGGGCATAGTTACAACAAAGAGAAGAGCATAACGACTGACCCTTTTCGAAGCGAGGTGCGGCCTTTTATATAGTTTATTACTCTTTCATGTTTTGCTTCTTATTAGTTTGTATTACAATGACATGTTATCGATAAGTCATATGTTTGTTACCATGACGATTGTTACAATAATAGTGACATGTTCAGCCAACCGTTTGTTTTTTACAAACGGGCTGGAAGGAAGGAAGGACCTATTTTTGAACAACAGTGACTCGAACCTACACCAAGGGAGCATAGGGGAAATAAGAATATTATCTTATTAGTACATTGGTACATTGGTTTATAATATATAGTTATACGAACAATAAATTACAAGTTGTTGGGTAGCAAAATTTATTTGCGAATGCCGCCGTACTAATGAGTACTAAAAGCACAATAAAGCTGCAGCGACCAGCTTCCAAATCCTTTGTATCCCCGGAATCTTAGTTCCGCCCTTTACTATGTTGTATAAAACAACTACAGTACACTTTCGAATAATAAATTCACACAAAACGGCTTAGAGATCTGAGAGGGTAGCGAACATACGCCAGTTAAAAGAAACATTGAAGGTACAGTTACGAGTGCTAAGAAGTAAAGTTGAATTATAATTCATGTTCTGATTTCCAAGAAGGTTGACATTGAAATCACTTATTGAATTAAAGAAATGAAGTC
Organism: Apodemia mormo; assembly: GCA_036924255.1. Lineage (NCBI taxonomy): Eukaryota > Metazoa > Arthropoda > Insecta > Lepidoptera > Riodinidae > Apodemia > Apodemia mormo. Next base: position 14,858,029 of record JAUPFN010000014.1, on the reverse strand, counting down.
ACATTAATGCAGTATGCCTTTGTGGTGTCGCGGTCCGGTGTCAGTGTTAACCATGAAGCTGTATTATATCTAGAGGCAACACTTCTAATGCCTGCATGAAAAACGACTTTTAATACTGCTGTCACCTTCTGATGTCTTACTCTCTCTTTCTAACACAGCCATATAAAAAGAGATGGCGAGACCTTATAGAATGAGACGTAACGTACAGGTATTTGTTTCAAATGCTTAATACGGGTGCTAGCTCCACCTTTACCTAATACTTCATGGTGTTAACCACATGATGATTCGATTGCCAGGTTGGGAAATTCAAAATGTGATTTTTTCAGTTTTCTGATGAAAACAACGTTGCCCGGGATTTGATAAGTTGGCGATAGGCTTGCCAAATATTACATTGCGGGATAGAGTATCTTCGGCTACTCGTGGGTGCATTGGTTGTACCTCTGCTTACCTTTTTGGGGATTCAGGCGTGATGGTTCTTTTTTTAAAGTCACAATTATAAAAATGTTTATATAAATATATTCAAGTTCCGATATCCGATAAATAAACAAATATTTTTTATCGTCTATAAATGTTATGACCGTAAAACGAGCTTGTATTAATCTTCTATATCTTTTTATTATACTTACTTGCCCCCGCTATAAAAAAAATATTCAGGGGACAAATTACACTTTAGAGGGTAAAGTTTGGAGGGTAAGGTAGCCGATAAACTTATACACGTGGCATTTTAGATCTCGCCACAAGATAGCAGCACACCATTTACATCTTTGGTGTCTATAGACGATGGTTGACTGTTTCCATCAGGAGATTCATCTGCTTGTTTGCTATCTTATAAAAAAAACTTTTTTTATGATAAACCATTCAATTTTCAAGAATTACTTTTAAACGTTTGTTTAATTTAAAGTTAACCTCAAAACGACTGTTTGGGGTTATCCCGCTCACATGTGCGCAATTACCCCTTAGTGATTTCTTTTGTTATAGACATGCCCAGAAATCGCCAAAGAACAACTGTCAAAACGGCTTGGAACGGAAGAAAACCTTAAATCCACTAAAACTGCGATTGAAAGTGAGATGTCCAAGAGACAAGCCGCGAAACAATATAACATTCAATTGACTTCGTTAAGGCATTCACAATTTATTCGTGGAATTTAGAAAACAGAACGAGGCGTGGTATCACTGTACAACATGTGGGCTGTGTTTTTATGTTGCATGTTCTGGATGGGATTTGGCAGAAAGATTTATGTGTTTAAAAACAAAATCTTAATTTTTCTATTTCTTTTTCATCATCACCCCTTCGCCTGAGCGGTATTACCTAATGACAGAGGCAATGAAACAAATAGCTTGAAAATTATAGTGTGTTTTCCTTAAGTGTAGTTTAGAAGTTCACTATAGTTGCATTTTGAATCTGGATTCTTGAAGTTTCAATGTGTCTTTCTTGGATCCTTATTATCATGAGAAAGTGCTTATTGTAACAAACGAAATAAATCCAAACTCCACAATATTAGCAATTTCCATCTGTGATTTACAGTGGCACATTGTAGTGGTACATTATGTAATGGAAATTACATATAATGTCGTCATCAAAAATCCATCAAGTCCGTAATTGACTATCTTATCTCTTTCTACATTCTATGCGTAAATTTCGGTAGCACCTTTTCAGCTTCATCTTCAGATCATCGTCATCATGAGCACTAATCAAAGTTAGTACTTATAGCAACAAGACCAATGAGTCCAAACAAGGTTGTCTTGTTAAAAATATGCATCAGAGAGCTCCAGTCCCTAAATCCAGGCTACATCATGAGCTCAGTTGGATGGTACCATAGTATTGCATTGTCACTGAGCTTTTACAACTCTGCCAAGTTATTGTACATATGGAAACGGAACGTAGATTCTATTGAATCATAGCTAAGAATCATCTCGCAAAATAGGGCTAAATTTTCAATTAAAAAACCGCAATCAAATGGAACCATCCGCCTGGGCGCTACGATACCACGGACAGACACAACGATATACAGCTGAAACTCAAACACTCCTCGTTTTGCGTCGGGGGTTAAACATTTTTTTAATGAACAATAATTTTATGCTTTTACGTAACGTTGTTAGGTTAGGTGTTCAGATTTTTGACATAATTGCAATAAAAAGCATGAAACAGAATTTTTAATGAGCAATCATTATATACTTTTACATTACGTTATTAGGTAGTTGGATTACAGATTCTTGGCAATATTGCAATACAAAGCATGAAACAGAATTTTTAATGAGCAATCATTATATACTTTTACATTACGTTATTAGGTAGTTGGATTACAGATTCTTGGCAATATTGCAATACAAAGCATGTAACAGAATTTTTAATGAGCAATCATTATATGCTTTTACGTTACGTTGTTAGGTAGTTGGATTACAGATTCTTGGCAATATTGCAATACAAAGCATGAATAAGAATTTTTAATGAACAATTATTTTATGTTACCTTGTTAAGTTGTTGGTTTACAGATTCTTGGCAAAATTGCAATACAATACGTGTAAAAGAATTTTTAATGAACAATCATTATATGCTTTTATGTTACTCAATATGTGTAATAGCTCCGATTTATCATTCTCTTTGATCCGAAATTATGGAATTCCCGCTAGGAATAAAAGTTTTAACAATTAGCGCATTGCCTTTTCTATTTTATTCAGAGCTCAAGTTACCCTCTAATCGCCAATTGTTAAAAGTTCTAGAATGAATAATTACAGGCAAAGAAAGATAATGGAGAATTTTGTTCTCAATCAATTCTTAAAATGCAAATATCTTTCACTGAATAACTAAAATTATGTAGACTTTATATACTTTGTGTTAGAATCTACTGCATGTAATCGCACATTCATAGTGCGCGGTGGTGAGCAGAGGGGGAAGGGGGGGATGAGCGCAGCCCTCCGTGACTCTCACCAACCGAACAAAACACAGCAGCGGAGCTGCTACTTTACGTTGGTGTCAAGTAAGAGAGTGGTATCGCCCCGGGCGTGCCGGCCTCTTCAGTTGCAAATGCAGTATAGCACTACCAATAATTTGTTTGACTAACTGCACTGGTGTTAAATAATTTTTGTTACAAATATTATACCACTAGTGGGCGATGGGGTTGTCACATCCTTACGCCGCACCGCCCGAGTGTGAGTAAGACAGCTTATTGAGTCGTGCCAGCAGCTGTCGGGAACCTGGCTCTTTGTGCTGTGATTATTTAATAAGAATCCGTGCGTATCGAATATCACTCTCTCTCTCTCTCTCTCTTCATTCGGTCCCTCATTGCTGAGGATCGCGATCACTGGATCGACTTGCTCGGACAATCTGTTTCCATTGGTTTCGGTTCATGCTCTTTTTCGCTGCTTGATAAAATTTATAAGACTAGTTCAGGTTCGTCTGGATCCCACCAGTCTACCCGGATGCGAGGTGAATATGTCGGAAATTCGCATCCGTCAGACTAAGATTCTTAAAACGCTGCGGAATCTGGACGTGAACAAAGCCAGTGGATTCCAGCCATACTACGCTGCTTCAACTCACTCCGGTGTTGAGAAGCCTCTTCCGTCCTTCGATGACGACTGGAAAAGTACCGAAATCATGGAAGCTTGCCAACGTGCAGCCTGTGCCCAAAAAAGGCAGACGGTTCGACTCCTCCAACTATAGGCCAATTTCAGTCACGTCCATACTCTGCAAGACCATGGAGCCTGTACTGAACAACAGACTAATGGCTCACCTAGAAGCGCACGATCTACTCAGTGACCGCCAATACGGGTTTCGCTGAAATCGGTCCACTAGGGATCTTCTAGCATATGCCACCTACATGTTAAGCGCGGTCATCAAGAATCATGATGAAGCACTTGATATCTCGAAGGCCTTTGAGAGGGTCTGGCATGATAGTCTTATTGGCAAGCTTCCATCGTATGTTCTGCCTACTGGTCTCTGCGCGTGGATCTCAGATTTTCTGAATGGCCGGGCGATAAGAGGAGTCGTCCATCCATCCAAATGGCTAAAAATGCCGGAGTTCCTCAGGTATCAGTTCTCTCCGCAACTCTATTCCTACTACATATTAACAACCTGCTGAAGCCTGATATCTATGGATAGGCAGATGATAGCACTGTTGTGAAGAGTGACGTATCCAGCGCGTGGGCCAGTACGGCACAAATCCGGTCTCTAAGAGAGGCGATAGTTGATCGTATGAACCTGTCCTTGCAGGCAGTCTCCGATTGGGGCAATGCCAATCTGGTCAAGTTTAAAGCAACTAAAACCCAGGCGTGTCTATTCTCCACTAAACGGAGTCTATTCCACCTATCTCCGTCTTTCCAGAGTGTGTCCGTGCCGATAACTGACCACCTCGAGCTACTTGATATCACTTTAACGTTTATTTAATTTATACTTTCCATCGTCGGCACTTGGTGAAACTCCGTCATAATTATTGTTTTAAATTTTACACTTGTACTGTTTCACAATTCACTAATTATATATAATATATACTTTGTTATTTAAATAGTCAACCGGTTTCACATTTTACTGCATCCTCAGGACTAAAACTTAAATTGTCAACAAATACGTTGTGTTAGGAATTGTTAATAATGGTCGGTAGATGTGAAATATTGAGTTTGATAGAAAATATTAATCTTGCCAACCATTATTTCCAAATCACCACAGTACGAAGATACAAAATGAGGCAAACTACCAAATAAAAATTATACAAAATTACAAATGAAATCCAAAACTAATAACGGATTTAAAATAATAATAAAATCAAATGTCACTTAAATTACTAATTTAAAATTATCCAAAATTAAGATATGTCATTGGGTTCAAAATGTCAAAATATTCAGTAAATACTCTATAAGATACCCGAATATATATATACACACATATATATATATACATATATATATATATATATATATATATATATATATATATATATATATATATATATATACACACACATACGCATGTACATATATACATACTTACATACACTTTAATGTCAGGGATTAAATTTAATAATTTAAACAAAAAAATATACTAAATTGTACTAATAAACTAAATAATATGACAAACATAAAATTAATATTATTAAATTGAATTAAATTATATAAATAATGTTAACTTAAATTATATAAATTGAAATTAATTAGTAAAAATATTTAATAAGGGGGAATATATATATATCTGTATATATATATATATATATATATATATATATATATATATATATATATATATATATATATATATATATATATATATATATATGTGTGTGTGTGTGTGTGTATATATATTCGGGTATCTTATAGAGTATTTACTGAACATTTTGACATTTTGAACCCAATGACATCTTAATTTTGGATAATTTTAAATTAGTAATTTAAGTGACATTTGATTTTATTATTATTTTAAATCCGTTATTAGTTTTGGATTTCATTTGTAATTTTGTATAATTTTTATTTGGTGGTTTGCCTCATTTTGTATCTTCGTACTGTGGTGATTTGGAAATAATGGTTGGCAACATTAATATTTTCTATCAAACTCAATATTTCACATCTACCGACCATTATTAACAATTCCTAACACAACGTATTTGTTGACAATTTAAGTTTTAGTCCTGATGATGCAGTAAAATGCGAAACCGGTTGACTATTTAAATAAAAAAGTATATATTATATATAATTAGTGAATTGTGAAACAGTACAAGTGTAAAATTTAAAACAATAACTTTAACGCTTACTCTCAACTTTGGTTCGTACATTGAATCTAAAGCCTAAGTTGCCTCAAAAAAGCTTGGTATTCTGGCGAAAGTTAGACAGTATTTCAGCCCGGGACAGTTGCTTAACCTTTATCAAGCACAAGTCCATTCGTGCATGGAATACTGCTCTCACCTCTGGGATGGATTCGCCAAATAACAGCTGCAGACACTTGAGGCGATAGAGAGGCGAGCCAAGAGGCTCATAAACGACGATGATCTGGTAAGCAAAAAAAATCTAGAGCCTTGCTCATAGATGCAGTGTGGCTTGTTTATCGGTTTTTTATCGAATACACTTGGAGAGTGCGCTGAGAAATTGCAAGACCTAATTCCGTAGCGCACTCTCCAAAGTGTAAATAAAGGTGCATGGATTCTAGGCATCGCCATATGTTGGACGTTCCACGTACCCGGACAAGGCGGTTCGACTCAACATTCTTCATCCGAACCGCAAAGGACTGGAACATGCTTCCTGAGTCTGTGTTCCCCGACGAGTACAATCTTCAAAAGAAGAGTGAACAGGTACCATCTAGGGAAGCGCGTTCCATCTTAGGCCGCATCTTATCTTACCATCAGGCGAGATCGTGATCAAGCGCTTCCCTATCGATAATAATAATAATTAAAAATATTGGTTTGCAAGAATTTAGCCGATTGATATTATAGTATGTTTTACAACCGAGTTATGATAAGGAGGAGGTTATCAATTCGACTGTATGTTATTTATATTTGTTACCTCAGAACTTTGTCATTGATAGAGCGATTATGGTTTTTTTTTGATAATCGCTCTAGTTTTGAAAATGATTATGAAAAAAAATATATAAGAGGGGGCAAACGGGCAGGAGGCTCACCTGATGGTGAGTGATTACCGCTGCCCATAGACAACTATACTACCAAGGGTAGTGTAATTGCGTTGCCGTCCTTTTAAGAATGAGTAGGCTCTTTTCTTGAAGGTCATTAAGTCGTATCCGTTCGAAAAAATTGTTGCCGAAAGCTGGTTCCACCATCCTCCATAGAAGAATTGCGGGGCAAAAAGTTTAGGAGATTATACGTTCCTCGTGGTTCTATTTTAATTTGGTGAATATCTGATAAGAATGTTTGAGATACACGAAATAGGAATTTGGTTGTTGTAGTTTTAATGTGTTAAAAAATATTGTTCCAAAATTCTAATTGAATTTACAGCATTTCCCTAAAAGTGACCTACAAGGATTAAATTGATTGGGTGTCGTCTGAGAATGGTCTCAAGTCTGAAAAACTACCGTGTTTGTATAAAGTGAGCAATAAATGTGAAAAAGTAAGACAAATTTGTAAGAATTCTTTTCCTGTCTAATATGTTAGACGTGAAAATCCTCTACTTATTGTGCATAATAGAACAGAATTTTCTACGATATCTTGTCTTTATTCTATCTTATATTCTATATATTGTCAAACATATTCACTACTGTGTATTATTAGAGCCAGGTAGATATTTTTCTTATTTCCTAGCTGACAAACTTTAATTATTATTCGTAGACTCTTGCAAGATAAATAAACTTTCATAGTTCTTCGTATTTATTCAAAAAATCATGGAATAATCTCCATTGTACCAGCTGCTATTGACCCTCCGATTGCATGCGATAGGCACGTTATTCATCGTAACATTGTGATAGTGTTGTTGACAGAAGACTTTATTGGTGTGACAGTCCTGCGCCAGGCGGACAGTACGTGATATCAGCTTTGCAATAGCACATTTGCAATCGGACTACATAAAAATCAAAAATGATACATAACAAGGACGTTGCCAAATAGCCCGCTTTCCTCGAGTACTAGTTGCAATTGATGGAACACACGTTAGAATATAATCTCCTATAATTTGTGCAAATTTGAATAAATATACGTCATGTTGGTCACTTACTTCGCCTACGAATTACTTTAATTCACAAGCCAGCCAATCTTTGTCATTGTAAAGCAAACAAACAGATATCTCACCCGAGGAAAAGATAAACTATTGCCTATAGTCACCAAAGTTCTTACTGATGCTGATGCACTGCTATTCGTTTGGAGGAATGGCAATGCCACATGTATAAATTTACCAGCTACCTTACCCTCCGAACCGAGAAACGAAAATGAGAAGCATTGGCGCTATTGCGGTAGAAATAGGTAAAACGGTGGTGCCATATACCCTGGTGAGGAGTTGCGGAACTCTACCACCATAGTCATGACCTGAAAATCAATCTTTTTCGAGTCTTTTACGAACTGCATGACAGATGGTCTATCGTTCAAAGGTGGTATTGAACAATATGGGAAATATAAATAATAATTTCAGGCTAACTATAATCACTAACATGGTAGAGTTCTACAACATCCGCACTTACCTAATCCTGTCGTAATAGTGTCGATGCTTGTCACTGTCTTGTTTCAGTTTGGAAGGTAAGGTAGCTAGTAATCTTACGGAAATGAACCATAAATTTGACTTCAACCCTTGCCATATGGATAGCAAAGCACCATTAACATATCTATCTAGGTAACAATAATATAGGTACCTGGTATCTATAGGCAATGGTTATCTCAAAGATATGGATCTTAGCAATTTAAAAATTAAACTGACTTCAAATATGTGTCAACTGTACCCATATCACAAAAAACCTTACCTATTCCTGCCGCAATAGCGTCAGTGCTTGTCGCTGTCGTGTTCCGGTTTGGAGGGTAAGGTAATCGGTAAACTTATGCATGTGGCATTAGACCTCGCCACAAGATAGCAACGCACCATTAACATCTTTGGTGTCTATAGGCGATGGTTGACTCTTTCCATCAGGAGACCCATCTGCTTGTTTGCTATCTTATGATATAAAAAAAAATATTCCCTAAGTTGAATTATACCTGATGTAAATCTTTTATAACTTGATTCCCGAGAAATTCGTGGACAAATATACATACATTTACGAAATTTATTATACGTGATTGGACAAATCGTTGAAAATGTTTAATAACATTGTATTTTTTATCATTAATTCTTTATTTTTCAGCTTGCAACAATGAAGCTGGATACGCATACGGTCCGTACAAGAATGCAGGAAGGTAGACGAAGAAAACAGATTTTTAATGTTTCTTGTATAGGAACCCCTTTGGATTCTAACTTTTTTACCTTATTGTTTGTCGTGTTAGCGACCACAACGGCAGACGTTCTGTGAATATTTCAGGGGCTCATTTATTTCTATTTCAGATACAGCCTTGAGACAAAAAGTGGGGATATTTATAGGATTTTGTTTATCACCTTATTATGAATAAAACCAAAGTGCTTAAATTTGAAGTTTTATTTTATAACTTATACTAAGTTTAACATGCGAAGAAACTATAATTAGGCCTTAATAACTAGCAAGGAAACAAAAAATTGGAAAAAAGAAGCACAACTAAAAAGCAGCTTTGATCTCCAACACAAACTCTTCCACGGCATAAGCATTATTTTTCAACTATTATAATTTCTTCACTTTAAGCTTAGTCATGGCGATTTCGCTATTTCAGTTTTAAGTAATTCTATTCCAAAATTGCCGTATTTGCTCGGTGGCCATATTTAGCTATTGCAAAGTTTTGTTCCTGGCGTCCATCATTCATTTTGTAGTTCTCTCCTGTGTTATTAAAGGAGACATAGTTATTTTAAAATTAATTTAAACTAGATAGAAATTTTAAATGTAGATAGCATCTTTTCTAGTTTGTAAGTTTTGGCTCATACTGCCACACAGTCATGCATTTGACGTTTCCCCGTGTTGGTCCGAGCTCCCTAGAAAAATAGGCCAACTTCCGTTCTGCCAGGCAGGTCGTAAAAAGCGGACCGATTGGCTGTTCGAGTCACTACCATAGTGGCTATTAGGTCTTACATATTGCGCATACAATAGTGTGAGTGCTTGTCAATGACCTGTTCCAATTTGAAAGGTAAGGTAGCCCGTAAGCTTGTGCGTGTGGCTTAGACCTCGCCACAAGATAGCAAGGCACCACTAACATATGTGGTATCTATAGGCGATGGTTGACTCTTTTGATCTAGAGACTCGTTTACTTGTTTGCTATCGTATAATTAAAAAAAAGTGAATTAGTTAACATAAATATTGACTACAAGAATTTAAAAATATACACACAATAAAATAAAGTATACCTTCAGCCGAAGCCACGTACTGTATAGACTATAGAACATACCCAATATTCATAATGTATAAGAACTGATAAAATCAGATCTAAATAGTTGAGTAATGAATAAATAAAAAATGATTTGAATAATTTTTCCGAGATTAGAGTTCTACAACGTCTCACAGGTAGATGTGCCGAATGCATAAGTATGCATTCGGCACATCTACCTGCCACATGGATTGTAATGCAATTGTTACTTTCTTGGTGGTGGCTGTCTCTGAGCCATCTGAGATTAGCCAAAGAGATATCTGCCATTCTATAATGTAAACAAAGTAATTCTTGTAATATATATTATACCTTTAAGTTATAGTGAATTTTGCTGGGACATTTTCTGGTTTTGTTTTTCTTAAATTGTTCCATTTTGGTTTTAAAAATTGTGCTTCTTGTAAAAATGTGTCTATAACATTAGTAGGTCGCATCAATTTTATAATTAATAAATTATTTTGAAAAAAACAGTTTGAACTTTGATGACGGCTAACGTCAGTATTGTGAACCATTTCACGCCTATGACACTTTCTTTGATATTGAATGATAAAATTTTTCCATTGATTATTTGTATACATCATTTATATTTCGCATTAAATGCATACACGGCTATCCATTGTATCTAGCTCTATACTATACATCAATTAGTTTATATATAGGGCTTAATTTTTTCGAGACTATTTTAAAATTTTCTGAATAATGGAACGCAGTGAGGGCCATCCACAGATAACACACTATATTCGAGAGGGCCATCGGTAAGCAGTCAAGCTACGGATGCTTGTCGTAAATACATAGTCCAAAAAACTTGTGGGACAGCATGACAGACCGTTTTATTACTAAGCTAGTTACGAATTGTTACTGTTACGAATGACAGTTTGTAGATTATAGGGACCCGGCATTAATCTCGTGCCAACAACAGAAAGTATTACCTATATACTTTCCGGCCAGTATTGCATAATATTTGATTATGTGGCGCAGTATCGTTTTAACATATCAGTTAAATAAAAGTGAAGTTCCTATTACCGTTCAATTGAAAAATGTCAATTAATGCCGGGTTCCTATAATCTATGAACTGTCATTCGTAACAGTAACCATTCGTAACTAGCTTGAAATAAAACGGTCTGTCACGCTGTTCCACAAGTTTTTTGGACTATGTATTTACGACAAGCATCCGTAGCTTGACCGCTTACCGTTGGCCCTCTCGAATATAGTGTATTATCTGTGGATGGCCCTCACTGCGTTCCATTATTCAGGAAGTTTTAAAATAGTACCGAAAAAATTAAGCCCTATTTATAAACTAATTGATGTACAGTATAGAGCTAAATACAATTGATAGCCGTGTATGCATTTGATGCAAAATATAAATTATGTATATAAATAATTAATGGAAACATTATCATTCAATATCAAAGAAATGTCATAAGCGTGAAATGGTTCACAATACTGACGTCAGCCGTCATGAAAGTTCAAACTGTTTTTTTCCAAAATAATTTATTAATTTAATAAAATGGATGCGAATTACTAATGCTATAGACTCATTTTTACAAGAAGCACAATTTTTAAAATCAAAATGGAACAATTTAAGAAAAACAACCCAGAAAATGTATAATATATATTACAAGAATTACTTTGTTTACATTGTAGAACTATGGCTCTCCTTATGTAAAGAGACAACCACCACCAAGAAATTAAAAATAGCATTACAATCCATGTGGCAGGTAGACATGCAACATGCATACTTTATTAGCTATTAGCTACCTTACACTTGAAACTGGAATATGAGAGTTACAAGCACAACGCTACTGCAACAAGAGTTGGCGCGGCGGCACAAAACCTACGTGAAACGTAAAACTCGATCGGACATATTATAATTCAAATTATTTTTTATTTATTCATTACTCAACTATTTAGATCTAATTTTATCATTTCTTATACGTTATGAATATTGAGTATGCTCTATAGTCTATACAGTACATAGCTTCGGCTGAAGGTATACTTTATGTTATTTTGTGTATATTTTTAAATTCTTGTAGTCAATATTTATGTTAACTAATTCACATTTTTTATAAGATACAAAACAAGCAAACGGTTCTCCAGATGGAAAGAGTCAACCATCGCCTATAGACACGACATATATTATGTTAGTGGTGCGTTGCTATCTTGTGGCGAGGTCTAAGCCACGTGCACAAGCTTACGGGCTACCTTACCCTTCGAATCGGAACACGTCAGTGACAAGCACTCACGCTATTGTATACGCAGTAGGTAAGGTCTAGTAGCCACTATGGTAGTGACTCGAACAGCCAATCAGTCCACCTTTTACGACTATTTTTCAAGGGAGCTCGGACCAACGCGGGGAAATCACATGCATATTTGCGGCAGTATGAGCCAAAACTTACAAAATAGAAAAGATGCTATCTACATTTAAAATTTCTATCCAGTTTAAATTAATTTTAAAATAATTATGTCTTCTTTAATAACACAGGAAAGAACCACAAAATAAAGGATGGACGCCAGGAACAAAACTTTGCAATTGTAAAATATTATTATCAAGCAAATACGGCAAAATCGAATTTAGAAATAGAATTACTTAAAACTGAAATAGCGCAATCGCTTAAAGCGAAGCAAAATAATAATTATAATAGTTTAAAAAAACCTTATGCCGTGGAAGAGTTTGTGTTGGAGATCTAACTGCTTTTTAGTTGTGCTTGTTTTTTTCCAATTTATTGTTTCCTTGCTAGTTACTAAGGCCTACTTATAGTTTCATCGCATGTTAAATTTAATTTAGGTTATAAAATAAAACTTCAAATTTAAGCACTTTGGTTTTATTCACAAAGAGGTGATAAACAAAATCGTATAAATATCCCCGCTGTCTGTCTGTCTCAGGGCTGTATCTTTGAAATAAAAATAAATAAGCCCCTGAAATTTTTACAGAACGTATGCCATTGTGGTCACACACAATAAATAGTAAGGTAAAAAATTTAGAATCCAAAGGGGTTTTTATACAAGAAACATTAAAAAATCTGTTTTCTTCGTCCGCCTTCCTGCATTCTTGTACGGACCGTGTGCCTGTCCAACTTCATTGATACAAGCTGAAAAATAAAGAATTAATGATAAAAGACACAATGTTATTAAACATTTCCAGCCATTTGTCTAAGCACGTATACTAAATTTCGTAAAAGTATGTATATTTGTCCACGAATTTCTCGGGAACTAATCGCCTATAGATACCTATAATATTGTTACCCAGATAGGTATGTTAATGGTGCTTTGCTATCCATATAGCAAGGGTGACGCCAAATGTATGGTTCATTTTCCATAGGTTAACCAGCATCAAGCATCGACACGAATACGGCAGGATAAGTCCGCACTTACCTACCTAAGTAAGTGCGGATGTTTTTTTTATATCATAAGATAACAAACAAGCAGCTGGGTCTCCTGATGGAAAGAATCAACCATCGCCTATAGATACCAAAGATGTTAATGGTGCGTTGTTATCTTGTGGCAAGGTCTAATGCCACATGCATAAGTTTACCGGCTATCTTACGTAAGGCGGTGATACCATACCCGGGCGAGACAATACAGAACTCTACCACCTAGTAGCCACGATGATAGTGACTCGCATACCCAATCGGTCGCCTTTTACGACCTGCCTGGCAGAACGGCAGTTGGTCTATTCTTCAGAGGAGCCTGGAACAAACACGGGGAAGAATGTTGTAGAACTCTACCATCTAGTTAGTAAATATAAATAGCTTAGAATAATAAACAATATTATTATTAACATTCGCCATATTGTTCCGGGCCACCTTTGAACAATAGGCCATCTGTCATGTAGTTCGTAAAAGACTCAAAAACGATTGACTTTACAGCTCACTACCATCATGACTATGATGGTAAAGTTCCGCAACTCCTCACCAGGGTCTATGGCACCACCGCTTTACCTATTTCTGCTGCAATAGCGCCAATGCTTCTCATTGTCGTGTCTTCGGGGGATAAGGTAGCTGGTAAATTTATAAATGTGGCATTGCCATTCCGCCAAACGGATAGCAGTGCATCATTTACAACTTTGGTTACTGTAGGCAATAGTTTATCTTTCCCTCAGGAAACACATCTGCTTGTTGTTGTTGTATATGATAAAGGTAGGCTTGCTTGTGAATTAATTCGTAGGTGAGGTAGGTGACCAACATAACGTATATATTTTATTCAAATTTTTCACAACTTATAGGAGAGGAATTGATGGAAGACACGTTAGAATATATCTTACGTGTGTTCCATCAATTGCAACTAGTACTCGAGGAAAGCGGGCTATTTGGTAACATCCTTGTTATGTATCATTTTTGACTTTTATGAAGTCTGAATACAAATGTGCTATTGCAAAGCTGATGTCACGTACTATTCGCCTGGCGCAGGACTGCCACACCAATAAAGTCTGCTGACAACAACATTGTGCCTATCACATGCAATCGGAGGGTCAGTAGCAGGTGGTACAATGGAGATTATTCCATGATATTTTGAACAAATACGAAGAATTATGAAAGTTTATCTAATATATCTTGAAACAGTCCACGAATGATAATTAAAGTTTGTCTGCTAAGAATCAAGAAAATTATTTACCTGGCTCCTGTTATCCGTAAATGAGGATATATTTCAGTCAATAATTGCTCTATAGCCGGTTTATCAAGCTAAAACCGCAGCTGGAATTATATGTAGTTTCCACTCTTTCCTTTATACTCTGTTGATTTTTCGTCGGAACTAGACTCCAAATACCAGGCTGGTAACATGTTAACCATTTCCGTGCCACTTTCTGAGCTTGAAGTGGTAAATTCACGCAAAATATTTTTTAAATTATTGTTCAACCGGCCGAAATCCGGGGGTAGCTATACTAATGACGGATGATGAAATTTTGACAGATTAATGACATTATATTTTTAAAGGAACACACCAATCTGTCATTTCCATACAATAAACAGTAAAACCTTAACTGGCAGCCCTCCCATTCGTTAGTAACGAACCTTTGGTAATTTGCCATAAGAGTCGTACTTTATGGGATCAGTTTCAGCTTACGCTTCGTAGAAAATCTTACTATTTGTCACTAAAACGAGTCGTTTTGCAGATATAGGAACCGGGCACCGTAATAGTAACTAATAGTAATAGCAGATAATAGTAATCGGTTGGATTTGGGTCCAATTCCCTATAGGGAAAACATTTGTGTGCCGAGCACAGACGTTTGATAGTATTTCTGCATTTGGGTGTTTATTAAATATATATGTCGACGTGTTCTACGGAAGTTGTCGTAACTTAATAAATGTTTTTTTTTTTAATGAAAATGTCTCCACTTTTATATATTTCTTAATAACACGAAGAAAAAAGTCGGATTTTTCTAATAGAAATTTCATTTTTATTCTTCGTGTTATTAAAAGATCTATAAAAGTGGAGTTATTTTCATAAATAAAATAAAAACCGCATTTTTTAAGTTAGGACAACTTCCGTAAGAGCCGTCAATGAGAATACTCATTGACGGCTGTATGTACTTTAGTGTTTATCTATTTATTAAATCGTTGACTGAGATCCATTTCCATGTTTTGGTCTGGGCCCGCTTTAAAGAGTAGATTATCTGCCTTTCTGCCAGCCAGTTCGTAAACGGTGGACGACCGGCTAAACGTATCACTGCCTTCGTGAATACTAGGTGGTGGAATTCTGGTTATATGGTACTACCTCCTATAAAGTATCTTCACGCCCATATCCCCGAAGGGGTAGGCAGAGGTACAACAAGTGCACCCACGATTAGCCGAAGATACTTGGTCCCACAAATGTGATAGGTGGCAAGCCTATCGCCAACCGGGCACTTTCCAATCCCGGGCAACTTTGTGTTTCTCAGAAAACTGAAAAAACACTTTTTTTTTAAGTGCCCGACCCGGGAATCGAACCCAGGACCTCATGTGGTCAACGCCAACGCTGCACCACTAGACCACAGAGGCGATTATATGATAGTCCTATATGATAGTATACCTCCTATATGATAGTTTTTCTTGTCATCAGAAGATTGCTGCTTTATTGCTATCTAATGATATAACTTTAATAAGCAAATAATTTGCTTACATTAGGGTTACATTAATTAGTCCAGTTTAATTTGTCCAGTGCTATTCATTTATTTGATCCGTACTCACTGTCTTTACACTAGAGTTGTGGTAGTTAATATAACGCATAGCGTGCTATGTATACTCAACGTAAAGCGTAGAAAAATATAGTTTATCTGTCTTTATCTATAGAAAAATATAGTATAAATATAGTTTATCTATAGAAAAATATAGTTTAGCAGTCTGTAACGCGCTATCATAAAATAGTTTATTTGAACAATACACCACATAGCTAATCTAAACGATTGTAATACCTAATCAAGGGTGAATACTATTTTGTATGATACTCTTCTGCTTTACATTTGGTAAATTGTTCACAAAGATCTCGGGCTCCATGTAAGCCCGAGATCTTTGTGAACAATTGTTCCTCCCTACGGATTTCATAAATCGAAAGGAAATTTTATATTTTGTTTTAGATAGATAGTCAGTGAATAAATCTGAGAACTTTAAGGCTTACGTTTCTTTAATTTTAGTAGTTTAAAACTTTACTCTGTTTCAATTCGACTTTCGTATTCCTGACCTAATAAGCAACTGTAAAGTAATTTATGCGTAATGTGATCATTTCGCTATGTTAAAGCGGAAATAATGGTAATTTTTTAATACTTAAACGACACGATATCATCTAAAAATTAATATATTATCCATATAAAGGGAGATATGCGTAACACGTATACATGTTTTTTATGTACATACATAGTTTTAACATGGTTTTTCGTTTTAAAATATTTAGGACAATGAGATTTTTTTATTTAGGTGATACAGTACACAGATCGGACTATGAACATCGAATACCATAAAATAATTTTAACCTTATACATAATATACTTCTTACTGCTACAATAGCATCAAAGGCTTTGATTCGAAGCTTTTCAGTGTTGTGTTCGCATTTGGAAAATTTACCTTACCGAAAAAATTATGCATTTAGCATTTCAACCCGTCACAAGGACAGTACTATTAACATCTTTAGTGTACAAGTGGTGATGATCTCTTTATAACAGGTGAACCAGTGGCTTGTTTGTTATCTATTATCTATGCCGCATAACTAATGCGACCACATGTCTTGCTTTAGTTGGGTCTAGTCCGTTTTATTAAAGTCGTTTATTAAAAAAAGCCAGAGTGTTTATTTTTAGCGAAATCATTGATTATATATATATATATTCTATAGTAGACTAGACCCAACTAAAGCAAGACATGTGGTCGCATTAGTTATGCGGAAAAGTTTCAGTCTCCAAATTTGTTTAGAAAGTCGCAGGTAAAACTTAGTCGCGTTTCTCATGTATAAAGTTTGATATAGCAAGTTTATGCACATTGGAAAGAGAGCGAAAGAACTGAGTGCGCACTTCGGTACAATTGAGTTCCCTGGATACAATTTCCAAAGAACCGAGTGTAAAAGCGTTCGTCTCACATATGCGGGCATCAGTTTACTATTGTTGTACACCAAACCATACTTGCTATAAGAACAAAAATTTGATATGCTAATTTAATCCCTAAGCCTTTGTAATACTGTGTATTTCTCTGTTTGATAATTTGAGAAATAGAACTTCTCATGTTGCTACCTGTATTGGTCGAGAGCTCTGGGATTGTAGACAAACGAACTTGTATTTCCGCACAAGAAATCTTGTTAAATTTGTTTCAAACTTTTACGTCTGATTTGGTCCACAAACTGTTTGGAGTTTGAGTAAAGAATTGCACATGCAATAGTTCAGTTTTGTATTAGATTCATATGCTGTAGCGAGTCGTATATTTGCGTTACAAGAGTGCAACAAAATGGCGTAAAACAAGTCACAAAAATTATGTATTGATTTCTATTTAGTTTCATTTAAAACATGTACCAAAATAACATAAATATAAATTAAGTAGATTTCGTGATAATACGTTAATTACTATATTGATTTAATTGAATTAAACAGTATAGTATTCTTTACTAGACAAATTACACGAATTGATTCAACCCCAAAGTAAGTATGCTTGTATTATGGGTGCTAGTCAACGATACTAATACATAGAAATACACATATAAATACCCAGAAATACAAATATCTATTCATATGCTTATGCTCACCACACTAATGTTTATCCCTGTCAGGTGTCGTATCTGAATATAGTAATTAATGTATCATCACACCCGTTCCCTTTCGGGGTAGGTAGAACGAACTGAAGACTTTTCCGATCCATTATATTTCACTGGTTCATCGGTTTGCGAAATTGTTGATGATTTCCGCTACATTTGAAGACTTGATAACGATTACCTCTTATATATAGCAATAACCAGGACCATTAGCTTTACATGTCCATGAAAGGTGCGGGTATATCTTACACACCACCACCAGATTTTAAACTAATCCTGAGATTTGAATTTTCGAGAAGAACCTCAAAAAACCTCAAGAACTTTTTTGCCTGATCCGGGGATCGAACATAGGACCTCGTGACAGATAAACAGAGACCGAATAACTTAAAGCCAACAGCAGAAAAAACCCCATTTATATCTTCTCGTCAAATCCCTTACAACGCGATAGCAACAAGTGCCATACATTAACAAGGTAGATTCCATATTAATAACTTTTTCTGACAAACAGATCGATTCCGAAGGCTCAAGGCAACATTTTCACCCTCGAATAAAAGTATTATTACGCTCGGTTTCCTTGAAGGGTAGTCAGAGTAAATCGAATGTCTATAGACTTTCCAGTTAACCACGTTTCGCCGGTTTGACTGTTAGCGAGATAAGTGATGATCCCCATCGCCGCATTTAACCGATTTTTCTAGCGATAACTAAGACCGACGGCTTTACGTACTCATTAGAGGCACGCGAGTGGTAACATACCACCCGCCAGACTCCGAGCTGCTACTGAGGTTTTCGAAAAAAACTTCGAAAAAACCTCAATAACACTTTCGCTTGACCCGAAGATCCGGGACCTCATATTCTAAGTCGATTAGGCTATCCTACCTAGACCACGAGGCACCCTCGAACAATTGATCAATTTGATCCGGATACTCAGTCTTGGTCTTCACCAGAAGTTACGAGCCATCCATAAATTACGTACACGAATTTCATGATTTATTGACCCCTCCCCCGTTCTTGTCACAGCTGGTCACATTTGTGAGACCCCCCCTACCTAGTGTGATATCACATATTTTACAACTTTGCATTGGAAAAAATGATCTCATTCGATTATTTTTATCTACAGTGGTGGCTTTTTAAATTGAAAAAATGTGATGTCACAAAATTTCAGAACCCTCCCTACCACTTGCCACACAATATCACACTTCGTCGACTCCCTCCCTCCCCCTTAACGTGTGAAGAAATTTATGGATGACCCCTTATACTCATTTTTATTCGTATTATATGACTGCCTTTTTAATTTTTCATGTCAGGGCAGTTAATGTAAAGTTTCGTTTAGATTTTTAGACAGACAGCAGAGATAATATAAATCCATTTGTCACCTATGGATATCAAATCCTAAAAACTATGCTTGTAAGTTTATAAGTATATAGTTATAGTTTTTTTAATATCTAAGTAAATGGGTCTCCTGATGGAAAGAGACAACTATCATCTAAGTTAACGGTGCGTTGCTGTGTTGCTATTAATGTTGCGGAAAGGTAATGCCACTTGCATAAGTTAACCGGCTACCATAGGGGGTCGAAGTGTTTAATGACACCTATAATGTTAAGCAAAAAACACATGTAAACAGCCGTTTATTAGTATGAGTTATAAGTAATCAGCGTAGTAAAGAGAATAGAAGCTGATTATTAATCAACGGCTATGTACACGTGTTTTTTACTTAGTACTAAGCACCTGCATTAAACAATCGCACTCGCACCAATCAAAATGTAAATGGGCTTTACTCTCTTGATAAGAAAGTGATGCGCACTGACGCTATTGCCACAGAAATAGGTAAGGCAGTGGTATCATACCAGGACGAGACGTTACGAAACTTTGTAATCTAGTAGTCACGATGGCAGTGACACGTACAGCCAATCATTAAGGATTTTATAAAATGGCAGGCAGAAGGGCAGATGGCAGATGGCAGAAGGCCCGGAACAACACCGTATTTTTTATACCACGGTGTAACTATTTTCACGACAGCAAAAACAAATTTGTATTTTTTTTAATATTATAAGATAGCAAAAAGCAGATGGGTCTCCTGATAGAAAGAGTCAACCATCGCCTATAAACACCAAAGATGTTAATGGTGCGTTGCTATCTTGTGGCGAGGTCTAAAGCTACACGCATAAGTTTACCGGCTACCTTACCCTCCAAACCGGAACACGACAGTGACAAGCACTGACGCTATTGCAGCAGGAATAGGTTAGGCGGTGGTGGTGGGTGCTACCTGATCCGGGCGAGAAAATGCAGAACTCACGTTGTTAGGTGGTGACTCGTATAGCTAATCGGCCGCCTTTTACGACCTGCCAGGCAGAACAACAGTTGGCCTATTCTTCAAAAGAACTCGGGACCAATACGGGGGAGTATTTTTCCAAGACACTATAAAAACAAATTATTTTTGTACAGCTACATAAATATTTTATGCAACTGTGAAATTATCCCAGATCTCATGAACTACGTGATCGATTTTGTTCAGAAATCGGAAACCCCGCTACATATCGTGTGTAGTGTGTAGTGTGTGACGTACCAATAAATTTTCGTTTGAAGTTATTGTTGAATTCTATATTCCCTTTTAATTGAATCAGGATTTGAGTGGATAATTGTAACGCTGGGATCTTTTTTGTATATCGGAACTTCGTTGTTTTATTCTGACTTTCTTTTCATTGTCATTACGGATGTTACACGAAATAGTTCGCGGAACGAACGAAAGAACGAATGAAGGAACTATACGAATATTCTTTACGAATTATTTATAAATTGTGGAAAATTAATCGACTGGTTTTGTTTTTAAAATCATATTTAGGACGTAATATTCATAACGAATATTTTTACGAATATTACGTCCTGAAGATGCTCTAAGAATGAATCGCAGTCGCATAAATTAAAATAGTTTAGTCTATACGTGGTCTATACCTATAGCGAAATAAAAGTACAAATGCGTTATAAACTATTTTCAACTAATACAAATTCGCCTCTGTGGTCTAGTGGTCCAGCGTTGGCGTTGACCACACGAGGTCCCGGGTTCAATTCCCGGGTCGGGCACATAAAAAAAGTGTTTTTTCAGTTTTCTGAGAAACACAAATTTGCCCGGGATTGGAAAGTGCCCGGTTGGCGATAGGCTTGCCACCTATCACATTTGTGGGACCAAGTATTTTCGGCTAATCGTGGGTGGCTAATCTGCCAACTCCTTCGGAGATATGGGCGTGAAGATACTTTTTACAAATTAGTGTTTATTTTAAACCAATACAGAAAAATATTTATGTAAAAATTTACATATATAAGATATGCACACCCATATAGGGAAGAATAGGTACGGTCTAAAAATAAATTACTAACAACTATTGTAAAAAAATGTAACCAAGAAATTCTCAAATGCATAAAATTTGTTTGATGTGTCCTATGAAAAAAAAATACCTATGCCCAATATCCTATGAAAGCGTGTACTCCTCCGTACTCTCCTTTTGTATTCAAAGATAATTCAGAAGTTAATTTTAATCCTTTGCTATTATATAAATGCGAGTAAAGAAAAGTAAAACCTTTCTGTGCAAAGTACACAAACATGGTATCTAATAATTTGCAACAAAAATCTTCTTTCATTACAATTTTTCTATCTTAAAACTTTAGTGATAGGTTGCACCTAATAAAAGTTGGTGTAAAGACTAAAAACATGAGCAAAACTGCAGCATTACTGATTGTATCTAAAAGTGATTTAGAAACATTCGGGTTGGAAACAAAAGCGTTTATTTCAACGACCACAATGGCCGGCTCCTCATAAATTACACAACTAGTGCCTCTATACAACTCTGTACTCTATGGAAGTACTTGTACATTCAGCATTAAAAGTTTAGAGTGGTGTTTTATTGTTTATAACCGTTTCCACGATAAATATGTACATTTTGAATCATGGCTCATTTTTTGTTTTCTTCTAAATAGTTTGTAAAATGAAAATGATTGTTAGAGCTCTACAAATAAATAAAAAGTTTATTTAAAAGAAAAGTTTATTTTCAGATAACAGATATTCATAATGTTAGTAACAATATTAAGCTTATGTTACTATTTAATAACTAAAAATGGCATGGTGATATTAATTATATTTAGTTTTCAATAGTAGTATACGAATTACCATTTTTTTATTTGTTATATAATGATTTAATTTTTATAAAATTTAATTTAAATTTTTGTTTCTTTTTGATCATGTTAGAGTTATGTATATTATAATAAAATAGTTAGCACCATTTTTTTGAATAGTGGTTATCCTTAAACCAAGGGTTGTCTGGAAGAGATCGCTTTTTTTAGTGATTAGACCGCCTTTGTAAATGTAAAATGACCTGACAGGCAGACCTAACGGACATGACCAGGGGGCCAACAGAGTGCTCAGACAGAGTTGAAGTTTATTTGGGCAACTAACGCCCGCGCTAAGGTTTGTCTCCTGTGAGACCGGTTTAGTGCATCGTTTTGAGTAACTATGGGGGAGAGGAGGAAGGAAGGAGGGAGTGGGGGAGATGTGAGTTGTGGCATCACGTACACAGCACGTAGAGCTAGCGCACTACGTGCTGTGTACGTGGGGCGTTTCTTGTGTAGAGGGTGTATAATAGAGTTGAGAGTACCGAACCCTCCGGAACTCCTGCGTCTATTGGTCTGGGAGAAGAGATCGTTCCTTCTACTCTGAACTGGAAACGACGGTTTGACTAGTAGTCTCGTATGATGAGTACGAGCCTATCTGTCACCCCCATTTAGTATAGTTTGTAAACTAAACCATTATGCCAGACTTTATCAAAGGCCTTCGCTAAATCGGAAAATAGGGCACCTGTACCTAACGGTTTGTATCTATTAGAACCCGTCAATATATGCTCCGTGAGGCGGTACACTTGATGGGTACACCATGAATTCAAACTGCTCGTTTGGGATCAGTTCTTTTTTATAAATAACCGTCTATAGGCGTGCTAAAATCATTCTTTCGTATATCTTTGCTATAGAATTAATTAATCTCTGACGACTGTCTGTTAATCTGACGATAGCTACTGGTATTGTTACTTGGTTTTCCTGGTTTGCATATTCCTATTACGATATCCTATTTCTATTTGTCAGGGAATGTAATTCTAGTACGCGTTATTTAACATTTCTCTGTAACGCTCGTAGCGCACGTATATTATCTTCGGACGGTCGGAGCGCCGCGTAGCGGCGTTCTTGAGCCTGAAATTACATCCCTTCTGGCATCCGTTCCCATCTGCCTTGGAAGGTGCCTGGTGTCTACTTGGAGGAACTATCGACAGCAGTTTGGATGTATGTGGTTAATAGTGTCGCGGCGGACTTTGCACCACCGACCAATAAAGAATTATTGTATTGTATTTTATATATTTGACCAGCGGACAGTCCCCGTAGTCGGTAATAACCTTTAAGACCGTAATGATAAAGAACGGCCTGGATTTGGTACCAATGCTTTAATTTTTGCTGCTGGAATAGCATAAGAGCTGATGAATGTTATGTTCCGTAAGTAAACGATAGTAGGTAAACTTAAGCATTTTTTTTATAGGATAGCAAACAAACAAACGACTCCGATGGAAAGAGACTATCGCCCATAATATGTTAAAGGTGCTATTCGTGTGGTGGGATGGTGATGCCACATGAAAATTTAGTTAATATTTTCATTTTTCAGTCGTTCAGTTATTTATCGGCATTGAAAAAAACTGTACCATCAACTTAATCAATCATAATCTGTACAAGAAGAAACTTTTTGAGTTATATCTGCAATACCAATACCAGTACAAAATTCTGCTGCAATAGCGTTAGTGCTTATCAGTGTCATGTTCCGATTTGGAAGGTAAGGTAGTCGGTATACGCATGTATGTAATAGATAGGAATGTGCTATTAACATCTGTGGTGTATATGGATCATGCTTTTTTTTATCTCAGGAGAGCTTTCACTCATTTTCCATCCGATAATATAAAAATATCCTTATAAATAACTATTTTGAGTTTTTGATATAATAATGAGCGAATTTGCGTAAGAAAAAGCCCGATACATCGTTTAACACACAAATACACGTACCTACGATCACAAAACAACACAATATGAATTTGATTAATACTTCCAAACACATACAAAAGATTTAATCAAAGAACATTTCACAATATCCTTCACAACAAAGTTAAATACAAACAAATTTCCATAGGTAAGAGGGCGATCATAAAATACATTAATTTTGCCTCTGACTCAAAAATAAAACCATTTAATTACAAAAGTTTAGATGAGATTATTTGTACACAAAATTCTCCATGACTGTACCCAATTCAGGCATACCCTCCCAGAGCGTGTATATTTTCATTTGTGTTCATGCAAGTTGTACAGCGATCCTAAAAGTTGTTACGAGTTTTCACAATTTGAATCGACCCGACTTTTTGTTTGTCACCTTAGGCTATTTATGATACGCCATTTTATAATTGTCATTTATATTTTATTTTGATTTTAAACACAGTCCTTAACTCATCACATGAAGTCTTTGATTTTACACACATCCATGCAGCGAATCCATGAAAAAAGCGAAAAGCGAAAGCGAAAGAAGAATATGTACGTATAGAGCTTTATGTGGATAATATTTTTTATAATAATACGTGAAGCAAAAACATTGTAGTAGGGGAGCCCAAGATGCTAAATGGGTAGTTACCCGAGCGTCGTAGGGACCTATTGGATTTTGTAGATTAAATTATAGGAAAAATAAAACGTTATATAATGTTTTTCATTTCAATGGTGGGGAAAAATCTACAGATGAAAAAAATGTTTAAAAAGAATCAGTGACAGAAACACTGAAACGCGTTAGATTAGGGTATGGTGGATTAATAGCCAGCTAAAATTAAGAAAATCTGACGATTCAAGTGTAGGCTAAGGGAGTGGGAGTGTTACAAACTTGCAAAGAAAATGTTGTCTTGACATTCTAGAGCGCGTCTGAATTTTGTTTTATTATGGATGAAATGATGTAAGAATTAAAATTAAATTTAAAGTATAATCTGTCAATTTTTACAAGTGGAAGTTATCTTAATTTTGTTTTTTTTCTGCTATAGTTACGCCCTTCTATTGAAAGTGCTTATATTTGGTGGAGAGCCTTAACAGTTATGCGAGATACTATCCTATGTTAATCTGACGCGCTCGAGTAAATACCAAAATCCCCTCTTGGGCTCCCCTACTATTGAAAGAAAATAGTGCGGACTGAGGAGTGTGACATTCCTCTTAACGTTTTTTTTTTATTTTTTGCAGCTTCCCTTTACAACAAACAAGTAGATGGTTCGCCCGATGGAAAGGTATAACTGTTGACTATTGACACTAAATATATTACGTATGATGCGTTGTTATTTGCGTAGTGCAGTTGAAATGCCACATGTATATGTTTATCTGCTACCTTACTATCAAACTGGAACAGAATAGCGTAAAGCACCCGGTCGAGACGTTATAGAGATCTACTACCTAGTTAACAGTCATACTGTTATTCAGACGTTTCCTTTGCTTTTTCCAAAATATCTAGCAGTAAGGTAAGTAAGTTGATCTATTCAAAAGAAAGGGGGTCAGGATCAACATGGGGATAATAAACGAGGAATGATATGGAAAAGAACATTGATATAAAAAACCCAAGATGCACAGTCCCCGAACAAAACTGACACTCAAAAGTGTCGCTAATTTCATTTAAATAGTTATAGATGTGGCGAAAACATATGTCTTTGCATATCCAACCTTAAGCGCAAGATTTATAGTTGATTTTACAAAGCAATATACAAAAATAAATAAAATTGACAGTGTCGCGACCGCCGCGATTCTATTTGAAATGAGGGCACAATTTAAAATTGTGCGCTCATTTTGAGAGGACGTTTTTGAGACACTGTGTATCTTGCGTTTTTTATATCAATGGAAAAGAAGCGCATAAAGTATGCTGCGTGCCAAATTTAATTCAAATCCGTTTAGTAGTTTTTGCGTGATTGAGTTACAAACATCCATCCATCCAAAAATCCAAACATTCGCATTTATAATATTAATATAGATTCACACATATACACTACTAGCTGTGCCCGCGACTTCGTTCGCGTGGAATAAATTCTAAAATAAAAACCCGCGTAGTTCCCGTTCCGGGATAAGAACTATCCTATGTCCTTTCTTGGGTCTCAAACTATATTTGTACCAAATTTTATCCAAATCGGTTCAGTGGTTTGGCCGTGAAAGCGTAACAGACAGACAGACAGACAGACAGACAGAGTTACTTTCGCATTTATAATATTAGTATGGATTTCGTTTATGTTGAAAGTCTGTAGTCAAACTTTAAAAATACACAATATATTTAAATACTAGATGAAAACCCGGCTTCGCTCGGGTGAAATGTGACTCATAATACAGAATGTTTTACGAAATATAGGAAGCCACTTTTGTAGTTATCGGTTTTGTTGGACTATTAGACAAGGCATAGATTCGTACAGCATTGTTCATTGTTTATTTAAAGCTTTATTTTCTATTTAAAATTAACTTTCAAAACAAACTAACATAAATTAGCAAAATAAAGAGCTTTCAATATTTATGGTACGTTCTCGCTACCTTTCCATTACCTTCTCCTTACAGTCCCGCTACCTTTCCCTTACTTTCCCACATTTATTCCACCTTTACCTACCTTCCACCTATTTTCTCTCCTACTTTGTCCTACCTTGTCTTTACCTTCCTAATATCATCTCGCAACTTCTTGCAATTTTCCCTCTAACTTGTCCCTACCTCGCTCCTAACTTTTCCTACCTTATCTCTACCTTCCTGTAGCATCCCGCTACCTTTCCGCTATCTTTCAGATATCTTCCGCTACCTAACCGCTACATTTTTGCTACCTTCCCGCTACCTTACTCCTACCTCCCTCCATCTTTACTCTACCTGGCCCCTGTCTTCTCCTACCTTATCTCTACTTCTCCCTACCTTCCCGCTAACTCCCCACTACCTTCCCCTACCTTAACCCTACCTTCCCCTACTTTCTCCTTACTTCCCTGATTCCATTTTCAAGGAACAAATAACACGTGTCCCTTTCTTAATTCACTCGACACTGGCAAAGTTCACTGACAAATGCCATTCGTACAATAAAAAAGAAGAAGATAAGATTGATTGAACTGTTAAAAATGCATTTTGACTGTCATTTTTAACCCCCGACGCAAAACGAGGGGTGTTATAAGTTTCAGGTGTGTATCTGTGGATCTGTATATCTGTGTATCTGTGTATCTGTGTATCTGTGTGTCTGTTCGTGGCATCGTGGAGCCCTGGCGGATGGTCCGATTTGATTGCGGTTTTTTTAATTGAAAGCCCTGTTTTGCGAGATGGTTCTTAGCTAAGATTCAATAGAATCTGTTCAGCCCTTTCAAGATAACCAGCTCTTTTCAAATTGATGAAAGGAATTAAATAATTTGTAAATGCTTTATCAATACTAAATTTTGTGTTCTGTTACTTTATTGATATTGCAATTACATGGTAACGTTGAGCTAATACTTTAAGATTCTCATTCGAAGATCATCAGCGTCTATTTAATTGGCTATTTTCGTATTTAAATATCAGATTTTCTAAATATTGCAAGCCACTTTTTAACGTCTTTCTGATATCCGTTAGTACAAAAACTTGACAGACTTGTGAAGGAAATGCAAATACTATGGAACCATCTAACTGAGCTCGTGATGTAGCCTGGATATAGGGACTGGAACTGTCTGATACAGAGTTTTAACAAGACAATCTTGCTTAGACTAAGTCTGGTTGCTATAAATACTAAGTTTGATTAGTGCTCATGATGACGAGGATTTGAAGATGGAGCTGATAAAGTGCTACCGAAACTCACGCGTAGAATGTAGAAAGAGATAAGATAGTCAAGTTCGGACTTGATAGATTTTTGATGATGTTTACTTTCCATTACATATAATGTCGAAGAACTGAACATGGAGCCGTAAGAGTGTAATTGTAACTCACAGATAGAAATTGCTAATATAGTGGAGTTTGGAGTCATTTCATTTGTTACAGTAAGATCTTTCTCATAATGATATGGCTTTGAAGATTGAGCCGAAAAAGTGACATTGGAACTTCAAGAATCCAGATTCAAAGTTCAACTACAATGAACTCCTAAACTAAACGAGGTAAAGTTTTTGAATTAGCACTTAATTGTCTTGTATTGGCAAATATCTTAGTGCTGGATGATTTTCAGGATCTGATGATGGAACTGAAAGGTAACCATGAGAACTCCTAAACTAAATAAGATTAAATAATCGAAATTGGACTCATTTGTTCTGTTTGGACAAATACTCTAGTGCTAGACGATTTCCAGAGTCTCATGATAGAGCTGGAAATACTTTATGGGAACCTTCGAATAAAATTAGCAACACCATCGAATTTGAGGTAGTTTGTATCGTTATTTGAAGGACTTTGCCTGATGCCTCCAGTGCCTGATGATAGAGCTGAAGGATGTAACCAAGAACTCCTATACTAAACCAGGTTAACCCATCAAGTGGGGAAAAAATTCAGTTTGTTTTTGCAAACAAATTGGTGCTAGACAATTTTTAGTATCTGATGATGGCATTGGAACGTAGTCATGGGGAACTTCTAAACTAAACAAGATAAGTCTATCAAATTTCGGATCTTTTGTTGTGTTGTAACAAACATCCTGGTACTAGACGATTTCTGGGGTCTTATAATAGAGCCGATAATGGAGGTCATGGGAACTTTGAAGTAAAATGAAGTAAATTTTTACAAGAATTTTGAAGCACGTTGTCTATCAGTGCCTGATAACAGAACTGGAAAAAGTCTATAAGAACTTATAAGCAAATCTAAATAAACTCATTGAGTGTGGGCTGCTTGGGTTTGTTTTGACATATAATTTGGTGCTTGATAATTTTTAGGATCTGATGGTGAAACTAGAAGGTGACCATGATAATTTTTGAACTAAACAAGATAAAACCATTGAGCCCCGTGTTGGTCCAAGCTCCTTTGAAGAATAGGCCAAATGTCGTTGTGCCATGCAGGTCGTAAAAGAAGGCCGATTAGCTATGCGAGTGACTACCATCCTGGCTACTAGGTGATAGATTTCTGCATTGTCTCGACCGGTTCTGGAACCACCACTTTACCTATTCCTGCCGCGATAGCGTGAGTGCTTGTCACTGTCGTGTTTCGGTTTGCAGGGTAAGGTAGCCGGTAAACTTATGCATGTGGCATTAGACCTCGACACAAGATAGCAAAGCACAATTTACATCTTTGGTGTCTACAGGCGATGGTTGACTCTTTCCATCAGGAGACCTATCAGCTTGTTTCCTATCTTACGATATAAAAAAGCCAGAGCTTAGATTCATTTGTTCTGTTGACAAATACTCTAAAGCTAGATGCTTTCCAGGGTCTTATAATGAAGTAAGAAGGAGAAAGTCTTTGGAGCAGAATGACTTCCAGTGTCAGATGATAGTGGGAAGAAGTTCATGAGAATTTTTAAGCTAACCCAAGAGAACCCATTGAGTGTGGGTTGCTTCGGTTTGTTTTAGCATATTTTTTGGTGCTAGATGATTTTTTATATTTAATAATGGAAATTGAAGGTGGCTACGGGTAACCTTTGAAATAAACAAGTTAAACCTATCGAGTTTGGACTCATTTCTTCTATTTTGAGAGTTACCCTGGTGTTAGATAATTTCTGTTGTCCTATGATAAAGCAGGCGATGTGGGGTTCATTTGGTTCGTTCTAATAAGGTATTTGGAACAGAATGACTTCCACTTTCTCAAGATAAAACTGAAAGAAGTCGATGAAATCTCGCTAAACCAGACGGAACCATTGAGTATGGGTTAATTGGGTTTGTTTTGGATTGAACTTATTTGTTCTGTTTTGACAAATAATCTGGTGTTAGATGATTTTCAAGCTCTTACGATAAAGTGAGAGAAGGTCATTGAAACGAAACGAACAAACGAATGAAAATTGAGAAGCACCATCGATTTTGATCCCGTTTGAATCGTTCTTTTGTCTGTTTTCCAATGTCTGATAATAAAGCTAGAAGAGCTGATATCGTTGGCTTTTAATGCTAGGAGATTCGCAGGGTTTGATAATATAAATAGAAAGTGGCCGTGGAACTCTTGATATAAACAAAATAAGTCCATTGAGTGTGGTCTCATTTGTTATATTTTACATACACTTTATATTAAAATGATTTCCAGGACTACATAGTGGAACTGGAGGCCATGGGAACTTTGCAATAAAATAACTCAAGCTCATTGAGCAAGAAACCATGGTAATCTTAACCTGATGCTGCAAGATCCCCTTTTGTAGATCATCAGGTATTTTCACGTTTTATTCTTAAAAATAATGCGTATGTAGCGGATATGTCGGGGGTTTTTGAAATTTTTAATTTTATCTTGTACCATAAGAATTTAACACAATACTCGACAATTAGAATTTTGCGGATATATGTTGTCGACACGAAATAATTATTTTTTACGCTTTATAATTCAGGTAAGGTTTCAATCGAGTCTACCGTACCCCTTGACGAAACTATTAATATAGATATAGCGTATTATTTATAATTTTACATTGTGCTTTTTTTTACTGTATGCTGGGGCCGCACTTGCGTCTTAAGTCAGAAAGCTTCGTGCAATGACGCGATAAATGTAGAGTAATGTGACATTTGCATTTATCATAGCATTGTACGAAACATTGTGACAATATACGCAAGTGTAGCTGAGGTATTACGAACATGACACTTCGTGAATATAAGTATTCTTATAATAACGTTTAGAAATTATAGGTTTCTTGTTTATTATGGATACGAGCTCAAGTATAATACAGGTACGCATACCGTAATCTTATTACGAGTATATCCGTTGCAGCCCGCGTCTACAAGTACGAGAATGTGTACTTTGCTTGTTTTCCGATATTGTCTGGAAATCATGTAACTAAATTGCATTTATTTTTATGTTACTGATAACATTTCCCATGTTGGTCCGGTAAATGCATCTATGAAATATTATTGTATGCGTTTTTGTGAACATTGAACAAAAGATAAACTTATCTCTATTAAGGCGATAACATACGCCAAACTACGAAATATACTTCTGTTTGAAAGCCTACTTCTCCTAAACCGTTAATTCAATAATTTAAAAAATATATACATTGTACGTAAAATATAATTAACTTTAAATTTTAAGTTCGTTTTTTCAAACTTTATTGTTATTTTTGACGAAAAAAAATTGAATATCTCTCTTATTTTTACGCAAGAATTTTCTTATAACTTCTAAACTACTGAAACGATTTTGGTGATTTTTTCACTTTATTACCGACAATTTATTGCTTTATAAAATTTAAGTTCAACATTTTACAAAATTATTATAGTGTGCCGTTAAATAAATAAAAACCTTATTATTTCATTCGCGGACAGCGCTCGCTCCGAAAGTCAGTCTCCCGGTAGCGTTCGTACGAGGAGGCTGTGTCGCACGTCGTAGATATTTCTTCTAGCAAACTTAAAATCGAGAAAGAAATGTACAGAATATTAATAAAGAAGAATATAATATTAGCTAATAAGCGTAGTTTCGCCTGTAAGTAAGATAATTTAATTAATATACTCGTGTGTTTTATTCCCAACTCAGTCTCTTAGAGGTAGATTTTTGAAAAATAACGTCCATGTTTGACCTCGGATCTCTTTATCTATCAACCTAGCTAAATTTCATCTTTTTTTAAATGTTAATGGAATAAGCGTTTGTACTCCATTTGATTTGATAAAAAATGTCCATGAAGATGAAGATGGTACACGCTCATCTAGAAGAAACCTATTCATTCTACTTTTAAAGGACCATATTTGCCAGGAAAACGAAAATCAGGCAGTTCGTTCAAAACTTTGGGGATTCGAACTAAAAAACAGTTGTTTAACAGTTTTGTTTGATTTTATGTCAAATCGTTGTGTTTGATTTTAATTACAATCAGTTTTGCGGTTAACCGTGAAAGAGTAACGAGACAGACAGACTTTGAATTTAAAATATTAGTATGGATAAATAGCATTGTAATTATAAGCGTGACATAGTATGCGGCAAGAATTCATAGAAAATATAAGCCTATCGCCGACCGGACACTTATCCAATACCGAGCAATGTTGTTTTTATTTGAAAACTGAAAAAATACTTTTTTGAATTGCCCCAACCCGGGAATGTACCCGGGATTTCATACAGTCAACACCGACACCAGACCACTAGACAGCAGATTAGACAGCGGTTCCAGGAACAACCAATTTATTTAAACACTTCTTAATTGACTTTTACCAATACATTTAAAATGTATGGAAGTAGTTCGGCGCAAGCCGACCTAAAGTTATTTTTACTGTAAGTATGCTAAGTCTATAGTAAAAGAAAATATTGCTTTTGTCTGGCAGGAGTATCGATTGTTTCTATACAAAGAATTTGAATAAAGTAAAACTTTATATTTAATTTCCTCAAACTAAAAGGTTTCTTGCATGTGACTCTGAGAATAAGGACGTTCTTATAATAACAGTTTTTCTACGATCCATATGTTACAATCTAGTTTTAAACTATGTTTGTTTAATTCTAACAGTAGGTCCAGGCCCCCTTTAAAGAATAAGCCAACTGCCGTTCATCCACGTAGGTCGTGAGAGGCGACCGATTAGCTATACGAGTCACAACCCATCGTGACTACTAGGTGCTACAGTTCCACAACATCTTTTCTGGGTATATGGTACCACCGCCTTATCTGTTTCTGCCGCAATAGCGTCAATGCTTGTCATTATCGTGTTCCGATTTCGAGTATAAGGTAGTCAGTAGACTTATGCATGTGGAATTGCCATCCCGTCATAGGGATAGCAACGTACCATTAACATTTTTGGTGTCTATAGGCGATGGTTTCTTTTTCTATGAGGAGTGCCATTGGCTTGTTTTCTATCCTGATATAAAAATAAAATAGAATAACTGAAGTTGACCTGATCCTGCAATGACAAGCCCGGACGCTTAGCGAAATATACTGTACTTGGGTGCGTCGACTTTTTTGAGATTTTACATAAATTTATTTCCATTATATAATATATTCTACACGCAGTTATGAAATTCAATACCGGCTATGAAATGTATCTAAAATCAACTCCGAATCTATTCCATTCGTTTAGAATATAGATTTTCGTGGAACATTGGACCCGTGTTTAAAATTCAGTCGGCACACGAACCAGGCGACAACGCTCAGATTGGGCCTTGTGACATGTGCTTTATTGTATTTTTACTGAGAGATTCAACACCGATAGGATTTAGGTTTACAGATGAGCTCACTCTGTGACACGAAGTACGTGAATCAAGCTCACTGCTGGCCGATTTGAGATTTTTTCTTTTTCTAGTAACTACGAAGTCGGTACAAATGTTTCGAACATTGCAAAGACCTAACAATATACAGTCTGTGTTTTTAAATAAAATTAGATTTAAGGGCTATTCGTAACGAAAATTTAATGTTTTCAAGATTTTTCCAGAGCAATATCGTAATAATGTGAGCAGATTATTCGAAAGATATTACAGTTTTTGCAAGATTAAGTCTTGATGATTTGATTTACCGCAGGTTCAAAATTTTATCGGCAAACGATTACGCGCGTGTGTTTGAAATAATTCTTCTTAATAAATGATTTTATATAACGGACTGAAAAAAGTATATTGAGTCACATATAATAAATATTTTGGTTTCTATTTAAATACTTACTGGTGAAAAAAAAGGTTAAATGGAACTGATTTTGTATTTTTTTAATGTTATTTTTTTATATCTAACAACAATATTTTCGACATTTTGTCTATGTTGCACTTTAAAACCATAATAAGTGCATAAAATAAAATATTATGTCACATTACAATGATTTTAATCGTCCTGGAAGATAGCTCTGACGCCTATTTTCGTAAAACACTATGCAGGGATAGTTTTCGTTTTAAAAAAACCGTTATCAAAAATATTATTACGATATTACTCTTGAAAAAACTTTAAAACATGAAGTTTTCGTTGCAAATCGAATACGCGCTCTTAAACATTACTTCCTATTTCAAATCAAACGCAAAATGAGTACATTGCAAAGATATAACAGTGTAATTTATACTTTATATTCAGGGAACTTGGTGAAACTGCATCATATTGATTTTAACGTATTTTTATGTAATCTTAAAAGCACTTGTACTGTACAGAGTAAAACTACAGAATATGGGTAAAACGGTACAAGTGCTCTTAAGATTACATAAATTCACGTGAAGATGAAGTTTACCAAGTGCCGACGATAGTCAGTGTTGAAAGCATATTGATTTTCTTAAGTATATATATTTTTGAATAGTTCCACAATCAAAAAATCAGTTTTGAAACAGCACAACTTACTTTAAGGAGGTCTAGCAATGTGCAACGAATATCTATATCTATACATATAATAAAATCATAGGAAAGTCAAAACTGTACATTGAATATTTTTTAAAAGGATACTTGGGGCGTGATCTACAATCGATATCGAAGCCAAAAATATAGTTTTTAGAGTTTTTGTCTGTTTGTCTGTATGTATGTCCGGGGTAAACTCAAAAAGTACTGCGTGGATTTACTTCAAATTTTGCATGAATATTACTAACAGGTCGGGTAAACATATAGGCTACATATTATCACGCTATCACCTACGGGGGAGGAGCTGT
Organism: Apodemia mormo; assembly: GCA_036924255.1. NCBI lineage: Eukaryota > Metazoa > Arthropoda > Insecta > Lepidoptera > Riodinidae > Apodemia > Apodemia mormo. Next base: position 14,823,248 of record JAUPFN010000014.1, on the reverse strand, counting down.
GCGGAGTAAACGAAGTCCGCGCGGACGAAGTCGCAGGCAACAGCTAATAATGTAATATTTTTTAACTCATACACTTGTACAGTTTCTAGCTAGTTAGCTAGTTTTGTATAAAACGGGTTTTAACTCATTGGTGTAGTGGTAGCGGCCGCAGTATAGACGCGTCCTGGTTCGGGGTTAGAATCTTGAGTCGGACAGTTTGTCAGACTATTTCCATACTAATATTATAAATGCAAAAGTCTGTTTGTCTTGCTGTCTGTTAATGTAAACGGTTGATATAAAACCAGATTGAGATGTTGCAGAACTTCACCACTTAGTAAAGGGGTCTAATCTAGCATAATAAATTGTAATATGTACACCATGATAATCCGTAACTAAAATCGTTTTGTGTCAATGCGAATATGTATATATATTGGTGCCGGATATTAGGACCAACATTGATGTATAATCGGTCAGGTGCTGGTCGATGGTGGTATCAATTCCCAAAACCGGTATATTTGTATGAAGAGGGTTATGAATATGTAGGAAGTATGTCTGTGTCGTGATGTTTGGTACTCAGTTCTATCTGCCTACTTTGTAGGAGACTTGTCGAGAAGATATGTATATATTTCAAAAAATAAATTCCACCATTCAGTAAAAAACTAATCAAGCGTCTAGTACAGTGACCGTTCAAATAATCTCAAACTTCTAAATTTTATCAAACTTTAGGAACATTGCTTTAAAAGGATCCGACTACTTCTAATTAGCAATTAAAAGGATAAAGTTTCAAATACGCGAAATGAAAGCAATAAAAGTACAGCCATGTTGTTTTAAGCTCTTAAAATAAACTAGATTAAATGTATTAAGATTTGATAAATTTATTATTTAAAATTGAAGAGAAAATATTTATGAAAGTGTGTACAGTGCTATGTGAATATCTTTGAGTAAATGTAGTATATCTATGGTGAATATTTATGTACGTAGGTCACACTATAAGTTTGGCGTAACTTAAAAAACAACATAATAAAGTAAAGTTATAACCAAAATATTATGTTTATTGCTTTTCAAAATAATCTCCTTTACATTTTAAACATTTTTTCATGCGATCGAACAATTTTTTAAAACAGGAGGACCACAGATCTGAAGGCATGTTTTCTACGTGCTGATTGAACGCTATCACTGCCTCTACGGAGTTGGTAAAAGTAAAACTTCTCATCAAATCTTTGATTTTGGGGAAAATACAGAAATCACAGGGTGCTAGGTTGGGGCTATGCGCAGGATTAGTGACGAGATGTACTTTTTCAGAAGGTAAAAATGACTTTGTTTTGTTGGACGTGTGTGAAGAAGCATTATCATGGTTTAGGAGAATGCGGCTTTTAGGTCGTCTTTCGCGAACTTTTTCTAACACTCTGGGTAAACAAATGATAGAATACCACTTGGCATTAACACTCTTTTGATCTTCAAGTGGAATTGTACAGATAGGACCCGTAGCTGAGAAAAAAAACGCGATCATTTTTTACCAACGTTTCTCGCCTGTCTCACTTTTGTTGGCCTGTTCTCATTTTCAAACACCCATTCACAAGATTGCTGGTTTTTTTTCGGGTTCAAAACAATAAATCCATGTTTCGTTTCCGACAATGTCATAAACAGCATTAGAATGTCCGTGGTCGTACTTCAGTAGCATCTGTGAGCACCATTCCACGCGAGCCCACTTCTGCTACGCTGTCAGCTGATCCAACGACAACAAAGTTTCCGAACTTTCAATTCTTCATGTAAAATTTTCTGAATTTGGCTCATACCAATCCCTAATCCCTATAATCCCTAGTCCTCGAATTGTCTCATAGGTAATCCGGGGGTTGTCTTCAATTAACCGCTTAACAGTAGCCACATTATTTTCGTTGACGACAGTTGAAGGTTGCCCTTTACGAAATTCGTCATGTAAAGAAACTCGACCTCTCTCAAATTCAGCAAAACATCGCCTCACGGTGCTCAAACAAGGTGCTTCTCTCCCAAAAGCATTTTGAAGACGGGCGGCACAGTCTTCCGGAGAAAGAGAACTTTTAAAATCATAAAGAATCATCGCTCTAAAATCTTTTCGACTTAATTCCATTTTCGTTGCGTACGTAGAACTTTGATGTGTGATAAAAAAACAATTGACAAATCATTTCCCGCCAATTGTTTTTTTTATTACTAAGAAGGTTGCAACGTTTTAAAAATATAACATTCGAAATTCAAATAGTTCCAATTAGCTAGAAGTGCAAAACTTTTAGTGTGCCTCATGTATGACTGCCCAGTTGGTCGAGTGGTTAGCGAACCTAACTACGAATTAGTAGGGCTTGGGTTCGATTCCCGACAGGGACAGGCATTTGTGTGATGAGTATATATGTTTGTATTTCTGAGTTTGGGTGTTTATTATGTATGTTACAGTATTTATATACGTATTTCTAATCTAAGTATATCACGAAAATTAAACAACTATGTGATTTTCTGATTAGCCCTATGCTTAGCAGGCATAAAATGCTTTAAGCTCACTATTTGTACTCTGTACATTTTGTATGTGGGTCAATAAGAATAAATAAATGAAATAAATAAATATAAATATATGATAGTCAATATCATCCATAACACAAGCCATTGCTTACTTTGGTGTTAGATCAATTCGTGTAATTTATTCAGCGATATTTATTTATTTATATGTGGTATAACATACAATGAATGTTGATTTCACATAAGTCTACCAGCTACCTTATCCAAACCAGAACACGATAGTGCTATTGCGGCAATAATAGGTAAAGCCGCGGTATTACACCAGGGCAAGATATTGCGAAACTCTATGGTATTGTAATTGAAATGGTAGTGACCCGTACAGCCAATCGTTCGCGTTTTAAGAACCGAGTGATACAACGGCAGATGGTATATTCTTTCAAGGGGTCTAAGACCAACACGAGGAATAATTCCAAGTGTAAGTGTCGCTTTGAGATCTCCAGTGGAATGCAATTTTCGGTGAATGATTGTCATGTAGACAAATAAGTGTTACCTTTACCAAGGGGGTAAAGGTCCTACTAAAGTAATGAAACAAAGAGTAAATTTAAAGAATATAGCTATGGATGTGTACAAGTCTATCCGTCACTAGCATCGTAGCTTCTAACGGATCCACCAATTTTGCAAGACTTTTATTGGAAAGGTTATTATTAGATTTAGGGCTGCGTCATCTAGTTGTTACCCTATACAGCTTAAATCAGCAGACCATATGGTTGAACATGGTTTGATTTCTGGGTCGAGCAATAGTGTTAGGTTTTTTCTGTATTGTGTCACGGGATTCGTGGGATTCGTAGAAATAAAAATGCTTACTCAATTTAAAAGTTTCAGGACTATATTCCTTTAAGTATTAAATTATTAAAATAATCTCGATAAATGAATCTCGGAGTCCGCGATGAAGGGGAAAAAAGGAGAAATTCTGGGATACCCAACCGGCGCTATGGTTACGGCCTGGAACTTAGCTGGCTGGGGTTCGGAGAAATGGAGTGGTCTTTACTGGCGGCCTCTGCTGCAGCAACCGATGGAGGCCAGGACTCACGTCCGTCTCGCGGAGTCAGTACAAGAAACGCCACCAGCCACGAACCAAGCCGTCAAGCTAGCGCCGGGGCTCCTCGATTATGCGTCGCGAAAAGGAAGCGTGGGTGGCGCGGTCAGTTTATATATCTTCCCGCTGGGGGGGGGGGGGGGGCGTGAATGAACACGCCACCGATGTCACTTTTTAGGAATGTCCCATTGGGACTGAATAATCAAGGACGGCCGTCGATTGTAACGTCTACGTTACAATTGTCTTCGAAAATCGATATATCCGTCACTGCCACATCGCGAATTTGCGTGGAGAACATTACAAAAAACAAGTGACAGTCGTTGAAATCCGGTGGTGAACCAGACTGCGTATTGACTTTTGATTCATTTTGCCTACTTTGCAAGGGAACCAATGCGATTATAGTTTTATAACAGTCTTAAATAGAGTCTTATAGTAATTCTAAAGTGATGATACGGAAAAATATGCAGACTAAAAAGAAGAGTTTGGTAAAATTACTTGATAGCTTACACCTGATATGCTTAGGTATATTGGATAGGATTTTAGTTCCGGAATCGAATAATATATAGATTCAGGAATTTTGCTGATAGAATGGAATGATGGTGTTTTTAGTTTTGCGTTATGTTGGTTATAGTAGGTAAACAAATGTTAAACAGCAAATATCAGAGTTCTAAATAAAATAATGAATTTTATACCACCTTTTTGTTATTTCATTTTCGTCGTCACCGTAACGAACTCATTTAATATACGTAAAAGAAATGAAATTACCTTAGAAGATGTGGAACGCATGATTTTGAAATAAAACGGTAGTAAACGTATGGAAGGCTTGCAAGGAATGGATGCTGGAATTTTTATTAAATTTTCCATATGTGAAGTACGTTTGGGAATAGAGATTTGAATATAACAGTATTGCAGGAAACTTTGATTTCGATATTACCTTAGTTCGATTTAACTTCCAGATATTACGAACACGAAATTACATTATAGACAGCTCCCCCTAGAGATGCAGAATATGTGTAATATGAAAGATCACATAACTAATTCTATACGATGCTTGTGCATATATATTTGCAAATAAATTGAGTAACTATAAATATAGAAGAAAGGCACTCAAAATCATCTTTTTAACAAAATTTAAACCAACGAAAAGTAATGTGTAATTCATTAAAATCAGTGAGTAAACTATATACAGTGAGTAAATCAAATACTTTTAGCCATGATGATGCAGTAAAATGCAAAACCGGTTGGCTGTTTAAATAAAAAAGTATATATTATATATAATTAGTGAATTGTGAAACAGTACAAGTGTAAAATTTAAAACAATAATTATGACGGAGTTTCACCAAGTGCCGACAATGGAAAGTATAAATATCCTTTGTTTGCGTACCCTTATGATTCGATTTAAAAAAATATTAAATGGGACCACCCTCGGAGTATACCCACTCCAATAAAAAAAAGAATGAGCAAAATCGGTCCACGCTGTAAAAAGTTACGCGTGGTCTAAGATAAAAAAATATACGCGTCGAATTGAGGACCTCCTCCGTTTTTCGTCGGATGATAAAATAATATCTTTCGAAGGAATTAGAGTTATAATTCTAACCGTCGTCCCAAGGACGCACGGTTGGTCTGGGTTCACTTTGAAGCATAGACCGCCGTTCTGCCATTCTGCCCCGTTGGTTGAGTGGTTAGCGACCCTGACTACGCAATCGACGGGGTTTGGGTTCGATCCCCGCCGGGGACAAGCATTAGTGTGATGAGCATAAATGTTTATATTTCCGGGTTTGGGTGTTTATTACGTATATAAACGTATTTATATATGTATTTCTATGTATTAGTATCGTTGACCAACACCCATAACACAAGCAAATAATTTGTTTACTTTGATCAATAAGTGTAATTTGTCCCGTTAATATTTATTTCGTAAGAGGCGAACGTTTGGCTATATGAATCGCTATTATTGTGGCTACTAGGTGGTAGAATACTGCATTGTCTCGTCCGGGCCTGGTACCACCGCCTTACCCAATCTCCCGCAAGAGTGTCAGTACTTGTCATTGTCGTGTTCCGGTTTGGAGGGTAAGGTAATCGGTCGACTTATGCATGTAGCAACGTTACCCCATCATTGATAGCAATGCACCATTATCATATAGAAGGTCTATAAATAAATGTTTCGATGTGAAAAATGTTTGTAGTTTATTTTAACTAACTATAATTGAAAAAAAAAAAAAACAAGTAGCGATCCGGTAGTAATTGTAAAAAAATCGACTCACAGCATTTTTAGTTTCATAATAAATAATTATAATTTTAAAATATTTGCACACCATATCATGGTAGAATATGTCGGAAACTTAATCAAATTTTAAAAACTTGTAACTCCTATATTCGGGCAAATAAATAATTTCTTTCTTTCTTTCTATAGGTAATGTTTTTTCCATTAGGAGAGCTATCTGCTTGTTTGCTATCTAATGATACAAAAAAATTAAAATATCGAAAAAATTTAGCGAAGAAAAAAATAAACTTAATTATATTTTCATAAATAAATAATCTGGTAATATAACTCCTTAAGATTGCTTTATTCATCTTTCTTCTGATTCTATTAGGTTTAAAACGTTAACTGAAAAAGTATTCTCTTACAGGTATACATACACGGGGCACACTAAAAGTTTTGCACTTCTAGCTAATCGGAACTATTTGAGTTTCGAATGTTATATTTTTAAAACGTTGCAACTTTCTAAGTAATAAAAAAAACAATTGGCGGGAAATGATTTGTCAACTGTTTTTTTATCACACATCAAAGTTCTACGTACGCAACGAAAATGAAATTAAGTCGAAAAGATTTTAGAGCGATGATTTTTTTATGATTTTAAAAGTTCTCTTTCTCCGCAAGACTATGCCGCTCGTCTTCAAAATGCTTTTGGGAGAGAAGCACCTTGTTTGAGCACCGTGAGGCGATGTTTTGCTGAATTTGAGAGAGTTTGAGTTTCTCTACATGACGAATATCGTGAAAGGCGGCCTTAAACTGCCGTCAACGAAAATAATGCGGCTACTGTTAAGCGGTTAATTGAAGAAAACCCCCGGATTACCTATGAGACAATTTGAGGACTATTGGGGATTGGTATGAGCCAAATTCAGAAAATTTTACACGAAGAATTGAAAATTCGAAAACTTTGTTGTCGTTGGATCCTTCATGAACTGACAGCGTAGCAGAAGTGGGCTCGCGTGGAATGGTGCTTACAGATGCTACTGAAGTATGACCACGGACATTGTAATGCTGTTTATGACATTGTCACAGGACACGAAACGTGGATTTAATGTTTTGAATCCGAAAAAAACAGCAATCTTGTGAATGGGTGTTTGAAAATGAGAACAGGCCAACAAAAGTGAGACAGGCGAGAAACGTTGGTAAAAAAATGATCGCGTTTTTTTTTCTCAGCTACGGGTCCCATCTGTACAATTCCACTTGAAGATCAAAAGAGTGTTAATGCCGAGTGGTATTCTACCATCTGTTTACCCGGGGTGTTAGAAAAAGTTTGCGAAAGACGACTCAAAAGCAGCATTTTTCTACACCATGATAACGCTTCTTCACACACAGCTAACAAAACAAAGTCATTTTTAGCTTCCGGAAAAGTAAATCTCGTCACGCATCCTGCGCATAGCTTCGATCTAGCACCCTGTGATTTTTGTATTTTCCCCAAAATCAAAGATTTGATGAGAGGTTTTACTTTTACCAACTCCTAAGAGGCAGTGATCGCGTTCAATCAGCACGTAGAAAACATGCCTTCAGATCTGTGGTCCTCCTGTTTTAAAAAATGGTTCGATCCCATGAAAAAATGTTTAAAATGTAAAGGAGATTATTTTGAAAAGAAATAAACATAATATTTTGGTTATAAGATGTTTTTTTAAGTTATGCAAAACTTATAGTGTGACTTACGTACAATACGTTATAGGGCATTTTGGTAAATTTTGTGTCAATTTTAACGAATTTCGGCATATATATTAATACATGTTATAATATTTGTAGGCATATGAGCGAAAGGATACTTGGTGAAAACAATGACCACTGCCCATACATATTTGCAATATATACTCGTAGGTGCCGTTTTTAGTACACAGTAAAATAGGAAGAAGTCTAGTTTCAAAGATTTTTCCCCGTGTTTGTCTCGGGCTCCTTTGAAGAATAGATCAACTGCCGTTCTGCAGGCAGGTCGTAAATGGCGACCGATTGGCTATGCGAGTCATTACTATCGTGGCTACTATGTGGTAGAGTTCTGCATTGTCTCGCCCGGCTCTTACCTATTCCTGCCGCAATAGGGTCAGTGTTTGTTGCTGTCGTGTTCCGGGTTTGGAGGGTAAAGTAGCCGGTAAACTTATGCATGTGGCATTAGACCTCGCCACATGATAGCAACGCACCATTAACATCTTTGGTGTCTGTAGGCGATGATCCATCAGAAGACCCATCTGCTTGTTTGCTATCTTATGATATATATAAAAAAAGTCCCGATTGGAATGAAACTCGTATTCCATTCTTGACAGCGACACGCATTTGCAAAAAGATCATAGACAATATTTTAGTATAATGCCCTGTGCAGACGAGGGACTATCGTCGGGGTACTTTTTTGTCCACCAATATAGATCGGGTTGTTGTAAACTCGCCACAGTTGTTAATTCGCCACCGAATTAGATATTCCATACATTTAAAGTAAACTAGCTACAAGTATTAATAAACATTAAAAATTATATCATACCAAGGATATCTTAAAATTATTCCAAAGTCCGGTGACAAGCCTACGGATGACCCTAAATCTTATCGTCCCATTACACTTCTGCCGTCCCTTGGTAAACTGTTAGAAAGATTGATAGTTCCTCGACTTCTACCAAGAGGGCCCACGTTCAATAAACAACAGTTTGGATTTACCGCCGGAAAATCCACTATCGATGCAGTGCTGTCTATGAGAAAAATGGTAGAATTTTCACGAAATAATTATGTTGTAGGTATTTTTTTGGATATTTCTGGTGCTTTTGACAACGCTTGGTGGCCGATGTTATTGTTGAAATTAAAAATTAGGGGGTGTTATTCAAATATATATAAGCTAATTAAATCGTATCTAGAAAACGGTCATACGAAATTGCAGCTAGGGCATTACGCAGTGTCTAAACGCCTTACTCTAGGCTGCCCTCAGGGATCAGTACTTTCACCATATCTATGGAACTTAGGATTTGACGATTTATTCTCATTAGCCTTGCCGGAAGGATGCTCGCTTATAGGTTATGTAGACGACGTTGCTTTAATGATACAAGCTAACACACGAGCACAGATAGAGTCGCTGGCTCACACTAGTCTTAATTTGATCATCAAGTGGGGCTTGAGAAATCGTTTAAGCTTTGCGCCCCATAAAACGTTTTACTTAATATTAAAAGGTTCGCTCCTATCATCTCCCAGTATAAAAATAAATAATAGCACAATAAAGAGAAAAGAATCGGTAACATATTTAGGTTTGGTCATAGAAAAAAATTATACTTTTATAAATCATATTAACTATATCGGTGAAAAGGCTAAACGGAATTTCTTATCCTTTGCGGGCATATCTACCTCGACATGGGGTTTAACGTTTAACACTTTAAAGATAATTTATAACGCCACGTATTTAGGTTGTATCTGTTATGCTTGTTCAGTGTGGGCTGATAAAGTTACGAGTGGTGCGATCCGACGCAAACTACTTCAAAATCAACGCCTTGCATTAATACTTCTATGCAAAGCATATCGCACTGTAAGCTCCGAAGCTTTACCCGTTTTATCAGGCGTCTTACCATTAGATTTAGAAATTCAGCGTCGGGCTTCAATGTATTACAATTCTAGGAATTTTACTAACCCAGAATTTATCAACTCGCAAGCCCAAACAAAAATACGTCGCCTTTTTAATCCCGTAATAGACGTTACTAATGAATTAATTGATGAATGGCAGTCGCGTTGGTCTTGTTCAACTAAAGGACGGCATTTATATAACTTTTTCCCGTGCATCCGGGATCGCTTAAGTAAAACTTGGATAGAAATAGATCATTGTGTTGCACAGTTTCTCACTAGCCACGGTAATTTTAAAGCTAAATTATTCTCGTTTAAATTAGTTCCTTCTCCCTTTTGCGAGTGCTCTACATTAAACTGTAAATATGAACAAACTGCACATCACATTCTTTGGGAGTGTAATCTTTGGCAAAACGAACGTCGTCAAATGCTTGATAGTATCCAATGTATATCCGGTGTAATTTATTACTCCGATCTTGTGGGTACACGTGGGAACTTCCGTGCCTTCAAACGATTTTGTCACACTTACTACTGGAAGCAAAATTAAGTAGGCCATTCTGATAGGTCCCTAATTTCCAAACTTCCGTGGTGCAATAGCAATCAGGCTTAACCTGATTGTAAAAGTCTCATTTCGTAGCATTTTTATGCTTTTAACATTTTGCTGTCTCCTGCTAAAAAGGGAGGGAAACAGGATGTATTTTCCTACTCCTCCTATATACTTCTGATTAATTTCGTTGCGGGATCCAAGACAGCTTAGCTTTTCCCCAGGGCACCCTGAGCTCGCAACTCAGAGGTTATCAGGACGGTTGCCGCTGTTGATTCTGGTTTACAGAAGTTACAGTGGTGGGAACGAGAGGTGGGCCCATTGCCCTTTAAAAAAAAAAAAAAAAAAAACATTAAAAATTATGTGTAAATTCACCACAGGTACATACTAGCTATTGTTAATTCGCCACATGTTTTAATTTTGTATAATATTGTAAAAAGTAGTGTTAGCTCTAAACCTTTCCTCACTTTTTTATCATATTTCACTAACATAATATGTCTACGTAAATAGTATTAATAATAACTTTACAAACATAGTTCCACCCATTTACGTTCTTATGTCTAATAAGCAGGAACAGTCTTACGAACGACTACTTATATCACTGAAAAAAAATTTACCTAATTGAACACCGATAAGATTTTCTAACAGTAGTTATAAGTGTAATCAAAAAGGTATTTTTTAATGTTGAACTGCTGCTTAGCAAGAAATTTCAAATTTTAATGAAATTTGAAAATTCTTTATATATAAATTCGCCATTCAAATTGATTCTATAGAAGAGAAAAGACATTTGCCCATGTGCGCTGCATTGACCCGTGTAAAAAGGAAGATATTGAAAATTCTCTTTTGTTCGTCATGGAAGATGTCCTGTATAACAAAATCGTCACAAAATTTAATAACTACTTTGTAAAACAGTGATTAAAAAACCTAAAAATAGGATTAATTTGGAATATCCGTTTTCAAAAATCAATATACTGTCGTTTTGATAAAATAGATGTTTGAACTGAAAAAAATCTATGTTTATAGTATACTCTTTTGAGCTTAAAATATCTTAATTTAGCGGGAAGTTTGAGGGATGGTCTATACGGTCAACCGCTTACAATTTTTTTTTCGTGTAACCCATAGTGCCGAGTATTGTTGGATAGGATTTAAAAAATATTGGAGGTTTGTTAAAATGACTTTTCGATTAAAAGACTTGTTTGTGACAAATTAAGTTTTAAAGTGCTAATTTTTGTTAAAACCAGACTTGGTTTTAACCTCTCATCGCCAGCTAAACGGTTTGTTTTAACACGGTTGCTGCGGCACTGTTTGCGCGTGAGTTTCAGTTAGTGCGTTGTGGGGTCATATAAACCCTAAGAGAACTTTTTTTCAGAGCGTCGTGAGGTCATATTTGCCCACAGATACTGTCAGTTTAAATTAACTGTCTTTCAATAACGCATTGAAATATCATTGTTTTAAATATATGAACATAAAGTTGAATATTAAGTGTAGTAGTAGACTGACTGTTTTTTCATTTGGTGCGAGTAGGGTCACATTGTCCTACGATTATTTTAATTCATTTTGAAGTTGAGTATTAAAATACAAATATAATGGTATAGTCATCTTTTTCTAGTTCAAAATAATCACTAAGATATTGCTTCCGCAGTGAAGGAGAGAACGCTAATTTTCTCTACGCACACGACGCAAGATATGCGTAGGACAATATGACCGTGTGCAGCAGTGACCGTGTTAAAGCTAAGAAAATATTCCCGATAGTAGTAAATATAATGAAATTAAAAGGAAAACTATCACGGCTCTGAAGACTTTAGAGGTTTTGAGTAATAGTCGACCAACTTATGAAATGTGCTTAGATAAGTTTTTATAGCCGGTGAACTTATGGTGTGGATATATCCGTGATTGACGTTAAATAGGTTAAATGTTCATAATATGAAAAATAAAAGCCCTTTTTTAGACTGTATTATTCTGACGGGCAACTTCGGAACCTCACATTGCACGTGGCCCGACAACGCACTATACCATTTTTTTATACGTACGTGATCTAGGATGAGTAAATGTGTATGATCTGCAAGTAAAAAAAAGTAAGATAAACTAATCATTTTCCGCATTCATATAACTATTTATAGTCCACAGTCTCCTACACACATTATTTTTTTGTACCCAAGCCGAATTCGTGAAGACGCGTAATTAATGAACGCACAATACATATTTTTATGCATTTATATAAAAAACTCAAGATGCACAGTCTCGAACAAAACTGACACTCAAAAGTGTCCCTAATTTCATTTAAATAGTTAAAGATATGGCAAAAACATATGTCTTTGCATATGCAACCTTATGCGCAAGATTTATAGTTGTTTTTAAAAAGCTATGTACAAAAAGAAATAAAATTGACAGTGTCGCGACCGACGCGATTCTATTTAAAATGAGCGCACAATTTTAAATTGTGCGCTCATTTTTGGACGACGTTTTTGAGACACTGATTGTGTATCTTGAGTTTTTTATATCAATGCTTTTATGTAATGATTTAAGTGTTGGAAATCCTTTCCCTTTACGTCAATTTATGACTTTCTAAAATTAAGGAGGTTATCAAATCGGCTGTATGTTTTTATATTAGTTACCTCCGAACTTATGAACCGATTTTGAAATTCTTTTGTTTGTTTGTGAAACTATACTTCCCGTATAGTCCAATTTTAACTTAGTGGTGATCTAATGAAGGGTTCCGGAGATGTAGGAATTGAAAGTCGGTTGCTGCAGTTTTACTGCGTCAAAAATTATATCATTATATTAAAAATGATTTTAGATTTCGCAGACTTTAAACGCGCGAATTTTTAATTGAATTTTATTTTGATTTCATTGAAAAAACGTGGTAAAACTCTTCCATAAATTAATAATTGGTAATTATCCGTGAAGAGTTTTTGTTTGCCTGTTCTTACTTTTAATGAATACGTTATCAAAAGTTTATTATTCAATCTGTTTTTTTAAAGATTTAAAAGATTTACGTGAGTTTTACGGATAGAAAGCATTATTTGGTATAAGAAGTAGCCATTAGTGAGGTATAAATATGAAATCAGTTGTTTAATTTATACATCTTGGATATTGATCATCCTAGATATACAAATTCCAGGGGTCGGAATTTGCAGTTTCTATTATCTTATTTAATGAGATATGAACTTTTGTTATACATACCTATTACTTAACATTATTAAAGCATATTAAGAACATTCAATTACCTTATAGTGTTTAAGATTACTAGATATATACTTGTACTTCATTTGTCAAATTTTACTGTCCGATAAAGCTTACATCAGATTTTCGAAGCTTGCATAAATTTTATTTTTTCTGAAAGTAGCCCTTACTCTATATTGTCCATTTATCTATAAAGTTTTTGATTTTGTAATTTATGAAATAATTTTTAAGATGTAGTTTTAATTTATTTAAGATTAGTTGACCCGCTTAGCTTTGACCGCGAGTGAGATTAAATTTTATATAATCTTTATTCCTCTATTTTAGCGCTCCTAAAAAGTCTACCTCGCTTTAAAAAAACGAGTCTTAGTTTGACCTAGGAATGTCTATTTGCCAAATTTCATCACAATCGATTCAGCAGTTTAGCTATGAATACTTTAGTACAGAGATTTTCACATTTATAAAATTAGTATTGATGTGTTAATTGTCATTCATCATTTTAGTGTTCTGTTAAAAAAGAAAAAAGATTTCACTTCTTCGTTTGTCAGAAAAAAATTGTACCAGCTACTGAGGTCTATATTTGGGTTGGGAGCATAAATTGGGCCCAATATGAATGTGATGTAATTTGTTAGGTTTATACGGATATTTGTAGACGCGCAGGTGTGAACACGTTGGGGTTGCGGCGTGTTCGCGGGATAATAACGACAGATTCGACTTGCGAGTTGCGAAGTCTCGCAGTTTCTCTGCAACCCTCCCATTTACTATGTTTAAGCTTCTTACGATACGAATTATTAATGCTTATAATTTGTTTAGACTGTTCATGTATAAGTTGTAGAGTGTTACTTAATTTAAATTCAAAATATTTTTTTTTCATAAACAAGGTCATGAAAATTTAATTTATAACTAGCTGGCACGGCAAATACTGTTTCGCCTTAGAATTTATAAATGCTGATATACGATGAAAATTGTCATAAATTAAAAAGAAATACAAAAAACAAGCTTTTAATTTGAAAAATTCCGCTGTACTATAGTAAAAGTATCTTCACGCCTGTATCCCTGGAGAAGTGGGCAGATGTACAAGTGCACCCACGATTAGCCGAAGAGTTTGCAAACCCGTCGCCTACGCGAGTCGTAGCTTAAATAAAGGCGAGTTGAACTATCCTATAATAGAGAAAGAACTACTAGTTATTGTTTGGTCGGTTAAAATTTTCGTCCGTATCTGTTCGGTAAAAAATTTACTATTCGCACAGATCACAAACCGTTATTATATTTATTTAACATGCACGAGCCATCAAGCAGACTAACAAAGTTTAGATTAAGTTTAGAACAGTACGATTTTGATCTTGAATATGTGAAAGGGAAGGAAAATGTGGCAGCAGACGCATTATCCAGATTAATTGTTACGTCGAATGATTTAAAGGAGATGTATGAAAAGATAGCGAGTGTTATGACTAGAGCGCAAGCAAGACGAATGAATGAAAATGAATGTGAAAATGAATTACAGTCTGACTATTCGACGAGTTCTAGGTCTGATCAACCAAGACTCGTAGAAATTCTCAAAAAACGAGAAAATGACTTTGAACTGAGTATTATATCTCATGTAAATCTGCAAAAATTATTGAAAAAACATAGCAAAGAAACGATCACATGGTCGATTACTAAACGCATTTTATTTTTCCCTAGTATATCCTCATTATTTATTTGCCAAAATACTTTATCGGCAATATCGCGAGACGAATTGTTGAAAGATTTGGTACTATTTTGTAAACAAAATAATATTGAGGAATTAGTAATCATAAAAAATAAATTAAATCGATGTTTTATTGAATGGTTAGCTAACTATCTAAAAATTAATAAAAATTGGGCAGGTCCTAAGTTTTGCATTATAAGAGACGTTCGCAGAATAAATAGCGAAGACGAAAAAAAGGTAATAATGAATGAATTTCATTTATTACCGTCTAGTGGTCATATAGGAATTAGGAGAATGGTAAATAATATCAAAAAGTATTATTATTGGCCAAATATAGAAAAGGATGTTAGAAATTACGTTGCGAAGTGTGACAAATGTCAGACTCAAAAATATACCAAATTTGTCAAAGAACCGTTGACCATTACGACTACAGCTTCTACATCTTTCGAAAAAGTTTTTTTGGACTTAGTTGGTCCGTTAGATCGAGATGATAATGGTAATACGTATATTTTAACGCTGCAGTGCGAAGTCACAAAGAATGTAGAGGCATACCCCTTAAAAACGAAAACTACACAAGAAGTAGCGAGATCTTTTTGTGAAAATTTTATTTTACGTTACGGTATACCGAAAGAAATCGCGACTGACAGGGGATCAGAGTTTATTTCCAGCACTATGAAAGAACTTTTCAATATTTTAAAAATAAGTCAAATTATGTCTACAGCTTACCACCATGAGAGTATAGGTGCATTGGAAAATAGTCATAAAATGTTAGGCTCTTACTTGCGAATACAAACAGATAATCATCCATCATCATGGGGTTCGTGGGTGCAGTATTGGTGTTTTTCATACAACACTACTGTGCACACCGAAACACGATACGCTCCATTTGAACTGGTATTCGGTCGCCTACCCAGTAGTTTAACTAATAGCATTGAGCCGTTGTACAATTATGATAATTATCCTCTTGAATTTAAATATAGAATGCAGAGAGCACAAAGTGATGCTAGAAAAAATTTAATCAATAGTAAAATTGTAAGAAAAAATAAGTTTGATCAGCATATAAGACCTTTTTCATACAAAAAAGGAGATTAATTGTATTTAAAAAATGAAACAGGATCAAAACTTGATTCCTTGTATACAGGTCCTTATACAGTTATTTTAGATACTCAGCCTAATGTTATTATTGTAAAAGATGGTAACGAAATAATTGTACATAAAAATAGAACAAAACCATGTTAGCTTATTTTACATTAGATTGTTTAAATTTATGTATACTTATATAAAAAAAAATGTATTAGATTTTTTTTTTTAATTTTTCGGGGAAGATGTAGTGTGTGTATTTTATATTTGTACTTGTGTTATACTTACACATATATAGCTCGTAAGTCTTATGTCAGCGTTTTAGACTAATTAATATAATTACCCAATATTGAGTGCATTAATAGAGTATAGTTTGTACCGTGATGACGACAATATAAGTATGTAATCAATACTACTATTCATTTCGCCAATCCTAGTACCATCTACCATCGGAAATAGACTAAGATTCTCATTCAAAAATATGTTTACCTCACAGACTACTACTATACTAATAAAAACGGTGTTGGGCGCAAAACGTGTAACTGCTCATATGAGCAAATGTATGTAAGTGTAATTTTATCATGTCGAATAAAAACCTAAGGTTTAAGGAATATCTCTGGAGTGATTTTATTTCGTCGGTAAGTATTATAACTCTGAATATCTCAGTGTAATGCTAGCGACGTTGACAACAAGAAATTGTCTTGAAAGGCGTATTCATTTAAATCCTTGGTTTGCCTGAATAATACAGTGTGAAAAAAGGTCAGGTATAATAGGAATGTAACTAAAATAAGCAAAAATTATAGAGTGAGATAGAGAGTAACACTATTAACTGTTAGATTTGAAGTAAGACAAATTTTATTATTATTAAAAGTATACATTAAACTAAAAAATCTATATATATATAAAAGGCAAAAGTGACTGATTGATGTATCAACGTACAAGCCAAACCCTTAGGGCTAGAAATTTGAAATTACGCACACGTATTTATCCTATGATGTATGCATCCCTACGGAAGGATTTTGCCAGCTCATCAGCTCTTTTCAACATGATAAATGTAATTAAGTAATTTGCACACTCCTGATATGAAATTTGGTATTCAGTTACTGAAACGGCATTGTAATGATCAACTGTTCCTTGATGTTCCAGGATTATTTTTCGAAGATATAAGTTAATTTTTATTTATTTTTTATTTTTTGCTATGCAAATAAATAAATAAATATTCACGGGACAAATTACACTTATGTATTACACTTATACGGGGCAAATGATTGGACACAAAGCGGGAAGGTAGTCTGATCATAAAGTAATTCATTAAAGGCTCTTTCTTCCTTTTTACTTAATTTCCAATTCCGAACTTTGGTGTGTCTTTGAAACAGAAAACGCTCGGTGCAAAGTTTGTTAGTTTGCTTTAACAAAATCTTATATATTTTAATATAATTTTACGTATTTGCATTATATTTGCATTAAACTTATGCAATCGTTTCAGACGTCCACGAAGTTTAAAAGCCATAAGATGGCATCCAAGGTTGAATTTATTAATAAAATAGCAGCTTTGCGTTGCAAATCTCACGGCTTCTCTTTCTTGCAGTGATTACTTAAGCTGCAGCGCTAGGTCGTTCGAGTTTATAATATCTGGAAACTGGAGATTTAATGAACTTTTTACTTGTACAACTTTTTTATGTTAAAATTTGTTTTCATTCCGAAGCAAAAATGTAGAGTGTTATAAGTTTAAGCTGTGTATCTATGTGACTGTTTGTGGCATCGTAGCGCCCAAGCGGATTATCCAATTTAGTTGAATTTTTAAATAGAAATCTACTCAGCCATTTTAAGACCACCAGCTTCATTCAACTTGATGAAAGGAATACATATAGGCCTATATATATAGGTCAATGACAAATTTGGTATTCTGTTACAATGATATCGCAAGGATATGATAACCTTAACCTGATTTTGCTTACAAAATCTTGATCGATTACAGATCTCGATAATGCAACAGACAGCAGTAAGTCCAACAGACATTAAATCCAATGTCATAAATTGATCCATCAATGTCAATTAGTTGAAAACTGAAATACTGCAAAATGTCACGAACATTTTATATTAAAACGCGAAGGAAAAATTTTGTTCCCATTTTTACAAGCCTTTTGTGGTGGTGTGGCCTCAGGTGTATTACGAAATTTGACACAGTGAAAGCTTAATTGCGGAATCAAATTTGTTTTGGTACAATATTTCAAATTTCTCTAATAAATAAAAGTTATATAGTTATATATAAAAGGCGAAAGTGACTGACTGATGTATCAACGCATAGGCCAAATCCTTAGGGCTTGAAATTTGAAACTACGCACACGTATTTTCCTTATGATGTAGGCATTTACTAAGGAAAGATTTTTCAAAATTCAACCCAGAAGGGGGTGAAATTGGGGATAAAAGTTTGTATAAAACTTTTTATTCCCTGTACATATTTGAACGAAATTTTGTATGAACAGATTAAAAAAAAAATAATGAATTACATGTTAAAGCGTTTCTCAAAGTTCCTTAAGAGGGTAAAATAAGGGATGAAAATTTTATATAATCGAACAAACCATTAGTGTTAGACACTTGAAATTTTGCACACGTATTCCTCTTATGACGTAAGCATCTACTTAGAAAGGATAATTAAAAATTCAATCCTCAAAGGGGTGACATTGGGGATAAAACTTTTGAACATTTTATCCGCAGAAATATTTGCACGAAATTTCATATGAATTGAGTACAGCAACAATAATGAGTATTTCAACGTTTTTCAAAATTCAAGGCCCAAGAGGGTAAAATAGGGAACGAAAATTTTATATAAACGCACTGTCAAACCCTTAGGTCAAGGAACTTAAAATTTCGCACACATATTTCTCCTGTGATATACGATTCAACTAAGGAAGGGCTATTCAATATTCAACTCTCAAGGGGGTGTAATAGGGGATGAAATTTCTTTGAAACTTTATACATTCCTTGGACATATTTGCATAAAATTTCGTATGAATTGAGTACGGCAAAAATAATGAGTTACGTAAACCCACGTTTTCCAAAATTCAACCTCTTAGGGGGTAAAATAGGGGATGAAAGTTTTATATAAACTCACAGGCCAAACCCTTAGGCTACAAACTTGAATTTTCGCACACATATTCTTCTTATAACGTAAGCATCCACTAAGAAATGATTTTTCTATATTCGACCTCAAAGGAGATGAAATAGACGAACAAATAAAATAATCAAAGATGATAAAATTTCGCACACATATTTCTCCTGTGACATACGCTTCAACTAAGGAAGGACTATTCAAAATTCAACTCTCAAGGGGGTGTAATAGGAGATGAAATTTCTTTGAAACTTTATACATTCCTTGGACATATTTGCATAAAATTTCGTATGAATTGAGTACGGCAAAAATAATGAGTTACGTAAACCCACGTTTTCCAAAATTCAACCTCTTAGGGGGTAAAATAGGGGATGAAAGTTTTATATAAACTCACAGGCCAAACCCTTAGGCTACAAACTTGAATTTTCGCACACATATTCCTCTTATAACGTAAGCATCCACTAAGAAATGATTTTTCTATATTCGACCTCAAAGGAGACGAAATAGACGAACAAATAAAATAATAAAAGATGATAAAATTTCGCACACATATTTCTCCTGTGACATACGCTTCGACTAAGGAAGGAATATTTAAAATTCAACTCTCAAGGGGGTGTAATAGGAGATGAAATTTCTTTGAAACTTTATACATTCCTTGGACATATTTGCATAAAATTTCGTATGAATTGAGTACGGCAAAAAGTTACGTAAATCCACGTTTTCCAAAATTCAACCTCTTAGGGGGTAAAATAGGGGATGAATGTTTTATATAAACTCACAGGCCAAACCCTTAGGCTACAAACTTGAATTTCGCACGCATATTCCTCTTATAACGTAAGCATCCACTAAGAAATTATTTTTCTATATTCGACCTCCAAGGAGATGAAATAGACGAAAAAATTTTGCATGAAACTTTTTATTTCTTAGACATATTTGCATGAAATTTCATATGAATTGACGGAAAATTAAGAAAAAAGTGCTTTTCGACATAACTTCGAAATTTTTCACCAATCATTTTTCGAACTTCTACAATATGCGAATCAAGTTTTCAAAAATTACATCTTTTCAAATATTTTGTTATCCTCAGCAAACTTACTTAATATTTTTAAAATTTTCGGGCTAATATACCGATCAACTTTTCCCTCTAAAGTACTACGTCAAAAACCGTCAAAAAATTGATCAAAATCGGTCAATTTATTTAGGATTCATCAATAATGAAAATTTTTGAAAAAAAATGTAATTAACGTAATTTTTAACAAAATTAAGATTTTTGAACTCTTAAAAAAATCTTTACTTCAGTATAGTTTTTGTTTATTTGAACTTAAAATACCTCAATTTATCGGGAAGTTTCAGGAATGGCAGGGTCAACAGACTTACAGATTTTTAATTTCCCGCTACGTATATAAGGAAGTTACTGATTTTGCCTCGATTTTCGAAAATCGAGTTTTCACCGAATCTCCTCGTTTTCAGGTCTTAGGAACCTTTTCTGACTATTTTTACGATGACGTCAGTATGTTAAAATGTGTGCATGTATGTGTGTGTGTGAGTGTGTGTGTATGTGTATGTAAACAAAACTTTTGAACGGTTTCACCGATCGATACGCGGTTGATAGCAATCGATTGGATTCTGCTCAACTTAGACTTCCTGAAAATTTGAGCCGATCCAACTCCCAAAAACTTTTTTGAGGATTTTTGGGGAAACAGTATTTATTAATATAACTTCCAGATTCACGTACCGATTGAGTACAAAATTTAATCAGATCTTTTCCTCAAAAAACTGCGTACAATGCATAAATTGCATCAAAATCGGTTTATCCGTTCGGGAGTTACAACTGACGAAAAATTTTGAAAAAAGTGTTTTTTTTGACAAAATTTCGAAATTTTCGAGCAATAATTTTGTTGATCTTCTACTTTATTTTAGTACTGAAAAAACTACGGCATATATCGTTTCAAAAATTAAAATCGATTTCAATTTTTAAAAGTAACAGCTTTTCAAATATTAAAATTACGCTGTCTACAAGAAACTTACTTGGTATGTTTTAAAATAACTTAGACTAATGCACCAATTTATTTTAAAATCTGATCAGCTCTTCTGCTAAAAGACTGACTCAAATACCGTAAATCGGATTAAATCTGTTGATTTGTTCGGGATTTATATAAAAAGGATTTTTTTTAATTTTTATTAAAAAAAAATCCTCATTTTTAACCTAATTAAACAATTTAGAGCTCAAAAATTGTGTTGTATATTGTTCGAAAGATGAAAGCCGTTCATTGTTTTGAAAAAAAACATACATCTTTTCGAACATTAAATTACTAAGTATCAATTAAAAAAAAAAAACTTTAGATTTTTTAACTCTTCGTACCCAAAACTCTATGTTTCTTCTTTCGTCTAGTTTTTTTTTAGCTTAAAATACCTCAATTTAGGAGGAAGTTTCAGGGATGACCTGCGGGGTCAACAGGCTCACAGTTTTTTTAATACAGTAAAGTTAGTTAGATAGGTGTGTTCCATACATAGCAATCCTAACAGATAGATATATTTCGTTTGTGTTAGAGTTAGTTATACATAATATTACTGTCATAGGTAGTTTAGGTTAGTCTTACATTTTTTTACTTAAATTTTGATAATAAACATATCGTATACAAATAACTAAGATGAATATATAAATATTATTTTATTATATATAATACTAGCGGCCCGCCCGACTATTAGACTAGTAGAGATTTTAATAAAGTAGCTTGTAAAGAAAGGTTAAATAAGTTCTAAAGTAAATATTCGTGAGCGAAGCCGCTGGTAACAGCTAGTTTAATATAATCCTCTCAGAGTATTGAATTAATTCTCCATTATACTGCTCTGAAAATTGTACTGAATTTAATTTATGCTTACTGAGAAAAAATAACCACATCAAGCAATAGTTATATTAGGATTATTTGCGGTAAAGTAAAATGATGTAATCTAATTAATTTATGTTGCTAAAGTGCTACGAATTTGCTACGTCTACTACGAAATGTGTTTTATAAATAGTTTATACGAAGTCAACCAAGGTCTGTTTATTGGCATAACTTACACGTAGCCGCTTCATTGATCTAGCGGTACAGATTTTGGCATCAAGTTCAAATCCCAGATCTAGCAATTTGTTCTGTATGAGGTTATGTATGGCTCTCCTGGTGGAAAGTAAAGTTATCGATCATAGACACCAAAGATGTTAATGGTTCGTTGCTATCCGTTTTGCGGAATGTCAATGCTACATGTATACCTAAATCTACCGGTTACGTTATTACTTACCCTCCAAACGGGAACACGACAATGACAAGCATTGACGCTATTGCGGCAGGAATAGGTAAGGCGGTAGTACTAAATATCGGGCGAGTTAAAATGAAACCAAAATACCTACCCAAATGAAAAAAGAAATAAGCGAGTTAATGCAACGATGGGGCTTACTTTTATCGCTAACCGACATATTGATGAATCGTTGCAAAACGAGGTGCTTTAACTTATATTCACTGTGCTTTACCTAAAGTGAGAAAACTTGAGTGATGACTAGTGATACATTTTATGTATAATACACACGTGGGATGATTATGAAAATATTATACAACAAATATAATACTTTCTTAATATTAGAGAGAGAAGATTAAGAAAGTATTATACAGCAAATATAATAATATTCACTATTAAACAACAAATGTCACGGCCAATTTATTTTTTTGAGTTTAGTTTGCTATGGAAATAAAAAAGAAAAATACAAGAATTTTTTTTTCTATTTAACACTTTGATCATGTTTTTACAAATGTGTAGAAAAGCCTATATTGTGATCTATAATCCGTACTACGTGTTCGATCGTCTTATTCTTCAATCTGTTTTTATATATTTAGATAACAAACAAACAAATGGTTCACAATAGAAAGAGGAACCATCGCCTATATACATGAAAGATGTTAATGATGCGTTGCTATCCGTTAGTATGATGATAATGCTACATGCATAAGTTTGCGGTTGACCTATTTCAAACCGAAACACGGAATCACAAGCATTAACGCTCTTGCGGCAGAAACTGGTAAGGCGACGCGATGGTATCAAATACTCTGTCGGAATGTTGCGGACTTTACCGCCTAGTAGCCATGATGGTAGTGACATGTATGACCAATCACTCACCTATTACGAACTACCTGGCAAAATGACAGATGACCTATTCTTCAAAGGTGGTCCGAACTAACACGGAGGTACCAAATAAGTCATATCTTTCTCACTTGTGCCAAGACTTACTAGTACTTGTCGCCATTTTACATTATGTATAATAACTATGACGGAAGGAAGTAGCCCTTTTTTCAACCCCTTATCTACGAGTGTTATAAAACAGAAACGAGAGGCAATAAAAGCCACAATGGTTTTTTCTGCAATGAGCGGTGTAATGTCTATTTCGTACAGGCTGCAAATTCACTAATTTTCGTGATTCTGTCATAATATGCACTTTATTAATAATATTCACATCCTTCATAAGGTCGTGATCTCGTAGTCAATGTTCTATAGATCATCGTCGCCTAAATCGCCACATTTGAAATGTAAAAAATATCAAGTCGATTGTGAAGTAAGTGATACGTTGAGTGGCGGCTATAACGCAGAACCGCCGATCACCTTACTTTTACGTAGGCGAGTCGATAGTCACCGCTAACGACCCGCACCGTGGCCCCGTCGATCACTGATCTCGAGATGGTGACCTGGTAGCGTAGCCTCTGGTGGCGACAAGGGAAGATCTTGAATTATCGAGCTTAACTAGGCATTTCAAAGATATTTGACGGAACACACTCGCACCCTAACCCACGGCGGTAGCCGCGACCGACTACAACTCAGATCTATATTCCGATCCCAAATTACGTAGGCCCCATTTCGTTCTCAGTGATCCCAATTACCAATAACTTAAGCAAATGGAACACACAATTACACGACATACCTACAAACGTGACACCGTCGCCGCCGACGACAACGTGGGGACAACTATTTCACCTATCAGCGACTATTAACACCTATTTCAACTACTAAAGACCAAGGTCAAGGGATCAGCTGAAGAACAAAACAATGCCACTGCTAACCCTCCCATTGCAAATCAGATTCCCGCCCTAAGCTCAGGACACCCTAAGCACAGACCCCCTTAGGGTAGAGGGCGTACAGTTCCCCAACTCTATACTTAGGCTGAGCAATCTGCTTGCCCAAGTCATTCCGAAAAATAAACGATAAGGGTCACCAGTCAAAAATCACGCACTATTGTTATTAGGCGAAAAGTTGCATTGCACTAAGTCGAGATTCTCTTCATAGAATCAAATCAAATCAAATCAAAATCAAAATATTTATTCAGATAAATAAATTGTGCATTATAATGTATTATATAATATACTTAAAAAATATCTTATGATCTAACTTAACATGTATCTGCCTGAACTAGGTTGACCTGTGTATCAGGGGATAGGGGCTAGTAAATACAATAATGTTAGTAATCACCGATAAGATTATGTAAGTAATAAAATATTTATTATGTTATTAAATTGAAGTCTTAAACTTAAGTGATAACTAATAATACAACTTAAGAAAACCAGTTATTCATTAAAGCTATTACAAATGACAAGAGGGGAAAAAATATATGAAACAGTTAAAATACATAACGTTAAGTTTCGTTTATTTAAAAATAATAACTTCTCAGTGTCATCATAAGACATACTTTATAAAATAAAGAAGACACCCATGTGATGAACTCTGAGTAAAAAATAAACAACAAAGTTTGCCTTAGCACTAGTTTCGCCAGAAAGATTTTTTTTTGCAATAGAGCACAAAAAATACAGGTCAGCCAAAACATTCCTTATTATTACCTAGGTACAACGAAGCAATCATAATAATACATTGTCAAAACGAGCAGTTTGACGGAACATCACAAAAAGACAATGTGTTTCCTAATGTGTCCATATTTATTTACTCTTATAGGACGTTTCATTTTTTATCATTTTTTAGAGCTCTAGCAACTTAAATCGCGTTTAATAAAGCGTGTCATACTAATTGATAGATATAAAAGAAAGTCCTCCGCCGCGTTTATTTGTCTGTCGGTATGTTCGCGATAAACTAAAACACTACTGAATGAATTTTCATGCAGTTTTCATCAATAGACAAAGTGAATGATTCATGAGGAAGGTCTGAATGAGTAATTTATTATATTTAATGACGATGACGGTAAAAAAGTCATGCCAACTGGAAGTTAAAATGCTACCTAATCCCCTTGAGTCATAACAAAATATCGTATACACGGATATGTTCTTTGTGATATGTTTAATAGAAAAGTCTACGACGACATATTATGTCAATCTAAAGGATTGCTCATTACATCCTTTTTTACTTCTAAAAAAATGGTAATTTATTAATCCTTATCAAAATAAATACTCTACTACCTGTGTACCCGGGACAGGTCGCGAGTTGTATATAATGAGCTGTATTATGTAGTTTTTTTTAATCCTACGAAGTCGATATAACATTTCGTTATAAAATATAGTTACATTCAATACTACTTTTAGACTACATGTATGTTAAATGTAATCAGTACGTTCAGTCGATTTGCTTTAAAAAACGAACGTACACACACTTTCACATATAAAATATTAGTGGAATTTAAACCAGATTTAAACTCAAGACACATGTCGTCATCAGAGATATATTTCTTAAGATTTTGCAATGTTGGCCAATTTGTATAAAGCCACTAGCTGATCCGCGCAGTTTCGCCCTATATGGAAAATATGCTAGATTAATATGGAGTTCACATAATTTTTCGTACAATCAAAAAAATTCAGCGACTTAGGGGTAGACTTTTGACTTTTGATGGAGGAAACTCCAAAAAAAAAACGAAATTGCATTAGCTTTACATACGTAAGATATTTTAATTACATTACCCATAATGAAATATTATACTTTTTTTATTAGCATAAAAAATAATAACGTGTGGTCACGCTTTGATATATACATTTACAAGACACAATGATTGTCGTGTGTGTACAGATGTAGCCGAGTATGAACACGAAACGTAAATTAAACATGCCATTCTAAACGAGAACGTAGGAAACATTGCATATTGTGTAAAATGTTTCTTTTTAAAGAAAATAAAGTGGTTTATGAATATATACGCATGTTCAAAGTGCCTAGTTAAGAAATTTATGATGCTTTGTTTTTGTATTGATAATATAAAATTACAAAAATAATAGTCTCAAGTTTGGGGAGTATCAAAGAGTTTTAAAGAAGGAATAGGAATTATTTTATGAATATACACGCATGTTCAAAGTGCCTAGTTAAGAAATTTTTGATGCTTTGTTTTGGTATTGATAATATAAAATTACAAAAATAGCAGTCTCAGGTTGGGGAGTATCAAAGAGTTTTAAAGAAGGAATAAAAATTATTCTCAAAATATGTTTGACATAAGACTCCCTCTTGTGTTGCTCTGTAATCAGATTCTCCCTCAATAATAGAGATATTAAACCAGCTTGCTTACTTTTGTTGTATTTTATTATTACTATTAATGGGAAGAAATCAAGTCCAAAGTTCTCACATCGCGTATAGTCCATAGCGGGTGAGATTTTTGTTTATTTTTGTTGTTGGAACGGTCCGTCTATAAGCCGAATGTTTGTAGACTTTCCAGTTTACCGCGATTCTCTAGTTTGTCGGTAGACGAGAAGTGTGGCGATTCTCATCGCTGCATTTTACCAACAATTATCAGTTATTTTTAGCGATAACCGGGACCGAGAACTTACGTGCCTATCCGAGGACTGAGGCTCAAAAGTTGTAGGACACCAGTCGTCAGACTCCGAGCTACTGCTGAGATGGTTTACTTTCGAGAAAACCCCCGAAAAATAACAAAAAACTTTTTCCCGACCCGGAGATTAAACCTCATGATTACTTTTTATTTTCACTACTTACTCCTAATTACTGGTATTTGATTAAGGTATGCATATTCAAAGGTTCTGTTGAGTTATGGTTTTTTATATCATTAGACAGCAAACAATCAGATGGCTCTCCTGATGAAAAGAGGAACGATCGCCTATATATTATTGGTGTGTTTCTTTTCGTGTGACGGGATGATGTCGACAGACGATCGGCAGACGTGACGGGAGACATGAACACGACAATGATAAATATTGACGGTGTTGTGGCAGGAATAAGTAAGCCGGTGATACCATGTACTCTGACAAGACATTGCCGAACTCTACCACATAGTAGTCATGATGGTAGTGACACGTATAGCCAATCGGTCGCGTCTTACGACCTGCCTACTAGAACGGCAGTTGGTTTATTTTTCAAAGGAGGCTCGGACCATTATAACAGGGGAAGGTAATAGTAATATTGACGTTACTAATATAACAACTAAAATAGTAACTTTATAGACCCAGTAATTTTTTAGATTACTGGGTCTATAAAATTCATGATCTTATTAATAATCGTAGATTTTATTAATTTTAACGTATCAAAACTACAATAAATGATTTTTAAGGTCTTGTACATCTGGATGAGTCCTTAACAAAATTTATATGGACCAAACGGAAAGAATGCCCTCCCAACGAAAAAAAGAATTTCTGTAATCAGTCCGTCGGCGTCCAGTATTTTTAAGTAATCAAGAAACATGACGTAAAAAGATTCCGATGAAATTAAGAAGATTTGGTAAAAAGCTATTTTAAATCAGAAATCAACTTTAAGCCTATTTTGTTTGGAAACTAGTAATTTGCAGATTTCGGCGTAATTTTGCGTGTGCTGTTGTAATTCCACTGAAACGAAAAATATAAAAATAAGGTGTAACAAATGGAATAAACTGACGTAGGCCTAAAAAATAATGATGACCCCAGCGGCACATTTATCCAACTTTATCCACCATATTTCACACCACGACAGTAGCAAGCATAAAAGCACACAGTATGCGCAATCGACACACGTTTCACTTCGCAACCGAAGCATCTTCAACAGCCAGGAACACAACTTAAAGTCGAAGTCGAAGAAATACATTTTGCAAATCAACTTTTTTCCTTTTTTGACTTATGGATTTCCGCAAAGTAACGCCTGTATCTATAAAATATCAATTCTTATAAAATTTGGCATAGGCTAACGTTTTATCAAAATCAAATTTGGGAAGCTGAAATAGCGGATGAACTTTTAAATGAAAAAACCTTATCGACTTCAGTTCGATGCGATTTAAAATGTGAGTTTGTCATTATACAAGTAATTTACTTAATATATGCTTATCAAGAAGATTGAAAGACTGCCAATGAATTGAATTCTAAATATATTCGATTATATATGAATAAAATTGAATTAAGAAAAGTGTTAGCGATGAACTTTTTAAATACGACCTCGGACGTGAGCCATAACTTTGAGTTCTCCAGATTCAGTGAAGTCGGAGAGCCTGCGGCGGAATTATAATTAACTGATGAACTCGGCACGCTCGTAAGAAATGAAAGACGATTAGTGCAGTCGTGCAACAAACCCGTATAGGATAAGCAAAGACGGATATTTCATGCACAAAAGAAGAGACTTTGTATTTCCATGTCACCAATATCTCGTTTGTTGAAGTATAACTTCCTTAAGAATTGTTGTAGAACGTAAATTCAATGAAAAAAATTTTTTTAAAGTCTCCATTTTTCATCAAAATTATTTCACCCTATACAAGTGCACGACAAAGTGGACGAAGCGCGGGAATATTGTGGAATATTGTGTAGGTAGTTAAAACGGACGGCCAGTGCGGCAGATCATCGCCCTTCGCGCATAGTATCCATGAATTTACGGACGGTGTCGGACAGAAACTTTCTTATATTTTTGAAAGAAAATAACGGTTTTTATTTTTAAATTTACATAAATATATTTATAATTACGTCAACTACCTGTGGTTTTAGTGACAATCTCCTCTATAGTGTTTACCATTCCATTGTCTTACGAATTAACCAGAATACAAAGTGTAACTTCTGTGTGAGTGTGAGCTTATATTCGATTTGTTCGTGGATTCTGAAACCTATCAATCGTACGTACGATTGGTAGGTTTCAAAATCCACCATATGAACGTTTCGTACTATCTGGTACTCATCAGGTCAGCGAAGAAGCTGACTACGTTAAGTAAGTTTAACGGTTGCCCCAGAAGGGTACAAGCGTGTGTCGCCGAAGACGAAACTCACGAGTATTGATTAAGTTCTACTCAGAGATCGATGCTTCACAGACAACAACAGTAGTCGTTAAGACGCAACTCAACAAACAAACTGTCGTACGGACACTTCCGTACCTGAAGAGTCGAATAGAAGACGAAACATTTCGGTCGGAATATCCATTCCTTTCCCTGACGCATAGGCTCAGGATGACCATAGCGCAGAATCAGCGCAAAACCACTTGTTGCTAAAACAATTTCCCACACCGTAGCGAAAGCTACCACCGCGTTAGATTAGCAGGAGAACAAGCAGGTATGTATCAGCACGAGCTCACGAAGAGCAAGCAGGTATACATCAGCACGAGTTCGATCCATAATCTAAACGCCGGACTTGGCACGGAGAAGCCACTTTCATCAGGACTTCTTTAATTGTTCCTAGCGATTGGTAGGTTTCAGAATCCACCATATGAACGTTTCGTACTATCTGGTACTCATCAGGTCAGCGAAGAAGCTGACTACGTTAAGTTATATTCGATTGTTTTTATTATATTTCACAGGAAGCAAGCAGATCGATCTTGTAAAGTGACATATGTATCGCTGAAATAGAAAATATTTAGTGTGGTGCGCGGGAACTACGCGATACTATAAGAAAGTTTCTGCAATATTTTGACCAATTTGATACCACCTACTCCGCACTTGTCGGTGTCGTGTTCCGTTTTGTGGAGTAAAGTGGGTGGTAAACATAATATGTATGAGGCTTTCCACTTGATTAAGTTTACTTTGGTTAACTTTATAACTATGATTATCTTTTTTCATCAGGTGAATTATCCGTTTGTTTAATATCTTTTGTATAAAATAAAATATGAAGAAAATAGTGATGGAGAGATCCGGTTGCAGATAATTTAATGTAATGTACATTAACTTACATTATAGCTGCCGCGGCTGCGTGTGAATCGCCTAAAACTGAGAAAGAACAGGCTTCGATAGTTCATGTATGACATGCATAAAGAATTAAAAATAAAACTGCAGCAACCAGTTTTCCATTTCCTCTATCTTCGGAACTCTGCATCAAGTATTCATTAAATTAAAATGGGACCTCACGCGGAGTATACACACTCAGAAAAAAAATTCAAATTCGGTTCACAAATTACCAAGTTAACAAACATGAAATATAAAAAAATATAACAAGTTTGAAAGTCAGTTGATAAAAGAGTGTCAAACAAATATTGGGTTATAATGTAGGTGGCAAGCAAAGGGCGAGGTCAAATATGTCAATGAAGAAACAGATATTTTTAGAAATCGCCCGTTTGCGATGGTTATAAAATGAAGTTATCTTGCAAACGGCTATTGTTTTAATGAATTCACAAGTTTTGCACAAATCTTTCTCGTTGAGTTGAAAACATTACCTGCAGCTAATTTTGATACGGATTGAAATTTAGTCGCCTTTCAGTAATATCGTGCTACTTATCCACTTTTATTGCATACATATTTTATATTCAACGTTGATTTTTTATAGAAACGGAAGATTATTATTAACGGAAGAAGAGTAAGTGATCACCGCCGCACATAGACAGCCGCAATACCAGGCGTATGCAATGCGTTTCGGCCTTTTAAGAATAAGCCTCTAATACTGCAGTAAAATATTTTTTAAAATTAAAATATGTCACTTCTCTTTGTAGTTTGGATAAAATGTAGTTTTGATGATATAAAAACGATATGTAAAGGTTTTTTAGTTGGTGAACACCGGCAAGAGTTTTAAAAAAAATAAGAAGCGTTTTTGGCAATTACACAAAAACGGAAAAAGATACATAAAACAGTTTTGAATGAAATGTGTACAACTTATAATTTTACATCAAAATGGTAATATGACTTCTGCTCCATTCAAAATTAACCGAGTTAGAGAGGTCTTAAGTTTAAAGGATAAACGTAACTTTTGAAAATTTCAGTTAGTATAAATAAGCTATTTTTTGTTACTCATAAAAATGGATAAAAATAAAAAATCTCTTATATTTAATTAAAAAACACTTTTTATTTTTATTTTTACTTTTTACGGTGGTTGCCGACTTTAAAACCTTTACAAACAAAATGCAAATAAAAGAACTATATGACAAGAAAATTTTGGGATTAGGCTGATTCGTATGGTATGTAGTAATAATAGAAAGCTGCCGAGCAGCCACGCTTCAAGAATAAAGTTTTTTTGTACATCCCTCAACAATTATGCTGTTCCCGGCATAAAAATAATTAATTTAACTTATGCATGTTATTACGCACCATTAACACCTTTGGTGTCTATAGGCGATGGTTGACTCTTTCCATCAGGAGGCCCATCTGCTTGTTTGCTTTCTTAAGGTGCTGATCGACGGGCGAGCCTATACCGCGGTCTTAATGGTCTAAGAGCTTAGGTATACATAAAACCGCGGTATTGTGATGACACACGGGCGAGCTTTATCGACGAGCCATAAGACTGTGGTATAGGGTCGCTCGTCAATTAGGACCTTACAGGTCTTGATCTATCGGCCATAAGTTTTGTGTCGACGGCTCTTAGACCATAAAGGCCGCGGTATAGGCTCGCTCGTCGATTGACGATCAGCACCTTTATGTTATAAAAAAAATGTTGACGTTGGCTTTAATTCAGTGGAATATTTAGTTATAAAACCGGACCAGTACATATTGAACTCACCCGCCACACATTTTGTATAAATTATTATTTTTACTAAGAAGAGATCAAAGGACAAACTTAATTTTGCATTGGATACCTACCAACTGCATATACTAAGGTGATAATATTAAATTTACTTGCTATTTTTACTATATTTTTTTATATCGCTGGAAAAATTACACAAATTAATCTAACCCCAAAGTAAGCAAATTATTTGCTTGTGTTATGGATGTTAGTCAACGATACTAATACATAGAAATACATAATATATAAATACTATTACATACATAATACACACCCAGACCCAGAAATACAAACGTCTATACTCATCACACAAACATTTGTCCCAACCCAAGCCCCATCGATTCGTAGTTAGAGTCGCTAACCCTCAACCAATGAGGCGGTTCTATATATTATTTACATACTTCTGCTTTAAGACATTTCTTGTCAATTTTTATGATTCTAAATCAATGGAAATTGTAAAAGGTTTTGATCAAATGATCATATGATTGGATTGTTGTTTTTTAGATGGAAAGAGACAACTATCGCCTATAGATGTCAATGGTACGTCACTATCCATGTGGTGGGTTGTTAATTTCACATGCAAGTGACAGTGACAAGCACGGATGCTATTGAATAAGAATAAAAATTGTTTTATTTACCACGCAATACTATACATATACAGTAAATAACAATAACATGCATACAGATAAGATAAAAAAGTCAACAAATACAATAAACAAAGAAAAATAAACATATTACATTTTTAAAAGACATAGTTACAATTTATACAGCATATTTACATGTAGAAAAAAGAACATAAAATTTAATAATGTTTATGTATAGCAGCATGATGGTAAAATGGTAGGTCAGTCAGCAAATATACAGGGTGACAAGATCAACCCTATAGCTGATTTTTCTGTCACTTGAAACGGATATGAAAAAGGCTGCTACGAGGAAATAAAACTATCTATATATATATATATATATATATATATATATATATATATATATATATATATATATATATATATATATATAAATCAATTAGTGTTTGTTATTCTCGCTAAAATTTGAGAACATCCGAGCCGATTTGGCTAATTTTAGTTTTGAAATAATTGTTGAAGTCCAGGGAAGGTTTGAAAGGTGAGAAAATATAGAAAAAATAAGAGTAGTTAAAAAGGCAGAACAACGTTTGCCGGGTCAGCTGGGAGACGTTTTTCAGCCTATAGATTACGTATCTAAGAAAACATTTTAAAGCTCAAAAATTGCGTTGAATGTCACTTGAAAGATCTAAATCGATCAACAATGATCGATTTAGGTCTAATCCAAAATATATAGCTTTTCAAAAATGAAATTACTGTCATTTATAACAAAATTTAGATTTTTTAAACTCTGAAAAAATCTAAGCTATAGTTTTTGTTCCTTTGAGCTTAAAATACCTCAATTTAGCGGGAAGTTTCAGGTATAGCCTGCAGGGCAGGGTCGGTTTACAGATTTTTTGTAATATATACCCAGACCCTGTAATATTATACAATATATTTATAGACATACTTTCCCCGTGTTGGTTCCGGGCTCCTTTGAAGAATAGACCAACTGCCGTTCTGCCAGGCAGGTCGTAAAACGCGACCGATTGGCTATGCGAGTCACTAACATCGTGGCTACTAGGTGGTAGAGTTCTACATTGTCTCACCTGGGTCAGGTACCACCGCCTTACCTATTCCAGCCGTAATAGCGTCAGTGCTTGTCGCTGTCGTGTTCTGGTTTGGAGGATAAGATAGCCGGTAAACTTATGCATGTGGCATTATACCTCACCACAAGTTAGCAACGCACTATTAACATCTTTGGTGTCTTTAGGCGATGGTTGACTCTTTCCATCAGGAGACCCATCTGCTTGTTTGCTATCTTATGATATAAAAAAAATCTATCCCTGATGGGGATCGATCCCGGGCTTTGTCTCGATTGGCGTTGAAAACGCTTACGCTAAAACATCGCCCAAAACAAAACACGATAAATAAAAGTATAAACTGTTTAATGTATTTCAAGTAAAAGTAGAATTGGATAGCTACAACAATGAACCACAATTTCCATTACGGAAGATATCAGCGGTACCGCGTTAGCGCTGAACAAATAGCCATAATTCGATCTAGCATGGCTCCTGTGAGAGTTGTATGTTACCATTCAGTACGTGCGGCTCCGGTATTGAGAAAATACAATGCGAATTATAACAATGGTCCAGTTCGCGGAATGAAAATATTTTAAATTGAATTTGTAATACTTTAGGATACATTACTAAATTATATATTATGTTATGTTATTTTATAAAATGCGTAAAAAAACTGTCTGATCGTTAAAGGCATTGCTTATTAGCCTAATATAGTCATATGTATGCTATTGTTTCGCTAATGTGGATAGGAAAATATATGTCGATCAAAATAAATTATCTTAAATAACATTTCAAATAGTACTATGGTAACACAAAATGCCGGAGTGCCGGGGCGGAGTGTTGTACAGTTTGAAATATTTGCTAAATTTTAGCGAAATTGTATTTTAGCTACAAGGATTTCAAAAATCCATATTTTGTTATGCTATGTAAATAGAACCATTTCATTATTTTTTTGATAATATTATCAACATACATATTATGCTCTTTTCGAGTCGGAGAGTTTTTTTATGCACGGTGTATACAGTGTGTGATAAAATCCTTGTGCTACCGTCAAAGGTGTTTTTTAGTACCTACACAGATTAGTTTTATAGCCTAACGTAATCATGATATATGTTATTATTTTGTGGATGTAGAATGTATAATGATAAATTTTCACCGATCAAAATAATTAATTTCAAATATTACGATACAAAATGTCGGTCAGAAAATGAAAACAGACTTAGCGGTGGCTGTCTATGACCGCGAAATCAGGTTAAATTTCCTTTGATGTAAAGGCCGCCGGCCGCAGACTAGACGTGGCGTTGCCTGGTTCAAAATATTTGCCAAATTTTAACGAAATTGAAGAGTAAACACGAGAATTTTAAAATTCCATAAAAATTATATTTCTATAAACCGAATCATTAAATTATTTTTTTATGATAAATTTTGCTGCTCTCTATGTAGGAATCGCCCGCTGGTCGAATTCGACTATAAGTCTATTAATTTTAAAGCACGAATATCAGGCAAGTTAAAGAATAATAAACAAACTACGATTTTTGATCTTAAACTATTTTTAAAATGAGTTTATAATCTCTTATAAGTCTCAAAAGGCCGGCAACGCAACTGCAAGGCCCCTTTGTCGATGGGCGGTGGTAATCACTTGGTACCATTAGGTGAGCCTCCTGTCCGTTAGTCCTCTCTTCCATAAAAAAAAAATTGAAAGCAAACTTAAAAAATATAACATGTGTTTCAAATGAAGTGTCAAATGTCCATACATTTTATTGTGTGTGTGTAATAGTGTGTGTACCTACAACCTGTATTGTGAATTTGCACAAACCATCTGCTTATTTGCTATCCTATAATTCGTACGATCGCAATTCAGGAAATGCTTTCTCTGTTACTTTGTTGTTCAACCATAACATAATAGTGTCAAGCATTGATACTTTTGCGGCATTTTTGCCGCAGGTAGGGCGTAGTTGCAGGATTTTATCACTTTGTAGTCATGATGGTAAACATATATAGCATAGCATTTTGTTGATTTTGTTTACCTGATTCTGGTTTACAGAAGTAACTAATTAAAGATGGGCCCATTAAATGCTTGGTAGAAAGACATTTGTCTATTCTTCAAAATAAGCCCGGATTTATACGGGTTTTTATTATGTCATAAGACAGCAAATAAACAGATGGCATTGCTAATGGAAAGAGTTAATCATCGCCAATGGGTATGAAATATGTCTCTGGTACATTACTGGAAAGATGGTAATGCCACTTGCATAAGCTTACCCGCTACGTTACCTTACCAACCGGAACGTGTTAATGACAAAAATTGGTTATTCCAGTCAATACCATCGTTGCTACTAGGTGGTAGAATTCTGCACTGTCTCGCTCGGGTCTGGTACCACCGCCTTACCTATTCCTGCCGCAGTAGCGTCAGTGTTAGTCACTATCGTGTTCCGGTTTGGAGTGTAAGGTAGCCGTCAACTTATGCAAGTGCCATTAACAAAAATAGCAACGCATCCTTAAC
Source organism: Apodemia mormo (assembly GCA_036924255.1). Classification (NCBI taxonomy): domain Eukaryota; kingdom Metazoa; phylum Arthropoda; class Insecta; order Lepidoptera; family Riodinidae; genus Apodemia; species Apodemia mormo. The sequence goes on along the minus strand of JAUPFN010000014.1, from coordinate 14,787,317 downwards.
ATCTTAGATGTCTGGTCTGTCTCTCTTGATGAATACAGACAATCATCGCCTCCTATGCCATCGAATCTTATGATATAAAAAAGCTTATTCATACTTCAACAATTTGATAGATTCACATGACCTTTGCTATACTGGTAGACTATGTCTAACTTAACATAGAAAGCGCTTGTCCCATGTAAATAAAAGGAAATTAAATATCTTTTATCGGACAGTGGTCTACGGGGCACGGTTAGTATGCTAATTAGATGAATACTTTTCCCAGTGTGGTAAGGCCTGTTTTCGTCGGAAGTTATGCAACATGAATTTAAGCCAAAGCAGTGTTGTCAAGTTATTCTAATTTATGTTTTCAGAACGAATAATAACTCAAGTTTGGATTTATTCAGACAACCTTCTGGATAATTGCTTTAAACTTGAGCATTGTTCTAAGGTTATGTAAATTCTTATAAATATTTAATCGTAACTACGCTTCGCAGCTTGATGCGTATTAAAGCTTATAAATTGCGTGAGAAAAATGCAGTTTTCGGAAAAACTAGACTCCTAGTAGCCTAGTATTTAGCATATTTAGTTTTAATTAACTGGGTTTGATCTTTCCAAAAAAATTGTTAGTTTTTTCGAGAAAATTAGTTACTAGTAGATGGAAGTGGTGTTGTGGGTGTATTAGTAGTCTTGTGTCTTGAGTGAGTAATTCAAGCAATAAGTCTCGATTATTTATAGACGCAAGTGATATTCGAAGCAATGACTATCTAAATACAGCATTTTCCCCTGTGTGTTTGTTCGACTTCTTTAAAAACAGGCTATAAAGCCTTCATACAGAGCAGTTCGAGAAAGGAAAATGATTGTATGTACATCACTGGACTGATGGATACTATACCACTAACTTTTTTTATGTCTGAACGCAATAGTTATTTTTTAACATCTCGCGGTGGAGAACTCTCCGCCTGTATATGCCTGCGATATTTAATAAAACTCCATCCATTTAATAAATTGAAATACAGCAATATAAACGCTAACGAACTTGACTATTAATCTGTCAGTAACAATGAATTCCTCATTAGCTGATTCGAGAATAGTGCTTATCCCGGTGTTGAATGAAAGTTGTTGTACGGCCATTATGCAAAATACGTAAAATTTATAACGTCAATAAATATATGATTTTACGTTATTAGTATCTAGAGGATCATGTTAAATAGCTCATGATGAAATACATTTTACATTTTTGGTTTTCAGTATCACCGCTAATAAATACTTGTTTGTTTATTTTGTGGAGTATTGTTTTATCGAAAAACATGTTATTCAAGTACTAGTCGACAGTTTCATTAAGAAATCTTACAAAAAACTTTTAAAAAAAATTAAGGGCTGCTATTGTGATTTTTCTACATTAGCGATGGGAATTATAGCTATTTTTATTTTACTATCACTTCAAGAAATTATCTGTTTTTTGTCACTGTTATATCACGGGAGATAAATCACGACCGTTATATTTTATTAGTGAAGATTATATACATAGTAGGTGCATTTTAAACTGTATGTTGTATCGCCGCGTATTGATTACTATTTTATAAGTGATTAGTAAAGTGAAATCGTGAGTGAAATAAACATATTAAACATATTCTCTCTTCTAGCCGGTGGCAAGGTGTTGCTCAAATGTTGTTGCTTTGTCTCTTTCGCACGATGGATTTCTGCGTATTATAAGCATAAGAAGTAGCTTCGTCCGCGTGAAATTAAATCACGCTTGCGTTATATATGTCGCAGTAAAATTGGCAATAGCCATTAGATTATAATCCACCTAGGAATTTTATAATTTGGCTAGGTTAGGTTAGCAGTTAAATTATAATATCACTCAGGTAGATTATAATCTAACGGTATTGACAATTTTAGTGCGACATATATTACGGATGGTTTCGATGCATATAACTGGTGTGACACGTGAATTATGCTATAACGAGTGATATAACCAGCGATTCGTGGATTGTACCATTCCTATAATTCTAGACAGAAAAATCGCTAAAACGTTGTCCACCTGGAAAACACATTTCATGATCTAGCGAAAGCAACTAGATAAGTGCCTTATTCTTTAAAATAAAATTTAAATGGCTAATTTGGTTTTGTTTGTAGGTTTTTCACTGTAAGAAATTAATTAACTCATTCAGCGTTACGGTATAATATTAGAAGAGATAAAACGTTATAACTTTGAATATAAGGATGTCATAACATAAATTTAAATTTAAGAGAGAGTTGTAAAACGACAGGTAAGCAAGAAACTCTTTTCACCATGTATTATTAATCAGTACTTATATTCAATAATCAGTATACTTAAGGTATGTACAAAATAATTTAATTATATGAAGACATCCAACACACTCAATAAGGACTTCTTAGAAGAGAAGAACTGATTAGATTTTGGGATCAGTCAGGACATTTATCTGAAAATTATTTAATAAAATTTTGTTTCGGCAACTCATTTTTGATTAGATATTTTTTTTAACTTCTCAAAATCTATTGAATTGAATCCGATCAAATTCTCCGAATTTGATCAGATATCTAGAACCTAAAAGTCTAATTTGTTGAAATTAAATCGGATGCAGTAAAATTCATTTTAGTCTTTCAAGTTGTTCATAAGTTTGATAGGTTTACATACACACCCACTCAAGCACACACACATATATACATACACGCGCATTCAAACATACACATGTATATAGCTATACTGACGTCATTTTAAATGTAGTCAAAACAGCTCTCTAGGACCTCAAAATGTCAAGATCGATTCGGAGACGAAATCAGTGTGAAACTAATAACTTCCTTACCAGAAATTTAAAAAGTTTATTAATGAAAATATTAGAATCTCTAAATATTTTACTTAAAAGAACAACTTTTTGCTTTTCAAAAACTGCATTTAAATAGAAATGTTGCGATACCTTTTATTATATATTTTATGCAAATGTAAAATATAGTATGATGCAGACGTGAGATTACACGGCTGGACGCCTCGAACGAGACAAGCAGTCAACGCAAGCCGGACGGAATGATTTCGTCTCACGCATGGCCGATTCTCGATACTTCTCTGCAGATCTGAATGAGTTCCAGTAACAAGCAATCGATGTATATTATGGTGGAAGAATAAAATATACGTTTCATTAAAATTAATATTTGATATTTCCTCGTGATGATTCGGGCCCCTTTGGAAGAATAGATTACCTACCTTGTTTCTAGGCATCTTATAAAAGAATAGAATAGGCAAATATAATATTATGTTCTGTAATATGTTACGTAATTTAAATTAATACCACTACTTCACCAACTCCTCCTCAATAGCATTAGTGCTAGTGATTGTGATGTTTGAGTTTTTAGGTTAAGGTCGGCTAGCTTACACGTTTTGCTGTATATACCTTTTACATGGATTGCAATGCACCATTGACATATCTGGTGTCTGTGGGCGATAATTGGTAGCAACTCAAATTCAGATGAGACGTTGCAGCTTGCAGAATAGCAGAATTTTATCACCTCGTCACGGTAGCAATGGTATGTTTGCAAATTTGCATTTTTTGAATTGCCTGGCAGAAAAGTGGATTGTCTATTTTAAGAAAAGAGAAATAGCCACCATAGGAAAAAAAATAGGATGTTTAACCTCATTACGAGTAAATTCTAATAAAAGTAAACCAGGTTCTAAAATATTCCTTGCGATATTTTTGTAGGGATATTGAGGTCCTTGCATCAAACTATTTCAATACTTTTAAAATGAATTTAACTGTAGTAAAAGCCATTTAAGATTTAGCTGTTGTAAAAGTCATTTAAGAAGTATTTAAATAGTTTAGTGCAAGCAAACCTAAATTCTTCAAAATTTTGTCTTAAGAATATTTTTAAACTAGAATTGTGAGTTTTGTTTCCAGCTCGTTTTTGTAGTTAGGATATATTATTTATTTCTTTATAATTTCTTCGAAAAATAATGCAATACTACATTATTCTGTGAAAGAAACAAAAGTGCACATTTCTTGTAGTGCCAACATCAATCAACAGTTTCATCAAAACGGTATCAATAATCACGAAAACACAGTGGACTTCACCAGCTCTAACTTTCCATTTAGTTGTAGATAGGGATAGCAACCATCGATACCTAAAGACATGTTCTTTAGGCGTTGAAAGTTGAATGCACTTGTATTTAAGTAGTTTGGTGTAAGTGGACTTTAGAATATGAAATATTAACATTGGAATATTCTATGAATAACAGAATATCGTTTAGAAATCGGCTAAAGTTCTGCAATTTCTCATCCAGGTTAGATACTACAATCTCAAGTTTTCTTAACAAAGTAGAAACAGTGTTAATAAAGGTCGTATTGTTTAGGGTTTAGAGGGAAATGTAGGCAGAAAATGCATAAGCATTCCATTCCCGCCACACAGACTTTTCGGCAAACGTCTAATCGTTTCTTTACGCTTGTGTAGCGTTCGCTATTTTTAATCCAAAGCGATTCACGTAACAAACCTTCAATCCAATCAAAGTATTCAAGGCTCTTAAACATTTTTTTACACATTATGGCGTTGAATCGTTATTATGTGTGTGAGAGCACTTAACGCTTCAATTCGATTGAACTTTTGTTACTGATACTGCTTGGATTTTGTAAAAGAAGTTGATTAAATATATGTGTTACATTAATAGATAAATAAACGCGTGTTGTAGCGTGTTGTTAAATGTACACAAATATACCAAAATATTGTCAGAGGTTGAAAAGTTTAATGTTCAGCCTTTTAATCAATCCTAGTTGCCCGGGGGAAATATCTGTTAAGCCCGCTGCGGTTTACTGCGCTCTACGTTTCTGACAGTAGGGATATTGATTCTATATTGAAAATAACCATTGGATTATTTATCAACTAACTCCGACAACTGCTTTGCAAATCAAATTTATAAAGAGACGGAGACTAAGTATGTAAGACTAAGTATGTATGTAACTTTGTCTTGCAGTACACTGCACACTTCGTTTCCATACTCTAACCTAGCTCGAAATACCAGAAAAAAATACAGTGCACCATGCACAATACATGCTATGGATTTTAACCTTTGCTTGACAGTCCACTACGCCTTAAATTATCTCTCAGATCATCAATGTAAGAAATTTCATACAATCTATTATTTTTTTAAATTTTTTATTTAATTCTTTATTGTACACAGTAATCACTTAACATAACAATAAAAGAAAATAAGTACAATGGGCGAGCTTATCTCTAGTAACAGAGATTTCTTCCAGCCAACCCGTAACAAGGAGATGTTATAAACAAAGATAATTATTGACTTGGTGTACAATTCAAACAATAAAATTAAACACTATAATATGGAAAAAAGGTTAACGCAAAATATACATACATACACATACAAACATACACATATATAAATACATATACATGTACAAACATACTTACATGCATACATACAGACCGTAAAAACCATGACTCTTCATTTGACAGAAAAGCGAAAATATTATATTATAATAAACATTCAAAGCGAAAGAAAAATAAAACAAACAGAAAGAAATAGAAGTTAAATTTGCATAAAATATAGCTCCTTTAGACGCTTCTTAAAAATAGACAGACTTTCACAAGTTCGAATATCTTTAGGTAGGGAATTCCAAAGACTAACAGCATGGACGGTAAACGAGTGAGAATAAGTGGCAGTATTACTGTACAGAATGTAGAAAACGGAAACCATCACGGAGATATTTGGGATACTTAGGATCAAAGAGAATTTTGTATAGCAAGCAAAGTATATGTAAGTTCCTACGTTGGCGAATCGGTAGCCAGGATAACTGGGCTCTGAACTTGGAAACATGATCGAACTTTCGCAAGCCGAAGATGAACCTTATACAGAGATTTTGAAGCTTCTCCAACTTGTTGACAAGCTCTTCGGTAGCATCAAGAAAGCAAGTGTCGGCGTAATCTATAATAGGAAAAATAAGAGTGTGGACAAGAGATATTTTTGTTTTAAGAGGAAGGAAATTTTGTAGGAGTTTTAAAGAGTGAAAAGAATAAATTACCTTGCGAGTTATGTTGTTTACGTGACAGTTCCAAGAAAAGTCTGAACTAAATGTTAAGCCTAAATTAACAACAGAGCTGGAAATGGCAATAGGTACTTTATTGTATAACAAAGGTGGGACATCAACATTAGCAATCAGATTACGCATGTAAGGACTTCCAATAATTAAAGCCTGTGATTTACCTGGATCGACAAAAAGTCCGAAAGAAGTAGCCCAATCGTGTATCCTTACCAAGTCCTCATTCATGGCATTGACTGCATCCACTATATCCATAGCCGGGAAATGGCGATAAAGCTGTAGGTCATCGGCATATAAGTGAAAACGGGACATTATTATGGTGGTAACGGTATTAATAAAAGCCGAAAATAATAAAGGAGAAAATACCCCACCCTGAGGAACCCCTGAAAACAGATTGACCCAATCTGAGCGAGAATCCCCAGACTGTATGCACTGTGAGCGACCACGAAGGTATGAGCTAAACCATTCGAGAGCAGAGGAAGAAACATTAAGGGACCCAAGGACTCTTAATAAAGTATCAAAATCGACCGATGTAAAAGCACTACTAAAGTCTAGAAACACAATGATAGTGAGCAATTTATTGTCCATGGCTAGGCGTATGTCATCGGTAACTCGAACTAAAGCCGTTACAGTGCTATGGCCAGGGCGAAAGACAGATTGGTTTTCGTGTAACAGGTTGTTATTGCGGAGATATTCACTAAATTGTGCGTGAGCGATATATTCAAGAATTTTAGAGAGAAAGGGGAGTATAGAAATCGGACGAAAGTCAGAGGGGGAACTCGGAGTAGATTTTTTAGGAAGTGGCATGATGTAAGCCCTCTTCCAAATCGCAGGAAAAGAGTTAGAAGACAGGGAATGATTAAAAATGTGTGTAAGAACAGGGAGAAGTTCGGAGAGAATAGGCGTAATCATACGAGAGCATATCCCATCACTATCAAGCGTAGCTGACGTAATTGAGAGAACATGTTTTCTAACATCCGTGTCACTAACAGGCTTGAATGAAAAAGAGGCGCTCATGGGAAGAGGTGACGATGATAACTTAGCCAGAGTTAGCGATCTTTGCCGGTCATCTAAAACAACTGGTGGAGTAGAAAAGTGGCTATTAAGCTCGTTCAGGTTTGTATAACTAACTCCGGACTCTTTAGCACGACCTACGCCAAGAGATTTCAATAAATACCAGACTCTGCCCGAATCAGAAGAGGAGAATATGTTGTGTCTACATCGCGTTACAAGCATTTTCTGTATAAATTACTATAAAATATTTCTATATTAATAATTTCGTCAAGGGTTACGGTAGACTCAATCGAAACTTTACCTAAAAAATGATGTGGTGTCGCGGGACACCAGGTAGGAACGAACTTCCTTCGGCTAAACGGCACTACTCGCTTGTGTACGCGACTGTCGCGCCTGCGCACGTCGCATTTAACGCTTTTATTCCACGCATTTTTCTTACGGTTTTACTATCACATTTTTTTCAGTTCGGTCGCGCAGCAAAATCCCTATCCCCTCCAAGCCTGCCGTAAGGAACTTCGTTCCAATTATAAAGTGTAAAAAAATAATAATTTTGAGTCGACAACATATATCCGCAAAATTCTGATTGTCGAGTATTTCGTTTAAAATAGTGATTAAAAATTCTAACGGTGCTGACAGACCGCAGATTATTGTGAAAGTTATTTTCTCTTCGTTCATAAAAGAGAAGAAATTAAAAAATAGCAATACTAAGTGTTGTCTTTATTAAACCAACGTAATAGTTGAAAGAAGACATCACTACAGTGTTGCTACTTTTTAATGTCTACTATTTGAGTTAGTATATAAGATTGCGTATTAAGAGACTGCCGAGCGAAGCCGGGTTTTCATCTAGTATTCAAATATTCTAGTATCAAATAATCAATGTCAGTTATACTTAATTGTCAATTAAAATTATATAAAAAATAAATTAAACGAAAAATAATAAAAAAATAAATAAACAGTAAATAATAAATTAATCATTAAAAATATTAAGTAAGACGGAGCTAAACGCGGGATGCGATACTTGTCAATTAAAATTATATAATTTATTTTTTAACCCCAAAGTAAGCAAATTATTGGCTTGTGTTATGGATGTTAGTAAACACCCAACAATACATAGAAATACATATATAAACACTAGAATATATTTAATAAACACCCAAACCCGGAAATACAAACATTCATGCTCATTCATCATTCATGTTGTTTAAGCTGCTGTTATAAATTAAATCTAACTACTTCAAATCCTCTGTTTCATCAGATCGTTTTCAAACGTTTCGTCAACATACATATAATATAAAATTTCTACGAATTAAAAACCTTTCAATTTTTAAAACTTGATTGAAATATGTTATAGGCTGTGAATGCAAAAATCTGCCTTAAAAAACTATTGCTAAAAGCACACAAATTGAAAACGATACTAAATAAAACAGTATAAAATGACGGATAGGTTTATTTTTGCGGTTTCAAAGAGAATAAACAAATAGAGCTATAAATTGAATACGAAATGCAGTCGTTAAATAAATAGTGGATGTTAATTAGTCCTTCTCTTTACGTGACATATTTGAATTCAACAAACACATCCTACATACGCTCTTGTCTTTAATTACGTGAGCCAATCTTACTTAACGGGAGATACAGTCTTAAGCAGGAGTGAGGCAAGGCGCTGCGTGATTAAACAGTAGTTTTTGAGAATAATGAGTTGTTGCTGAATAAAAATATTGTAGGTGTTGATATAGCTTTTTTATATCATAAGATAGCAAACAAGCAGAAGGGTCTCCTCATGGAAAGATTCAACCATCGCCTATAGACATCAAAGATGTTAATGGTGCGTTGCTATCTCGTGGCGAGGTCTAATGCCCCACATGTATAAGTTTATCGGCTACCTTACCTCCCAAATTGGAATGAAAGTAACTAACACTGACGCTGTTGCAGCAAGAATAGGTAAAGCAGTGGTACCAGACCCGGGCGAGACAATGCAAAACTCATATCACCTAGTAGCCACGATGGTAGTGACTCCTTTAGCCAATCAGTTGCCTTTCACGACCTGCCTGGCAGAACGGCAGTTGGCCTATTCTTCAAAGAAGCCCGGGACCAACACGGGGAGAAAGCTTGACGGGGAAGCAGATGGCTCTCTTGATGTAAGAGTAAAGAGAAACCATCACCTATAGACACTACAGATGTTGATGGTGTATTCCTATCTATGTGGTGGGATATTAATGATATATGCATAAGTCTACCCTACTCAACAAACCTTAATATGACAATGACAACCATTGACTCTATTACGGTAAAAATAGGTAAGGGGTATTAGCAAATATCCGGGCGAGGTGTAGCAGAACGTTCGTAGGGACACATAGAGCCAATCAGTGGCCTTTTACGACCTTCTTGGCAGAACGGCAGTTGATCTATTCTTCAAAGGAACCCAGACTCCAGGTTTTGAACTCAAACATGCTTTGTATGACATTTGGTTGCAAGACATTGGTTCTCAGATCATCACATTGAATAAAGTTTTCATCATGCCATCATACAATGGAAAAGCATTCTAGTCTTCAAAAAAATAATAAAGAGCCAAAAACCCAGAATATATTGCGTAGATTAGATTAACCCGAATAGAAAAAGGGCTTGTAACATGATGCGTGACACGACGAATGTAGTCCTTAAAAGACCGTGGTTCCACAAATAAAACTTTTTTTGATTAATAATTTTGATTCGGAATTATGAGATATTGAAATTGATATTAATCAATTAAAAACCAACCTAATTTTCTCATAACAGCTTGTTAATAATTATTATAATTCAAGGGTTATTTTGTCGTACGCGTAAAATGGAAAATTTTACGCGTCTAAATTTTTCTATTTTATCTATCTTTATTAGTTACTCGATTTGAGATTTATCGAAGATAGAAAAATGGGCGTCTCGCCAAAACGAAGCTGTTCTCAAAAATTCAGCTTGTTGTCAAAAAAAGTTTGTTCCTAGGACGACTGTCTATTACGTTTTGTAAAATGTCATAGAACAAAAGTTGTTGTTTATAATATTAGTAATATTATAGTCCTAAAAGATTGTATATGTTTTAAAAAAATACCTGTATAAAGATATATTGCATCACCTATTCAGTACTACACCTTTAATATGTTTAATTTCTTCAAGTGTCTGTCAATTAGATGCCGAGTTAAATGTATTGTTTTGGAACTGATTCCCATAACATATCTTGTGGAGATTCCTGGCGTGCCCAAAAAGCGTATTCAGTTGCACAAATAGATGCCAACTCTAGCTTCTAAAATAATTTTGTGCAATTTTGTTCGTGTCCAATTTGTTTGACCTTACTCTATCTATTTATAATTTTTTAAGGCTTGAATAATCCCAATTTATTATATACTAGCTGCAGCGTGCAGCCCGCTGCATTAGAAAAGTTTTTGGTGATAAAATCACCTAATTTTTCCGCGATAAAAGTTAGCCTATATGCTATTCCAGGTCATTATCTAATTGTGTGCCAAATTTCATTCAAATGCGTTCAGTAGTTTTTGCGTGATTGAGTAACAAACATCCATCCAAACATCCAAACTTTCGTATTTATAATATTAAATAATATAGATATTATTATCGAACAAATGATAAAGTTTCACTACTATAATAACTACTAGGAGGTAGAGCCTACCTTTTACCTTTTATTGTCACAATAGCCTCAATGGTTGGCACTATCCATAGTGTAAGGTAGCCAGTATAGTTAGTCATGTGGTATTAATGATGGTGTATGATATGAAAAATTATACAAATAACAATTCACCATTAACATCTTTGATGTTTATAGACCACGGTTATCTCTTTCTCTCAGGGGAGTTATCTGCTTATTTGTTATGTAATATAAAAATATATATAAAATACACGAACGAATTATTATTTCATTACGCATTGAGAACGTTTTTTGAATTATTGAGGTTCTTTAAGGTAAGCCTTGTAAATTGGCAGTTCGGAACAAAATAGTGGTCTGTAATTCCGTGTCTCGGATGAGCACTTAAAGCTGTCGGCCCCAATTAATGCAAGAAAGAAGTGATAGAAGTCGGTAACATGGATGTTTTTTTCCTACTCCTCTTATATATTTGCGGTCAATTTAGTTGCTGTTTCCAAGATTGCTGAATTATTCGCCAGGGCATAAGGGTGCCTAAGGGTGCTCGCATCTTAATGGTCATCAGGAGGTTACCGCTGTTTATTCTGGTTTAGAGAAGTTATAGTGGTGAGAATGGGAGATGCGTCTATTGCCCTTTACGTAGCAGTAAGATAGTTCATCTATTCTTAAAAAAAGTGTCTATATTAACACGTAAACCAAAAACTTTGTTGCCCTTGCGACAGTAAAGCGAACGGTAGAATGTGAAATTTGGCACAATTAAAGTTTACGTTGTGGAGGAGGACACTCGTGTTGGGAGTATATACACTTTTTTTTACTTTTTATGTTTACATATTTTTTTTACTATTTATTATGTTTACGGCTAAAGTCTGTTGTGAAACTTAGAAGAGTTTTATTGTTAGCCAATGGTCGAATTTGGACCACGAGTGATCTCTACTTTGTATAAAACTACGTTACTACAGATTTGTTCTAGAAAGTAGTGTGTATTGCAATTCGGTTCACAATAAGTGTACGTGTGATGTTGGCGTGAATTTCGTACCGATTGTAGCAAAGCCTTTGTTAGCTCAGAGCTTTTATTAGGCGCTTGTAGAGGGATGAGAGCCAGACCATGTTTATTTGGTAGCACTGAACAGTATTAGGCTTGGGTTTAATTACGCCTCTTGTAATCACATCCCTATAAAAGTATAAAAAGAGAAGAAACGTTTGTATATGTTTGTTGCATACTATTTGTTTTATTTTTGCAAGGCGCAAGGGATTAATGAATTGGTTGTTTTCTTAAACATTCTAGAAAAAATGTGAAAAAGCTAATGAAACAGTTTGATCGATTTCAAAGTAAGCAATCTATGGTATAGGTAGTCTTTGTATTAGTATCGTTGACTAACATCCATTACACAAGCAAATAATTTGCTTACTCTGGGATTAGATCAGTAAGTGTAATTTATCCCGTGAATATTATTATTATTATTAAACTAAACTCAATTTGACATTTTTTATTTTAATGTCAAGCAATAAAAAATATATTATTTAGTTTACTTTTAATTAAAATTCTCAGTAACACCTCGGAGTTTGCTAGTGCTATGTTAACCATAAAATCTTATGGTTAATACAGTTAATCTTAAATACGTAAATCTCGGATGTCCTGGTTATCGCCGGAAATAAGCGATAATCGTTATAGGTTAGTAATACGTGGTGAGGGGGATCATCTCCCATCTCTCAAGCATACGAACCGGTGAATAGTGGTGAATCGGAATATCTATAGATTTTCTGTTTATTCTGTCTACACGAGCGTGATGACAATTTTTAACTAATCTAATTTTTCACACAAGGTTTATATAATACTAGTTGTGCCCGCGACTTTTCTAAAAGAAAAAAATCTAAAATAAAATCCACATAGATCGCATTACCGTGAGTTTTGTCGGGACAAAAACCATCCTATGTCCTTTCTCGGGTTTCAAACTATATCTGTACCAAATTTTATCTAAATCGGTTCAGTAGTTTAGGTGTGAAGAAGAGATAGACAGACAGACAGAGTTACTTCCGCATTTATAATATTAGTATTAGTATATATTTTAACACATTCTCTTTGAGAAAAATATGGTCTAGGTTGTAGCACTTTTTACTAACACTGGAAAGCGTGGTGCAAATATTCCATTTACGATTTGATGAAAATTGATTCAATTTCAAAAATATTTTTAATCGAACCTGCATCAAAAGCTCACATTACGACCCTACTTTCACGGAGGAAAGTCCTATTTTCTTAGCTGTCTGAATAAATTAGTGCGCATGCTTTAAATTCCTTGCTCTTACTTGCGTATTTGTTTGATTTAGTATTAAAATGTTAATAGCTTTTTGTATAACACTAGCTGACGCGGCAAACGCGGCAAACTAAGTTGCTCCATATTAAGTCAGCTATCTGCGACTGAAAGTACCGTCAAAATCGGTGCAGCCGTCTCAGAGATTAGCCACAACAAACAGACAGACAAAAAATGTTATTTTGGTATATGTACCGTGGATATATCCATATGCATTTAGTAAAATGCAGGCATTTTATTGTTACAAACAATAATGTTTTATTTAATTGTATAGATGTATAGATGTTAAAAGTTAATAGTTTTTTAAATGTCTTTTAGTTTAATAATTTTAAACAATACATAGGGCTGTGTAATATGAACTTTTAACTAGGCTGTGAAAAAAAAATAGTATACGCACCGTGGAAGAAAAGTATGATAATGTACTGTGTACTGTAAAAGTATGATAGTGTAACATTCACAAGAACAGAAGTAGTACTGTGACCTTGTCGGAAACCCAAGAAATAGGCCAACTGCCGTTCTGCCACGCAGGTCGTAAAAGGCGACCGATTGGCTAACGAGTCACTAACATCGTGGCTACTAGGTGGTAGAGTTCTGCATTGTCTCGCCCGGGTCTGGTACCACCGCCTTATCTATTCCTGCCGCAATAGCGTCAGTGCTTGTTGCTGTCGTGTTCCGGTTTGGAGGGTAAGGTAGCCGGTAAACTTATGCATGTGGCATTAGACCTCGCCACAAGATAGCAACGCACCATTAACATCTTTGGTGTCTATAGGCGATGGTTGACTCTTTCCATCAGGAGACCCATCTGCTTGTTTGCTATCTTATAATATAAAAAAAAAAAAACCCGATTGACAGGTATTGAGCAGGTTGTTCTGTAACCCTAAATGTAAAATTATTTTCCTCATACACGCGTGTATTGTCATTACTTTTCAATAGTTTTTAATTATTTCCTTATTATATTATATTAACCATTAGTTGTACTCGTTTATTTATTTATTAGAAACCGAAATGTCACCGTACCTCCTCTGTACAGTAGTGTTTGACAAGCGCTTCTGGAGTTTTCAGGTATTCCATTTATATGCTTTACTATTTCATCGTGTTCAAGTTACGTTCTTCATTTGTATAGGCAATGCTATTTCACCTATCTACTTCTGGGAATTATCAGTCAAACGCAAACGTAGACCAGATCAAGATAATGAAGTAGACACGTTGTTTTCCCGTGTCGGTCCGGGCCATCTTTGAAGAATAGACCGTCTATAATCTATAATTTTCAACGTCTCCACTTGGTGAAATTTCACTTCAAAACAGATCTTTTTCACATATTACTTAAGCGGTTTCCTTAAAAGTATCTACAGTTCTTGAAAGACGAACGATTGCATATACGAGTCACTACAATCGTGGCTACTAGGTAGTAGAATTCTGCATCGTCTCACCCGGGTCTGGTGATATCCTACATATTCCTGCCTTAATAGCGTCGATGGTTGTCATTGTCGTATTCTGGTTTGGAAAGAAAGAAAGAAAGAAAGAAAGAAAGAAAATATTTATTTGCAAGAATATGGGTGTTACAAGTTGTTAAAAATAAATTAAGTTACCGACATATTCTACCAATATATGGTGTGCAAATATTTTAAAAAAATATCATTATATAATATTGCATTTAAAACTATAAATTGTATCGATTTTTCAGAATTACTACCGGATCGGAACGCGGCCACACACTGAGAAGATCCGGCGGAAGAAACTCAGCGGGCTGGTTTTTTTTCTCTAATTTATGTTCTTGTTATAAATATACAAGGATGATTCCATATTACAAAGTTATTTTTATAATTACAAGTTTCATATTTTGAGTAATTATTTTTTTTATAATTTACATAATGTTCACCATTTACAAAATTTTTACTACATTGAAATTTTTTTAAGGACAATTCAACAAACTTATATTTCTATCCATTAACATTTAATTTTATCGGCTAAAAATTCTTTAATATCATAATAAGTTTTATCTAACAGCAAATCAAACAACCTTTTGCGAAATTTATTTATAGGCAATAATTACGACTATCAGGAATATGATTGTATATATTAATAGACATTAGACATACAATACACATTTTTTGTAAAAATATTTAATTTTTGGTTAGGCACATATAATTTCTTACTATTCCTAAAATATGAGTTACCAGTGACTTCAGCATTTGTTTTAAATAACTTTTGGTGCTTTTTTACAAATACGCATACCTCTAAAATATACAAACATGGTAAGGGAAGTACCTTAAGAGACTTGAAAAGTGGTTTACAGGAATGTAACTGATTAACACCACATATTGCTCGAATACATTTCTTTTGGACTCTAAAAATTCGTACCAATTCAACAAAATTTCCCCAAATAGGAATTCCATATTGTAAATTAGAAGAGACATATTCATGGTATGCTAATAGGGAGGCTTTTGCGTCTCCTACTTCCCTTAGTCTTCTCAAGACATAGACAAATCTATAAATCTTATTACATAGCGATTCAATGTGTGCTTTCCAATTACAATTTTTGTCAATAATTATTCCTAAAAAGTTTGTATAATCTACATCATCTATATTTACTTTATTTAAAAATATATTTGTGTTTTTGGTAATATTACTGTGGTAGTTCTGAAATTCAATTAATTTTGTTTTAGTTACATTAACTTTTAAATTATTATTAATTAACCAGTCTGAAACTTGGAATAAGGTTTCGGTTGTTTCATTTACCAAGTCTTTTTTATTTTTACATTTAATAAGTAGGGTAGTGTCATCAGCAAATAAAAAGCAATCATGTTTTATACTATCAGGAAGATCATTGATATAAATTAAAAATAGCAAGGGTCCTAAAACACTGCCCTGTGGTACACCACAGTTGTTAACAAGGTAGTTTGAAGTATATATTTTTTTACGGTTTCCGCATATTTTAGATATTTCAACACATTGTTTCCTATTCTCTAAATAACTCTTTATCCAATCTAAAGACTTCCCTCTAATACCATATTTTTCAAGTTTTGATAATAAAATATTTTGTGAAACAAAATCAAATGCCTTACTCATATCCAAAAATACACAAAGTGGATACATTTTCTTATTCAGACATTCAGTTATGCTCTTTACTAAATCAAAACATGCTAATGTAGTAGACCTACCTTTCCTAAATCCATATTGATTATTTTTTAGTAGGTCAAAATCAAGTAAATAATTATACAGCTTTTCATACATAATTTTTTCAAAGATTTTTGAAATGACTGGAATTAAAGTAATAGGTCTATAATTGTTCATATCGCACATATCTCCTTTTTTAAACAACGGTTTGACAATACACTTTTTTAATCGTTCTGGATATTTACCTTCCAAAAATGACAAATTAATTATATGGCTAAGAGGTTTTGATATTACACTAGCAACATTTTTCAATAATTCTGTGCTAATATTATCATAGCCAGTAGCATAAGTATTTCTCAATGAATGAATAACTTTTTTCACATCATGCTCATCTACTGGTGTCAAATACATGGTTTTACTACAATTTGGTAAAAAATATGATTTTGAAGTATTTGTAGATTTGATTTTGTCTGGTTTATAAAAAAATTATTAAATAGATTACAGATTGTTTGAGTATTTGTGTACTTTAAATTGTTTACTTTGATTTTTCCTATTTCTCTAATATTTATTTTGTTCTGAAATGTACTTTTAATCAGATTCCATGAAGCTTTACAGTTTGGAGAGTAAAGTACTCGGTAGACTTACGCTCGTGGCATTGCCATCCCGCCACATGCGGCCTACCATTAAATTCTTGGTGTCTATAGGCAATGCTTTTTCTTTCGATCAGGAGAACCATTTGCTTATTTGCAGCATAAGCAATAGCCTAATAGGCCCGGTAATGTGGACCTCATTAAAAACATATGAAGTCTTGGATTCAAATCCCAGATTGGAGATTCACATCATGCAATATAATACCGTTGGCTTTGGCATGGGGATAGTAGTTATAGCTCTGCCTTCTCCCATAGGGTGAATGTGATGATTAACCATTTTTCTGAAGGTATGTTTATGTATTCGTGGAGTTTCTCTTACACTCGGTAAAGTGCGATGATAGGGTTTACTTTTCATTCGTTCACCGATAAACCGATGAAACATGGTTAAACGGAAAATGTATGACGTCCGTTTTGTTCTGCTTGCCTCACAAAGAAGCAAGTGTGATAATCTATTTTCCTTTATGTCAAGATGCTCCTATAAAGCTGGTTTAATTTAAACTGCTTACATTTACTCAAAAGAAAAAAATGCCTAATCTAAGATCGGACAGAAAAGCTAACTCATGTTACAAAGATAATGGCGATAGATTTTTCATTTTTATCCCTTTTTCTAATCATTCTTTCTTTTTCTTACTTTATTTATTTATTTTGTTTATTTATACTTTATTGTACACTTACATAGGTAAAATTGTAAAAAGGCGGACTTAATGCTAGTTGCATCCCTCCCAGTCAACCTTTGGGCTAACAGAAACAGTAGAGTGTAGGTACAAAGAAAATATAGATATATAAAATTTAAATAAGAATACTTATAAGAATACTTATACTTAAACGGATATACTAATATAATATTAAGTAATAACATAGACTACATAAACAAATAATATAAAATAAATACATACATTCTATAATATACTTAACAATACTTAACATGAAAACATTATGTATTAAATAATTATCGTAATTTTTCAACAGCGAATTTATCTATACTAAATATCTCCTTATATAAAATTAAAATATATCATTGTTAAGTAAATGATCGTGTACTTTCTTTTTGAATACTTTATAATACGTATAAATTTATCTTAAAGACTAATATCTAAAGTTAATGTATAATTATTTCACTTCCAGTAGTATATACGCGGTAAGAAATAAACAGTTTATAGGTAGATTAAACGCAATATAAACAAATTGAAATGCTAAGAATATATTTATCGAAGTTTAATGTATAGTAAATCCAGGCTAGGATTTCCTCATATCGAACGTATAGCGTCAGCGATTTTATATACAGCAATATTAGAGGCCCTAAAAAGTATCAAGGGCTTAACATATTTTAGGTTTCATTAAGTTTTTCATAATTTCTTCCAAAAAAAGTACATATTTATTATTTTTAACCAGATTTTTTTATATCATAAGATAGCAAACAAGCAGATGGGTCTCCTGATGGAAAAAGTCATCAATCGCCTATAGACACCAAAGATGTTAATGGTGCGTTGCTATCTTGTGGCGAGGTCTAATGCCACATGCATAAGTTTACCGGCTACCTTACCCTCCAAACCGGAACACGACAGTGACTAGGACTGACACTATTGCGACAGGAATAGGTAAGGCGGTGGTACCAGACCCGGTGGAGCCGATGCAGAACTCTACCACCTAGTAGTCACGATGTTAGTGACACGCATAGCCACTCGGTCGCCTTTTACGATCTGCCTGGCAGAACGGCAGTTGGCCTATTCTTCAAAGGAGTCCGGGACCAACACGGAGAGTTATAATAGGGGAGGGGAATATGAATATTATTCAAATTTAAGAGAAATTTAAAAACATTGAGGAAGATTTTTTAAGATGAAAGAGAATGAGAAAAATGTGTCACTACCATCATTACTACTGCGTGTTAGGGTTGTACAATATATCACCTGAGTTTTATACTTATGTTACGTATTTTAGCCACAATAACGTCTATTTTAAACAATGTAGTGTCCCACTATGAAAGGTAAAGTTACGTATGAGGCATTTCATTCCACTACAGGGATATAAATGCACTATTAACATCTCTGGATGGCAGTGATTATCTCCTTTCATTACAAGAGTCAACTGCGTTTTTTAGTGTTCTAAACCCATAGAATATAATTTGGGTGGTACCGTAATAAATTTACTAAAATGCTGTCATCCACATCGCACTAAAACGCACCTAGTATGCAGAAATCCTTATACTAACTCCTAGAAATTATATCAAAACATAATTAATCCTCTTGTACCCCCCTTCTTATTAACCTAATCTTTGATGAACGTTGACAAATAATAGTTCAAATAACAACCTCTAAACCGCTTTAGTCGGAATATTGAAATCATTAAACACGCTCTAACCTCATTAAGCTTGATATACACGGAGTAATTCATGTGATCTGTGTTCACAAGTGACTTACGGGTAAGACAACATTTATTAAATTAAGGAGGTTATATGTAATATTATTTTTTATTTCAAATAATTTTACTTTATGTACGGTTTTATGATGTCCAATATAATATCTATATCCATATTTAATATTACAAATGCGAAAGTCTATCTGTATGTTACGCCTTCACATCTTAACCGCTGTACTGATTTTAATGGAATTTGGCATGAAGATAGTTGCGAACCCGGAGTCAAAGATAGTGTAACTTTTTTCAAAAGTTCACCGCTAAAAGGCCAAAATAGGGGATGAAAGTTTGTACGAAAAACCTTAGAGTAATAACGCTTAGAGTGATAATTGCATTCAAAGTTTCGTTCATATTTTAGGCCAAAACCGTGTCGATGTCCGTGTAAGCTTCGTGTAATCACTTGTGTCGTCACGCACACAAAGACTCCAAAGACTCGAATAGTGTTGCAAGTAAATAAATATTTTCCCAAGATGGTATTTAAAATATATCTACCTGACCGGTATACAAATAATCTTTCATATTATAACATTAATGATCATTTAGTATAAACTTGAAACTTACACTTTTTATTCGGTTAGGTAAAATATGTTAAATGCCAGGAAATATTCTAGATGTCCTCAAGATGATTCCAAAGCTATTTAACCTTATATTTTTTTAAGTTTTTGTGCTTTCATTTGTGATTTAAAATATTTTTAGCTCACTGAAATAAAGACTGTCTGTCTTTCCAATAGTATTATTAGTCATATAGAAAATTTAGAACTTACAATTTTTACTCCAATGAGGTAAAATGAGTAGAATTACAGGAAAATGTTTTAGAGCTTCTCAAGATATTTTTTTTTTATATATTTCAGTAATCAAACAGCGGTAACCAACTGGCACCGAGCGTAAATAAAAAATATGGTCGAGTTTACATTTTTTAAGTTATAAAAACAGTGATTGAAGTAATTCTTAAAAAAACTTTATTGAAATGTATCTACTAATATATAATCCTATATCATACAAATGTTTGAAATACATTGCTTGGCAAATACTTGTGTATCATTATGTGTATGTCTGTGTGCGTGTAAGTGTATGTATGTATGTTCAAAACTATCACCTTGGAACCTTTTTTGTTATAACTTTCGTACAAATCTTGCCATGATTCTAAACCTTGAACTAGCTTGAAAATTAGCAAATGGGTGGGCAACCAGAAATAATATCTACGTTATAAGGTAAATGACGAACGTTTTAAGGTAAAAAATAATAAGATACTTATTAATCAAAATATTTATTTAAATCAACTTAAAAAATTAAAATGTTTAAGCTAAACGTACTATATTGAGTCAAGCTACTATTGGCATCACCTAGCGTTCACAACTGTTTTGATTCTGATCTTAGAATAATAACGCCTAGAAACCACAAAAAACGAGTAAATACAACTGAGCCAGAAATACAACGCACAGTTATATCGGATACAGTTCACGAAAAATAATTTGAAATGACTTATTGCATTATAAAGAAGTATTCTAACACCTTAGAAAAACAAAAAAGTGAACATTTTACAGGTAATTACTTATAATTAATAATTTTTCTGTTACGTAAATCGACTAAAAACAGATAATTTGAAACACACTATACAGTGTTGCTAGTTGTGGGAAAACATAATATGCACTCAATTTTTATGGCATGTATTTAAATGATCTTTTTAATTTGATAAAAACTGCATAGAAAAAATTCTAAATGGTCATCTATTTTAATGATTGATCCTCTTTCTTTGAGACATAAAATAAATCAAATTTTTAGTCTATTTAAAACTACGCAGAAAAAAAATTGATATGTAAAAATTACATTAGATCGTTATTTGTTGGTCCTCAAAGTTTAAGAGAAATGAGCATTAAATATTCAATATTGTAATATTTTTTTAAATTAAACTATTTATAAAAATTATATTTTGTCTATATCAAATAATCTTCAATATAATTATTTTAGGGTACTTATTTTTATTAAGTTGTAGTCAAAGGAAGGAAACAATTTAAAGGCACTTGATACCTATTCAAAGTTTTATTTTGTGTTATAATAATAATAGCATACTTAATTAGTAATTTAAATATAAAAACTTATTACTGAATAATCAATGCACGTTTTCTTTTTGTTGGTCGGCCACATTTTCTTTTTTGACATATTTGAATGTTTTTGGCCTCTAGTGGCGTAGTTACATATTTTAGACGAATTACAATCCGTACGCATGTACGTTTGATAAACGCGTCCTTATGTTTTTGCGAGACTTTATTTTGTACTTTGTATCAAATATGTCTTTGTATCAGTATCTGAATATAAAATGGTCACTTTTATATCCATCTTAATCCACTGATAAGCCTATATCCAGTCTGGAAGTTTAACCGAATAGCTTATCGCAAAATAATCGATTCCTTTATATGACCATTCAGTCACTATGTTTGTAGCAACATCCAGAATTCTCGATAATAGTATTCGTTCTCGCAAGGTATTGGTATCTTTGATTACGACGGACGGACAGACGACCGATGACGGACGAGTGTCACTCATGCACAAAGTACCGCGTAAATTTATAGATACTTTTTCATTACAAATATCTACCAATAATATTTTTAGTTTGATCAAATAGATTTTAAAATTAAATTATAATATAAATCGAAATGTATTTATTAGGTAATCAATATTAAAAGGCGAACTTGATATAAAAATCATCAAATGAACAAAATTAAACTAAAAATAATGATCAAATATTATTTTTGTTTACCAAATATTAAAAGAGTATGTTTAAATATAATTATTATGTTACCTTAAATGAAGTTCATGTATAATTTATCCGTAGATCAATTTATGTAGACACAATAATATATATATCAAATAACACATCATTTAATTTTAAAAATGCACATATAAAATAGATTAATTAGTTTTTAGAGGATCAAATAATATTGTCCCATTTTTTTATTAGTTTAAAAGACAAAATAAAAAAAACTTCCGCCAGTCCATATCTATATCTATAATAATATTTTAAAGAGGTAAGATTTCACTTTTTGTATGTTTTAAATTTGACTTTTGGCTAGAGGTCTGGCGGGCTGGCTACTGGCTCTTGTAATAAAATGAGTAACCTAATCTCGTCCGTTGTTATTTTTTAATAACAAATAAAAATATCCATCATAATTGCAAGGGATAATGTTCTTTACTCTTTTTTTCTGCTGAAGAGAAGTAAAAGCTATGGGAAATGATTTATAGGCAAAAACATAATCCCCGTACATAATCTCCTGTAACGTTTTTAGCTGAATCGGAGACGATACAGCTCTTTGTGGTGACTCTTTGGCTTCTACGTGCTATATATGTATTGAAGTATGTGACACAATTCAGTAAATCGTGTGTTAATACTCATTCATATGAGTAAAGTCGCCATTCGCAACACAAATTTAAAGTTATGTGGAATAATAACTTAATTATCAGTATAAACATATTAGGAGTTCGACATTAGGCGCAGACCGATTTTAGGGCACATTACCCTACATGTTTTCGTGGATAAAATTCGAAAATATCCCTAATGAAACTACTTGACACTAAGCAATACGAAATAATGCAGTACGATGGCATATTATTTTATGACAAAATTTAAAAAAAAAGACTTTTTGGCAGTGACAGAGTTTTTTCTGATGGTCACTGTGGCTAGACGCCGAATGCTAGTTGGAACAATTTTTTTGTCTTCTAAAAGTCCTCATAATATACGAATAAAGGCTTCATAATATTGGTCTGATAAACGGCTTTGTAATATTTGTGCCAGTATAATGGGTGAGTCCCAACATTTAAAAACTATTTTTTAT
Organism: Apodemia mormo; assembly: GCA_036924255.1. Lineage (NCBI taxonomy): Eukaryota > Metazoa > Arthropoda > Insecta > Lepidoptera > Riodinidae > Apodemia > Apodemia mormo. The sequence continues at coordinate 14,764,322 of JAUPFN010000014.1, read as the reverse complement.
GCAAAAGCAAAGTCCAGGTTATGTAATATCCTACGTAAAATAGGAATACACATATTATTAATTATTATGAAAATAGGTAAAAACAAATACGTGGTAGAATATTTTTTCCCTTTGGCTGGCAACATTTTGAATATCGTTCTACTTAGATATTTACGATTTATTTGTTTGGATTTTATACAAAAATATCCGATGCCAAGTAGTTTTTATCGGTGAAATGTTATCTTCAAGTTCTAAATACACTTTTCTGAAACACGATGACAGCCATTCACCACACAGTAACTCACATTTTTTCAAATTGCGAGAGCTGTACTCCGCGTGGCACGTGTCACATGTCTGAGCGGCCGGCGAACGTAAGAAGCCTTTTCAGGCTTCTTTGAAATGGCTTAATATTGCGTGGGTCGACTTGGTTTCTATGCGTTATTATTCTATGCGAAAAACTATATGGATGACATGCTAGATAACCATGTCATACATATAGTGGATATTCTCGCAGGTGAAGCTACGCGGGTCAGCTAGTATGACTATTTTAAACTGATTTCGTGTTGAGAAAAATCTTGTTTTTTTATATCACAAGATAGCAAATAAGCAGATGGTTCTCCTGATCGTAAGAAAAAGCATCGTCTATAGACACTAAGAATTTAATGGTAGGCCGCATGTGGCAGAATGGCAATGCCACGAGCGTAATTCTACCGAGTACTTTACTCTCCAAACCAGAACACGACAATGACTATCATCGACGCTGTTAAGGCAGGAATGGTTAGGATATCACCAGACCCGGGTGAGACGATGCAGAATTCTACTACCTAGTAGCCACGATTGTAGTGACTCGTATATTCAATCGTTCGTCTTTCATGAACTGAAGATACTTTTAAAGAAACCGCTTAAGTAATATGTGAAAAAGATCTGAGTGCTAAGTGTGAGTTTTTCTTTTCGCATTCGATCGTAGGCGCGTTTGGAGTTTACTAGGAATTTGTATGTGATTTGTACAGCGCAACCTAGTGGTAAACGTGAGAAACCAGTTTACCACTAGGTGGCGCTGTACAAATCACATACAAATTCCTAGTAAACTCGAAACGCGCTCACTATCGAATGCGAAAAGAAAAACTCACACTTAGCACTGTGTTTCGAAGTGAAACTAAAGTACGAGTGCAATAATAATAGTGTCTAATAGCTATGAAATTTCACCAAGTGCAGACGTTGGAAAGTATAGATTATAGATGGTCTATTCTTCAAAGATGGCCCGGACCGACACGGGATAACAACGTGTCTAATTATTTTTATTTGTCTACTTCATTATCTTGATCTGGTCTAAGTTTGCGTTTTACTGACAATTCCTAGAAGTAGACAGGTGAAATAAAATTGCATATACAAATAAAGAACGTAACTCAAACACGATGAAATAGCAAAGCTGGTAAATGGAATACCTGAAAACCCCGGAAGCGCTTGTCAAACACTCCTGTACAGAGGAGGTACGGAGACATTACGATTTCCAATAAGTACAACTAATGGTTAATAAAATAAAACAAAGAAATATTTCCCCGTGTTGGTCCCGGGCTCCTTTGAAGAATAGGCCAACTGCCGTTCTGCCAGGCACCTGCCTGGCAAAACGGCAGTTGGCCTATTAACGAACGACCTCGTAAAAAGGCGACCGATTGGCTATACGAGTCACTGCCATCGTAACTATTAGGTGGTAGAGTTCTGCATTGTCTCGCCCGGGTCTGGTATCACCGCATTATCTATTCCTGCCGCAATAGCGTCAGTGCTTGTCACTGTCGTGTTCCGGTTTGGAAGGTAAGGTAGCCGGTAAACTTATGCATATGGCATTAGACCTCGCCACAAGATAGAAACGCACCATTAACACCTTTGGTGTCTATAGGCGATGGTTGACTCTTTTCATCACGAGACCCATCTGCTTGTTTGCTATCTTATTGTATAAAAAACATTAAACTGTGTAATACATAAGTTCATATTACACAGCTCTGTATATTGTTTAAAATTATTAAACTAAAAGACATTTAAAAAACTATTAACTTTTAACATCTATACATCTATACAAATAAATAAAATTGAAGTGTCTGTTTGTAACATTAAAATACCTGCTTTTTACTAAATGCATATGGATGTATCCACGGTACATATACCAAAATAACATTTTTTACAATTTTTGTCTGTTAGTTGGTTGCGGTTAATCTCTGCAACGGCTGCACCGATTTTGACGGGACTTGCACTGGCAGATAGCTGAATTAATAAGGAGTAACTTAGGCTACTTTTATTTTCGAAAATTTTCGGGTTCCGCTAGTGTTATTTAAAAAGCTATTAACATTTTAATACAAAATAGGTTACAAAACAACACATGAACAAACAAAAATTCTTATTATTATATTTTGGATAAAAATCTCTTTTCAAATGTTTTCCAAGTATATTGGCGGAATTCATACAGACTTCGACAGACTTAAGCCTTACTCAAAAACTTGTAAACCCGTGATAGTTTTCCTTTTAAACTTCATTATATTTACTACTATCATAATTTTTTTCCCACCCCTAAAACCAATTGTTTAGCCTGCAGAGGGGAGGTGGGACACAATGGGGTACGTGAGAAAAAATGTATACTTTACATGTCCCTACATGTAAAGTGGGGATGTTAATTTTTTTCTACTAGCTACTCTGAATAAAATATTTAAGATTTTATGTTACCACTTTTTGACGTGACTAATATGTGTATTCGTGTTAAATTACAGCTTTCTAGTAATAAGGATCTCTGAGCTATCGTGCAGACGGACTCTATGCTTATAGTTTCAACTTTTTTGAACTTGAAATATCCTAATTTAGCGGGAAGTTTCAGGGATGGCCTACAGGGTCAACTATTTACAGTTTTTTTTATTTTTACAGTGAAATTAAAATCTGAAAATAAAATATCAACAGCTTTATATAGAAGTCATGACTTTCTTGTGTCTTGTTCAACTTTATCTTGATATTGCTTGGAGGGGAGTAGTTTTGTACTTCAAAACTTGCTATTTGGAAGAGAATGTGGAGTACATGATTTAAATAGGAATCGGGGTATAGTGTAGACGTTCAATTTTACAAGAAATACATATTATCCAGACAAACTTTTGGAATATACCAGAATGAGTGTCGAAAAGTGATTTAGTGTTGTCGCTTGATAGTCCATTATCGATAGGATTTCAATATCTCAGTAAGTGCAATATTATCGTTAAACAGCAGTGCAATTGACAGCATCATGATTTAAAAAATAAACAGTCAAAAGTGTCGGTACTATCGCTACTTATGATTTTTGACTTGCACGAAGTATGAAATGGACCAGACATCTGAATAATAATACTAAGAAAAAACGAGATATACTTATATCAAACCACCTAAGGAGAACAAAGACAGAAAATATGTATTCGATGTCTTTGTCACAGTTCCGGTTATTTATGTTGGCCAAATTTTGTAGCTGTGCCCGACAATATTGACAGACGATTTTGTTGATAGCTAAATTTTCTGGCAGAAATTCACAAAAGTGTTTGATTTTGGTGTTTTATATGTATTTAACAGATAAAATATAGTGCACTATTGTGGTCTAAAAATATGGATAAAATGTTGATATTTTTAGATTTAAGTCTTGACATTTTCTCAATTGTTATATAAACAGCTGTACTAAGTCCGTCATTACTCGCGACGAAATTACACGGTTTTTCTTTAGTCATGTCATATCTACCAGTTTCCTTTATCTAAGCGCAAGACTCTTCGCCATTCGCTCCGTGCGAATAATTGCGGGGGCGAATTTCCCGGGCCCAGGCGGTTAGTTCAGACGGAAAGTCCTTACTAGTTTTATTTGGTACAACCAAAATTTTACTGTGGTGTCATTCAAACAACTAAAAGAAGTCCTTCTAAAGCCAATATGGCATAAGGGGGTGGTTTTATAATCATTTTATTCTATCAATGTTTTGTTTTAAATTTTCTACCCGTCAAATACTAAAATATCTCGTTTAACCTAAACAATTATGACTAAATATATAACTGAAATGACAGTTTCAAACTTTTGGTATATTTTTTATACCACAGCAAATTGTTTTGCGTAAAACGGTAATAATGTTTCATATAATATTTTATATCAAAAATACTTGTATTGTTTCGATACGATGTACAATTTATTGTGAAACAGTAAAAGTGTTTTTGATATAAAATATTGTATGAAAATGGAATTTCACTAAGTGCCGATGACAAAGAGTGTAGAAAATATGTAATGGTGACTTTTTATTTATATTACAAGCATCTAAAGCCGGGAAATCGCTAAAGTTCAGAAAAAAATAACAAACTTCAATATTTGGAAAATATGTGTAAAAGGACTTTTATTCCTTTTTTATGACCCGCTTCTAATAAAAATTGAAATTAAACACCCTTAAATTTTAATTTTAATTAAAAAATATGTAACCAAAAGCATAAAAAAGCCGACGTTCGAGTCAGCAAAAAAAATCTAAAAGACAGAAACCGAAATGAAGTAGCTGTGGTTGCAGATAAGCGGAATGACTTACCGCTATGGTTGCATTGAAGTCAACGCATGCTTTTAATTTGAAGATTATATGAGTCGGGATAGCTTTTCAGCAAATATATTTTGTGTGTATTTTAATTTTATTGTTTTAAAAGCAAATACCAGTGAAAAGTAAATTAAGGCGATAGGTAATGCCAAACTATGAAATAGACACCTATTTGAAAGCCTACTACTGCTAACCGGTTGGTCCAATAATTAAAAAAAATATGCATTATACGTATAATATAATTAAGTTTAAATTTTAAGTTCGTTTTTTCAAATTTTATTGTTATTTTTGACGGAAAAAAATCGAATATCTTTCTTATTTTTACGCAAAAATTTGCTTATAACTTTCAAACTACTGTAACGATTTTGATGATTTTTTCTTTTTATTACAGACAATTTATTGCTTTATAAAATTTAAGTTCAAAATTTTACAAAATCATTATAGTGTGCTATTAAATCAATAAAAACCTTATTATTTAATCGCGGACAGCGCTCGCGTTGAAAGTCAGTCTCCCGGTTCAAACGAGTAGGCTGTGTCACATGTTAGCGTGCTCCGCTCTCCATATTCGAGTCAAAGAGTAATAGTACAGATAGAACGTTTGGCACAATAGTAAGGTAGTGCCATTTGGAAATTGAACATTTCGTTTACGCTTGGATGTTTTTTTATAGTAGATAATGAGCTTGGACCGAGAAGGCTGTTTTTTTACAGATGTTGTTCTTATGATATAGACAAGGAATAAGAAAGGATTTTTTTAAATTCATCCCCTAATATGGCGAAATAGGGGGTGAAAGTTTGTATGAAACTCTTTCATTTTTGAGTTGTAGTTGTATTATCCTTTAACTGAAAAAAAATTAAATACAAATTTAATTTTTTTTTTGAATTCTAGCCCATAGAGAGATAAAAGAGGCTTTAAAGTTTGTATCAAAAATAAATTGTTTATTTATTGCATTACTATAAAATCTAAATTATTTTAATTTAGTATTTATGATTTTTAATACAATTAAGAAGTACGAATTTTCGGATTTTTTTAAGTACTTACGCTCTTCAATCGAAATTGAAGAAACATGCATGTAATGTTCGAAGATTCATCCATTAAAGGAGTAAAAGTGTGTGTTACAATTTGTATTAAAAATCAAATGTTTATGGTCAAAATAACTTGAAATTCGGCACTTATGTTCTTCAACACAAAAAAGCATTGATGTTTGTATTAAAAATAGATTGTTTATTGTAGAATAATGTAGAAATTATTTAAAACTTAGTATTTATGATTTTTAATACAATTAAATGAATACGAGTTTAAAGTTTTAAAATGCCATCTCTTCAAATGATGGAAAAAGTGGTAAAGTTTGTAGAAAAAATAAAATATGTTTTATCAAAATCTCTTCAAATTTATTAGTCATGTTCTTTTTCAATTAAATAAACGTGCATGTAAGGATGCTGTGAGTTTTATCTCTTAAAGAGGTAAAAGAGGGTATTAAAGGGGCTAAAAGCTAATACTTTATAAATAGTTTTGTTTGCGAGTAGACGCTGAATAATATTTTGAGACTATTCATGTACTTACCTACGTAATGTTTTATTAGCTATAGATAGATTAGTATTTTGTCAATATTTTGTATAATTGTACAAAAATAAAAAAATAAAAACATATAAACAACGAAGATAATTCAAGCAAGCGAATAAAAAACAAAACTCTAAAGAAAAAAAAATAAGACTGGTACTATTTGAAGGTAGTAAGGACTTCGCAACCAAAAATAAATAAATTAAATATATTATACATACAAATAGTCTAAATAAACCAACTTATTTAGTAGTTTCCTCTATAAACATTAAATCAAATTATATATTATTATATTTCTTTTTTCTTACGAGATTTTGAAACAAAAACTAAGAAGCTAGTTAGTTTTAAAATATTATTCAAGAGATTACATTTTACAAAATCAAATTTTGAAAGGTTTTGTTAAATATTAATTGTTGATTGTATGTATTAAAATAAAGTGCTACACGGGATGTATTGTATATTACAAAACTTTCAAAGAAATAGGATACGTAACTGTTATTATTGTGTAAATTGTTATATGATTTTTTGTCGATTTTTGGTATATTTTTTTTCTTTAGATATTTATCGTTTTCCTAAAATGAATGTATATGTAATCGATAAATGAGCGATTACTGGTTATTGGTTTTGAGTTTGACAACATTCAGTCGATTCATGATGATAAAAGTTCATATAGGTGAACAAAAATGTTAAAACGTAGGTATCTGCACCCACTGTAAATACTCTTTGACTTTGGGACATGCCAGCGCGCAAAATAATATTTGCGGTGCTCCTGTTAGAAACTCAAGGTCGTTCGCAGCTGTAATCGCCTTAAAGAGACACTTTATATCATATCATTTAAAGTATCTTATTTCTTTTTTTTCTTAAGTGTGTATATCTAATTGTACATATATGTAAAAGAAGAGCAAATTGGGACGGATTGCGGTCCTTTGATTTGCATCCTACCTATGAAGGCAAATATGCTTCCCACTGGATAATAATTTTGTCGTTGCTGCTGCTGTTAGTAATGCAATTGCAAGTCTTCTGATAGCGTAATTGTCCATAGGCAGCGGTGATCACTTACCATCAGGTGAGCCTCATGTCCGTTTGCCCCCTTTTTCTATAATTTTTTTTTAAAGAGACTGACTGCTTCATCTCGATGTATTAATGACAGCTGATAAGTAAGCATACAGTGTTTATGAATGATATAGGTTAGATATGGATATAGGTTAGATATTCAATCCCTGCGTGTCGATATTTTTCTTTATTGTTTTTAAAGTTTTTCTAGATATTGAGATTTGTGGCATTCTCAATTATATGTTTCACCTAAATAATTAAAGTAGAATGAATATATGGTAAAGAGTGTCTATTTAAACGTTTCTGGTAAATTGTAGGGTTTTGCATACTGTATAGCAAGGGGATTAGTACCACAACATAAATATATGTTCACAATGTTTACTTTAAGCATTTCCTTCCCAACACCCGGTTTCGCAGACACGGTCATTTGAACCGTGCGTCTGTTGAGTTCATTTCGAAAAAAAAACGAAATTTCAGTTAATGTGCCAGGAAAAATAATGCTTTGACAAACTGACAGGCTTTGAGAACTAATTAGCCTTGATAACTAATTAGCTTTGATAACTAATTAGCTTTGATAACTGATAGCCTTCGAAAGCTGATAGGCTTTTAGAAGTGATAGGCTTCGACAACTGACTGATATGCAGCCTTAAAGTAGGTTTTTATTCAAAATTAATTTGTCTTAAATGATAATAACGACACAGCCATAAGTACTTAATACCATACAATGTAGAGCTAGTGATATTCTATCGTGATGATTGAGCTAGCTAGTCTTGCGTATTTTTGATCTAGAACAACGTCTACTCTCTATTTTATGTACAGGAAGACATCCATTAATTTGTGGTTTCTAAAACTCTGTTGCATGTATTATAAATATCAGTTGTTCATACAAAAGTGAATGGTTTAGCTGTATAGTTTAACTAACCTCGCTTTTACAGAATATCTTTTATCTCTGGTCTCAGATTGCTAAAATCTGCAAATTTTACAGTATTATTACAACAAGAGAGCCCACGATTGTATTGGGTATCCGTCTCCTTTCTGTTATAATCATTGATGTATCGATGATGAGTATTTCAAATTTTTCTAATCGGCTTGACTCTTTGGCGTTACGCAGAGATGTAGGTTCACTCTGTATCTTTTACCGAATTTATCATGGGGAGTGTTCTGACGATTTGTTCGGACTAATTCTTGCCACCAAATTCCATCATCGGACATCGCGTCAAAATTTGAAATTCCATCCTCACCACCTCGATGCCGATGCCTGGATATCCACAACCGTGCGCTTTTGTTGGCACTTTTTGCCTCGCACTACTCCTTTGTGGAATCAATTATGTTCGGGGGTGTTTCCGAACGGATACGACTTATGGACCTTCAAGAAACGATCTTATTAAATAAATATTTACGGGACAAATTACACTTACTGATCTTACCCCAAAGTAAGAAAATTATTTGCTTGTATTATGGCCTCTGGGTGTTAGTCAACGATACTAATACATAGAAGTACATATTATAAAGATACTGGAATATATTTAATAAGCACCCAGACCCGGAAAATACAAACATTTATGCTCATCACATAAATGCTTGTTCCCATCGGGGATCGAACCCGAGCCCTGTCAATTGCGTATTCAGAGACGCTAAGCACTCGACCAATGGGTCGGTCGGTCAAATTATTATTATTCATTCATTCTAAAAAGGCCGGCAACGCACTTGCAAGACCCCAGGTATTGCAGATGTTCATGTGCGGCGGTGTTCATTTAACATCAGGTGCACCATCTGCTCGTTTGCCCCTTCTACTACAAAAAAAAATTTGGTGGCCAGATTGGCAAGCGGTCCGATGGTTATGTTCAAAATTTTGTTTTGTCTGGAGGTACGTTACACGAGGACGTGTGTTAGTTTATAATGGCCATGTCGAAGTCACATCGACAAAAACAATCGTCAAGCTGTATGCTTGGGTAGGGTTGACCTTACCCAAGCGTACAGCTTGACGACCGACGACGACCTGGGAGTACTCCATCGTGCGAGGCGATGTTGTAGTTCAAAACACTAATTTTATAAAACACAAGCTAGGCTCTATAAGTCACATTGCTCACACATTTGGTCAGGTATTCAGCAGTATCAAGTAATCCGCCTATTTGACAAAATACAGCGTAGTTACATCCGGCTAAATGTCGATCCACTATTCGGAAACAGTTACAAGTTCCTTGGTCTTCGTGACTTGTATTTTTAACGGGCATTTAAAGTATAATCGGAACTGGACTTGTAAGTAGTATTTCCTTGTGCAAGAAATTGTCCACATTCCGAAAAAAGTAGAAAACGTTGAATTACAACCGCACCGCATTTTATTTTGTAGTAGAGTAGCTAGTTTATAGAATACATCATTAATCCTTCGAGCTGTTATTGCCACGGTGAATTTGATATTCGTAAATTAATCGATAATTTAAGTTTTTGTTTTTTTAAACAGAATGATATCATAGACAATTTAATGGCATGAAAACAAATGAATCACTCAATTCAAAACACAAGCATTTGAACTTGGGATTTCCAACCAAATGCCAGATATTTGAGATCAAAATGGCCAGTTTGCTAAAACGCTAATTTATAATATGTAAAGACGTAATACATCTCCATATAATGCAAACCGTTTTTTATCATTCCTTTTATGTAGAAAAGAATCTCCTACGAGGAGACGACGCGTATAAACATTTATAAGCGTCGTCTCCTCGTAGGAGATTCTTGTATGTAAAAATGAATGCGAAACCCTGCGTGACACGAAATGGGCACATAAGTATGTCGAAGACATAAAAAAATAATGAATGAATTATATTTACGGAAATAAAAATATTGTGTTATTTCGAAATCTTTGTATTTAACCTTCAATTCCGCTAAAATTTAACGAATATTTCGAACTGTTAATTCTGCGAGTAAACGGGCATGACTTCGTAGGGTAATGTTTTTCGAGCGTATGTATGTATGTATGCCCATTTCTTTGGCACGCCCTACAGCACAAACGGCTGGACGATTTTTGATATATGAGGATTTGTCTAAATTGTAGTAGTGACATAGGCTTTTTTTTATGGAAAAGGGGACAAACGAGCGAGAGATACACCGGATGTTGAGTGATCACCACCGCCCATGGACATCTGCAATACCATAGGTCTTGCAGTTGCGTTGCCGCACTTTCAAAAATGAGTAAGCTCGTTTCTTGAAGGTCGTATCTATTCGGAAAAACCCCTGCCAGTAATTGATTCCACAAAAGGGTAGTGCGAGGCAAAAAGTGCCGGGAGAACCGTACGTTTATGGACTTGAAGGAAGGAAGGAAGGCTATGGAAGGAAGTTTTAACGTGATGTCCAATGATGGAATTTAGCAGCAGGAGTTAATTCAAACAACTCGTCGGAACACTCTACATGATAGATAGGATAAAGGACGCAGAGTGAGCTTACATCTCTGCGTAAAGCCAAGGAATCAAGCCGTTTCGAAATAGCCTGATCGTCAAACCACTCTACGCTGAATGCGATCAAGTGGAAGAAGCTGGTACTGGGAGGCTCTGGCCCAGAGATTAGAGAAGTACACCATATGAGGCCGAATTTGCGCATTGTAAATTTGGCGACGATGGGCCGGCAAGAAGTACTGCTTCGCTCTGCTGAGCACATTGAGCTTTTGGAGGCTAGTTTCATCTTACCTTCCAGATGACCGCGAAACTGAACGGTATTCGATATGTCGATTCCCAGGATTCCGACACTGGCTGAGGTTGTCAAGAGAGTATTCTCAAATCGAGGTGTCTCTTTTGTAGTGAACGCGCAAAGCTGTGTCTTCTTGGGGTTAAATGTGACCAAGTTTTGACGACCCCATTTCGAGACATCAGTAAGTCGATTCTCGACTTCAGACACAAGCTTCTTTCGGCTTTTTCGACTTGTTCCCGAGAAATACCGCTACAGCCAGAGTATGTAGCGTCACCAGTACTATCATCTGCATAGCAATGTATATTAATAATTTGCAACATATCATTGATATGCAGAAGAAAAAGTGTGGGTGATAGCACGCAGCCTTGGAAAACACCAGAATTGACGGGTTTAAGGTCGGAACATGCACCATCGACTATGAACTTGATACTACGACCGGCCAAAAAACTGATTTTCCACTTGTATATTTTTTTAGGAAGCCCGTAGGAAGGTAGTTTTACGAGAAGCGCTTTGTGCCATACCCGATCAAAGGCCTTAGCTATGTCCAAACTAACTGCCAGTGCCTCCCCCTTGGACTCAATTGTTTCCGCCGTGTCAAATATACTAGCAGATCACCAGTTGAGCGGCCACTAATCAACTGGTGCTCTTCTAAATACTTCAGGAGCTCACAGTTACTGATGGTTTCCATAATTTTGGAGAACAAGGAGGTTATGGCTATGAGCTGGTAATTGAACGGATTAGAGCTATTTCCTTTTTTGGGAGTGGGATGTATTAAAGCTGTCTTTCATGATTTTGGTACCACGCCGAGTGAGTAGGAGAGTCGAAACTGGTGCATTAATACTGGCGCCAACTCTAGAGCACACAATTAAAGCACAATAGAAGGAATGCCATTCGGCCCGCTGGACTTGTGGACGTCCAAGGAAAATAGTGCTTTAAGTACAGAAGACTGCAGAAATCTTAGTTTTGGCATAGAACTATCGCACCGCGAGATGGTAGGCGGTGCATACCCTTGGTCATCCAGAGCCGACTTGGCTGCAATAGCCTAGAAGATCGGCCTACTCCTTTGCGGTATGGGCCAGAGAGTCATCATCTTCGTGCAAAGATGGAAGAGAGAGCTGTGAGAAATTCCCTGTGACAGCCTCGGCGGGAGACTAGAACGCACGAGTTCCCGAAGGAAGGCGAACTAATTTCTTATCAATTCTGCGAATGTGTTCCGACTTTGCCTTGGCGATAGCTCTTTTGAAGAACCTTGAGGCAGAATTGTACTCCGTTCGTAACGCGCTGGTTTTTATATCATGAGATGCCAATGCAGCAGCCCAAGTCCGGTAGCACTCCTGCTTTCGGCGTGAAGCCGTTTTGCAGGAGCGACCAAACCAAGGCTGAGACTTACCACCAACTGGTACTCGCCTAAGATCACGATCTCAGCGGAGGGGGTCTGTTGTAACACGGAATCTATATTTGTATGCGCTCAACGAGTCTGTCGACTTCAGTATTTCCGCTGTGGGTGTGTGTCAATTTCGCCACGTCGAGCCTTCCGACACTAGCTCAGTGGCAGAGTGTCCCAGCTTGAAGGAGATGGTCGCGGGTTCGAGTCTCGCGGAGATTATCAGTTTGACATGTATGGTAATATTGTTGCAATTGGATAAAATTTGAGTATGATGATCTATTTAGGCGTCCAAGCACATGTACTAAATTTCGTAAGTATATTATGTATATTTGTAAGATTGTCTGCGAATTTTACGCGAAATAAAATACATATCGAGATCATTATTTTTGATTTAATTAATGTTTATTTCAAGTTAGGGAACAGTCTGTTTCATCAAAATCAGTTCAGTAGTTTTTACCCCGTGTTAGTCGGGGCTTCTTTGAAGAATGGGTCAACTGCCGTCCTACCAGGTCGGTCCTAAAAGGCAATCGATTGGCTATTTCCGTTACTACTATCGTCACTACTAAGTGTTAGAGTTTTGCAACGTCTCGCCCAGGTATTTGGTACCACCGCCTTACAAATTTCTGCCGCAACAGTGTCAATGCTTGTCTTTTTCATGTTCCGGTTTGGAGGATAAGGTAGCCGCTAGACTTATGCATGTGGCATTGCCACCCCGCCACACGAATAGCAACACACCATGAACATCTTTGGTGTCTATAGGCGATCGTTTTTCTTTCCATCTTTCCATCAGGAGAGCCATCTGGTTGCAGCACTCAATCGTCATAAGCAAATAATACGTTTATCTCGTGACACGATCAACTCCGAACTCGCTAATGAATCAAATACGTCGCTGAATATTCGCCAGAATCAGTATTCGTGGCATTCCATTAACAGTCGGGGCCCTTTGTGAAAATTTGACAGCAAAAAATATTTAATGGGCTTCGACTGTTAAACGTTCTGTGATGAATTAAAATTCATGAATGGTTTAATATGTTCAATGGTGGATTTATTAAATATTACTTAATTTGATTCTTAACTACTGGGCTTGTTTCTTTCTTTTTAGTATTTATTTAAGGCAATGAAACTTTTTTCAAGATTAAATGCAGTCGGGTTTTTTGTTTCAATTTTTTTTATTTATTAAGCGGGTGCTATGTTTGTGTATGTGTAATACTTTACATTATAATATTAAGGATATAAAAATATATCATATCATGACTGAAACATGTTACTCATATAGAAGGCTTCTACGGTAATCTGCATACGAATGGGACGGATCGAGTGGCGCCGGTTAAGCAACTCATCACCATACTTTACATAAAACGCAGCGCTCCGCCTCTGTAGGTTAGAGTCATTGAATTATATCCGGCAAGTCGTTCACTCTCAGTTATATTATAAAATGGGTGATAGAGAGAAATAAAATATGCTTTCCAATATACTTGGATGAATGAATATTTTTTATAATACAAGATTTTACAGTTACTAATTATTAGGGGCCATTTTACAGTTACTAATTATTATTGTGTATTTTTCATAATTTTTAAAATTGTACAATGTATCAAGTATATTGATATAATGCACAATTTTACAACAATTAAGTCATGAAATTCCGAAGTGAACAACATTTATATGAAAAAGCACGGGATGAGTGCTATAACACAAAAATAATTAGAAATACGAAAGTACTGATCAAAATTATAAATATGAATTTCATCTGTAACGATGAACTCATTTAACTAGTTATACGTATATGTAGCTAGCTATCAGTGCAATCGACGTAATTGATCATACAACAAAGTAGAATTTCGCCGCCTCGAGCCTGTCGACACTAGCTTAGTGGAAGAGCGTCCCGGCTTTAGGAAGATGGTTGCAGGTTCAAATCCCACGTGTCGATATATTTCTTTGTTGATTTTAAGATTTATATGAACAATTGAGTCTAATATTTTTAGGCGACAATATTTTTAATGCAGTAAAACTGGAACGAAAGACTTTCAATTTCCTGCACCTCCGAAACCTAGCATCAGATCTTAATCAAATTAAAATTTCAAGTAAACAACTTCGTTTTGACAAGCCAACCATCTTTTCTATCTTCGAAAAATCTCGAAACAGGTAACTAATAAAGTTATAGAGCTTTGAAAATTTTGAGTCAGTGAAGGAAAAATATTTATTAATAACAGTTATTAGTTTACTACTTTAATTGCTTGATTATATTCTGAAAAATACGTTGAACCTTTTGTCCTACACATTCGACGGATTTTCTGACATGATTATATATATATATATATATATATATATATATATATATTTATCAATTTAAAAACAACCTAATTTTCCCACAGCAGCAGCTTGCCCATTTCGAAGTCCCCAAACTTTATTAGTTACCCGATTCGATATTTTTCGAAGGTAGAAAAGATGGTTGTCTCGTCAAAACGAATCTGTCTGTCTGGCAGAACTGCAGTTGGCCTATTCTTCAAAGGAACCCCGGATCAACAAGGGAAAAAGTTGTTATATATTATGTATATATTATGCCTGTGACTAATTTTGTTTCTTTTTTGACACTGAGATTCTGTCGTTTCAATTAATGTTTCTTTTTGTTTTGATTACTAGTTATTTTTTATTTTAAGTAATGACAAACTCTGAATTATATATGTAACAATATATAAATATTATTTTGCGTTCGCCCCGTAAATGTGGAAAAATATATTTTTAGTAATATACTAATATTATAATTAATTCGAAAGTCTCTCAGTCTGTTTGTCTCTCTTACGCTTTCACGGATGAACCGCTGAAGCAATTTTGATTTATTTTTAATAAAAAAGGGGTAAACAGACGGCTTACCTGATGGTAAGTGGTCACCGCCCCTCTTCGACAACGACATTACCAGAGTCTTGCAGTTGTGTTGCTGGCCTTTTAAGAATAAGTAAACTCTTATTTTGAAGGTCCTTAATTCTAAAGCGCTAGGAAAAACACCGCCGGTAACTGGTTACATAGAGGATAGTGTGCCTCTAGATAACCGAAGTGTATAGTGTATCGATAAGTCTCTCAAAGTGCCTTAAATATCTCCTTTGTTATTCAATTTGGTGAATTTAAAGACCTAGGCTCAAAATATAGATTTCTTATTCTTCTATTATAATGTCAACCCCTAGGAGGCTGAAATTAAGAATGAAAGTTTGTATAAAAGATACATTGACGACATATTACTCTATTTGCGAGCGAGCCGCGCGGGTTGTCTAGCATTTTATAAATATTGAACAATAATATATTAAAGATCCTTGGACCTTTCGATAAAATAAACATCAAACATACTTTATTAATATTATAGAAATAATATTATGCTAGGAATCTTATCATTTGAAAAAGGGTTAGACCTAGATCATTAGAGACAAAAGTAGCATTTGTGCTTCATTTAAATAGTTTGTGTAAGACATATAGCATATAACTGATATTATGAATGATTTATTATTTATTTACTTATTTTATGTATTTAAAAGTTTATTGTACATTTAATGAAAAAAAAAATAAGACAA
The DNA here is from genome assembly GCA_036924255.1 of Apodemia mormo. Taxonomy (NCBI): domain Eukaryota; kingdom Metazoa; phylum Arthropoda; class Insecta; order Lepidoptera; family Riodinidae; genus Apodemia; species Apodemia mormo. The sequence goes on along the minus strand of JAUPFN010000014.1, from coordinate 14,748,542 downwards.
AAAGGTTAATAAAAAATGGCATAATAGGTGAGCTTACCTCTACTGGCGGAGATTTCTTGCAGCTAATCCAAAATGTGAAGTTAGGGACTTATGAGATTAATAAATGAAAAGGCATTGTGTAATTTTTTAATGTATCTTTTATAAACCAAATTTAACTTAAACTTAAATAATCAAAATATATCAAGAACAGTAATCAATCTATACTTACTAATATTATAAAGGCGAAAGTCTATCTATCCGTCTGTATTTGCCTATCTGTTACGCTTTCTCGGTTATATCAGTGAAAGATTTTGATGAAATTTGACATGAAAATAGTTTGTAACCCGAGGCCAAATATAGGACATTTTCCTCCATAAATTATTTCATAAAAGGCTGAAATTAGTAAAATTTTGTATTCAAAGTTATACTGATGACATGTTACTTTATTCTCAGGCGAAGAGGCGCGGGTATAAATTGAAAATAACAGGCATTGTCATGAAGTTAGAATTCAATGTTATAGGCGAGTACCCGTAAAAGGTTGGATGTGAAAATAAGTTTTTATTTATACACAAGTATATTTTTATACTACATATTCACGCCAGATCCCTTACAGGGTAGATAAAGATAGCCGAGTGTCATACATCACGATCCTTGTCTCGCCTCCTCCACATTCGTCACCCTCTTAATACAAACACGCTGATTGAGAAGAGTCTTGATATCATTTTCGGACAGTACTCGATCAATATGAACATAGTAGGTTTTGGTCTTCTCGGTACCTACATTCTTCCACACATTTATATCTGATTTGTTAACCATTGTTCTACCATTCTTTCTACATTTTCGAACTAATGGACCATACCCTTTCTCACCTTTTACACCAACAGTTTAACTTCTCTCACTTCAATATTACTAATCCGGCCCGCGAGTGTTGACACATAGTTTTCGTAGTGATCTCATATCAACCATATTGATTCTACTTTCATGCCTTTTTTGACATATTTAACTCTTTCTTCCATACAAAAGCGTTGGGATAAGCACATAATTATGCAGGACATTAGAGGCACCTAAGCTTAAAACTGTGGTTTTAAGTAATTTCCTTAACGCTCGTTTCACTCTGTTTCCTGCAAACACTCTTTTTTCGGCATAGGTATACCTTCCATCTCTGTATCTCACATACAACATCTCATATACAAACACATCTACTGGTTCCAGCACTACGTCATCAACCACAACTATTACATTCGTTCTGATTGCTTCTCTTTCTAATACTAAAACTTACTTTTTTTGCATTCAATTGTAAGCCTACACTCTTACAATCATTACTCATAACTGTGACCAGTATTTGAAGCTCAGGCATGAGCCTACAAGTACAACGTCATCTGTATAAAGGAGGCAGTTTGCTACCAGATCACTCATGCGTATTCCCACATTCAATGACCTGAACCTTTGGAGACACTTTTCCAGGTATAGGATAAACAGTTGAGCTGATAACACACAACCCTAATTGACGCCAATATTGACATCGAACCAGGTCAATATGTTGCCATCTACCCGCACACGTGCTTTACATAATCCCAATATATGGATTACACAGGATACAACAGAGGCACGTCTATCCCAAAACTGGGTAAAATGTCCCAAAGTTTCTTTCGCATAATTCTATCAAACGCTTTCTCCAAATCCAAAAAAAACACAGAAAACCTTATGGCCGACAGCCAGATGCTTTTTTATGATGTTAAGGAGTGAAAAAACGAGATCCGTACATCCTATTTAAACCTTTTGCCTCCAAGAACATTCCAAGGACTTCTTTTGCATTTTCCTTTTCTGTTTGTTAATGATTTCCATACACTTTCGATGTTAAGCTGATCACACTGATGGCCTTATTGCACTCTATACGTGAACTCTTTCCTTTATACAAGGGCATTATGATCGCGCGCCGCCAGTCTTCGGGCACTTTAATGGTCTTCCAACATGTATTGCAGAGGACTCAGAAAATCTTTATCTATTTCTGCAGCTTTGCCATTTTTCATACTTCTTATCACCCATACGATCTTTTGTATAATAATAGCATGCTGCCACCATCGCTGAATAACTTACTGATTCAGAGACGGAGGTTGCATCCTGAATAGACTCACACATATCTCCAAAATATTCACTTCATCGTGTTAACAAATAATATCCACAGAGTTTGTAATATTAATAAATCTAATTATATAAATAAAATTTAATTTTTGTACTATAACTAAATTCGTACTATTGACACAGACGAAAACAAAGCCGTAAAATTTTCATTTGTATTAAGTTCTATGTTGAATACCTAAGCGTTTTGACATGACAGCCTTGTCCGAAATGCTACTATAAAATCTCGGAGACGGCTGGCAAATATCTTTCAAGTTGATAACCCCTTTTTGTGCCAAACAGCGATTTTTCTTGAGTTCTATTGACTATTGACCTTAAATAGGACTTTGAAGTGTAGGCTAATTAAATTTTAATATAAAAATAATATTACAGAACTCTTATGATATTATTTGATAAAATTTTCCTGGTCTTTAGTCTATTTTTAATGAACGATAAAAATAATCTAAGATTAGCTGATGTCCATGACTAACCCCAATTGAAAAAATCTCCAGTTTTAAAAACCAAATGTAGCCTATGATACATATTAATAATTGCAACGTAGTATATTGGTGGGCCTATTTGGCTCCGATCGTGAAGACCAGTGTTCGATCTCCGGTTCCGATAAAAGTACTCTTTAAATTTTTCAAAGTAATCCTCGAAAATTTAAATCTCATTATAGTCAACTAAAATATAAACCTATACTTTTAACCTACGCCAGAGAATCATCTCTAATCATGAGGTACAGTATCAGCAAAATTCATTTTCCATTTGGCCCTGGGAATGCGTCAAATGTACCTTCGCTCTCATTTTTAGGTTTAGATTGACCGAACTAATATGTTATTATATAATCACGAAGAGGGCTTTAAAATAATGTTCTGGTTGACGAATAAATCGTTTGAGTATTTATTAATAGGGCTACGAAACGTGAGTTAATTAAATGACTGTTGTTTAAACCACAGAAAATTAATATCACTTTCCCTGTTACATATTTTTTATCAAAAGTAATGCGCCTTTTATTATATTTTCTCCCCCGTGATAGAAAAGATCATCTTTCGTTCTGTTTGGCAGTTTGTAAGAGGCGAAATATTGGCTTTGTAAGTCACTACCATCGTGGCTACTGTTTAGTAAAGTTTTACATTGTCTCGCCCGCGTCTAGTACGGTTAACGACTACACAATCGATAAAGCTTGGGTTTGATTCCCGATAGATATAAGGTTTTGTATGATAATCACAAACGTATTTCTAGGTTAGGGTCTTTATTAAATATATTTCAGTATTTATAATTGTATTTATATGATTAGTATCGTCAAATAACTAGCAAATAATTTTTGGTTTGAGGTTGGTGCAATTAATAGAACCACGTGAGTTATCTAAACCTGGCCGAGACATTGCAGAACTCTAATAGTAGACGAATGATTCGTCTTTTACAAACTGCTTGGTAGAATAGCAAATTTATTCCTAAAAGTATGCTCGGATTAACGTTTCTAATTCTTCTATTTTACTTAATGTTCAGGTAGGAAATCGCATTTGCCTTCGGTTTTATATTTAACCATTCATCTAGGTTAAAAGGAAAGTATTATTTTAGATTTCGATCTTATCGAGCACCTAGAGCGTTTTAGTGTTATAGAAAACTTTATTGTTCTCAGTGTGGGATTTATAACGGGGAGGGTTCCAAGGAACTGTGTATGCCATTTATCAGCAGCTTATTTCCACCACTCGCTATAATCCTCTGGATATAGGTATATCCAGAGTTTTTTGATCATAGGACAGGTGTCCGAATTAAAAAATTCTTTTTGTGGATGAAATTTACATTGATGCATAATAAAGGATTAGAACAATCATTTATACTATGTATAAGATAAAAAGTGTAATAGTCGTCATAAAATCGGTGGTTTATGTCGTATATGTAAAATAATTATGTAAAAGTACCCCTGAAAGTTTTTATGCGAAGACATCATTTTATGTAAACACAGGTATTTTTTAAAGTTGTAAACTCCGAAGCTATAATAAGTATGGTGCCGACACAGCAGTAATATTCCATTTGTATTAAGTATCGTGTTGAATACGTAGCATTTTAAGACGTCAACCTTGTTCGAAATGTTACCAAAAATAACTAATAACTTTCAAGTTGAAAGCCCCTATTTGTACCAAGCGATGAACTCTCTGGAGTATTTATTGACCCTAAATAGGGCTTTGAAGTGTTGGTTAGTTAAATTTAAATAGAAAAATAATATCGCAATCCTTGTTAGATATTTTTTCATAAAATGACATAACTTCGAGAAAAATATTTAATACTTAAAACTAGTGACCAACATAATTCTGCTCTTAACAGTATTATGGTTTTGTAAAAGATATACTTAACAAGCACATCTTTGGGTTGTTAATTAGCCAACTCTAGTCACTTGCACACACGAACCCTTTGTGTTGTACGTTGGAAGACCCACATCACGTCGCTTTGTGTTTCCCTGTGAAATACAATTTCATTACCGTTACATCTATCTAATTAGTCATACATTTTTAAGTTATATGAGAGCTCTCTCGTGTACTGGGCTTTTATAGAAAAAATTCTACTTCGCGCTTCTTCTTCTAGTCTTATCAAGCGATATCTTACCCCCGTTTTGGTCGAAGGTCCCTTTGAAGATTATGCCAGGCAGTTTGCAAGATGCGAACAATTGGCAATGCGAGCCACTACGATTGTGGTTATTAGGTTGTAGAATTCTGAATTGTCACACTCGAGTACCACCATCACGGTACCACCCCTCCCTTCCCCTTATTCCCTTATTCCTGTTGCAATAGTATTAGTGCTTGTCACTGTCGTGTTCCGGTTAGGAGGGTACGGTAGCCGGTAATCTTCGGGGCATAACTTTTAGGGCTATAGGCATAGGCATTCTTAGAACCCCCTCCCCACTACAAATATAGTAACGAATCATTAACATTTTTAGTGTCTATAGCGATGGTAGTCTCTTTGTTTCAATTTGTGATTTAAAGAAAAAAAATTACAAACGGAAAACGATATTTCTACTACTGGTCATTGTCACTGCCGTGTTCCGGTTTAGAGGGTAAGGTAGCAACATGCATTTACATGCTACATGCATAAGTCTACCGGCTACCGTACGCTCCAAATTGGGGAAAACGCCTTATCTTTCCTTAATTGCAGTCAGATCCTATCTTTCATTAACTATTATAATGTTTGGTACTATATTATTCAACGTTTGTTACTATCGTTTACTTTGTTGAATGTTAAGGTAGCTAATTAACTTATGAACTGGCATGAATTCTTGTGCAAATAAAAGTGCAATATTTTTATGAAAGAATAGTAACCATGTCCTACGGTCTACACTTTTCATCGTCAGCATTTGGTGAAACCCAATTTTAATGCAATCTATATTATTGTTACTTGTACAAATGCGAACATTGGGAGAGAGAAAGAAATAAGAGGATAGGGGAGATGTGAGTAGGGAAATTTGGTGAAGGGGGAGATAAAAGGAAAGTGAGATAGGGGTAGGGGAAGATATGAATTGAAGGAGAGATATGAGTAAGGAGGTTTAGAGGCACGAAGCAGATAGGATGAATGAAAAATGGGGTTAAGGAAATAAGGGGAGATGGGATGAGAAGCTCCCTAGCTTCCCCCTAGAAGGTAGAGTTAAGGTAGAAAAAGGTAGGTATTTGGTAGAGAAAAAAATAGGGGGAAAGTAGGATAAGTTAGAAGAAACGTAAGGAAGTAAAGAGAAGGTAAGGGGAAGGTAGCGGGACTGTAATGAGAAGATAGTGGAAAGGTAGCGAGAATGTACTGTTAAGGTAGCGGGAAGGTATGGTGAAGTTAGTGAGAAAGTAACGGGAAGGTAGCGGAAAAGTACGAGGAGATAGGGAAAGGTAGAGGTAAGGTAGGCTGAGAAAAGAGATGGTTAGGGGAAGGTAGAGAAAAGGTAAGAGAAGGTACTTCATACGCTTATAAAGGTACTCTTGCGGAGGGTGTGGAGACTGAAAATAATACGATATTGTGCACGTGGGTAATTGACCAATAAGCATTTGCCGGTGTTCGAAATGTAACGTATTTTATCTATAAATGATTAATTTTATATTGTGACACTTGCTCATTTAAAAATATAAACATATTTCTGTGACAAATATTTATCTTTATATTTTATATATGTTTATTGTAGATCTTTTACGATGCACATAGAGAGAGAGAGAGAGAGAGAGAGAGAGAGAGAGAGAGAGAGAGAGAGAGAGAGACTCAAGACTATATAGTATTTCCGACAGACTTATATTGCTTGTTTTACTATTGTATTTCTTTCAAAAATAAAAACCGCCAGTTTCGAAGACTTTTAATATCACAATCAGATAATTATTAATCCAAATTTGTCGTAGTAGTTGGTTCAAGTTTCGTCTGTTATCTACGTCTATTTATATTGACATTGAATATCCATTTTTTCGATCTCTCATTTGCCATTTTTCTGCATGTCCGAATAATTTCACTTCCGAATCCATTCACTTTTCATTTTATGCCATTACTAAAGGAGACTGATACCGTTGCATACAAACTTGGGCCCCCTTGTAATAAGATGAATAATATGTTAATTAATAGCTAGTTTAACGTTATATAAATACTGAAAATTTTACAGATTTCAGCAATCTGAGAACAGAGATATAAGATATTCACTAGAAGTAAGGTTACGCTACTATGGTATAGTTTAACTCACTGTAACCGTTTACTATTATATAAACAACTGATACTTGTAATACAGGCAACTACGCTTCATGTTTATAAATTGACACAATACTAAAACACAGATTTTTGGAAAACACAAATTAAAGGATGCCTCTCCGTAGGTAGGTACGTACGTAAAATAGCGAAGAGTGAAGTCCGCGACTTGCGAATGCGACTCTTGCGAGCCGTCAGTGATGTCAGTTGTAATTGCCAATTTTAGCTGTATTAAATCCACAGACACTAAATCGTATTAAGTTTGAAGTAACGTAATCAATCGATTGTATAAATTGTATCGATTATATTTTTTCTTTTTATATTATAAATGGTTTGTAAAATAATGATGGTACTTACTGTTGATTATACTAAATATTAATCAAAAATACACTTTTACATATGTTTACGAGCTTATATTTCGATTAAAATTATTTACATAAATCGATTATAATTTTATCGATTATATAATTATAGTACTACAAACTTATTTTCGTGATTTCTTTTTTCTCAGAAAGCGGATTAAGCTAATATTTTGAACTTTGAAATAGAAAAATAGTATTATTTTTTTGAACCATACTTCAACCCTTTACATTTGGGCCCAAAAATCCCCCTCTCCTTTCACGTTAATCGAAAAGTCTAATATAACAGCGGTTGAAGAATCGTTTAATAATAAAAGAATCAATAATCAACTTGAAAAGAAAATTGCAAATATTTGTCTCCTTGATTTCTATCTTTAGCGCAATCACAATTGCAAAATGTGTTGAAGAAGAATGGCCGCCGCCCTATAATCCATTTAAGGCATTACGGGACACGCTCTAATTCTCTTTATTAGAACTCGCAAATCTCACGGGAAGACGACTTTTAATCAAAAATCTTTAAGAGTGTTTCAGTTTAGATTTGAAGAGCTTTAATGATTGAAATATGTATTATATATGCTGTATAATACCGATTGTAAATTCTGGTGTCGGGGATAAGTGTTATTGACATTTTTTTGAGATTTATATTAAAATTTGAAATCTCAATAGTAGCTCGGAGTCCATCGATATCTCGTGGCATGTTAATACTCTTGCGTCCCAGATGAGCACGCAAATCTGTTAGACCGTGGTCCCAATTTTTTTGTTGATTAATAACAAGCTGAATTTTTGTGAATTGCTTAATTTTGACGAGACGCCCATCTTTTTTATTTTTGAAAAATCTCGAATCGGATAACTAATAAAGTTAGGCGGCTTCAAATATTTTAATTTGTTGAAGGAAAAATATTGATTAATAAAAATAATTAGTTTTTTACTTTAATCGCTTGATTATTTTATGAAACGAAAACCTTTGTTCTACACATTCGATGCGATTCGGAATTATGAGATATTTAAACTGATTAATAACAATCTAATTTTCTAATCACAGCTTGGTAATTATTATTGTAAATTAAAGGCAACTTTGTCCTACACGTTAAAGTGTAAAATTTTCTTATTCCGACACTCTGAAGTTTACCTTTTTACCTACCTTTATTAGTTACCCGATATGAGATTTTTCGAAGATAGGAAAGATAGGTCTCTCCTCAAAACGAAGCTGTTCACAAAAATTCAGCTTGTTATTAAAAAAAAATTGTTCCTGGGACCACAGTTTATATTATACAGGTAGCTTGCTTAGCACCTATAGCCTAGCGAACCACCAAGCGAGTAGCTTATTAAAACGAACGCTCTAATGTATTCGGACTGCGCGATAGCTAGGCGCCAAGTCCAAGCGCCAGTCGCCTGCCTCTGCGAAAGTAGGCTGAGACAACCTGTCACTACCAACTTTTTAAATCCCGTGAATATAAAATGCATTACACGGGGAACGAAACAAAAAACTAATATTATTTTATTTCTACAAAACTGTTTGCAGATGGTGCAAAATAACTAACTCGGGTCCATGGCTACTCGTGTCGATGCGTTTTAGCGGTCAGATAAACAAAATAATTAAGCGTTTATGGTAATCTTGCGGGAAAGCTGCCAGTACAAAGCTTTATGTAAATGCCACGCGGTCTCGGAACGTCACTACTGAATTAACATTTTAATGTTATATACATTTTATATTAATCTCATGAAGTAGCTATAGCGTACCAGCTGGGTGATGTAAATTAATCAGCACAGTCAAGCCACGTTTAGTGCGGTCATATCTGAGATGGGTAAATGTCAACTGAAATAAATCCCCCTGTACCGGGCTCCTTTGAAGAATAGGCCAACTGCCGTTCTGCAAAGCAGGTCGTAAAAAGCGACCGATTGGCTATGCGAGTCACTACCATCGTGGCTACTAGGTGGTAGAGTTCTGCACTGTCTCACCTGGGTCTGATACAACCGCTTAACCTATTCCAGCCACAATAGCGTCAGTGCTTGTCACTAACGTACTCCAGTTTAGAGTGTCTATAGGCGATGGTTTTGATAAAAAAAATTCAGAATGAAGTCTAAAACTTTCTTATTTCTTTGTATTTATATATAAAAATGTATTTATATATACCAAAAATTAAGAAAACATTAATTTGTACTTTCTAGTCATGATGGCATTTCCTCTTTTATGGGCCATGTAAAAATTCATTGTACAATTTTTTCTTATTTTTACGACACGCAATGTAAAGCATACATTGGAATTGCAGCGTCCGCGGAACTTTCGAATCAGCTATTTATTAGGCGCAGCATGTGGCGTATAACACAAAACAAAGCTAAGGTAAAAAAATCGTCAAATATAGTCAAAAATTTCTCACACAAATTTCCAACGGCTTTCATGTTAGAATCGAGATCCAAATTTTTGATTTGGAGTTTCGATAGACCGTAATTTACAAACTGTATAAACTCCTAAGTCTCGACAACACCTTCAAACAACACCCGTCTTGGTGGTCCCCGGTACTTATATCCTCCCAAATTTACGTTGTATATATGATTTGTTAACATTTCATTTACTTTTTTTTCTTCATGTCTGAACCATCGGACCTTTCCCACGTTAACACTAATATTTCCTTTCACCTAAACTCTCTCTCATTTTAGTATTATGAGCCAGGTCCGCAAGTGCCACGCCGCATATTTTCCGGAGCGATCTCATCTCGATTGCGTTGGTTCTACTTTAACACGCTTTCTCACAAATCCAATTCTGACTACCGTACAATATCGTTAGGATAAGCACATAATTATGTAGGGGAAGACGCGCAGTTTGATTTAAAATTGTTTTCGTAAGTATCTAATGCTTCATTTACTGTTTCTTGGACACATTTTCTTCTGTCATTGGACATCAGCGGTGTAACCTCAATCCCTGCTAAGACATACAAACTCATCCACTTGTTTCAATACCACCTCATTGAGCACATCTCTTACATCCCTTTTGGTTACGTTCATACGTGTAACTATCATTAGTGGTAGTATAATTATAAAAAATAGAACATCTACCTCTTTGTCAGACTGTTCGTATAAGGCAACCGAATAGACAAACTTGTCACTTATGCAACGTTTTGTCCAGGCTCGGTATTACGGTTTTTAGGTTTAGGTATCCTGCTACATTATCAGTGAATGTCAGTGTCGCGGGTTTTGAGTTCCTACGGAGAAAAAAAAGCCCATTCAGTTTAAAATAACAGGTGTATAAATATGTTCCAATAAAGTTGACTAAGTACAATAATAAAAACGGTCGTTCAAGCAAATGCACATTAGTACCAAAATTGTACAGTAAAACGGATGTAAGGGTATTCGGTAAATATATATATTTAAAAAATAACGGAAAACGTTGATGAAACCATGGCGCACAAGCTGGCGGATAGACTTAGCTGGAGGTGGTGACGGCAGTTGACCCAGCGCTGTAGTTCTAGACTAGTAGGTCGTACTTCAAGGGGCCCATATACTCCTAGTGTGGTCTCAGCTGCCACGCAGTGTGAAGGAAAAGACTGACACCAATTCCTGGAACGAGAGGTACAAATGTCACCTAGAGTCTTCGGCAACATCCCGCGCCGTCACGTGGTGTGCGGTTTTTTTTTCCAAAGGATTAAAACCACCCTCCGGGGAGTTTATTGTAATTATTATAAAATATTTCTTAAAATACCTTCTCTTACAAAGTTTCCTCGAGTCGTTGTTTGTCTTAACGTTAATTATGAACTAATACATCGGTTCATTATTTCGGGGTGGCATTGGATACTTTAAAGTAATGGTCTGGGATCACGCGAACGAAGTCACGGGCAGCGACTAGTTAGGTATAAAAGTCGTCATAAGTGCGAAGCTGCAAACATAAGCTGGTTTTTAATCAAATGAATTTCAATTTACTTTTTCCCTCAATGTTTTAATTTGAACGTTATCTAAACAAAATCTCAAATTTTACACATCGTTAAACTTTAAATGAGTCAGCTATTCTCACCTCACTCTTATTTAAATTTTACAATCCAAGCAAAAGTATATTGGCGAATTAAATTCAACTACTTATGAGGATAAAATCTCTAAATACTTTTCTAAGTCGTATTCTTGTGTCGTTGAACTTTTTAAGGATATTTTCAGAGTTGAATTTTGAGAAAATAGTACAGTGCGCATTTGAGTTTAAAAAGAAAAAAAAATTCAAACGTGAATCAAATTAACCATTTCAATTTTTGATTAAGTTTTTGAGTCTTTGATAAAAAAATTATACGTGGAAAATACATGTTTTAATTTTAAAGCATGGTAATGGCCGTCTTCTAAAAAAAAGAGTAAAAGTGAAGCAGCCGTCTTGATTTTGCCAATAATGATTGAAGGTTTTTATTAATTTTTCTTAAATTCGAGCATTGAATTCAGAACATAATGACCATTTTCCTCGGGAAGTTATGTTATAAGTAAAAGAGGAGTTTCCCAAATGAATCTAATCACTTCGGTAATCGAGGCATATTCCTCTGCGTTTTACTGCGTTTTGAATTGTGAAAACGAGTAAAATTATAGAAAACGAAACATTCAAAAATAATTTAGAGATTTCTAAATAATTCTCGATACTTCGCATATTAATAGAATTTAGGGGTAATTTATACTTGATTAAAATTACATTAAAAAAATATCATTTGTGCTTAAGTTGTTTTGATAATCGGGAAGTATAATTTGTATGAATAAACCTTGTTTTGCTTTAGATTCAAATAAACTTATTTCGTTCTAAATAAAAAAGAAACATTACCTACATAAAAAATAAGAGCTTATCTTTGGTTTTGTCAAACATTTTGATGAAGTTCTTAGTAAAAAATTATACATTTTTTTATAGAGCTCTAAGAACATTATAGCCATTGTCGACTTAATACCTAATGTATTTAGAACCAGTGTTAAAGACTTTTTCTTATTCGTTGATAATGTGCCACATTTAAGTCCAAATGAGAGATAATCTTCCATTAAAAAAACTTTACTATTCAGCAATTTGTAGAAAGGGAATAAAGACTAAACTTTTTACTTTTACTACGATATTTCCCCCGCATGCCACCAACTTATTAATTCTTGGCCACAGTAACGTCTTCGCTTGTTATTGTCATATCTTGTATGGTAGTCGGTAAGCATACGCATTATCCTGTATAAAGCCCTAAGGATAATGCGTACCTACCTTTAACGTGGGGGAGGGGGGAGGCAAGGCATCATTCACATCTTTGATGCACATCTTTAGAGGCAATGTTTGTTATATTCCATCATGGGAATAGTCACATCTGTGACTCAGACTGAGCACGTCGTGTCTGCTTGTTTGCTCTTTCATGCAATAAAATAACAATAATTACATTAAAATTCAATGACTATATTTCTATTGGATAAATTGAACTGATAAAGAGGATAGCATTAATCACTACAGCAATATGTTAACTTAAAATATTTTCCAATTTCCTTTCGCTAGGCAGTCCTCTTAAATCTGTGACAAAATTGTTTCTTCGTAAGCTATATGAAACCTGTGGTCTAGAGGCAACATTATGAAAATTGCTTCTCGACGTAAACTGTTATTGTGTGCGAAGTAGGTGTTTTCTTGCCAAACACATTTTGGTAACAACAATATCTCAATTTATGCTATGAGGCTCTCATCGAGTGAAATTCAAAGGCGTACGGTACTGTGTTAATTGGAACTTCAATTCTCTGTAATAGTGTAATTTAAACAATGGTGTGTTTTGGTCTACGTAGTGTAAAATGGATAAAAACTTACATTTGAGTAAATATATCAAACCCGATATGCACTTGACGAAATTATCCTTTGTTTTCAGTGCTATGGATAATTCATCTTTCAATCTACAAAATATGAAAACATTAACCAATTTGAGAAAATCAAGCGCATCGAGGAGTCGATGATAATGTGATGAAACGTTAAGTGTGTTAATAATATTAGCACACTTAACGTTTACACGGAGAAGTGAAGAAGATTATTTTTTATAATATTTTTTTACAATTAGTTTATTAAATAGAACATAACCATGTTTCTAGTTGTCGAGTCGAGCTCTGATGGTGATTTGTTCCCTCGCCAGCTTCAAAGTATTTTCATGATTCTTTTAGATTTTTGTACTTTCCTGATTTAATGTGTCACTCTAATTTTATAATCTTGTCGCATTTTCCTCCTAGTAACTCTGTGAACGAACACATAGCTCTTCTGATGAAAAGATACAACCATTGCTTATAGACACCAAAGATGTTATGGTGCGTTGCTATTTGTGTGGCGGAGTGTTAAATCAACATCCATAACTTTACCGACTACCTTACCCTTAAAACAGGAACTCGAGAATGACAAACGCTGATACTATTGTGGCAGGTGGCAGCAACAAGAGAGGTGGTGTTAACAGACACTGGTAAGACGATGCAGAACTCTATCTCGTAGTATATACGATGATAGTGACTAGTATAGCCGATCGTTTGCCTTTAACGACAGAGTATCTCCACGCCCGTATCCCCGAAGGGGTAGGCAGAGGTACGACAAGTGCATCCACGATTAGCCGATGATACTTGGTCCCACAAATGTGATAGGTGGCAAATCTATCGCCAACCGGTTTCCAATCCCGGGTAATTTTGTGTTTACCAGAAAACTGAAAATACTTTTTATCGTGCCCGACCCGTGAATCGAACCCGGCACCTCATGTGGTCAACACCAACGCTGGACCATTAGACCTGGAGTGTTGAATGAAGTCTATTTTATTTAACTTTTGAATTTTTACAATGTTATTTCAAAAAAGTGCCTAGTCATATGAATTACTTTTACTAAGTGTATGTTATTGTATACGTATGCCATAAAATGTCGAAAAAAATAAACTCCTTACAGAAAGGCAAATTAGGTACCTATTCTTTTTCTGATTTGACTATCACTGTGAAAACAATACTTGTTTGCGATGATATAATAAAATATTATATCTTTAGCTTGAAATTCAAAATTATTAAACTTGGCATTGCGCATTTATTCCGTATTTTTATGATTGCACAAAATGTAATACCAGGCGCAGGTAAACGCCACATCTTATACTAGAATATTACAGTCTTAAAAATCGCCCAGAGCAAATGAAGAACAAAGATTTGACCTGAGATGTATATTATCTATAATACTTAACTCGTAGTTATGGTTGTTTGCTTTTAAATTTTAAATGTAAGCGTACAAAATATGTGTTTACGACAAATCTTTGAATTTCTCGGATTTTTTATTATAATATGCATGTATTATACATACAAACCTTCGCCTTAAATCACTCTGTCTATTTACGAACACCGCACGAAAGTTCGTAGCGTAATTTCAAAGATATAAGCGAACATACAGCGGAAGAGATTTTGTTTTATATTATGTACAGATAAAGGTGGTATGTGGCATAACAAATAGATGATTTTTGCCTGAATATATTAGCAACTAGCGGGGCCCTTGATTCGTCCGCGTGGAAAAATTTCGAAAATAAAATTAGCTTAAGTTACTCCTCATTACTTGAGCTATCTGCCACTGAAAGTCCCTACAAAATCGGTGCAGCCGTTTCAGAGATTAGCCGGAACAAACAGACAGACAGATAGACAAAAAAAATGTAATTTTTTTTATTTTTGTGTATGTACTGTGTATACCCCCCTTATGCATTCTAAGGGTAAAGTGATTATTTTAATGTTACAAACAGATAATTCAAATTTATTTGTATAGAGTATAGATTTAAATAACAAATTTCAGGGATTTATGCGGAAATATAGTAATGTTTCTGGGCTACTTTTGAAGAATAAATATTCATCCGGAACCCTTTTGAAAAATAAGTCAACTGCCTGATTGCTAGGCATCTCGTAAAAAGCGAGAAACGGCTAGTGTTACTATCAAACATCCATATTAATATTATAAATGTGAAAGTCTGTCTGACTGTCTGTCTGTCTGTTACGCTTTCATGGCTAAACCGCTGGACCGATTTTCATGAAACTTGGCATGGATATAGTTGAAGATCTGGGGTCAAATATAGGCTAATTTTTTTTCAGAAATCAACCCCTAAAAGGCTGAAATAGGGAATAAATGTTGTATGAAAATCCATTTAGACGACATGTTAATCTACTCGCGGGTGAAGCTGCGCGGGTCAGCTAGTACTACTATATAGGTGACAGAGTTTTGCAACGTCTCGCGGGTTTTGGTACGCCCGCCTTTCCAGCTGCAATATCGTCAGTTTATGCTACTTTTGAGTTAAGATGTGGCCAGTATTGTAGTTAGTAAACTTATGCATATGGCATAAAACAGGATAGCCATCTAATTGGTCGATGTTTTGTGTTTTTTTTTTAATAATAAGATAGCAAACAAAAGGTTCTTTTTTATTTTACATTCATCTGATTCTTTATGTCGTTCCAACCTTAGTACCCTTCTTCCTGTACCTCACTCCCACACCTATTCACGGTCTTTCGGTGCATGCAGCTAAGCTATGGAACTCGATATTTTATGGAAAAGATGAAGGCAAAGGTACAACGAGTGCATCCACGATTAGGCGAAGATACTTATGGCCAATTGCACTAACATTGTTTTAGGACAATCCTGAATAGTATGCTATCACATGCTTATCATTTAAGACAAGAAGTAACAATATACTATTTAGGATTGTCTTAAGCTAAGGCAATGTTAGTACAATTGGCTGTTTGCCCCACGATTTGGTATGTGGCTAGCCCATCGCCAACCGGCCACTTATCTAATCCTAGGTAATGTTATTTTTATGAGAAAACTAAAAAAAACATTTTTTTTAATTTTCCGTGCCAGGAATCGAACCCGGAACCTCATGTGGTCAACATACTGAAACCGGATCACCAAATCACAGAGGCTGTAGTTTGTATGAAAGATTCTACGAAAAAATATTGAGGACATTCGACGACTCACAAGCAATCCTGCGTAGATATACTTGCAAGTGAATGAGGTATTAAAAACAAAAAATATTAATAAAATACATCCCCAAGGTATTATAATAGAAGCCCAGTTCATTAATGCATCTACTGTAATTCAAATGCACACCACAACTCATGTAACATTCTGGCCTACTCAATAGAATGCAGAACGCGACCGACTAAAATTTGTCTGTAAAGTGACTATTCCACACAAAATAATTGAGCAGTTATGCTAATGAGGAACCAGCTAAACCGACGCCAAAACGTTGTCCGCGGAGCTTTATGCAAATCGCCTGAGAGCTTGCTGTGTCACTCGATGTTACTTCACGGAGACGTGGGTCTAGTGTAGTCTTTATCGTTGTTTAAGATGGATAATGTGAAAAGATTTACATAAACAATATAAACTTTTGTCTAAATTTGTTATTATTAGTTTTTAGTCTCAGATATATACTGTGCCCTGTAATCTCTCCAACAATCTGTTTTTGGTCTTGCTAGAAGAAAAAATCGCCTCTGTGGTCTAGTGGTCTAGCGTTGGCGTTGACCACATGAGGTCCCGGGTTCAATTCCCGGGTCGGGCACATAAGAAAAGTGTTTTTTCAGTTTTCTGAGAAACACAAAGTTGTCCGGGATTGGAAAGGGCCCGTTTGGCGATAGGCTTACCACCTATCATATATGTGGGACTAAAAATCTTCGGCTAATTGTGGGTGCACTTGTTGTACCTCTGCCTACCCCTTCGGGGATATGGGCGTGAAGACACATAGAAGAAATCCCTTAAAGAGATATAGAGATATAGAGCACGCCGTATACATGTATTTTCTTGAATATAAGGATAGTGATGTATCTCCTTCGACCGGTACTATCGCCTTATCTATTCGTGACTCAATAGCGGTAGTGCTTGTAACTATCGTGTCCCGATTTGAGGGGTAAGGTTTACCGGGAAACTTATGCTTGTATTATTAGCACCTCGACTAACTGATTGCAAACACA
Organism: Apodemia mormo; assembly: GCA_036924255.1. Lineage (NCBI taxonomy): Eukaryota > Metazoa > Arthropoda > Insecta > Lepidoptera > Riodinidae > Apodemia > Apodemia mormo. The sequence continues at coordinate 14,731,467 of JAUPFN010000014.1, read as the reverse complement.
CCATTAATTAATATCTTTGTTGTGTAATGATTCTCTTTTTCCGTTAGGAGAAATATTTGTTTATTTGCTGTCGTAATTAGATAATTCTTATATAGATGACAAACCTATATCGCATAACTTGAATGCATACAAATTTAGAATAATTAATTGTTATGCCATGTGAATGTAAAGCTTGTAAAAAATAGTTCCAAATTTTTAATAAAACATAATAAATAAATGCATATGTAAAATTATTTTTACTATCGTGTATTACATATTATTACAATTATTATTTAGATTCTAACGAGGTTTAGGCGCGTCAAAAAATTTCGCGGAAAGTAAGCACAAATTTTATTTTTGAGTTATGGATATCCGCAAAGTAACGCTTGAATCTATAAAATGTATGCTACGTTTTAAAAGATCTCGATAAAAGTCTCCTGTGCAATATTAGGATCGACCCTTTGGACTTCCCAGTGGCAAGTTTTTCCATAAAATTGTGTTATGATTGCCTTTTATCATGAGATTGTTTGTAACCTTGTATTTTATCACATAACTTTGAATTATATTACGGTTGATCGATAGCTTGACTAACTTTTGGGCATCTTGAAAAGTTTTGCTTAGACAAAACTATATTGCGACTTCGTCCCCGTTGACTATCTAAATCCCCATCCGTTTCGTATAATCCCTTCCTAAGTGGCTTTTCCTTCTTATTAACTGCTAGCTGACACGCGCAGCTTCGCTCGTGTCAATTAATACGTCGTCAGTATTAGAAATTTTTTACTATATTTGACCTCCTATTTCACCATCTTATGGAATGAATTTCAGAAAATCCCTTCTTGTTTCTCGTTTATGTCATAGAATCAACCCCATTAAAGAGATTATCGTTCTTGATCCAAGAGTTTAGGCTGGAGGTTGGTATAATAGTCAGTGAGTCAGGATTTTTTTATATGTACAGATTTACTGAGAAAATTGCAGCCACATATAGTATCTTTCGAAGTGTTATATTTGTTCAGTGAATAAATCAGTAAATGTTTGCTTATACTTTAAACAACAAATAAATATTATTTTTGTGTTATAGCACTCATCCCGTGCTTGGAAAACTGGAAAAACCTTAAACTAATAAATAAATAGATATTCACGGAACAAATTACACTTACTGATCTAACCCCAAAATTAGAAAATTATTTGCTTGTGTTATAGGTGTTAGTCAACGATACTAATACGTAGAAATGAGAAATACATGTATAAAATACTAGAATATATTTAATAAACACCCAAACATATATGCTCATCACACAAAATGCTTGTCTCCGTTGGGGATCGAACCCCAGGCCTCATCGATTGCGTAGTCAGGGTTGCTATCCACTCGACCAACAGGGCAGGCAACTTTATTATTTACTAGCAGTTACTCGCGACTTCATTTAGGTTATCCAGAATCATTACTTTATTTTTTCAGCGAATAAAAAAGAGACCATGTCACTCCTATCTAGATATATTAGAAAATTACATTATCCAATGTATATAACTTTCTAATGGTAAAAGAAATATTTAAATAGATTTACTTTGACAAGAGAAAGATTAGAACTTGGCCATTAATTTCCATAAACAATCAACATTATAAAATTGCATGCATTCCGACGCTGAACATATAAAAATGGCTTTATCTATGTCTAACAAGTTCGAATTTTCATAATAGGCAAAGCTACAAAAATTTTCAGTGCTCTAATTTCAAATCATTTAAGAAAACCTTAAACAACTTGCGGCCAATACGCCATTACTAATATACGCTGTCAATGTACGTAAAATGTCAAATAACCCTTTGTTTACAAAATGATCCCCGACGGTGACAAGCATTTATGTGATGAGCATAAATGTTTGTATTTCCGAGTTTGGGTGTTTATTTTGTATATAAAAGTACTCATATATGTATTTCTTCGTATAAGAATCATTAACACAAGCAAATAATTTGTTTACTTTGGGGTTAGATCAGTAAGTGTAATTTGTCCCGTGATTATTTATTTATTTATTTAATGTTAAATTAATTTGAGCATTTATTTGTATTTTTCTATAATTTTAGTGAGAGGACTTTCAATCTCAAATAAAAACTAATTGTCAAAGTAACATGCCCAATTGCAATATTATTTATCAATTGTTATGTAGACAGTAAACAGCTGCTGTTCTTAAGTCTGCCATTACTCGGGACGAAATTACAACGGTTTTCCCTCAGTTATTTCATATCTATTAGTACTTTCCATCATCTTAGTAGATTTAACACTTTATTAATATACACAGAAAATAGCACTACCAGGAGAACATAAACGTAACATAAGCATAATCGTCAAGTTTATACGTACTCGTAAAGAGTTTGCTTATAGCCAAAACTAATAAAAAAAAGCAAATAAGATGACTCGGTGGTATACAATTATATAACTAAACTAAACATACTTTAATGATAAAAAATACATAAAATATAAGAAAAACTTACTTAAGCATTTGATCAAAGTAAATATTTGTTTTGCCATTTGCTTTTTATGAGCAAATGCTTAGAACACCAGAATGTTTGTCCCGAATATATGTTAGTTCTATCTATTTCTCGTTAAAATAAATAATGAATGAATTACAAAGAAAATTATTTTATTTTAATTTAAAAACGAAAACCGATAAAAGCATTCGTGTACATCATATCGAGCTGCTAGGCTCACTTGTATAATGTGCTGAATATGAATAATAGCAATATATTTACGCGAAGAAAATAATTATATCAGTTGGTGCATGAGTTGTACACATACACACATTATTTTTGAACTTCTTCATCTGCGACCTACATAATATATACATGAATCTCTATAGTTCGAAAGTAAAATGACATGTTTGACGATTTGACATGTTTATAACTAGCAAAAAGCAGAGCTTTGTAAGGGCTCGCAAATTATACTACCTAGTAATATTGTTAAGAAAGTATTTTTATGAGAATTACATCTTTTAATTCCTTCCTTCATTATATAATTATTCTGCCTTCATTATATAATTATTTAACCTAAAAAAAGCCAGCGTATTTTTATCCACACATTATATTCCCATCAAAGGCGTCGTCAGGATTTGGTCTAGAAGGGTGCAGCAAAATAAAACCAAAATAAAAAAAAACATGTTTCTAAGACAAATTTCTTTTAAACTTACAAGAAAAATTCTTTAAAATTTTCTTGATTTATTAAAAACACAATTTTTATTATTATCAATGTTATCTACACAGAACAAATATAAAGGTTATCTACTAAAATTTTACACCACATTTTCTGGTCTACCTGTAATTAGTTCGTCCTACCTATAATATGTAGCAACTCAAGATCCATCTCGCGCCACCAAATCATCGCCGCTCTTAAAGCCTAATTAATATTGATAGAAATCAATTTTCATTTATGGTAGCTTTCTTGCAAAAGAGTTTTCAAGGGAAATGGGTATTAAAAATGAAAGTTAATCTTATAAAGAAAAACACATTTTTAACATTTTGCTAAGATAAGATCGATTTTCGAAATATTTTTTTTTATTTAATTAACCTTCAAAGTTTTTAGGATTAATATTGGACTTATCGCAGGCACGAAGAATTGGCGGTAGAAACTCAGCGAATAAATTCTTCGAATTTTTCTCTCAGAAAAACCCTCTGGGTTCGATTCCAAATTAAAAATGTGTTTTTTTTTCAATTTTCCAATAAAAACAATGATGCCCGGGATTGGAAAGATGCCCGATTGGTGATAAGCTGGTCACCTATCACGTTGTGGGACAGACGTATCTTCCGCTAATCATGGATGCACACGTTGTACCTCTGCCTACCTCTTCGGGGATACGTGCATGACCATTCTTTTTTTAGCTTTTAACCCTCGGGCTAAGATTGAGAATTGATCTCAATACAATATTAATCAATTAATACACTTGTACTGTTTCACAATAATCATATTGTGAAAAATCTGTAAACGGTTGACCTTGCAGGCCATCCCTGAAACTTACCGCTAAATTAAGGTATTTTAAGCTCAAAAGAGTAAAAACTATAAGCATAGATTTTTTTTCAGTTCTAAGAAATATTGAAATATCTCAATTGCTAAGTCACAAAAAACAGGAAGAAAACACGAATGAACCAACGAAACAATCATACATGCAGTTTATTTTGATAAAAATGGCAGTACATTGATTTTTGAAAAACTGTATATTTTGGAAACGATGATCAAATTGATCAAATTTCAAATGGTCAATTTCAAATGGCATTCAACTCAATTTAACTATTGCTTTAGCTAAATAATCGGTAGCTTCAAAAATTTCGAAGCAATGTCAAAAATCATTTTTTCAAAAATTTTCGTCATTGATAGATACCAAACAAAGTGACTGATTTTTATCCAATTAACGGTACTTGACGCAGTTTTTAAAGGAGAAAAGCTGATAAGATTTTGAGGTCAATCGGTATATTAGCCTGAAAGTTATTTCAAAAACATTAAGTTTGCTACTAACAACGTAATGTTAATATTTGAAAAGCTGTAACTTTTGAAAATAAGATTCGTAATTTTTAGTACTAAAATATTGTAGAATGCTAAAAAGTGATTGGTTGAAATATTTCAAAGTTATGTCGAAAAAAGACGTTTTTCAAAATTTTCGTCGATTATTTCCAAACAAATAAACCAATTTGATGCAATTTATGCATTAGACTTAATTTTTTTGAGAATATAGCTGATTAGTTTTTGTACTCAATCAGTACATTAATCTGGAAGTTATATTAAAAAAAAATCTGTTTCAACAAAATTTCTTTTTGGGTTTTTTTCAAAATTTTATCAAAATCCCTTGGGCCCATTTGGTTCAAATTTTCAGGAAGTCCAGTCCAGTTCGATCGGTCCAGCCGTTCAAAAGTTATGACATTTTTACATACAGACATACATACACACAGTCACGAACACACATACACACACACACACACACTCATACATACAGACACACTGACGTCATCGCGAAAATAGTCGAAAAAGGTTCCTAGGACCTCTAAAACGCGGACATTTGGTGAAAATTCGATTGTTGAAAATCGGAACCAAATCAGTAACTTCCTTATCCACATACGTAGCAGGAAGTTAAAAAGTACAAGTGTATTAATAGATTAATATTGTATTAAAATGGAGTGAATGAAAATGAATTAAATTTACCACGCCAAAGTAACGTTCTAACGCGTTAGCGTTTTAACTCGTTAGTTTCCTAATAGATGGCGTTAGTAGTAATAAAATTCTAATACATGTATTTTTTAATTTTTTTTCTTAGTCATATCTAGACATGAATTTAAACTACCACGTCAAAGCTCAAACCTCGAAGTGCGATATTTTCACACATAACACATACCACAAAAGTGCATACAAAGTGGCCTAGTGTAGGGCTCGCTTCGCTCGCCCTGATAAACGTTTTTTTGGAATATTTGATTGCAAATTAATTGTTTTACTATTTTACACAAATTAACTATGTAACTAATAAAAATCCATGTACAGTGTGTTAGGGATCGGATTCAAACAAGTTAATGTATTTTCTATAGAAAAGATAACTATCACCTATAGACGCCAAAGTTATTAGTGGCATATATATTATAATAACCAAAAATAGTAATGTGCCTATATCAATTACAAGAAGCTTAACGTTAAGGTATATAAGGAGTAAATATTATACACACTGTGCACTCTGGTGATGTTAGGTTTAGGAATGCAAACAGATCAATGCTTGGACAAAGCAAATACAAACACGACGTTAGACTGTCTAATTTTGTAATACTAATTTGTATCTGCTACATATTTAAACTTATGGAATTAAATATTGAAAATTGGAGCAACGTAGCGTTTCTTCACATTTCTATATATTATTACGTGAAGTAAACATTTTATACTTCTTTTTAAGACAATTAGGGGAACGGTGGAGTATGAAATTTGCCACAGTTAAAGTTTACATTTTGGAAAACGAATACACTTGAAGTACATTAAATTGATTAAAATAAGCGTTACGTACACTACGTTAATATAACATACATGATAATATACACAAGCGTATGTTATTATCGTTACGGCAAAAATCTGTTTTCAAACTTTAAAGAGATTTTATTGTTACGTGGTTCATGGTCGAATTTCGATGACACGACTATCGTTAGCCTTAATAAATGCTTCGATGTTTGAGTGATTGGCGACTTGATGGACAAATATTTATAAGATCCCATAAACGTTTGAATTTCTGATTTTATCATTAATTAAAGGATTTTAATATTGAACCAGTAGATGTAGATTACGTTTAAAAGCACCTACGTAAAGTTTGTACGAGATAAGCATAGTTTTAATTCTGTTGATAAACATTTTAAATCATACTTATAAACTTGCGCCAGTTTTGTTGCGTCTATGCAGAAATAATATTACGTTCAAATAAAAGAAACAGAACGTGCACTAACTTACAACCATAAATAAAGAGGCATATTAATAATAAGGCAATTTTAATACAAAAATGTGAGCTCTACGTTTTCTTTTGCAAAATATCATGACTTATGTTGTGTTCGTATATCAGTAAAACGACTCGTTTTAGTTATAAGTAAATCGTAATAAGCAAATGGCGGATTTTCGCTTGATGCCGTCTTAGGCACAAACTAAAATGCCGTTTTTTTTCTTTGTGAGGAAGTGATTATTGAAATTAAGTATTTGTAGCTCCTAGAATTATACCGTCCTAGGCCCGGGCTTCACAGACCCATGAGTAAATCCGCCACTAAAGTAAGCTTAAATTGTTGCTATCAATGTCAAATAACGAAATATGCAAATAACTTGTAGAACGCTTCGTTATTCTTATATTAGTTGCTAAAGGTTATTGCTATGAATGACGGATCATTGATTATAGGAACCCGTCATTAATTTACAACTATTAATTTCAGTTACTTTCAATAGGTATACCCACCTATTGAAAGTAACCTAGATCATTTTCAATAAATAATTCAACCTAATATAAAAGTTTTTTTAATTTCATGATTACATTTTACTTAATTATTATGTGAAAAACAAAAAGCTTGTGAACAACGATGCTTATTTTTAAATATTCGCACAATAATAGTCTTTTTCATGATGGAAATAAATATTTTCTTTTCCGTTGCATTGTAGCGGCCAAGCGTTGACGAATTACTGGCCGAACGTAATCTCGAATAATGTCGCGCTACTCAACTCCCCTTGTATTCACTGAGGATAATCTCTCCATTTTTACGAGTATTCCAAACGTGTCAAGTTCACACCTGCGAATGTTTGTCCATTTCCAATCCCTTGTAACACTGTCACGATGATAAATAAATATATGCCTTAAATTATAAGAAGAGCGGATTATTAAAAAATAAAAAGATTAATCGCATCGTATTAAAATTAACAAAAAATATTTTTGCGAGTTAATTTTTTTGTTTAATACAGTATAACTCTGTTGGGTTATATACGGGATACATTTTTGTTTCCATTAATTCATGTATTCGACTTGGTAGTAATTAAAAAAAGTGTTGATTTGCCAAAAGTGCACATAAAGGTTTAAACGAATAAAATGTGTTTGACTTTGATTCCATAGACCGTGGTCGCACAAACAAAATTATATTAATTAATAACAAGCTGATTTTTTGTGAACAGCTTCGTTTTAACGCGACGTCTATTTTCACGAATCGGATAACTAATAAAGACAGATAAAAAAGAAAACTTTAGAGTGTCAGACTAGAAAAAGTTTCCACTTTAGGTGAAAGATAAAGTAACCCTTTAATTATAACAATAATTAACAAGCTGTTGTGAGAAAAATAGGTTGTTTTTAAATTGATTAATATCAATTTAAATCTCATAATTCCGAATCTTTAAAGTAGAGGACTCGTCAGAAAAACCATCGAATGTGTAGGACAAAAATGTTTCGTGTTTGTCATAAAATAATCAAGCAATTAAAGTAAAAAAATAATTATTGTTATCAATCAATAATTATTTACACCGAATTAAAATGTTCGAAGCCCCTAACTTTATTAATTACTCGATTCGAGGTTTTTCGAAGATAGAAAAGATAGACCGGGGTCCCATGAACAAACTTTTTTTTGATTAATAACAAGTTGAATTTTTGTGAACAGCTTTGTTTTGAGGAGACAACCATCTTTTACATCTTCGAAAAATCTTGAATCGGGTAACTAATAAACATAAATAAAAAAGAAAAATTTAGAGTGTCGGACTAAGAAAAGTTTCCACTTTACGTTTAGGATATTGTTACCGTTGAATTACAATAACAATTAACTTACTCGACATTAATGATGAACAATAGTCAGAATAGTAGACGAATTAGCTCAATTTTGCGTAATTGAAATTTTTGCGTTGTTTTCTGTGTCGAATAAAAATGAAATTTTTAATTTTTCTAATAATCTTTTAATTATATAAATCGAACGTATCGATTCTGCCTCTAACAATTTGGCCGGATGTTTAAAGTAATCCTGTATAGGTATTGTTTAATTTGTAATAAGAAATCTATATAATTATCTGATCTCTAGCATGAAATTAAATTTGTATGGGAAAAAATCCATACAAACTTCAAATTTGCGCAAGTCACACAGAAAATTTTATCCTCTATTTTAAGGTGTCGGAGGGCAAAGGTAAAATTTCCAAGTCTTAGATTTTTTATTGCTTATATGCTGATACTAGCTAACACACCAAATTTTAGCTTTTTGAAACTTCAGGATGTGTTTTGATGATCATCAGTGAGTGAGTTAGTTACGAAAGCGGGATTTTTTAAAGATATTCATAAAATGTAAAGTATAAGAGATGTATGTACATTACACATTAGCTTTGTAATCGTCATAATAGTATGTATTTAATACACAATAAGTATTAGGAAATGTTCAAATCGCTCCGATTGTAATTTAGATTTCATCGAATTGAGAGTATCTCTCTAATCAAAAACCACTCAAATAAAATCGTATTTTTTTGTTATTCTTTGTATAAACAGATATTTGTGCTTGAAAATTTTAAGTGTACTTTTATGGATATGATTTATATATGTATAAAGTATTTAAAACCTTTTCTCACTTTCTTGTCCTGTTGCAATATCCTGCTCTTGAGCTGCTATAGGTTTTTGCTATCACAAATAACAAGCGATATTTATTAAGGTTACCAACCTATCTCGCCAGCTGGAAATTTGTTCTATTTTGTAGAAGAAAAGTTTTTAGAAATTTTTTTACTCGTCCTGACTTAAAAGTAGAAAACTTATGGTATTTTTTATATGATTGAAAAAACGGTAAGGAAGTTCACCTGATAATAAGTGATCACTACCAACTTGTAGTGATTTCTAACTTTTATGTTTACGTTTCTGTATTTTGAATTTGTCTTACGAGAGTTATATAGCTACTTACATTTTTTTTCCTTTGTAAAGTACAATGTTATGTTATGTTTTACTTTCTGTTTCATGCTGTATTAATGTTTTTACTTATAAATATTTTCCATTATTTTGATTTTCAAATTATTTTCTTAAATTTAAATTTTTAAGCTCGAAATAAGTTCCTAATGTACCCCTAATATAAAAAATATAATTCAAATATCTTTAAGTTTCGACATGGTTCCATCCTTGGGCCTATAAATACCCAAGTCGGCCATCATCGAGTCAGTCATCGCCGGTAACTTGTAACTAAAAGTATCAGGAAGAAGTCTTGAAGAAGGCTTGAAGAAAAGTCTCGAAGTTGCAGTCTCTGGAGCCTTCTCTGCTGGTCCAGAGCCAGGACAGTTCGGGCCAAAGCCAACTACGTGCATGCCTGAGCGCGCGCCCCTCGACGTGCGTCCCAGCTGAGCGCGTGCCTGGGCATGCGCCCTTCTACGCACGCTGTATCTACTGAGCGCGCGCTCTTCTATGTGTGCGCCAGTTGAGCGCGCGCCCCTCGACGTGTGCGCCAGTTGAGCGCGCGCCCTTCGACGTGCGTGCCAGTTAAGCGCGCGTCCTTCTACGCGCATGCCTGAGCGTGCGCCCTTCTACGTGCTTCCTGTACTGTACTACGTCCTGTACTACGTGCCCGTACTCTGTGCCAGTTCTACGTGTCAATTTCCTCGTATACCAGCACTCCTTCACGTGCATCTATACCAGCGCGACTCCGACTTCTACGCTTGACCCCCGGGGGGTCCAATAAATGCCAGACTTTGTCTTCTGACATTACATAATATTTTGTACTGCATTTCGTTTAACCTTTCCCCTTGTGCCACCAGGTTTCTCGAACTTCAGGAATCTGGTGACAGCTTTTCTTGTGACTTGGATCCTCTCCCTCTGCACTCCGTAGAGGCTGACGGTCTAACGTTATAACCTATAGATAACTACACTATCAAAGATTAAAGTCCACTTGTAACAAATTATTTAAATACTTTTTAAATTTGAGAACAATGTTTTTTATACCACAAGATAGCAAACAAGCAGATAGCCCTGATGAGAGAAAGAGAAACCATCGCTTAAAGGCACCAAAGATGTTAATGCTGCGTTGCTATTCGTGCAGCGAGATGATAATGGCACAAGTCTACCTTCAAATCGGAATAAGTCAGTGACAAGCATTGATCCTATTGCGGTACGAATAGGTAAGGCAGTGGTACCAAATACCTGGGTGAGTCGTTGTGGAGCTCTGCCACCCAATAAACACGATAGTAATGACACGTGTTGTCAATTGGTTGCCTTTTATGCCCTGCATGGTAGAATGGCAGTTTGTCTATTCTAAAAAAAAGGAGCCCGGACCAACACGGGGAAAGCTTCCATGTTAGGCTTTATAAAGTTATAGACTATGGTGCCTGGCCCTGCTAAGAACACCAATATTCATATACTTTTCTTTTTCCTCAGTTAAGTATTTACGACGTTCCGAAATAAACCATTATCGAAACAACATTGCAGTTTACAAAGTCCTTTTATTATGCGTCATCAATTTTTGACAGTGAACGTACAGTCTACATCAAAGGTGTTTCGAAATTCAAAGCGCTGATATATGAAACGTCATTTACCGGGAGTCGGTTTGACGTGGAGTTCTGATGCACCTGCGATTTGTCACGACCCGGTGCATGGGGAAAATGAAAATGTCAAAATGCTACAAGTCTTATTTATCTGTTTTGCATCTGTAAAACCTTTAGCGGCACTTGAATGCATAGCAGTTTGACTTTTCATTAAAAACGATTAAAATATTTTATTGTTGTGCAATACTTGTATAAGTTGCGTTTTTTATATCATATAACATAATAATGCAATTTCCGTAATGCCACAGGTACAAGATTAACGGTTACCTTACCCTTCGAGTCAGAATACGAGAGTAACAATCATTGTGGCTGATGCTCGGATAAATAGTAGTAATAGTTCCATGGGCTGATGTTGGCAGAATTACAGATAATCTATTTTTCAAAGGGTGCGCTTACTAAAATGGGGAAAAACATACTACCTCCTTTTCTTTATGGGGTGAAAAGTTACTCGTGCTCCGAAATAGCCATATTGGTTTTCTATAAATGAAAGAATATTAAAATTAGTTAAACAGTTTTTAAATTTATCCATTGCAAATAGTTTTACAAACTTAACTAAAAACTATTATATCTTTTCTTTTTTATAGTATTAGTGTAAAAGATTCACATAGTATAAGATCTCGAAGCAGTTTGCATATGTCTATAAACTATACCTAATCCATATCTTAGCTATAACATTATAAATGCAAAACTCTGTCTTCTGTCTGTCTGTCTGTTACGATTTCACAGCTAAACCTCTGAACCGACTTTTAAATTTAGCCTGGAGATAGTGAAAGGTTCGGGGTCAAATATAGGGTAAATTTTTTTCAAAAATCTACCACTTGAGATTAAATAGAGGATGAAAGTTTGTATGAAAAACTATACCGATGTCATGTTAATCTAGTGGCAGGCGAAGCTACGCGAGTCGGCTAGTTCAAAGTATTTGAATAATATAAATACATTGCTGTCGTATAGCCTATTAAACTGTAGATAATTGATTAACCTGAAATTAAATATTTTAGTGAATTCTACCTATTTTTGGAATAAAATAAAATGTATTTACAAGATAAAATTAAAAATTTCAAAAACCCTCGAAACATTCTCAGACCGCCATTCTGCTACATATGCATTATTTTAAGAGCAAAATGTGAAAGGGCCTAATGATCTTCGAAAGGTCTTGCAGCATCAAGTTAAGTTACCAGGCTTCCTTATTCATTGGGTTTAAGTTATATTATTGCAAAACACCCATGGCCCCAACTCCACTATGTAACCCTGGAAATTATTTTGATTCAGAGTGTATGTAAAAATATAATGAATGAGACCACACTCAATGGGCTTATTTTGTTTAGTGCAGGAGTTCCATGGATACTTTCTAGTTCCATTATCAAACCCTGCAAATTTCCTAACAACAAAGGCCAACTATATCAGCCTAATCTCCGATGGCCACCTTCCATTTTCATCATTATTATATCTTAGATAACATCCTGTACCTAAGTGTTTTATTATATCTTAGATAACATCCTGTACCTAATTAGCCCATATTTAATGGGTTTATCTAGATTAGCTTAGAAGTTCTCATGGAATTCTTCCGGCTCTATTATTAGACACTGGAGAATATCTTGCTCCAAATACTTTGGAATAAATTTACTGCATTTTATTCCAAAGTTTCCATGAACTCCATCACCAGCTCTTTTATAAGACCCCGGAAATCGTCTAGCACCAGGATATTTGTTAAAACGTAACTAAATATCCCTAACTCGACAGGTTTATCTTGTTTACTTTAGAAGTTGTATTCTATCATCAGATACTGGAAATCGTCCAGTACCAAATTGTTTGCCAAAACAAATTGAATGAATCCCCACTTGATGGGTTAACCTGGTTTAGCTGAGGAGTTCTCGGGCACATCTTCCAGCTTTATCATCAGGCACTGAAAGCTATTCTGCTCCAAAATCTTTATAATAACAAATTAAACGACACCAAAGTCGATGGTGTTGCTCTATTTTTATCTTGACCATCTTATCTTTTTTTACATTCTACGCGTGAGTTTCGGTAGCACTTTCTCAGCTCTATCTTCAAATCCTCGTCAACATGAGCACTAATCAAACTTAGTACTTTTAGCAACAAAACCAATGATTCCAAATCAGGTTATCTTGTTAAAACTCTGCGTCAGAGAGTTCCAGTCCCTACTTCCAGGCTACATCGTAAGCTTTTTGCGTGGTACTATAGTATTGAGCTACGAATAGCTAAAATAGCTAAAAAGCTATATAGTATTAAGAAACGTCTATAGATGCTAAAGATAAAAATGGTTCTTGCTGCGTGGCGGGATAGTAATGCTACATACATAAATTTATTGGTTATCTTACCCTTACAAGCGAAAGTTAAACTGTGAGAAAATGCTTAATAGCATTAAGTTACGCCTTTGTACCATTATTGTGCAATAAAAAATTTAAATAAAATAAATAAATTACATCCGGAACTCGATAATAATGAGCATTTATGCTATTGTGGCAGGATTAAGTAAGGCAACGACACCAAATAAAAACAGGTTTCCCGCCGACGGGAGCCTTGCAGCTAAGCCGCCGGTGGTCAGGGTGATAGAAAGAAACCTCCTCATAATATGTGCCGTTCGATTCCTAACACTGGGCCCTTGATCCAGAACTGTAGCGAGAGCTTCCGTAGATCTTGGTCGAGACTCTTCACTACTAAACCGTTTACAGAAACAACTATCGAGACAATTACTATTGTTGACTCCACACCCCACATGTCGTGATCTCGTGAGCTAAGTCCAAATATTTAGATAGTTTTTCTTTTTCTGCTTTCACGAGATTCTCCCGACCCGGCGCTCCATTCAATCTACCAACATGATATCAGGCCTATTTGTGATAATAGTCCTGTCCGTGATGACAGATCGATCCCAGTAGAGCTTAGCACGGCCATTCTTTAGAACTAACTCCAGTGGATACTTATAATACGGTACTTCAAAACTTACTAGACCATATCGAAGAGCAAGTTGTTGATGAATAATCTTGGCCACTTGATTGTGCCTGTGCAAATACTCTCCATTGGCAAGACGAGAACAGGCATATTATTTCCGGTTGGAAATAATATCCCTGATGACCGCACCAGGACGCGGACGGTGACACGCCCTAATATGTCGACCGTGCCATCCTTCATGATGTATTTTATTATTATTATTCAATTCATACCAAATGAAAGCAGATGGCCGAAGATTTCTAAATTTGAAAAAACATGACGCCTTGGCTGGGATTAAATGTCCTTTTCGAGGATTTTGCTTACATACATTTAAAATGACGCTAATATATGAAGGGTACAGGAATGAGAGGAGCTCTTTGACATTTTGATTTACTTGAATAATCAAAAAATTTAACATTCGGCAAATTGTCAATAAAATCAAAACAGCTGATTATGGGCGTGTTCTTCAATACAAATACTGCAATCTACCTTTTTTAGCTAAGTAAGCAGGTAATTGGCACCTTTTATACTCACAGACCACATGAACATGTTATTAGGAAGGAAACTGTCGCCGCACATATAAGCAAACGCTCCTATCGCTGTCAAAAATATCATACATTTGATTTTGGTTCATTACAGTGATTTTATTTCATTAGTAAGTAGCATAACTCTGTATTTTTGTGTGTGATTGCAAGCTACCTTAACGAACAAAAAATTTGTTGAAGACTGGCACTCTTAGTTAAAACGACAAAGACAAAGAATCCAAACGTCCTCTAAATAAATATTTGGCCTGTGATTCTACTATAGTCTAGAAAACACAAAATTACATAACATCAAACTAAGTCGTTTGACAAAATGGTACATATTTCTATACAAACATTTGAATAAACCACTTGTATTCATCGAATCGTAAGAATGTTTACTTTTTCTGTCTGACAGATAAAACATAACACAACATGTTCTTTGAAAAACATGTTAGACGAAAACTCGATGAAAATATGGGCATGTCAGATTTCCATAGGTACTCGTATATTTATAAATCAAATGAAATGAACCATAACGTTAACACAAATGGCAGGGGTATGCTCACGCATTATAAACGCCAAATCCTTCTCGAATATTCGGAAGCATAGACATAGAATAACAAAATAATATGTGATGGAAGAGCGCCAATTTGTATGAAAAATATAGAATTATGGACGCCATAAGTGTCACAGTCTAATCGACAATTTATCGTAAGTTTTATTTTTATTATCAGGTACTTTGAAATGCTTTTTATAGCACAGGATACCTTTACCTAATTCCTAATGGAATTAATAGTAGCTTTAAAGACGGTGTGTTGCTATCTGATTGATATTGAAGTAATGCATAATATGTGACTGTAAAATTATAACATCGTTAAATTATAATCAGCCCCTATAATATTATAATTATACTGGTAACCTAAATTAACCAAATTTTAGCGTGTACTTAGTATCTGAAATGTTTATTTTTATTAATTTAATGTATTTCTAACGCATTATATTTAAAATGGTATGTTTCTGCAATTCTCCGCAATGTAAATTTTAACTATACAAAGTTTGATACTCCATCGTTTGCATATATGTCTTAAAAAGGTGTACCAATTTTTTTCCTTCACGTATTATTAATAAAATTAATATATTCGTAGTATATTTTTATTTGTAAATATCAATATTATAAGTTTATATTTGTTTGTATTTTGTGTATCTAATTACAGAAGACGGCGCGCACATTGTATGGGAGTACAGTGTAGTAATGAATATATTATTAAGTTTGATACTTTCCATTGTCTGCACTTAGTGAAACTGCATTTTATGATAGGTATTATGTTATTAACTAGCTGACTCACGCAGCTTCTTCCGCGTAAATTAGCATATCTTTAATGTAAGAAATGTTTTACGGTATTTCACCCTTTATTTCATCTAATAAGGCGATGGTATGAGGATGAATTTCTGAAAATTTTATTATTCATCGTCTACATCGTGAAACCAATCTCTGTGATAGATTTTAGCATTCTTGGTCTAAAAGTTTAGGCTGGGCGTTGATATGTCCATCCGGACTTTCCATTTTGTATATAAATTTTTTATACCATAAGATAGCAAACAAGCAAATGGGTCTCCTGATGAAGGAGTCGATCATCGCCTATGGTACGCCTATGATACTAAAAATGTTAGTGGTACATTGCTATTTTATGACGAAGTCTAATGCCACATACATAAGTTTATCGGCTACCTTAATCAAACTGGAACACGACAGTGACAAGCTCTGACACTATTGCAGCTGGAATAGGTAAGTCGGTGGTACCTGACCCGGGCGAGACGTTGCGGTAGCTCTAACACCTAGTAGCCACGATGGTAGTGACTCTCATAGCCAATTGGTCGCATTTTACTACCTGCCTGGCAGAACGGCAGTTGACCTATTCTTCAAAGGAGCCCAGGACTGGATAGGTTGGTCTGAAACATGGAACTGTAAGATCTTAGCAAAGCAACTTAGCATACAAATTGGGCGATAATTTTTTACGTTGCTTTTATTGCCCGATTTGTGTACTGGTGTTATTTTAGGCAATTTCCACATAGATGGAAAGTCACCTACCTAATTGAACGGATTTGTGAAATATCAAGGTAATTGGCTTGACCAGTACAGAAAAACAGAGGCTTATAAAGACGGGAGGTATGCTATCTGGCCCAGAACCTCTGGTTAGGTCAATTTTGTTTGGTTTGCTTAACACAATATTTTTGGTTATTGGAAATGGTTTTTTGTAGTGCAAAATACACAGGATTGATTCTTCTGGGGGTTAAATGTAACAAGATTTTACTCGCTCTACTCTTAGATCCGCTCCAGGAATGTTTCAACTTTAGAGACAAGCCTATAATACCGTTACACTTATTTACGCATGCCTTCCAAAGATTTTTATCGTCAATGAATTTACATCCGGCAAAGCTGGAGGGTGTTAGCTAGTATGATATATTGTTATACGTTATATAAGAAAAGTCACCTAAAATTTAGTGATTTTAGCTAACATTTCCCAATTACGTTGAATCAAGTTGATAAACCCAGTAACTCAAGTGAAACGAATCAAGTTCGTTCTCATTGAAATATGAGCAATACAAATTAACTCCAGTAATTTAAGTAAAAATAATGTTGATGCTACTATCAATACGAAAAAAATAGGCAAGGTGGTAGCCTAGTTCCCAAATGTTTTGAATTTCAAAACCATTTTGACCAAATCCACTTTCCTTCCCTATTATTTAACCTACTATGACCATAAGAAACAATAGCTTTTTGGATGAGGATTCTGTACATTTTTTTAACTTTTCCAAATTTAATTGTTAAAAATGTTTATTAACTCAAGTTTAAAAATAGCTATCGATAACTTACTCGTAATCAAGTTCTTAGATCCAATCCATAGCAAAGATGAGTCATAATAAAGTAACCCAACGGTGCCACTTGTATTTTATAATCCTTATTATTTTTGATTATAATCGTATGATTTAGTAAGATTAGTATTAATAAAGGGATAAAAACGTTGTGCTATTGATACAATAATTATTGTTTTGTTATTACAAAGTGATTAATATTATACGTCATAACTCATAAGCTATGATCAATCTATCGAAAAGTACTAACAAAATAGTACTTGCTTATTTTGGTACTAATTAAGATAGCAGATATATGTTTTTATATTGACATAAGAAGGTAAACATGCTGATAGTTTACCGAAGTAAGACGTAATATTTTAATAGTAAATATGTAAAAAAAAAAAACTTTATTCACACTCGTATCCCCGAAGAATTAGGTAGAGTTACAAGCAGTGCACCCACGATTAGCCGAAGATATTTAGTCCCACAATGTGATAAGCGTCAAGCCTATCGCCAACCAGGCACTCATCTAATTCCAGGCAACGTTGTTTTTATCAGAAAACTGACAAACAGATTTTTGAATTGCCCGACTCGGGAATCGAACACGGGACCTCATACGATCAACACCAACACTGGACCACTAGATCATAGAGGTGAATAAATATTTTTAACGAACATAATTAATTTTTTTTTATTAGCACCGAAGCAATCCAAAATTCTATTATAAAATTGAAATTAGCTAGTTCAATGGAAACACAGCAGAACTATATTATCGTTGTGGACCTTTCTGTGGTGTTGTTTCATGATTTCATTCCATGATGTTTCAATTAGGACATATATGTATCCATTAAAGTAAAAGAAGATAATGCTCATGATAGGATGAATCCGACGATAAACCATCAAATTTCCTGTCAAGTAGCTCGCAAAAGGCAAATAATTGGCTAAACCTAAACAGTCACGACGCAACAGATGTAAGCTAATTTCATACGATCTCGCGAAAGTTTGATTTTGGATTACCTTATTGATGTAAAAGACATACGAGTCCATAAGCTTCCTCCATAGCAAACATTTTTCAACGTTGAAGAATATTTTACTTCAAAAACTGTGGACTATTAAAACGAAATTCAAACAAATACCGTTCAAGCAATGGCAGTTATGTGCGTATATTAAATTATTTCAGACTGCAATACCAGAACAAGTAAACAGCTATTAATATCTCACTGTATGAAAATTGAAACTTACGCGTACGACTTCCGACATGCATTTCCAGTGAACAAAGTCTTTCACGACATTAAGTGTATAAAGAATGGAACACGCACTTTCTTGGATTCAGTTTGAAAAACAAATGAATCAAACTTGAAGCATATTTCGCGCGTCCTGTATATGCTTAAGAGAATCTATAACTTCTCATACGGATACACTGAAGAAGGTGTTTTGTGTTAAAATCTGACGCCGAAAGTGTAAAAATATAAGCCCTTAAATGTTGGCCTAATTATTCAATAAAAATTTATATGTAAGTACATTATATATTTAAATTTACCTATGTGTACGGACATATTTACCTCGCACTATTCTGTTGTAGAATAAATTATCAACAGGGGTGTTTCCGAACGGACACGAATTAAGGACCTTCAAGAGTTTACTCATTCTTAAAAGGCACTGGTATTGCGGATGTCCATGGGCGGCGGTGATTACTTAACATCAGATGTAACTCTTGCTCGTTTGCCCCCTCTTCTATAAAAAAATTCGCTTATAGATATCAAAGTTTTGTTTTGTTTAAAATCGTAAATAGACTCGTTGGCCACTGTCACCTGCATGGTGATCATACTTTTTAAATATTACTACACTATTTAACGCCATGCTCGTCCGGGCCTCCTGCCACAAATTTCCACAAAATACGAATAAGTTGTTACTATAACATCGCGTGCTGAAAGGTTCACAGCAACAATATAGTTCTGCTGGAGTTTTATCAAAAGTGTTATCAATTAACTGTATGTGTGTGTTTAACTGTATGTGTATGTATGTGTTAATTAACTAGTTAGTTTCAATGGTAACCAAACAGCCTGTAGTTTGGTGTATTTCAGATTACACTAAAGCCACCAAGACACACTTCAAGGTCGGAACTGTTAATTTTTATACTCGGACAGATACATCCAACTATTAGTGTTCAAGCGTGCATGGTTGGATATTAATCATTGATCAAAAGACAAAACCGTATTGGTCTTTAGTAAATATGTCTTTTGACCGCCCCGTTGGTCGAGTGGTTAGCGACCCTGACTACGCAATCAACGGGGCTCGGGTTCGATCGCCGACGGGGACAAGCATTTGTGTGATGAGCATAAATGTTTGTATTTCCGGGTTTGGGTGCTTATTATGTATGTAAAAGTATTTATATATGTATTTCTATGTATTAGTATCGTTGAATAACACCCATAACACAAGAAAATAATTCGCTTACTTTGGGGTTAGATCAATAAGTGTAATTTGTCCCGTGAATATTTATTAATTTATTTATTTATTATATTTTACACTTAAATGACATGACACTAGAATTTTTTTTCTGTCTTGGTGCTAATAAATTAATAATAATATTAATTACGATGGTTAACAATATTTACTATTAAAAAAGATGCCACAAAATACGAGTATTACATCACAGAAAGGTCCAAAGCGATAATATAGTTCTGCTGTGTTTCCATTGAACTAGCTAAATTCAATTTTATAATAGAATTTTGGACTGAAGAAAATATATATTAATTATGTTCCTTAAAAATATTTATTCACCTCTGTGGTCTAGTGGTCCAGTGTCGGTGTTTATCGTATGAGGTCCCGTGTTCGATTCCCGGGTCGGGCAATTCAAAAATCTGTTTTGTCAGTTTTCTGATAAAAACAACGTTGCCTGGAATTAGATGAGTGCCTGGTTGGCGATAGGCTTGACGCTTATCACATTGTGGGACTAAATATCTTCGGCTAATCGTGGATGAACTGCTTGTAACTCTAATTCTTCGGGGATACGAGCGTGAATAAAGTTTTTTTACATATTTACTATAAAATATTACGTCTTACTTCGGTTAACTATCAGCATGTTTATCGTCTTATGTCGCTTAATATAAAAACATATACGTGCTATCTTGATTAGTACCAAAATAAGCAACTTGTTAGTACTTTTCGATAGATTGATCATAGCTTATTAGTTATGACGTATAATATTAATAACTTTATAATAACATAGCGATAATTATTGCATCCATAGCACAACGTTTTTATCCCTTTATTAATCATGTCAATCATCATGGAATGGAAACATCAAACAGATAATCGTTAACTTTATATATTAAAGATGAAATATTGCGTTGCTGTCGCGTGACAGGATGTCGTGAAATATGCATAAGTTGATCTTTTGCCTTACTCTCATTCGGAATATGATAATGTCAAGCACCGACTTAATATCTCACTAGAAAAAACGAAAGTATCAGTAGAAAAAATCAGGTCAACTCCATTTACAAAATATCCTCATTTTATAAGTGCCTTTTTGTCGTATTTATTTCTTATCTAAATTTTCACTTCAGGAGTTGTGGGGCTTTGTAATACTTTTACTATTATATTAGATATACCTAGTCCCTCTAAATAAAAAAAAAATCTGGCAGAATTGTGGTGTCACGCGTTATGGTTGGTAGATGTTTGTTTTTGTATTTGTGTTGTATACTACTTGTATATATCGCATCATGTTAATGTTTTATTTAATCCTAATATTAATTAAAAAAAAAATCTTATTGTCTTAGTAAAAAACTAACAGAATCCCGTAGCCCTTAGTGTTATCTCAAATATATATATATATATATATATATATATATATATATATATATATATATATATATATATATATATATATATATATATATATATATATGTGTGTGTGTGTGTGTGTGTGTGTATGTGTGTACTAATCGTTGTATCGTAACCCATTTGAGCTAACAGTTCAATGGAAACACAGCAGAACTATATTATCGCTGTGAACCTTTCTTTGGTGTTGTTTCATGATTCCATTCCATGATTTTTCCATTAGGACATATTTGTATCCATTAACGTAAAAGAAAATAATGCTTATGATAGGATGAATCTGACGATAAACCATTAATTTCTTGTCAAGTAGCTCGCAAAAGGAAAATAACTGGCTAAACCTAAACAGTCACGACGCAACAGATGTAAGCCAAATTCATACGATCTCGCGAAAGTTTGATTTTGGCTTACCTTATTGATATAGAAGACATACGAGTCCATAAGTTTTCTCCATAGCAAACATTTTTCAACGTTGAAGAATATTTTACTTCAAAAACTGTGGACTATTAAAACGAAATTCAAACAAATACCTTACAAGCAATGGCAGTAATGTGCGTAACATATATTAAGTTATTTCAGACTGCATACATGAAGCATATTTCGCGCGTCCTGTATATGCTTTAGAGAATCTATAACTTCTCATACGGGTACATACACACACACATATATATATATATATATATATATATATATATATATATATATATATATATATATAGGGTGGCGCAAAAAACTGACTATTTTTTTTGTCTCGAAAGAAAAAATGTTGGTTTTTGATGTTTGTTTTAAGAGCTCTCTCCAAAGGACAGCTCAACAAAAAATGTTTAAGAGGTCGCTCCAAATTTTCTTAATTTTAAAAATCGTCGAAAATCGAATTTTTATTTTTTTCATTTTTTTCTCGTTACAGTATAATTTTATAGACCAAAAAATAATAAGTTTATGAAAGTTTCAGTTAAAAATTTTACTTTTGAAAGGTCGCTCATAATTTTTTTAAATTTATTAGTAAATGACTTGTCGAGCGACCTTTTAATATTTTAGTTTAATTATGATTAGTTTTGTAGTAAATAATTTAAAATTACCGCTGTTTCATTTTATTCAGACAGAAATTCTAATTACCGACGCCACGAAATTATTAGTTCACTATTTTGACACCATATTGCAGATGTCCATGGGCGACGGTGCTCACTTACCATCAGGAACACATCTTGCTCGTTTGACCCTCTTCTATATAAAAAAAATTATTAAGCCCGCGCTTTTTCCACTTTACTTTTGAATATAAAACTTGTTTGTAAACAATTACTTCATGACTTTCTCTTTACTTCTCACTCCAAATAATGATAAGAATCTCATAATAAACAGTTAATTATAGAATATTAATTCGTCAGTTCGTGATTTTTCAATGTTACAATGTTTGATATATTCGTTCAACAAACAGGTATGTTCCTTTGTTATTTATGTCGTTTCTGTCATTCTTTTGTCCTAACCTCAATATAGTCCAATGTATCTAATTGTTTAATAAACATTTAATGTTTTATTTAGAATTTTTATCTGAAACATTTCTATATTTTTGTTTTTGACTATGATCGTCATGTTTTTTTTTGTAGACTAAAAATGTGCTCTAAACGACAATTGAGATCAACAAAACCATCTAACCCTGGTGAATGGTTAATTGGCGAATACCATAAAGAATTGAAAACTACTAGAGCTTCTTCTCGTCGAGAAGTACTCAGGTTTTTCTTATTTCATCACTACGAAAATAAATTGACAATTGCAGACAGTTTGAAATTGACTGCTCAAAATATTCAACAATGTTTGGAACCAAAAGTAACTATCAAGGACTTTCATATTAAAGAAAAAATTAAAAAATATTCGACAGTTGACAAAAATTGAAAAAGAATCGTTTGAGGCTTACAAACATCCAGCATGAAAACGAGAATGTATTTCTAAAA
Source organism: Apodemia mormo (assembly GCA_036924255.1). NCBI lineage: Eukaryota > Metazoa > Arthropoda > Insecta > Lepidoptera > Riodinidae > Apodemia > Apodemia mormo. The sequence goes on along the minus strand of JAUPFN010000014.1, from coordinate 14,708,355 downwards.
TCTTAAGATGATATGTTTGAATGTAGACTTCAAACAAAACATAATAATTTAACAACGGAATCTGTTACACATTCTAAAAAGGCTTTGTCTTCAAGTAATTAAGAACCACCTGTACTATTGTCTCAAAAAAGTAACGCATCAGGTTGTAGCGGGTCATCACACGAAATTTATCCTTCCCCACCTAAAAAAAGAAAACTAACTGAACCACTCAAAAAAATATATTGACCCCAGCATTGTGAAGTATGTTAGATCGAAAAAAAATTTGAAACTGTAGCGCAACACTCAACATAGCTGCAACACCTGTATCTTTGAAAGTAGATTTAATAAAAGTTAGCGCCAGTAAAGATACCATCCCTCGTTCACGCCAAAAACATGGAACAGCCATCTGTAAATATATTTAAGATTCAGTCAAACCAGATACATGTCTTACTGTGCACTGGGATTCGAAATTATTGAAAACTTACATCTTCCTAAGCTGAAGATAGGTTAGCAGTATTAGTTACAGGAGAAGGTATAACGAAATTTTTGAATATTCCTATAATCAATGGATCATCGGGTATTAATCAAGCAACAGCTATTTACAACACACTTTTGGAGTGGAATATTTCTGATCGAGTTTGGTCACTATGCTTTGACACGACTGCTAGTAACACGGGACCACATGAAGGAGCTGCTGTTCATTTAGAGACAATGTTGGAAAAAAAACTGCTTCATTTTGCTTGTAGGCATCATATGTTGGAGCTGATTTTAACAGCAACATTTTCTTCACAATTAGAACCTGTAGAGTTAAAATTATTTGAGCGTTTCAAGAAAGAATGGCCAAAGCTTGATAAAAAAAATTGAAAAATTGAAAATGTGTGAAACATTGAAGATCAAGTGGGAATTAAAGAATTTATCTTGCGTCAATTAACAAATCAACATCCAAGAGACGATTATAAGGAGTTATTGACATTATCCCTGATTTATCTTGGTGAGCCTACTAATTTTTCAATAAATAAGCCAGGGGCATATCATCGAGCTAGGTGGATGTCCAAAATAATTTATTGTTTGAAAATATATCTTTTCCGGAGTCAATTTAAAGTTTCTAAAGTAGTCTTGAAAGAACTTGAAGAGTTCAACGAATTTGTAATTAAAATTTATCTGAAAGCCTGGTTCCTATGAAAAATTGCGACTATAGCCCCGAGAATTGATTTACAATTACTGAAAGATCCTGGTCCAATTTAAAAAAAAATATCAAAAGTTAGGTTCAGGAGCGCTTAAAAGTTTTTCACGACGTTTATGGTACATTAGTGACTATTTAATTGTATTGGCATTTTTCGACTCTGAAATTTCAATTAAAACCAAGATTAAAATGGTGTCAGCCTTAAAAACACAATCTGAACAGCAGCCATTAAATCGTATCCAAATAAAAGAGAGTGATATCATGAATAAGGAAATTCATCATTTCGTGAATCAAAATACACGGTATTTCTTCGATGCCTTAAACTTGAGTGACGAGTTCTTAGAAAAACGTCCTGCAACCTGGAATTGGAATCAGTCCTACTTAAGGAGTTTGAATCGGTTATAATTTAAAATTTAGTTTCAGAATTAATAACAAAGTTCATTGAAATACTGTTAAAATGTTGTAGTTGATAAATAAAATTATAAAATTAAAAAAAAAATGTGTTTTTTTTGTTACCCTTAATTTTTAGTTCACCTCGTGGTGTATTTTTATAGATAATTGTACTAAATAAAGGAAAAAAATGGCTGGTATTTTAATTTTAATATTAAAAGGTCGCTCGACAAAATCTAAAGTTACTAATAAATTTAAAAAAATTATGAGCGACCTTTCAAAATTAAAATTTTTAACTGAAACTTTCAGAAACATATTTTTTGGTCTATAAAATTATACTGTAATGAGAAAGAAAATAAAAAAAATAAAAATTCGATTTTCGACGATTTTTTAAATTAAAAAAAAATTTGGAGCGACCTCTTAAACATTTTTTTGAGCTGTCCTTTGGAGAGGGCTCTTAAAACATCAAAAACTAACATTTTTTCATTCGAGACTCAAAAAAAAATAGTCAATTTACTCTATCTTTATATCTTTATAATATATTATAATTTATGAATATATTAAACATTGAATCAGAAAATTAAAAAACACGATTTTACTTGATTTTACGACTCATTCCTGTTGTAATTATTCTTGATTAAGCTAATACTAATCAAAAGGTATTTTATAAGATGTTAGTGGAACTCTTGTTTCATCGAAATGCTTGCATAACATATATTTTAAAATATTGTTTCACAGCATATAAATATTTGATTTCGTTAGTCATTTAAAACAATTTTATTTGTTATTTTTCGTTTTAAAACTGCATTCAAGATTAAAATGTAGTTATACGAGTGCAAGCTCTTAAAACTTTAAAGTTGTAAAGGCGTAAAGTCGTGTGTGATGAACGACTTCGAAGTTAGGTGGAAATGCATGTCAGAACTTGTACGCGCAAGTTCCTCTTACATCCAATGAGAAATTAATAGTTGTTTACTTGAACTTACTTTTCCAGGTTGTATTGCAGCCTGGAGTAATCTATTGAATTAGTTACGCCAGTTACGTTAGGTTATGTTATTATAATTTTTGCATTGTCAAGTACATTTTTATTTATAATTCGGGATCGATTCCCGACAGAGACAAATATTTAAATGATGACGAATTGATGTCGGTAATTCTGGGTTAAGATGTGATTAATTGCTCTAACCCCAAAAAAAGCATTTTAGGGTCCAGTGATAAAATATTAATTTAATTTGCCTTTTATCCTCCTAATTCATGACTTCATACAAACAGGTGACTTTCGATACCTTCTTCAGACAGCACCTGATTGCCCCGATCATGTTATATTAGTTTTAGTCTTTTGTCAGTCTTTCTGTATTGTATATCTGTTTTGTTAACCTTTCAGTTGCCATTTTTTTCTACATATCCAAATCAATGGAGCATGCCCTTTCTTATTTTTACAGACACTTTTTGTCAGAACAAACCTGCCTTTCGTCTCAGAATCAGAATTAATGAATATGCATAACCTAGTTCAGTTCAGTTAAGGTCCTGTTAAAAAATATATACATTATATATGCATATAAAAGTCACCTATTGTCGAAGTCATGAATGTGCAGTATGCACGGTGAATCTTTAGGCATTGTGATTTATAACAATCGGATTGCTCTGGCTATCCCGTAAGGTAAGATATCTGGCATGCATGGTATGCATGCATTATTACTTTATCATTAGTAACAAATAGTATTGGTGGAGGATGAAATATTCAGCCATGAGGATTACCGCCGCTTTCGCCAGGCAACAAGTCACTCTGTCTTCCCGCAGTGTGACAGAATTTACTTTTTTTAATAACAATACTATTGTAACATTTATAATAGAAAAAACAAATGAGAATATTCATCAAATCTAAAAAAAAAGCCCCCGGGACATGAGTGAGTAACATGAAAAACGTGAGGAGAATCCGAAATGGTGGCGTAATTAAAACAAGAACAAAAGGTGAATAAAATTAATGAATAATTAAATTTTATCCGTACAAGCAGTAATTCCAGGATTCGATTTGGTGATTTCGAATTTCATTCTTTAAATGTTATAATTAATATTGAGTGATATGAATGACGGCTTGTATTTTAATTTATAATCAACCTGAATAATCATTTTGGTTTAAAGTTCACTGTGATGAAAAATTAAGCATAGTCAGTAATTGAAATGAAGGCTTCCATTTTACTTTCTATTGTATTCTGTAATTATTATAAGAATTTTCACGCACAAAAATCTTACTAAAATATTTTTAACACAACGCGTACTAATATTGTGAATAATTATTTTAGTGAAAATTTTGGTGCACTATAAAAAATATTATTATCAAAGAAAAGAAAAGGCTGAAAGGGAAAACTGAAATAGATTTCAGTAATCGATTAAGCTCAACTTTTTTCTAGTGTCTTTTATCCATCAATGACTCCAATTCGTCCACATAAAAGAGATCTTCATTTTCTTTCCGCGTCAGATTTTCAATCTTTAAAGAATCAAGATTATTCTGATGATGATTGAAGATCTATATTTTTTTTTCGTAGAACTGGCTTTATGCATATTTTTTATGTACGTCTATATGGCATAGAAGTATTTCTGCTAAATTTCACGAGATGAACGTCTTAGAACTATTACCTACTTCCTAAGAAGAATATTAATCAACCGCTATTAAACGTGTCGCTATAATTGACGTTAGAATGTATTTACCGGTTATCTCGAGGTCAGTACATAACAGTGAAATAAAATGAATATAAAAAAAAAATATTTGCAAGAATATGGGTGTTACAAGTTATTAAAATAATCAAAACTTACCAGCATATTCTATCCATGGTATGGTGTGCAAATGTTTAAAAATTCTCATAATATGCTATGTGGTTTAAGAAGTTAAATTACTACTTATTAATACAATCCTAGATATTATTTACATTAATTATATGAATTGGATTGAAATTTTATTAAATTATTTTTATTTCCATTGAAATATTGAGATACATTTCATTAACCAATTTAAGAAATATTTTATTTTTTACATGCACTTTTGACGTCAAGTCAATTTTTTGTAAAATTACCACCGGATCAGAACGCGGCTGCACAGTGAGAAGTTCCGACGCAAGAAACTCCGCGAGCTTGTTTTGATTTTCTTATAATTAACAATTTGCTTTTATTTGTTCAATTAAAATGGTTTATATTTACATTTTTTATAATTGCATAATAAGAGATTTCTTAGTTCAATATTTTAACTTAGCAAAAAATTCATTCACATTAGAGTATATTTTTTCTATTAGTTGGTAAACATGGTAAAGGTAATATTTTTAGATCTGTAGGTATTCCTACACACAAACATACATATTAAATACACATCAATATAGCGTGAAGATATTCACGCCCATATCCCCGAAGGGGTAGGCAGAGGTACAACAAGTGCACCCACGATTAGCCGAAGATACTTGGACCCACAAATGTGATAGGTGGCAAGCCTATCGCCGACCGGGCACTTTCCAATCCCGGGCAACTTTGTGTTTCTCAGAAAACTGAAAAAACCCTTTTTTTATGTGCCCGACCCGGGAATCGAACCCGGGACCTCATGTGGTCAACGCCAACGCTGAACCACTAGACCACAGAGGCGATAAATCAATATCACATCAATATATACACACATTTACATAATAAAATATTTATAATAATAAAATATATCAATATATACACACATTTACATAACAAAATATTTATAATAATAAAATATATTTACCCACAGACACGCACAGATCTTTAAATAGTGGCTTACAAGAATGTAGCTGCATAACAGCAACTGACGGCGGTAGCAGTGATAGGTATTAGTAAGAATATCATGTACTTTATTTGTCAAGTCGTCCCAGGCAACCGTTTGGTCAATAGATCAAATGCCTAACTGCCAGACATCTCGTAATAAAGCGAGAGAAGTCTAATGCATTTAATTAAAAATGTGACTATCCACTTCTACCACTACTAGACCTAGAGTTCTATAAGGTCTCACCCGGGCCTGGTAATGTTTTACTCATTCCTGCCGCAATGCTATCAGTGCTTATCGCTGTCGTGTTCCAGCTTTGAAGATAAAGTAACCCATAAAGATATCTATATCTATGGCATTCCAGCCAAGCTACACGGATAGGAAAGCACCATTAACATCTTTGGTGTTTATAGGCGATGATTATTTTTTACCATCAGGAAAACCATCCATTTGTTTGCTATCCTTTATAATAAACCTAAAGACCACGACGACATTTTTGCCTTTGATCACATCTTCCGAGTTATCATTATGAAGGCAGATAATTTATCAACTTATATGAGGGATGGTAGGCCAACACTGCCGAAGAACTTTAACGTAATAATTATTTATTATTACGCCATAAGTAAAATTTACTTTTTATGAAAAGGATTTGCCTTGTAAATCACATTGAGTGATACCAGGAATTTGTGTAGACCCTATCAAATCCAAAATGTCCATAGATCTAGTAGTAACGACTCACGATTGAAGAAACGAGTTTGGCCAGTCGTTCACCATTTACAAACTGTCTAGCAAAATGACAAATGGCCTATTCTCTATCTTGTAGTCAGCCTTGTCGTGGGTTCTTTAGCAATAGGTAAAAAAACAATACACTTTATCTAAAAAAAAAATAAGTATAATTTTGTAAATTGACTTGAACCAAAATATATTCGAGATATCGCGGAATTCGGAGTAAAGAGGCATCCAGGAAAACTTAGTTTTTCTGCATTTTTTGGGGAAGACGCAATGAGCTAACTCTTTGATTTCGTTTAGTATCTGGCTAGTTTAATCGGCCAAGAAAGAACGGGCGGCTAATCTCGTTGCAGAAATATTCATGACCCAGGCACCATTTCTGTAGTTTTAACTGCCACGAGTAGTAGAAGAAAATGAGCCTCCACCAATTCCCGCTGAACCATGTGGCCAGTGGGGACGAATCAGGTTCACAAATAGTACATTAACTAACAATTTTAATTTTAGATGAAAATTCAAGGATAAGAATGAGATGATACGTTTTTTATAATTATTAAAACATTAAAAAAAATTTAAGCGAGAGCCACGTGAAAGCTATTATAAACCTAACCTGCACGGAGACGCAAAGGCGTGATGTGACCCACGCGACTTGCCAGCTCATAGACATGGCTTTCCATTATGAATATACCCTGTAATGTAACGCTTCGACGTTACAACTTATTATATAAATCAAGGGGCAGTAAGTGCGTAAAGGTCAGTAAAATATGGGGATGTGGGTCAGCAAACTCTCACTAACTAACTAGCCAGTGAAACTTTTTGGACGTGTAATAACCATGATTCACTTTTTTATATTATCATAGTTGTAAATTAATTATTAATTACAAAACATAATCCTATTCTAATAATATTATAAATGTAAAAGTGAGTTAATAATATTATAAACGCTCATAAATCATAAATTTTGTATGAAGATATTTTATAGGCTGACTTTATTTACAATTTAACAGAAAATGAACAAAATTTTAATATTTGTTTTGAACTTGCTACATCAAAGGAAACCGCCCTTGATGTCGTGGGTGTCAGCAGTCATCTCTGTGTTTGTTTACATTTTCCGGCTATAATTTTATTTTGCCATACTAATATTCATAGTATTGAAAATTTAAATAGTGAATATTTATCTATCTTCACAAAATAACTGCGTATATTATATTATGATCGTATTAAGCTACCAAACAATGCCTTTTGTTATCGGACAAGATTTTTGTTACACACTGTATATACTGCGAATTTGATACTGTATAAGTACTTTTAAGTAGACTCGTGACTTAGAGTACCGCTTATGTGGCTCAGATCCTGTGGTCCCAGGTTCGATCCCTGGGTCAAGCAAAAGTGTTGTTGAAATTTTTTGAACTTTTCCTCAAAAATTTAAAATCTCAGTAGCCGCTTGGAGTCTGGTGGGTGGTGCATTACTACTCCCGTGCCTCGGAATAGCATGTAAAGCCGTCAGTCTTGGCTATCGCTATAGAAAGTCGATAATTGTTATCAAGTTGGTAAAATGCAACGATCGGTATCAAACTCATTTTGCCAACGGACAAATTGGAGGAGGGTGAACCAGAAAGCTTAACTTTCCGGAAAGTCGTCTACAGAGACGTTCGACTTGCTCTATCTACCTCGCATGGGAACCAGGTGTAATGATAGTTCTATTTTTAAGTATAATAAGACTACAGTAGCGAGACAATGCCTAAAAAGATTACAAAAACATCTACTAAGTATATTAAGATATATCAAAGAGAAACATAGTATTAGAAGTTGTTTTTTGCAGTTTTACTACGATTACATTACTATGTATGAATACCGGGCAAATTGCGCTATTCAAAACGGAAAATTTTAAGCCATTTTCTTTTCATACTACTATTTAATATGAATGTAAAATTGAATATTCATTTTACGTCTTACAGTTTTATATCTAAGCATCTAAATAGCTAAAATTCATTATTCGACATTGTATTTACCTACAAATCTTTGAACAGAAATTGAAAGGACCAACATAGAGATGTTGGTCCTTTCAATTTCTGTTTTTTATATATAGCATTATTCTGAGATTTAAATATAGCAAATAAATTTGCAAAATAATATCTTCATCTAAAAATTACACCACTGAGGAATTAGAAACAAAACAAATGTTTTGATTTCTTAATTAAATGGAAGACTTTCGAAGTTTCGTACTTATAATAGGGGTTTTATCATATTATAAATAAATAAACACGTTTATAAATAAATAACAACTATTATATACCTTATTCCAGCAAAATAAAGAAATTATTTCTTTCTATCTAGTTCTGCAGTAACTTTGAGCGTCACACAAGGTTCCAATCTTGGTTCATTTTTGTTTCTCACATACATTTATGCATATTACTTAGGGGATAATGATGTACTGGCTGCGGATGACACGTCTTCACCTTAATTTAAAGTAAAAGATAATTCGGGGGGTAGGACGAAATAAATAATGTGATTTCTGAAGACTGGTTTAATACAAATAATTAGGTATATTGAGTTCACTGCAAACAATCTATTATACTTTTGTTGGCAGAACCCTATAATTGGCAATTAAAGTGGTGCATGAGAGAATATAATGTCCATAGCTACCTATGGACAACGGCCAAGTTCCGCCTTTGTATTAAATATTAAGAATTGCCTTTACTAATTAAAACTACGCAATCAATTTATATTACATTTGTATTTTCTTTTCACATTCTTCATAATTCTAATAACATTATTTTATTATTTAATTCTACATTCTGTTTATCCCTATTCTTTATAATGAAACATAACTTAAAAAATACATTACCTTAAATTATTATGCACGTTCAGGAATGATATCAATGGAGGCCAACTGTTGGGGACGTCATGCTCCTTCGAGCATCCATTCGAAAGTCCGCGTCTTTTAAAAATTTAGGGATGCCAGTGCAAAAAAAAACAAGTTCGCACATTTATAATATCGGGCAAAATATTACTTTATTAAATGAAAACCTAACACTTTAAATTTGGAAACAAGACTAAACGCGTTAAATATTCAACGACTAATTTACGACATGATGACATGAATGTACATTTTAATGAAAACAAATTGGGTCTATAGCAGCAGCGTTGAGCATTGCTTCCCAAAGCCAGCAAATGATTGCATTAAAACACAATTTTTAATAATTTAAGAGATTAAAAGTTCCTCATACTAATCTAATATATTAAAATAAATTGTGAATATTCTAATAATTTGTAAAAAAATGAAATGTCAAAAAAGCCGCCTGTATTTCTGATCCCGCTGAATTTCCTAGGGAATGGATGCGTTTCCGATTCGTTAGTAACTATAAATTTCACTAATTAAAATAGCCTATCATATCCATACTTTCATACTAATATTATAAATACAAAATTCTGTCTTTCTGTCTGATACCCTTTCACGGCTAACCCATTAAACCGATTTTAATGATATTTGGCTTTAAATGAAGATCTGAAGTCAAAAATAGGCTTACTTTTTTTCTCAAATAAACACCTAAGGGGCTGAAATAAGGGATGAAAGTTTGTATTAAAAGCTAAATATCAGCGACATGCTATTCTACTCGTTGGCGATGCTTAGTCAGTAAAGGCTAGTCAGATTCAGCTATTAAAAGATAATTCCAATAAAATTTCCTCATTCAATTTCGTATCATTTGGAATATTAGTAAGTTTAGTCTTTTCATCAGCCACTTAATATCGGATAACCTTTTAAAATTACGATCTCCTATAGATATTGATTCAAACTTATTGATTAAACATATTGACTGGTAAAAAACTGAAGGAGTATTGAATACTGAATATGTCAGAAATAGCTACTTCAGTTTTGTTTTAATTATCCAACAGAAAGGTTTGGTATGAATACCCGTGCATTGCGCATAGAAATTTATTGTTTACAATAGTGATTTACAGATCAAGAACTCCTTAGTAAATAACCGCATATTTACCACCATACTCTGAATATTACTACACTAATTTTGTTGAGGTTTAATATTGTTACGAATAATCTAGAAACGTGTAGAGTTGGAGCGCTGGAGGGATCTAGAAATAAAAGAAAGAGATAGGTACTCCTATTGACAAACAAATAGTTGACCTGGGCTATGCCATAATGGACTTTGTGGGATATGGCATAAGGTTGAAAGTATCGTGTACTAGGATTTATGACTCATAACAAGTTTACGATAAGAAGTGATTAATTATTTCCCGATACATTTATATTTTTCTGGATCCAGGTAGAACTTTACCCTGGCTATAAATAGCGATATGTTGACAAATACAAGGCAGTTTTTATCAAGCGATCGAGAGCGATACTTAAAGTGTATTCACTTTGCTGCGAAGCTAGAAGTGTTTTATTGTGTAGTTCAGTGATAATACAGTGAGTGACTAGTGTGTAAAGTGTATTTTAGTATTACATCGTGTTGTCTTGTGTATTTGTATACTAAATACACGGATTTAATATAAGTGGTGTTTTCTTACAATTACGAACCCGAACTACGTAACAATCCATACTAATATTATAAATGCGAAAGTAACTCTGTCTGTCTGTCTGTCTGTTTGTCTGTCTGTCTGTCTGTCTGTTACGCTTTCACGGCCAAACCACTGAACCGATTTGGATAAAATTTGGTACAAATATAGTTTGAGACCCAAGAAAGGACATAGGATAGTGCTTATCCCGGAAATCTCACGGGATTGGGAACTATGCGGGTTTTTATTTTAGAATTTTTTCCACGCGAACGAAGTCGCGGGCACAGCTAGTATGTTATAGTTGAGCAATATTATTATTTTTATTGTTTACTTATGACCATAAATTATTGTCAACCTGTATATATAATTCGTAATTCGCAAAGCATTAGGGAGTGTTTTACGATCGTTAAATTTTTGATAGAATTGACGAGAGGTCTCTTCAAAATGTTTGTATAGGCGAAGAATCTTACTATATGGAGGGTCATTTGCTCTCTTCTTTCGGTATAAAATATGACTTAGTATGCGATTTCATTTTACGGGGTAAATTTAACTTAACAAAAATGTAAGTCACCGGAGGGACTAAAGCGTAAAAAATGGCTGAGTTCGAGTAGCGTTATGGCGAAAAAAATAAATTGGTTGAAAGAAATTTCTTTTCTTAGTGATAAGCTTGCCTGTACACTTTACATAAATTTTGGCGTTCCTTAGTCAAGTGTTAAAACGGAAATTTCATAATTGTCATTTGGGTAAATAAATATTTTTTAACAAAATTTTCGATTTAAAATTCCATCTTCATCCATCTTTATGAGTTGAGTATTTGCCTGACGTCATCCATCGAGGTGTAATATAGATCTAACACAGTTGGTAGACTAATAAAAATAGGTTAAAAATGTTAAGTGCCTGCCTTTACGTTAATATCACTTTAGTCATAGGCGAAGTTTTAAACTACCCAGGATTGACCAACGGTTGCATCCAATTGTGAAGTAGGTTTATCAGGGCGAGCGAAGCGAGCCCTACACTAGGCCACTTTGTATGCACTTTTGTGGTATCTGTTACTAAAAAAATATCGCACTTCGAGGTTTGAGCTTTGACGTGATAGTTTTTAATTCATGTCTAGATATGTTATCTACTATTAAAGTGCCATTTTATAAACATTAAGAAAAAAATAAAAAATACATGTATTAGAATTTTATTACTACTAACGCCATCTATTATGAAATTAACGAGTTAAAACGCTAACGAGTTAAAATGTTACTTTGGCGTGGTAGATTTAATTCATTTTCATTCACTCCATTTTAATACAATATTAATCTATTAATACACTTGTACTTTTTAACTTCCTACTACGTATATGGATAAGGAAGTTACTGATTTTTCTCCGATTTTTAAAAATCGAATTTTCCCCAGATGTCCGCGTTTTGAGGTCCTAGGAACCTTTTTCGACTTTTTTCGCGATGACGTCAGTGTGTCTGTATGAATGTGTGTGTGTGTGTTCGTGTGTGTGTATGTATGTCTGTATGTAAACATCTCATAACTTTTGAACGGCTGGACCGATCGAAATGCGGTTGATGGCATTCGATTGGATTCCACTCAACTTAGACTTCCTGCAAATTTGAACCAATTGGGCCCAAGGGATTTTGATAAAATTTTGAAAAAACCCAAAAAGAAAGTTTGGTGAAACAGATTTTTTTAATATAACTTCCAGATTAATGTACTGATTGAGTACAAAGACTAATCAGCTATATTCTCAAAAAAAAATAAGTTTAATGCATAAATTGCATCAAATCGGTTTATCTGTTTGGAAGTAATCGTTGACGAAAATTTTGAAAAAATTTTTTTTTCGACATAACTTCGAAATATTTCAACCAATCATTTTTTATTATTCTACAATATTATAGTACTAAAATAATAACGTCGAATGCCGTTTTAAAAATTAAAATCGAATCTTATTTTGAAAAGTTACAGCTTTTCAAATATTAAAATTACGTTGTGTTTAGCAAACTTACTTAATATTTTTGAAATAACTTTCAGGCTAATCAGAACTCAGAAATCAGAAATACTTTATTCAATAAAACTTTTTACAAGTTATTTTGAAACGTCAACATATTTTTTTTAAAAACTACTACCGGAACGGAAACCGATCCGACCGACCAACCAATGTACCGATTGACCTCAAAATCTTATCAGTTTTTTCCTTTAAAAACTGCGTCAAGTACCGTTACCTGGATAAAAATCAGTCACTTTGTTTGGTATCTATCAATGACGAAAGTTTTTGAAAAAATGTTTTTTGAAATTGCTTCGAAATTTTTGAACCTACCGATTATTTTGCTAAAGCAATAGTTAAATTGAGTTGAATGCCATTTGAAATTTGATCAATTTGATCATCGCTTCCAAAATATACAGTTTTTCAAAAATCAATGTACTGACATTTTTAACAAAATAACCTACATGTATGATTGTTTCGTTGGTTCATTCGTGTTTTCTTGCTATTTTTTGTGACTTAGCAATTGAGATATTTCAATATTACTTAGAACTGAAAAAAAAATCTATGCTTATAGTTTTTACTCTTTTGAGTTTAAAATATCTTAATTTAGCGGGAAGTTTCTGGGATGGCCTGCAAGGTCAACCGATTACAGTTTTTGACAATATGATTATTGTGAAACAGTACAAGTGTATTAATTGATTAATATTGTATTGAGAATAATTTTCAATCTTAGCCCGAGGGTAAAAAGCTACAAAAAGGTATGGTCCTGACCGTAACCCCGAAGCGGTAGGCAGAGGTACAACGTGTGCATCTACGATTAGCCGAAGATACGTCTTAGTCCCACAACGTGATAGGTGATCAGCTTATCACCAACCGGGCATTTTTCCAATACCGGGCATCGTTGTTTTTATTAGAAAATTGAAAAAAAAAACACATTTTTGATTTGTCTGACTCGGGAATCGAACTCCGAGGGTTTCCCTGAGAGAAAAAATCGAAAAATTTATTCGCTGAGTTTCTACCGCAAATTCTTCGTGCCTGCGGTAAGTCCAATATTAATCCTAAAAATTTTGAATGTTGATTAAATAAAAAAAAAATATTTCGAAAATCTATCTTATCATAGCAAAATTTTAAAGAATTTTTCTTGTAAGTTCTAAAAAAAAAATTGTCGTAGAAACATGTTTTTTTATTTTGGTTTTATTTTCCTGCGCCTTCTAGATCAAAGCCTGACGACGCCTTTGATGGGAATATAATGTTTGGGTAAAAATACGCTGGCTTTTTTTAGGTTAGATAATTATAAATGAAGTCCATACATTAAAAGATGTAATTCTCATAAAAAATACTTTCTTAGCAATATTACTAGGTAGTATAACTTTGCGAGCCCTAATAAAGCTCTGCTTTTTGCTAGTTATATTTTAAGGCAGCAAATAAGCAGACGGCTCTTCTAATGGAAAGAGATAACCATCGCCTATAAATACCAAATATATTAATGGTGCATTGCTATGCATGTAGCGAGGTTTTAATGTCACATGTATAAGTTTACCATAAACACATGTACTATTTCACAAATGAAATTTAAATTTTATTTATATCACAATTACTTGATGTTACAGCCAACCGGTTTCGTCTATTCAAGCATCGTCAGGGCTTTTTTCACATTACATTATTTTAAAACCTAATTATTTTACATAACAACCATCTACCTTATGTACTCGCATTTTAGATGTTTTATAGTTTTGTGTATGGTTCTGGTATGTTTGTATCTGGTATGTATGTATGTTCTGGTATATAGTATGGTCTAAACCGGTTGGCTGTAATATAAGTGATTGTGATATGAATAAAATTTAAATTACATTTGTGAAACACTTCGAGTGTTTATATTAAAAAAATCAATATGATGCAATTTCAGCAAGTGCCGACGATGTAAAGTGTAAATTATACCAGTTTACCGGCTATCTTACCCTCCAAACTGGAACACGACGCTCAACGAATAGATAGGGCGGTGATACCAGACTTGAAGGAGAAGTTGCAGAACTCCACCACCTATTAGTCATGTTAGTAGTGATACGTATAGCTAACTGTTCGCCGTTTACGAACTGCATGGCATAGAGACAAATGGTCTTGTAGCGGTTCAAGGAATGTACAAACGCTACAAGACAAAATAATTAAAAATAGAAAAAAATGAAATTCAAAACTAAAATCCTAAACCGCGATATCACAATTATTTTGACCGCCCCGTTGGTCGAGTGGTTAGAGACCCTGACTACGCAATCAACGAGGCACGGGTTCGATCCCCGACGGGGAAGCATTTGTGTGATGAGCATAAATGTTTGTATTTCCGGGTTTGGGTGTTTATTATATATATTCTAGTATTTATATATATATTTCTATGTATTAGTATCGTTGACTAACACCCATAACACAAGCAAATAATTTGCTTACTTTGGGGTTAGATCAGTAACTGTAATTTGTCCCGTGAATTATTATTATTATTATTATTATTTGTCTTGGACATACTATATATAACAAGTTTCAACGCTTCTCAAACAGACTTCGGTCCCCAGGCAGTTCACCTTGCCCGGTTGGGAAGATCTTCCTTTTCAACATCCTTATCACAAGTATGACGTCATCAACTTCCAAATGACGTTACCCTGATAGTAGTTGGCGCTGGGTTTACCACTAAGCTTTCTCCAGTGGTATCGACCGGCGGCGCCACAGTCTTTTCTACAAGCGAGACAGGACTAATACTTGGGACCAACAACCTATCCACAATCAGTCTCGGGCAGGACGTCAAACCTCTATACCAAAGCCAATAGTATGAGATTAATTTACCTAAACAAACGTACACGCAAATGGGGAATCCTTAGATAGATCTTTAAGAATAAGATACTACTTGAGGTAACTTTAACTAATTGTCTATACAAATTAGTACTATATAATATTTCATTAATAATTTAATTATAATACATAAATATTCATAAATATTCACGGGACAAATTACACTTACTGATCTAACCCCAAAATAAGCAAATTATTTGCTTGTGTTATGGGTGTTAGTCAACGATACTAATACATAGAAATACATATATAAATACTTTTACATACATAATAAACACCCAAACCCGGAAATACAAACATTTATGCTCATCACACAAATGCTTGTCCCCGTCGGGGATCGAACCCGAGCCCCGTTGATTGCGTAGTCAGGGTCGCTAACCACTCGACCAACGGGGCGGTCAATCATCATAATATATTATATGTATAATATATAATAAAAATTGTGCCTACCTCGTAGTATAGGGGTAGCCCTTGGCATTTGGCTCAGACCATGAGGTCCCGATTTGATCCCCAGATCGGGCAAAGTGTTATTGAGGTTTTTTCGAGGTTTTCTCGAAAACCTAATCCTCAGTAGCAACTCAGATTCTGGCGGAGTGGTGTATTATTATCACTCCCGTGCCTCGGGTGAGCACATTAAATTGTCATTCCCGGTTATAGCTAGAAATAGTTGATAATAGTTACCATGTCGATAAATGCGGCGATGAGGATCACCACTTATCTCGCCAACCGACAAACCGATAAATCGCGGTGAACTTGAAAGTCTATAGACGTGCGGTTTACTCTGCCTACTCCGTAAGGGAATTGGGCGTGATGATACTTTATATATTATAAAATATTATATAATGTATGAAAGATGTAAAGCTGCGTTGCTATCCATACAGCAAGATTGTAATGCCACATGCATAAGTGAGCCGACCACTTTACCCTCCAAATCAAAACATGATAGCGACAAGCACTGATGCTATTGCGGAAGAAATAGAAAAGGTGGTGGTACCAGACCCGGGCGAGACGTTGTAGAATTCTACCACCTAGTGGCTACGATGTTAGTGACTCGTATAACTAATCTTTTACCTCTTATGAACTGCCTGGCGGAACGACACACGGTCTATTCTTCAAAGGGGGCTCGAACCATCATGGGGATAATCTATACATATAATAAAATCGTAGGAAAGTCAAAACTGTACATTGAATATTTTTTTAAAAGAAAACTTGGGGCGTGATCTACAATCAATATCGAAGCCAAACATACAGTTTTTAGAATTTTTGTCTGTTTGTTTATCTGTTTGTCTGTTTGTCAGTATGTATGTCCGGGGAAAATTTAAAAAGTACTGCATGGATTTACTTCAAATTTTGCATGAATATTACTAACAGGTCGGGTCAACATATAGGCTACATATATAGGCTATCACCTAGCGGGGAGGTGCTGTGCGGAGTAAACGAAGTCCGCGCGGACGAAGTCGCTGGCAACAGCTATTGTTTTATAAACTCCCAATTTTGGCTGTTTTTACCTATTTTACAAATTTAAGCGTTACGTTGAGTAAATCCATTATTCAAAGACGAAATTAAGATATTATAAGAAGTTTGCAAAATTTCTCGAAACAAAAATTTCAATTATATTAATTTTAATTATTAACATTATTTTTACTTTAATTAGTTATAATTATCCTAATGTACAGTTACAAGCAATAACACATACATGTTAGTATATATTGTTATCATTAGCATGATATATCGTTCTAAATAAATAAAAAATATATTGCGAATGAACATACGCAGTCTTTCTTTTCTTGTCATGCAGAATTTTGTATATTTAGAGCGATAATTAAATACTGGAACCTGAATATGTTTATTTTATTGCATGAAGATGGTAATAAATGTGAAGAAAGAAAGGCAAGTATAAATAAATATTTTGATAATTGTGACTTAATTTTATAGTTCAATAAGTAATTTTGCTGTAAACCTCTTTGGAAACACAAATATAATACGTTACTTATTAGTGCCCGTGACTGTACAAGTTTAAAGGCGCCTTAAATGGACTTCAGCCGCTAGGCAGTCTTTGCCTGGCTGAGGAATATTTCCCTTCTTTAACCTCGCCTGACATCATCAACTTCTACAGTGGTGACGTGGCCTGGATATTCATTATTTATAGAGAGTAATAGATGTTGAGGAAGAAAGGCAAGTTTATTTGAATTATGTATGGCACTCAATTCTTCCAGTTTTGCTCGTAAGGAATTTGGCGTGAAGATGTGCACGAAGGTATGTTTATCCACAGTGACACTGATGTGATCACATAAATTGCGTTTTACATGAAGATAATCTAACTTATACCTAAAGAAAAAGCAAGTAAAATATTTTCAACGTTTTTTGCAACCAACTTTGAACATATTGTGAACTAGTATCCGAATAAACAAAAATTTGTATCAAGCTTCGTTGTTTTGCGAGGCGAATCGATTGGATACATTGATATACGTATTTTCTGTACAAATTTCCGAAAACATAGATCGCTCGTAATGTAAATAGTGTCCGAATAATAATTTATGTTGTCGACATTTATAACTCCAGAAGTAGAATAGTTGTGGGACAGTGGTCGTGAAACAAATAGACGATGAAATTTAGTGTTTCCTGTTTTCCTGCATTCGGAGGGTGCGAGTTTCACCGCATTTGACGTTTATTCGATTTGAGTCCAACCCTAGCCGCAAGTTTAGTGAAGTCCTTGGATAGAGTTTGTATTGGTACTAATACAGTTTAGATTACACCGAAACTTTTATGTTTTGCTACAAAGCTTTTAAACGTTTTGTCATATATTAAAACCCCACTGAAAAAAGGGTACTAGAAGTTTAGTATGTGTATTTGTATATTTGTCTGTTGTATTATAGCTTTAATATGGATGAAGTACCTAATTTTAGTTTTAATGTGAAATATTAAAAATTAAATTAAATTTTATGTCCCAGGTTGGCCTTCTAGCAAGAATTGATCATCTGCCGCTCTACTGGTAGTTGGTAAGAGGCAAACGATTAGCTATACATGTCACCGTCATCGTGACTACTTGTTGATAGGGTTTAGTAACGTCTCGCCAGATTATATGGTACCACCGCCTTACCTATTCCTGCCGCAATAGCGTCAATGCTTGTCACTGTCGTGTTTCGGTTCGCAGGGTAGAGTAGCCGGTAAACTTATGCACGTGGCATTGTCATCTCATCCCATATACATGCGACAGTTTTTCTTTCCTTTAGAAGAACCATCTGCTTATTTGCTTTGTATATATATTTTCTCACCTTTATAGAAAGTATAAAGGTGAGAAAATATAGAAATAAATAAGAGTAGTCAAAAAAACATAACAACGTTTGCCGGGTCAGCTAGTAATATATAAAAAAAACGCTTTGGCAATAAATTCAGCTCATTTAACATAACATTACACGTCATGTGAAATTACATAATAATAATAATACTTAATAATAATAATGAAGAGAACTGGCACAAACCAGTGGTATTCAGCACTCAGGACCGCTTGAACATTATGGAAAAGCAAGGAGTTACATGGACATTTCTATCGGGTTCTTTATGGGCTTGATATTGATTTATCGGCGTCCACTACCTGGCTATAATTTGGCGACCTTTTTGGGGAAACTTAAGGATTTTCCTGTGCAATTGCTGATGAAATTGTCAAGATGAATAATTACCGGAAATACATCATGAAGGATAGCACGTTCGACATATTATGTAGGGCCTAGTGAGTCCATCACGCATATTATTTCCTGCTGTTCTCATCTGCTCATAGAGAGTATTTGCATAAACACAATCAAGTAGCCAGGATTTTTCATCAACAACTTGCTCTTCGATATGGTCTCATTTGTTTTGTTTTGACAAATACTCTAGTGGTAGATTATTTTCAGGGTGGTTCATTATTTTCATTGGAACTTTGAATTACAATTGAGTAACACCATACATTTTGTGCTTATTTGGTTCGTTCTTTTAAGGATTTTACAGCCGGATGGTTTCCAGTGTTTGATGATACTCTTAGGTGCTAGATATTTTCTAGGATCTGATGATGAAACTGAAGGTGACCATCTCTGCTGAGTCTGATATAGTTGGCCTCTATTGATAGAAGAATTAGCAGGGGTTGGTATTAGAACTAGAAAGTTGCCATGGAACTCCTAAACTAAATAAAATAAGCTCATCGAGTGTGGTCTAATTTGTTATATTTTGACAAATAGGTAATCTAAATCAAAATTATTTCCAGAATAAATGGTGGAGCTGAAAGGAGGCTATGGCAGCTTGCAATAAAACAATTCAAGCTTGTTGATTAAGGAACCACGATAACTTTAACCTGATGCACAGTATTATTTTCAAAGATAATCAGATTCTTTCACGTTTTGCTCTTAAAATTATGCATGCATGCCCGCAGAATGACTGTCTGAGGATAAGAAAATGTATCGGGGGTTTTTGAAATTTTCAATTTCATCTTGTACACGCGTCTGAACTAATCGAAAATAACGGCCGAAATGAACAATTTCTAGTCGGACTCGCATATGAGATGCTAAAACCCTTTGATGTGCTACTACCCACGCGGTAATACACACGCATCCCGGATGTTTGCGACGATAGTCGATAACAACCAAATCATATTATAGCGCGATGTTTTATGATGATACACGCAGATGCGGCCCCAGTATTAAGAAAACACGTGATTGTGCAAATGATGAGCTCTATGATTATTTTATCGTCAATGAATTCACGTCTAGCTAAGCAAGAGAGTGTAAGCAAATTTTAATTAGCTATAACCTGTTTGAGACTGGGTAAATGTCTGATCTGTCGCTAGGTTGGTCCCTGTCACATCATGGGTATTAAATACCGTCGGATACACATGGGTGCACTAGTTACATCTCTGCTTGTATCTTCGAAGTTATGCATGTTACAGTATTTTTTGTTAAGTAATAATGAATAAAGTTTAACACACGGATTGAACTGGATACGTCTTTCAAGGCAATTTCTTAGGTAGTCAGTGTAGCTTATATTTATACCCAGCAATACGGAGTTATAGTACTTACTGATAAACTAAGATCGATCAATGAGCATTTTTGGGCCGTTTTGGGCCTTATTCAATTTTTTTACGATATAATATACTCGTATTTACAAGTGTCACAACATTTACACACAAGCATTTGCTCATATTAATTGCTATACGTTACCCATCCAACGCCGCATTTAATAGTATCTATGTGGTTTGTGGTTTAATACAATACTTCAGCGATAAATAACGTAAACTATCAAAGCCAATATTCTTTGTAGGTTAAATTATTTATATAACAAATTAACTGATTACTTAACCGTGTTAAACGAAACACAAAGTTGTGTCTTGAATATTAACAAACCCTTTAAAGATGCTAATAAATAAACAAAATCTGTATACATGAAAGGTTTTTGGTTTAGCAAATAAAAGCGCGTGGCCGTCAAATATTGAAAAGTTCAAACATGAAAATTGCAGATACGCAAATTGAGTCGACGAAGTCAGTTTTCATATGATCGACATAGATCTACATCATATAGATAGATAATAAATTAATATTTTAAAAACGGTTGAGTATATGGCCCCTACTTAGTATTAATTTTAAAATTCGACTGGCTCAAATACAATATAGCCGCTGAGTAATATAAATATCCAATTAATTATGCTTTTAAAAACAATTATATATGCTTTTTAGCACTTATCTCTTATTTGGAAAATCTTAAAAAAACCTTAAAAACAAAGAAGAAAAATTTCGTTACAACAGGACTTGAATCTGCGACCTTCCCGTGCCCAGGACACTCCAATCAACTACGCCACTGTCAGTGGGTTCATTTACCTGCCGAAGAGAAGGCCGCTAGGTTCAAGTCCTGTCGAGTCAAAAGTTTTCGTTGATCTTTTTTAAGTTTTTCATAACAAATTAGACAATCTGTAAAAAGTATTTAAAAGTTAAATCTATTACTTCTACCTCCTCACCTTACTTAAACAGCGTAAATTTTTCGCTTGTGTCTTAGATATCATTATAAAAGTATTATAATAAAATATAAATGTAAATATTTGTAATATTGTACAAATATTGCACGACTACTTAAGCAACCATTTATTAAACATTTTGTAATTTACTTCAAAAGAGCAAAACTATAGTAGCAGAGTAAAAGTAGGAAAATGTGAAGTAAAGTGCAAGATTTTTTTCCCCATGTTGGTCCGGGCTCTTTTGAAGAATAGACCAACTGCCATTCTGCCTGGTACGTTGTAAAAGGCGACCAGTTGGCTATACGAGTCACTACCATCGTGGCTACTAGGTGGTAGAGTTCTGCATTGTCTCGCCCGGGTCTGGTACCACCGCATCACCTATCCCTGCCGCAATAGCGGCTGTGCTTATCACTGTCGAGTTCCGGTTTGGTGGGTAAATTAGCCAGTAAACCTATGCACGTGTCATTAGATTTTGTCACAAGATAGTAACGCACCATTAACATCTTTGGTGTCTACAGGCGATGGTTGACTCTTTCCATCAGGAGTTATCTTATGATATAAAAAAAAGATAATATACGACATGTACTGACTAGTTCAAAATAAAACTGTGTTTTATTTCTAAAAAATAATCTAGTTGTAACTGTTGATCAAAGAAGAGACTTCAAATGCAGATATTGGTGAAAAAATTTGCTATGAAATGTATTGAGAACTACGAAATAAAATGAAATTCGTTAAAATGCGAAAACTGATCAGGTTGTTTATTTTCATGCTTAAACTCTTTATAAAACAGGATTGAATAGTTCGTAAACAAACTTCAAGCTTTTTTTAAGCTAAACAAATAATTTTTGCTTTAGTTTAAAACTACTGAAAAAGTAAAAAGAGATTTATATAACCGATAAATCATTTAAAGCAGACCATATTAGCTCTTGACCCGCAAAACTGAGCATTTGATTTTATAATGCACAAAATATTTTTTGGTTTATTATAATAAGTAAGTATTATAATAAGTAAGTAGTATAATAAGTATAATATTTAAAATTATGAAACTGATATCATAAAATTATAGAAAAGCACATAATGTAATCAGATTTTTTTGTTATGGCTATAATGTTGAATTAAAAATATAACGTACAGTGTAAACACTGAAATAAAGATTAAGTACTAAAAATAATGAAAAAAATGATACTGATTCACAAAAATTCTTACTTTTTTTGAGTTTTTGTTTATTAGATAACAAACAAGCAGAAGGAAAGAAACAACCATCGCCTTTAGACACCAAAGATGTTAGTGATGCGTTGCTATCAGCGCATGTTAATGCCACATGCATAATTTAGCACAGGTTTGTAGGGTAAGGTCATCCTCTAAAACCAGAACATGACATTGATAAGCACTGATGCTTTTATGGCAGAAATAGGTAAGGCGGTGTTACCAGACCCGATAGACCCAGATAGACCCAGGCGAGATAATGCAGAACTCTACCACTTAGTGGCCACGATGTTATTGACTCGTATGGCTAATAGTTTGCCTTAGGAGCTGTCTGGCAAAATCGCGGTAGGTTTATTCTTCAAAGAGGCTGGTACTAGTACTGTGGTACTAGATTATATATCATACTAGCTGACCCGGCAAACGTTGTTTTGCCTTACATATTAGGAATCCATAGCGGACAAACAACGTGACACGTAGTTTATATAAAACTCCGGGATTGTCCTTCTACGTAGCCAAAATGGCATTAAACTTTATTTTCTAATTTTCCGCGCAATTTTCTTAATATTTTCTTTTATAAGAACCTTCTCCTTACAATTACAAACACAACAAAAAAAAATGTCCGAAATTGGTCCAGCCATTCAGGCGTGATGTCGTGACCAAGGAAAATAGGGATTGATTTTTATATATATAGATAAAGATTTAAGAGCTATCAAGTTGTATAAATTCATATCTATCATTGCATCAATAAATAAATGAAAAATATTCATGATGACCGCCCCGTTGGTGGTGTGGTTGGCGCACTTGACTACTCATCGATGGGGCTCGGGTTCGATTCCCGACTGGGAAAAGCATTTGTGTAATGAGTATAGATGTTTGTGTTTCTGGGTTTGGGTGTTTATTAAATATATTTAAGTATTTATATATGTTTATCTATGTATCGTTGACGAACACCCATAACACAAACAAATAAATTACTTATGTACTTTGGGGTTAGAACAGTTTGTGTAAGTGATCAATTTGCAAGAATGTGTTACAAGTTATTAAAAATTAATTAAATTACCAACATGTTATACCATGACATGGTGTGCTAACATTTAAATTTCGGTCGATTTTATTATAATTACTACTGGATCGGAACGCATCCACACACTGAGAAAATCTGGCGGAATAAACTCAACGGGCTATTTTTTTTTTATTTCGTGTATTACAATTATTTTATGAATTACAATATTTACAATAATTCTTTCACAACAAAAAAGTTGTAACAATTTGCAAAGATATTTTACCATTTACAAAATTTACTATTAAATTTTAAACTATTTTAAATTATTAGATACATTTAAATTTTAAGGTGAGTTGTACAAACTTATGTTTATATTTATTAACATTTAATTTATTTTTATCGGCTAAAAATTCTTTAATATCATAGTATGTTTTATTTAATATTAAATCAAATATTTTTTTGCGAAATTTATTATAATACTATGGATCAAAAATATCGATCATAATTTTTATCTCCATGTTATGAGATTTCGGTGCACAATTAGTGCTAAAATCATCTATTTCATCTAAAAAGCAGTGTTACATAGAACTGATTTTTCGGCAGTAAACTATATGTAATGACGACAAAATTACCTACTACTAATGAGTTTTGGGCTAGTGAATTAATGGCTGGGTGGAATGAATATTAATTTTCATTTTATCCGATGTCTCGTCCAGATGTAAATGATTTAGGACATGATGAATCGTTGTAATTACCCTGTCCACCAACACTAGTTAGATATATAGCGTTTGAACTAGGACAGAAATGTATTTATATAATATAATGCAGGCAAGTATGATATAGACCTAAATCATGTAGAGACTACGGCTATGTCAAATGTAACTATTTGCGATATACGAGTGAAATTACCCCATGTTGGTCCGGGCTCCTTTGAAGAATAGATCAACTGCCGTTCTGCCAAGCAAGCTGTAACCGACGTAGCCGCCGAATATTCTTAGTATGGCTGCGTTCCAATCCAGTAATCATTTTTAAAATGTTGACTCGTTAAAAATGCCTGTAAAGTTTTTTTTGAATAGAACATTTTTTGATTCGAAAACTAATGGTTTTCCATACAACTAATGGTTCTCCGTCTACTTTTAATTGATGCTTTATATATGTAACTCTCATTCTCTCTCTCGTTCTCTCTCTCTCTCACGCACACACACATACACACCCAACACATACACACTCACACACAATCATAAAGTGTTTTCTTCAAATAAAACTTAGGTATTATTTGAAGAAAATATTTTTTGATTTGAAAATAAAGTTTTTCCCCATGTTGGACCGGGCTCCTATGATAGACCAACTGCCATTTTGCCAAGTAGGTCGTGAAAGGCGATTGATTGAATATACGTGTCATTACCATCGTGATTACTAGGCGGTATAATTCCGCAACGTCTCGTCCGGGTATCTGGTATCACCGCCTTACCTAATCCTGCCGCAATACCGTCAATGCTCGTCATTATCGTTTTCCCATTTGGAAGGTAAGGCATCCAGTAAACTTACGTAAGTGGGATTAACGACTCGTCACAAGGATAGCAAAGCACCATTGACATCTTTGGTTCATCAAAAAAAAAGTTCAGTAATTCCATTTCATACACAGATCTCGACTCTAGTTTTATCAAAAACTAGCTGTGCTAGCGATCTCGTCCACATAGAAAAAAGTTTAAAATAAAACCCGCATAGTTCCCGTTCCCGTGGGATTTTCGCGACAAAAACTATTCTATGTCCTTTCTCAGGTCTTAAATTATACATGTACCAAATTTCATCCAAATCGGTTTAGTGGTATAGGCGTGAATAAGAGATAGACTGACAGACAGACAGAATTACTTTCTCATAATCTCTCTCATAATCATATTATAAATATTAGTATGGACGATAAAAGCATGAATACAAGACAAAAAATATTTATTTGATTTCTACAAACATCATTTTACCAAAATACATATTATTGCGCAATTTAACAATAATTATAATAATATTATTATCTACAACGTTTAAGGGACGGACTACCGAAAAATTAAGAAAACACGAAAATGAAAAAGTTGTAATCATGATGGCGATTTCTCAGTTTATGTCAAATGCAAATTTGTCATAAATTCACGCCACGCAATGTAAAGCGTACATTGCTCCGACTCGTCGATCTCGCAGTAATCTTGAACCAGCCGTTTTATTTTTTGTGGTAGGTATAGTACATTGCTTATTTTTGTATTTCGTTGAATTACACTATTTGTAGAATAATCACCATATAATATTACAAATTAGCAATTTATAGAAAATTATGGTCTATTAATCGGCAAAAAAAATTCTTAAACAAATTTCCTACGGGTTTCATATCAGGATCATGATCCGAATCCATAGTTTCGATTTTCGGAAGACTGGCTTTTACATAATGTATATCTGCTTGAATTTATCCTAATTTAAACGCTATGTACGAGTATAATCAATCATTAGTGTGTATCTGTATTTAGTGTTGGTAGACAGAGTAATTATAACGGTTCATCGTGTCCTAAATCATTTACATCTGGACGAGACATCGGATTAAATGAAAATTAATAATCATTCCACCCAGCAATTAATTTACCAGCCCAGAACTCATTAGTAGCAGATAATTTTATGGTTATTAGTACAACTTTACCGCTGAATATTGGTTCCATAAAACAGTGATTTTTAGGGATTAAAATATGAATTATATTTCATGAAATGAATCATGATTGTTAATTTAAATTGTTGTAGTATATCTGATGCAAAGTGGTTTAAGGAATCCTTTACTCTTTACGAAGAATAAACCATCTTCCATTCTGTCAGACAGTTCGTAAAATGTGAATGTCGCTACCATCGTGTCTCCAGTCTCCTAAGTGGCTGAGTTCTAAAACGTCTCGACCGTGGTCCGTGCCACCGCCTCACTTATGTTGTCAATATTTTGCACAAACATATTTAAAATGAGTATATGCGGCCATCAATTTACAAATCGTTCTGTCAAAAAAAAAGATGACGTGTTAATTTTTTACTTATTATTAAAATATCTAATGAAATATTAAGTATTGTTAATTATTTAACATATTTTAAATTAATATGATTTTTGAGCTGATATAAAGTCAATATTTGATTAAGGTAATTATTAAGTCAATAAACTATTAGAATAAAATATTATAAAAGGCCTGACAGATATGTTTCTAGGCATTCGTGTTTGTGACACTGAGAAGTGAAGTGTCGTAATATACAATAAAGTGTATCTTTTATTTTGTATTTAATATTTAATATAATTCGATATTCCGTCAGTTGTTGTTTAAATTAATAGATCTTATACCTTTTACCAAGTGGAGCAAACACTTATTATAGCCAAAATAGTTTTTACAATAAACTTCCCGATGCTATAAGAGATCTACCAAAAAACAAATTTAAAAAAATGTGTTTAAAAAAAAAGTGTAAAAAAGGGTTTTATAAAATCTCAGATTATTTAGCATACAAACAAGCCTGGGATTAATTGCTCCACATACCAATCTCTTCTATTTTTTGTAACATGAAATAATTTTTGAAATATTGTAACACATTTTTATACACAAAAAGAAATTAGACAAAAAAAGTCAGCTCGCTGAATTTCTTTCCCCGAATATTCTTACTGTGTGGCTGCGTTCCGATCCGGTAATATTTTTTAAAATTTCGACTCGTCAAAATTGCCTGTAAAGGTTTTTTGAATAAAACATTTTTTGATTCGAAAATTGAGTTTTCTGCCCTGTTGGTCCGGACTCCTATGAAGAATAGACCAACTGCTAAACAGGTCGTGAAAGGCGACTGATTGGCTGTACGCGTCACTACTATCGTGATTACTAGGTGTTTGAGTTCCGCAACGTCTTACCCATATCTGGTATCACCATCTTACCTTTTTCTGCCGCAACAGCGTCAATGCTTGTCATTATCGTAATCGTAAGATAGCCGGTAGACTAATGGATGTGGCATTGCCATCCCACCACTTGGATAGCAACGCACCATTACCATTTTGGTGTCTATAGGCGATCTGCATCTGCTTGTTTGTTATCTTATAATATAAAAAAATAATTTTGATTTGATTTAATTACAGTACTTATTACTGTCGTGTCGTGGTTTGGAGGGTAAGGTAGCCGGCGAACTTAAGCTACGATGCCATATGCATTTCATCCGCCACAGTGATGGCAACGTATCTTTGATATCTTCGGTGTCTACCGCTTTCTTTTCCCATAAGGAGAGAAGAGAAGCTACCTGTTTGTTTGCTTTCCTATGACATGATAAACCAAAAACCAGATTTTTTTCTTTATATGTGCTGTATGACGTTGCTTCTTGCCAAATGTCATAATTATAGGTCAACGGGAAGTACCCTACAAGTTATGATTCCCTTTTGAAATCGCAAAAATACCAAAATGGGGGAGGTAAATGGTCATATCTTACACTTACAACACTTCTAAGTATGATTTTTTTCTCAACTAAGAAGAACGGCAGATTTCAGTACGTGACATAAATTTAAACTTGATACCTCTTCGCATTCCTGAGAAAAAGAGTCTTTATAGACGGACACACGCTCGACGAAGTGATCCTATCAGTGTCCTGTTTTCCCTTTTCAAGTACGGAACCCTGAGAATGGAAATATCTGTTTGTGATGTGGACAACAAAGTCCTATCATATTCTATCAGAGTCCGGATTTTCCTTTTATATGTGTTTCTATGTAATTGTATTGTTGACTGACACCCATATCATAAGAAAATATTTTTTTTAATTTGGGGCTAGATTAATTCGCGTAATTTATCTAACAGAATAGAAGTCTTTGTATGATATAATGCACCACATAGACGCCTGCCTGCCTGTGCCGTAATCTGTCACAATGTAAGACGTCTCCTACCGCTTCCTCTTCCCGCTCCGACTTAATATCCACAAACTTGGCCTTTCAGGTGGCCTCAGAGAAAGGTCATTTTAAAGGTTAATAATGCAAGTTTAATTAGTAGTTATATCAAACTATTTTGCTTGCTTAGGAATCTCTTATTTTTCGAATATCACACAAAGTCGCGAATTCAGTTCCGCTTGCAACACGAAATACTTTTTAAATGAATTCTACCATAGTAAAAGTTATTTTAAAATAGTTTTATGCAAGTGGGCCATAAAATTACAATAATAAAATACGTTCTTTCTGAAAACTTTGTTTTTTGTTAAACCGGTCGAAAAATTTCAGTACATTTCGTATAAAACTATAAACATATTCAGAATTATCAAATATAATATTAGATGTTCCATATTTTTAACGTTTAGTACAATCGGTACGGAAGAATCCATATCGAACATCTGCTACAGGATATTTTCATATGAAATGGCACTTATTTTATCTTTAGTGTTACAATATGTTCGGTCAGTTCTGTGGCGTGAAATGATATTTGAATGTTACAAGAGATTTCATTCCGCAAAATTTAAGTATTTACAATATGTTGTTAATATTTTTCTTAATACTCGATTGTCAGCTAATAAAATACTCCAATAAATCATACATGAGATGTGAGATGAGAAATTAGAAACGAGAATTATTTTTAAATACATACTAATATTATAAATGGAAAAGTGTATGTGTGTTTGTCTGTCCGTCGTTCACGGCAACGAATTGACGTGAATTTTTTAGGTGTAGATAATTTAAGGGTTGGAGAGTGATATAGGCTAATTTTTGTATCTTATTTTACGCGAGCAAAGTCGTGGGCAACAGCTAGTTACGAATACACGCCTTAGATAAAAGAAAATAAAAATGAAGCACTGCCATATCTCATAGTGACTCCGCTATTTGATACATATCTGAATTTAGTTTATCGATACCTCGATATGCACTGACGGGGGTTAAGCCTGGTTTGAAGTGTAAGTGTGCGTAAGCGTTGTATTTATTTACACAGCTCTACTTGGTTTTGAGTCTTAAAGCTCTTTGTCTAATGAATGGAGTATATAATAATGGAGTAAATATGTACTTATATATTTTTTGATCTGAGCTCCTCAAATAAATATTACAAAGTTTTCATCTTTTAAAATATTTGGATTCGAAATCTACATACAAATAAATAAAATTAGAGTGTTTGTAATATTAAAATTCATGATGTATGCACATAAAACAAAATTACATTTTTTACAAATTTTGTATGTTTGTCTGTCTGCTGTTTGCTCCGGCTAACCTCTAAAACGGCTGGACCGATTTTGACGGGACTTTCACTGGCAAATAGCAGATGTAATAAGGAGTAACTTAGGCTACTTTTATTTTAGACATTTTCCCACGCGGATAAAGTCGCGGGCACAGCTAATCTATATACATATAATAAAATCGTAGGAAAGTCAGAACTGTATATTGAATATTTTTTTAAAAAAATAATTGGGGCGTAATCTTCAATCGATATCGAAGCCAAAAATATAGTTTTTAGAATTTTCTGTGGTCTAGTGGTCCAGTGTTGGCGTTGACCACATGAGGTCCCGGGTTCGATTCCCGGGTCGGGCACTTTAAAAAAAAAAGTGTTTTTTCAGTTTTCTGAGAAACAAAAAAGTTGCTCGGGATTGGAAAGTGCCCGGTTGGCGATAGGCTTGCCACCTATCACATTTGTGGGACCAAGTATCTTCGGCTAATCGTGGGTGCACTTGTTGTACCTCTGCCTACCCCTTCGGGGATATGGGCGTGAAGATACTTTTTTTTTTTTTTTTTTTTTTTTTTACTTTGTCTGTATGTATGTCCTGGGTAAACTCAAAAAGTACTGCATGGATTTACTTCAAATTTTGCATGAATATTACTAACAGGTCGGGTCAACGTATAGGCTATATATTATCACGCTATCACCTACGGGGGTGGAGCTGTGCGGAGTAAACGAAGTCCGCGCGGACGAAGTTGCTGGCAACAAATAGTATAAAATATACGGCTAGTATATATAAATTCTAACACAATGAAGGAGTTACGGTACAACCACTTTATATATTCCTGCCGCCATATTGTCAATTCTTTTTCTTGTAATGTTCCAGATTGGAGGAAAAGATGGCATGCAAGCTTTTGTAGAGGCATTACCATCTCGCCACACGGATGTACTACACTATTAACATTGCATGTTTAATGGTCCTCTCTTTCCATCAGGAAGGCCATCCATTGATACATTTATTTTTAAATACTCCTATTCGAAATATAAAGTATCAACCAGTAACTATATAAATAGTAACACCACAAGGGTGTTACAATACCACTATTATAATTCCCCATGTTGGTCCCGGGCTTCTTTGAAGAATAGACCAACTGCTGTTCTGCCAGGCAGGTTGTAAAAAGCGACAGATTGGCTATAAGATTCACTAGCATCGTGTCTACTAGGTGGTAGAAATCGGCATTGTCTCACCCGGGTCTGGCACCACTGCCTTACCTATTCCTGCGTCGTCGGTGCTTGTCACTGTCGTGTTCCGGTTTGGAGGGTAGCAACGCATCATTAACAACTTTGGTGTCTTTTTTTTAAAAGGGCAATGGGCCCACCTCTCGTTCCCACCACTGTAACTTCTGTAAACCAGAATCAAGAAATCAACTTTGGTGTCTATAGACGATGGTTGACTCTTTCAATTAGGAAATCCATTTGCTTGTTTGCTATCTTATGATATAAAAAAAGTTGTACGTTTAGTGTCCATAGGCGATTGTTGTCTCTTTCTATCCATCCGCTCGCGCTCGTTTGTAATGCTATGAAAAAGGTAAAAAAAATTCTGTATCCTATATATATATATATATATATATATATATATATATATATATATATATATATATATATATATATATATATATATATATATATATATATATATATATATATATATGTGTGTGTGTGTGTGTGTGTGTGTGTGTGTAGCATTACACATTTTTAATATATTCATAAGAAAACACTAGAAGTCCATATGGAAATATCCTTTATTTATCTGCAAGGATGGTGTAGCGTATCTCCGTACAATATTACACAAGTTAATAATACGCAAGAGTATGATAGATGCAGTTCGGCGGCCCAGCTCAGGCGCTTGGATTAAAGCCATACATCATTTATCACCTCCTCATGCACCGATTATCTTCCTTCTAAAATTTAAAATACATTTTTAAAACTTTAAATTTTAAAATAATATGTTGCATCCCGCACAAGCGGAGTGCTTTACTCGCAATATAGCAAGGTTAAGTATTTTGCTGGGTTTAAGCTGTATCTATTGTATTAATGTATCACTTATACAATAATACACACATATGTAGAGAATAATCCTCCTTCAAACACATTTAATATTGTAAGAAAATATTTAACAAAGTCTATAAACAGTTGACCCTGTAGGCCATCTCTGACTCTTCCCGCTCAATTTAGGAATTTTAAGCTCAAAAGAGTAACTATAAATATAGTAGTAAATAATATAGTATAGTATAGTAGTAAATATTTTTTAGTTAGTTAAAAATGATAGTATATTGATTTTGAAGCTGTATATTTTGGAAACGGTGATCAATTTTGATCGTTAAATTTTTGAGATCTAGTGTTGTGTCAGCTATATAATCGATAGGTTGAAAAATTTAAAAGCAATGTTATAAAACATTTTTTCAAAACTTTTCTTCATTGATATATCCCAAAAAATTTTACCGATATTGATTAGGATTTGACGCTGTTTCTTAAAGTGAAAAACTGATATGATTGTTAAGTCAATCGGTAGTAGCCTGAAAGTTATTTTGAAAATGTTAAGTAACTTTACTAAAAACAACAAAATATTAATATTTTAAAACCTGTAACTTTTGAAAACTTGATTCAATTCTGATTTTGAAATTGCATTTGACGTAGTTCTTAAGTACTAATATATTGTAGAAGGTCAAAAAATGACTGGTTAAAAAATCTCGAATTATTTCGAAAAAACACTTTTTTCAAAATTTTTCGTTAACGTTAACTCCCGAACATTGAAAATTACTATTTAAAATTATATCTAATTCAGTGTCATTTAATTATAATTACCAAAATACTAAATAAAATGTTTAAGAATACTGGCCACGCTTCATATATCGCTTGGACTCGTGAATTAAATTTCATGTCTTAGAACGAAATTCGTGTCAAAATACATGTTTTATTATTTTAAAACAAGTTTCATTTATAAAGGTCTTTAAAAAAGTATTAAATGAATAATATGTTTACTTTTTATAAATTACTGACATTTTGCAATACGTCATCTCCCTTAAGCCGGGACGCTCTGACACTGAGTCAGAGTCAGAGAGAGAGAGAGTGTCGACGGGCTCGACGTGGCGAACTTCTTCTTTGTTATATGATCGAATACGTCGATTGTACTGTTCGCTGGATATAGATAAGTATAACTAGTTAAATGAGTTCATCGTTTCAGACGAAATTCACATTTATAATTTTTGATCAGTATTTCCGTGATTTCTAATTATTTTGTTTTTATAGCACTCACCCCATGCTTGGGAAACTTGAATAACTTTAAAACAACAAAGAAAAATGAAACTAGCTCAGTGACAGAGCGTCCCACCTAGAGGGAGATGGTCGCGGGTTCGAGTCTCGCGTCTCGACATGAAAATTTATTCTGTGGAGACTAGATGCATGCACAACAAGATTGTTTTTATTCCTTGTATTTAGTGAGTGCACAACACCATGTTTTTTAAACAAGAAATATTTTTACGAACATACATTAAGTTCTTAAATATATAACAGTAACAGTATATAACTGTAAAAATATTGACTTCTTTGAATTTTTCTTTCAGGAAAACTCTCGAATTAAGATTGTAATTTGCCCAAATACATTACATATGCGCATATCAGCGTATTTCTAGGATCTACATAAAAAGTCGGTTTAATTTTCGTAAAATACTTTTATTATTCTAAGGGCGGCTTGCACCAAAATGCTTAAATCATTTTAAGTCACTAAATACGTTTAAAGTGACAGCTTTTAAGGCGATTTGACATGTACTAAACATGTTTGAAGGATTAAATGCATTTAAGCATTTTGGTGCAAGCCACCCTTAATGTCAATTGAAAGATGTCACTGTCAATTTTTGTTATCTTACTTAAAGTGAAATTTGTATGACAGTGATAGAGCATACATATCTTCTGAATCGATATTAGCTTAGAGTTATTATTAACGCCGTAAGTCATCGTCTTTAGTATCAAAAAGGAATCCCTTTTGAATAAATGGCGATGTGGAGCCACGTACTTCAATTTAAGACAAATAAATGACTTTACTCCGTCCGATAAAATGAGAAAAGAATTTATGGCTAAGAAAATGCATGCTTAACTTCCTTCGAGGCTAAAAGCGTTTGTTTGCGAATAACTTTAATGCTGAATTATGATTGTTATTCTGAAGATTCTTAAAACTTTCGTTATATATTTTTGCTAGGTCTTGATCGTGACTTCGCCTGCATTCAATTCAACTTTACAATTTTGGGGCATACATTTTTAAAGCTCTCACAAATATACTAATAAATAAATAAATAAATATTCACGGGACAAAGTACACTTATTGATCTAACCCCAAGGTAAGCAAATTATTTGCTTGTGTTATGGGTGTTAGTCATCGACACTATTACATAGAAATTAATATATAGATACTGGCGTATATTTAATAAACACCCAAACCCGGAAATACAAACATTTATACTCATCACACAAATGCTTGTCTCCGTCGGGGATCGAACCCGAGCCCCGTCGATTGCGTAATCAGGGTCGCTAACCACTTGACCAACGGGGCGGTCAATACTGATGTTATAATTTCTGTTTGGCTCAATCTGTCAAAGACAAAAGTAGTTTTTTGATATTCACGTAAGGTATTACACATTATAATTATAGATTTTACTGTACAATGAGAAGAAAAGTTTTCGTATCGAGTGACCAAGATGAGACTGCTACGGAAAATATTTGGTGTAATACTCCCAAAACATATTCGTAATACTGAAGGTCGGGGCTAAAAAACAGTTTCGGTGTAAAAATGAAGAAAGATGTGGTCCATTAGTTTAAAAATGTAGAGATAAAGGCAGATACATTGAAGAATGAAAACAGATATGAAATGTGAATGTGGAAGCATATAGGTCTATCTGATTAGCCATCATCAGATTAATCGGGTGCTGGCGTAAGATGGTGTCTAGAGCCTCCGAAACCAACATGTTTGTATAAAAAGAAACGTTTATGTGGCGGACGCAAGGCAAATCTGAAGGGATCATGATATAAAATTTCAATTAGTAAAATTGCCATGGGATGTCTTTTCGCATTAACTTTTACGGACTGCTTTCCAAAACTCGCTGAAGCTTTACTCATATGTATATATTACTGGTATACTATCACACCATCATGGTCAGTTCCTCGTGGCCGCGTTTCCGGTCCGGTAGTATTCTAAAAAAATGTTGACACATCAAAATAACTTGTAAAAGTTTTATTGAATAAAGTACTTCTGATTTCTGATTTCGAAGGGATAAACAGTTTTCTCGGTTATTTAATACTTTATTTTTTATATATATTTATTCGATATATATATGTATATATATAGATAAGCGTGAATTTTTTCGATTCGAATTTGAATAGCATGCTGTATATGCATATTAAATCAGATAGATCAGTGAACAAACAGATATATCTCCTAAGGGAAACAGACAATCTTCGCCTACAGACATCAAAAGGTTCAAAATGCATTGCTTTTCATGTGGTGAGATGGTACAGCTATATCCATGAGTTTACCGACTACTTTACTTACCTAACTTGAACACGACGGTGACTATTATTGACACTATTGTGACAGTGACAGATAAAGCAGTGGTAGTAAACTCTGGCAAGACGTTGCAAAACTCCACTACCTATTCTTTCCTTCCTTATTCCTAGTCAAAAAGACAATTTTTTAACTACCCGCTACGTATAAACGTGTTTATCGCCCCACTGGTTGAGTTTAGCGACCGTCAGGGTCACATTTGTGTGATAAGCATAAATGTTTGTACTTCCGGGTTTGGCTGTTTATTAAATATATCTGAGTATTTATAAATGTATTTCTATGTATTAGTATCGTTGACTTACACCCATAACAAAAGCAAATAAATTGCTTACTTTGGGGTTAGATCAGTAAGTGTAATTTGTCCCGTGCATATTTATTTATTTATTATTATGTTGATAAGAAAGTTACTGATTTTGCCCCGATTTTCAAAAATCGACTTTTATCAGATCACCACGTTTTGAGGTCCTAGGAAACTTTTCCGATTATTTCATCGCGAAAATAGTCGGAAAATGTACTGAATACTGATGTATGTATGTGTGTATATGTATGTATGTATGTATGTATGTATGTATGTATGTATGTATGTATGTATGTAAGTGTGTGTATGTGTGTATGTAAACATGTCATAACTATTGAACGGCTTGACCGATCGAAACGCGGTTGATGGCATTCGACTGGTTTCTGCTCAACTTAGAATCCTGAAAATTTGAACCAATTTGGTCCAGGAGATTTTGAGAAAGATTGAGTACAAAATTTAATCAGTTTTCCTTAAAAAACTGCGTCCAATACATAAATTTCATAAAAATCGGTTAATCCGTTTGGGAGTTGTTGTTGACGAAAAATTAAAAAGAATGTGTTTTTTCGAACTAGTTTCGAAATTTTTAAACTATTCATTTTTTGATCTTCAACAATATTTTAGTACTAAAAAAACTACATCGCATGCCATTTCAAAAATTAAAATCGAATTAAATTTTCAAAAGTTTTTCAAATTTAAAAATTAAGTTGTTTACGGCAAACTTACTTCACATTTTTAAAATAAATTTCAGGCTAATACACCGATTTATTTAAAAATCTTGTTAGCTTTTCTAATTAAAAAAACTGTGTCAAATACCTTAAATCGGATTAAAATCTGTTGTTTGGTTCGGGATTTATCAGTGACGTAAATTTTTGAAAAAAGTTTTTTTTGACATTTCTTCGACATTTTTAACTTACTGATTTAGCTAAATAAAACAACTCAGAGCTCAAAAATTGCTTTAATCGCTATTGGAAAATTAAAAACGATCATAATTTTAATACTATTAATATTACTAATAAAATACTATTATTTTTACAAATTTTAGATTCATGCATTCATTCATTAGGTATAGTTTTTGCTTTCTTGAGCTTAAAATACCTCAACTTAGCGGGATGTTTCAGGGATGGCCCGCAGGGTCAACCAGTTTATATATTTTTTATATCATAAGATAGTGAACAATCAGATAGTTCTCCCGATAGAAAGAGGCATGTGGCACTAAGGTTTCGCCACAAGGATAGCAACGCACCATTAACATCTTTGGTGTCTAAAGGCGATGGTTGTCTTTTTCCACCAGGAAACCATCAGATGGCTCAGAAACAGATTCTGATTGTTCACTGATGTTATAACATCAGTGCTTGTTTGTGTCGTCTTTCTCCATATATTTTGTTTTAAACTAGAAAGCTTTTGGGAGATTGATGTAATCGAAGTAACTTGACTATAAGAAAAACGACCATAGTACGTGTTTGGTGTTAGGTTCCTTAAAAAAATCAATATGTCTATTAAATGGCGATGAGATCTAGTTAAACTTTCTTGATGGGCAATTGAATTAGCATCAACCAGCGATTACACGCCCGCCGAAGTGCTCTCCTTATAAAATACGTCCAATTTCGTGCAAGATATTAAAATCTTAGTGTTATCGTAATGCCGAACTCATTGGGTTTAATGGAATTACACCTTTATAGTATGAAATAAAACATTTTAGTAGTCTTTTTACAACCATTTTTATCGTGGCTTTACTCACATTTAATACCATATTTTGGCTTAGTTCTGATTTATAGTGCTTCATGATAAAGAAGCAAATGATATTACTTACCTGTGATAAAAATAACAATAGTAAAATGATATAGATATTTATTTTTTATCCATCCATCAATGTGCCTAATAATAGTTTATCGATTTAACTAAGGAAGGTTTTTGTCATTAAAAGTAGTGCCAATTTAAAATAATTGACGGTCTTCTAAAACTTCAGATCAAATAAAAAGTTAAAATGGAAAGCTGTTTATTTTAATTTATCGAAAATATTGGTTTCCAATTTGCATGAAATATGACCCCATATTGCTTTTTAGGGTTCCGTACCTAAAAGGTTAAAACGGGACCCTATTACTAAGCTTCCGCTACCTGCCTAACCGTGTGTCTGCCTGTCACTAGGCTGTATATCATAAACCGTGATAGCTAGAAAGAGCAATTGGCCCACCTCTCGTTCCCACACTGTAACTTCTGTAAACCAGAATCAACAGCGGCAACCGACCTGATAACCACCGAGTTGCGAGCTCAGGGTGCCCTGGGGAAAAGCTTAGCTGTCTTGGGACCCGCAACAAAATTAATCAGAAGTATACATGGGGCACACTAAAAGTTTTGCACTTCTAGCTAATCGGAACTATTTTAATTTCGAATGGTATATTTTTAAAACGTTGCAACCTACTGGGTAATAAAAAAAAACAATTCGCAGGGAATGATTTGTCAATCACACAAAAATTTATCATACATCAAAGTTCTACGTACGCAACGAAAATTGAATTAAGTTTAAAAGATTTTAGAGCGATGATTTTTTATGATATTAAAAGTTCTCTTTCTCCGCAATACTGTGCTGCTCGTCTTCAAAATGATTTTGGGAGAGAATCACCTTGTTTGAGCACCGTGAGGAGATGGTTTGCTGAATTTGAGAGACGTCAAGTTTCTTTACATGACGGATTTCGTGAAGGGCGCCTTCAACTGCCGTCAACGAAAATAATGTGGCTACTATTAAGCGGTTAATTAAAGAAAATTACCCCGGATTACCCATGAGACAATTCGAGGACTATTGGGGATTGGTATGAGCCAAATCCAGAAAATTTTACACAAGGAATTGAAAGTTCGGAAACTTTGTTGTCGTTGGATTCCTCGTGAACTGACAGCGGAGCAGAAGCGGGCTCGCGTGGAATGGTGCTCACAGATGCTTCTGAAGAATGACCACGGACATTTTAATGCTCTTTATTACATTGTCACAGAAGACAAAACGTGGATTTATTGTTTTGAATCCGAAAAAAAACAGCAATCTTGTGAATGGGTGTTAGAAATTGAGAACAGGCCAACAAAAGTGAGACAGGCGAGAAACGTTGGTAAAAAAATGATCGCGTTTTTTTTTCTCAGTTACGGGTCCCATCTGTACAATTCTACTTGAAGATCAAAAGAGTGTTAATGCCGAGTGGTATTCTACCATTTGTTTACCCAGGGTGTTAGAAAAACTTCGCGAAAGACGACCCAAAAGCCGCATTCGTCTACACCATGATAACGCTTCTTCACACACGGCCAACAAAACAAAGCCACTTTTAGCTTCCGAAAAAGTACATCTCGTCACTCATCCTGCGCATAGCCCCGATCTAGCACCCTGTGATTTTTGTATTTTCCCCGAAATCAAAGATTTGATGAGAGGTTTTACTTTTACCAACTCCTAAGAGGCAGTGATAGCGTTCAATCAGCACGTAGAAAACATGCCTTCATATTTATGGTCCTCCTGTTTTAAAATTGTTAGCCCAAATCAACACGGGGGAAAATTACTGTTTATTTTATTGAAATTGCTTTCCTTCACTCTGTCTGCCTTACGATTTCCCCAACAAAATTTCTCCCTTTCTCAATCTGACTATCAAATCTTTGACTATCAAAACTTTGACTGTGTTTCTGCATATAAATATTTTTGTTTTTTCCCTGTTCTTTTCTCTTATTTATATA
The DNA here is from genome assembly GCA_036924255.1 of Apodemia mormo. Classification (NCBI taxonomy): domain Eukaryota; kingdom Metazoa; phylum Arthropoda; class Insecta; order Lepidoptera; family Riodinidae; genus Apodemia; species Apodemia mormo. The sequence goes on along the minus strand of JAUPFN010000014.1, from coordinate 14,669,019 downwards.
TGTTTACTCTAAAATGTAAAGCTCGTTTTAGAATAGAGTTACAAAGGTGGTATAGTGAGATTAATTTGGATATGGTTAACAAAAAAATGTAGTTAATATCAATTAGACCGAAATGCCAGATATTGTAGCAGCTGGACTCGATGACAGTCATATTATGCTTTCAGTCACTAAATTCAATTGTATCATTTTTAAGTTATATTTGATTGTCATGTGCGTTTCAAAAGTTAAATGAAAGCATAAATCGCTATATTATATAATATATTCTTCCTAATCATATAAACATAATCGATTTCGATTTAGCCATCAATTACTTCAAGGGATAAAGCAAATCCTCACTATCGCAGCATCCATTCTCTAGTAGCTTTAACTCTTACAAGAATTTTTGTGATCGTGATGAATATAGTTGGACTTATCGGATTGCTAAATGTCGTTATATCCACGACAAATTGTTTCCTCTGATCACGGTGAAGTCTGAAAGTTCTTCAACTCCATCCATTAGATTACAACGCTTTAAACACCCTTTTTCTACACCACCATTATAATTGATGATTATTGTTAAAGCATCGTCTTTATCAATAGCTAGTTTTTAAAACCTCGTACACCCTGTGTTTCGTTAAGTTTCCAAAAAGTATCTTCACGCCCGTATCCCCGAAGAGGTAGGCAGAGGTACAACAAGTGCACCCACGATTAGCCGAAGATACTTGGTCCCACTATGTGATAGGTGGCAAGTCTATCGCCAACCGGGCACTTTCCAATCTCGGGCAAGATTGTTTTTATCAGAAAACTGAAAAAACATATTTTTGAATTGCCCGACCCAGGAATCGAACACGGGACCTCATGTGGTCAACTCCGACACCGGACCATTAGACCACAGAGGCGATAAGTCTTATGATTTATTTTCCTGCCACTCACAGTATTAGTAAAGGTATAGAAGTATAAGCCTTCAAATATACTTATCCTTTACATATATTTTTAATTTTGTATTTTTAATTTAATTTTGTATTCTAACACGTCCGTCTGTATGGGAAAAAGAGCATAATACATATTTCAGGGGTTAAATTTTTGAATGCCTCTTTCTTCCTCTCGTTAAATATCTACGAATTAGGACTACGACGAATCAGGATTATTTTCTTAATCCCTTTAATCGAAAATTACACGAACTGAGGAATAAGAAATATGGCACACATTAAGTTTATATGGAAAAGGACAGAAAGCTAATATTTTTATCTAATATGCATAAAGAACACATTATTAATAACAATCAACCTAAATATGTTTTCTGTGCATTAAACATTACATACACTGACATTCATTTGTCATACATCATAATATTCGCTCTCTGTGAAAATCTGCTGTCAAACTTCAGAGATTGTAGGTCTGTGATGAAATTAACGGTCGACTTTAGGCCAGCGGGCGATAGCTAGTTAACGGATGATAACATTAATAGGTAAAGCGAAATTTTTTTACCCGTTTTTACGAAAATTACACAAGCATGCAAAAGCATGAGAAGTCTGAAATTTGGCACAGGTAAATTTTAGTTGAAAAGGAAGTGCAGAAAGCTAATATTTCTATATAATATGCATAGAAAATGTATAATATTAATAAAAAACATTACATACCACAAAGCGTTTACAACACACAAAGAATATTGATGAGATCGGCCTAAAGTGGTAAAACAATATAGCGTCAGCCGAAATTATCGAAGTAATTTAATGTATATATTTAGCTTATATTAGAATTCAATGGACACTTTTTAATAGCAAGTAAATTTTAAAAGGATTTTAATTGGAAAGTCATGAAATTAATCAAACTTATACGCTTTTTCTTATTTTTAAATCAAGCAAAGACGTTTTTTTCTGCCATAAAGTTAACTTTTTTGTATTTATGACGCAAAATTTTAAACAAACTGTTGTAAAAAATTTAACAAAAATGGAAATATTTATTACCATAGTCAAAACTTACAACAAAGAAGACTATAGAAACAAGCTACTCTAAGTATCATTTTGAAGAAAAGAAACAAAAAACATAGGTCATCTATGTAATCTGCGAAATTTTAACAAGTAACAAATATTTTTGCTGTAAACAAATGTTGTTTTGTATATTTTTAACTTTTAAATGGTTAACATTAAATAATCTTCATTATGAGTGACACAAAAATGTATTATATCTATTTTGACGATATATAGTGACATGAATGGTTTAAAATAGAATGGAATAATTGTGAATTAAAGTATTATTAATCTTTGAAGGGTTTTCGTGAATTTTAGCATTATAAAAAGTGTCCGTGAAACAATTTACATTTGAGAAGAAATTAATAATGTATTATAACACGGTAAGCGTCTATCAACATAATATTATGTAGCTTTTATGGCCAACTTTGTATGGTCCATACTCATCATTCTCCTTTCTATGCTTTTTGTTTATGATTAAAGTCTATATATATTAATATAGACCATGGCCAAAACTGAGTCACAGTTTGTTTATCATATAATTTGTCTCATACAACTCACACGAGGGCACTTGATATTTCTCTAGTTACACAACACGGCGCACCGCCGACCGAAGGTAGTAGCAATAGCATCTCTGTTTGCATTGCACACGAATAATAGAACTAAACATAAAGACAAATTATTACAAAAGGAAAGCTTATCTCTAATGAAATTTCTTCCAGCAAGCCCAAAATAAGAGAAAAAAGGTAGTAAAACACGTGTACAAAACAAAAGAACAAAAAAGAAAAGAAAACAAACTTAACTACTAAATTAATACAACTTATTATAACTACTTACTAAATCTATGAACAAAACAAACTATGAAATGGTTAAGTAATGCTGTTTCAGGCGACTTTTAAAGGTACCCAGAGATTCACTTATTCTGATGGATTGAGGTTAAAAATCCAGAGCCTAACGGCACGAATAGTAAAACAAGAGGAGAAATAGGTCGTTTTATGTACCGGAACTCGCAAGAGAGCTCTTACACAAGGACGACAAGGAAGGTCAATTAAATGAAGAAATTCAAATTTTTCGCGAGATCAAAGAAGGACAGGAAGGATTGAATAAAATATTATATAAAGATGACAATAACCGTAAATTCATACGAAGGCGAATAGGAAGCCAACCAAGTTGGCGCCTAAAGCTAGAAATGTTGTCAAATTTTCGTAAACTAAATATATAACTGATGCATACATTTTGGAGACGTTTTAAACGATTAAGAAGTTCCTCTGTAGCATCAGGATAGCATGAGTTTGCATAATCTAAAATGGGGAAAATTAACGTTTGGACAAAAGATATTTTTGTTTTAAAAGGAAGAAAATTTTAAAGAATGGAAATAACGATAAACTTTATTGTGAATATAATTCATATTAGCTCCCCCCCCACCGAAAAATTAGAACTAAAAACCAAACCCAAATTTCTTCCAGTGCTGCTAAGGTCAATGATAGAATTGTTATATTTAAGCTGTGGAGTCCTAGAATTATCAATAGCGCTAAGCAGAAAACGACTTCCTATTAGAAGTGCTTGTGATTTACTAGGGTTGAACACTAAGCCAAAGGACCTAGCCCAGTCGTGAATTGAGTCAAGGTCTGTGTAAATGGAATTGAACAAGAAGCTAAATTCTCGACATTATGGCGATACAGTTGTAGATCATCTGCATAAAGGTGGAAAAGAGATGAAATAAGATTGGTTACCGTATTGATAAATATTGAAAACAGAAGAGGAGATAAAATCACACCTTGAGGCACCCCCGCAGAAAGTTCGCACCAATTTGAAAAACAGTCTTTGATTCGAACTCTCTGCAATCGCCCCACAAGGTAAGGTCTAAACCAATCTACTGTATTAGTAGGGATGTTAAGAGGTCAACGGAGTTGAAAGCGATACTATTTTAGTTACTAGCTGTAGCGTGTAACCCGTTGCATTATGAAAGTTATTGGCGAATCCCGCGAGTTTTCCGGGATAAAATTTGGCTTATACGCTATTCCAGGTCATTATCTACTTGTGAGCCAAATTTCATTCAAATTCGTTCAGTACTTTTTGCGTGATTGAGTAACAAACATCCATCCAAACATCCAAACTTTCACATTTATAATATTAATATAGATGAATATTGGTTAATTTTTTGTTCTTTCTGTTTCATTCTCAATAATAAATTAAACATATAGTCGATCGATTGCCACTACCAGTTTTTTGTGCATAAGCCAAACGGATGCATTTTACGTCTAATATTATTACATAATCTAGTTTATTTTATTATCTTATAGCATCTTAGAGCTACATTATAATTAGTAATCTAATAATACGAAGTTAATTATAATAAGTGCGAATGACAAAAGTATAAAATATGCAAACAAAATAACTAACTTCCTAACTGAAAATATGCCGCTGAATTGTTTCCAATCTTGGCGCTTTTGTATCGCTTGTCTTCGATATCTGGAAAGGTTCCAATACTATGGAAACTTGCCAATGTACCGCCTGTGTCTAAAAATCGTGCAATTCGATAAGGTCCGGCCAGCTATTGGCCGATGTTATTTCTATACTGGCTACTCTACAGAACATATATTGAACTGAGAAATTAAACAATATTAGAGGAATATATTTGTAAATATTTATTTGATTATTTTATTTCAAACAAAAGCAAACGAGTAGATGGATTTCCTGAATTTCTTTTAGAAAATCCATCTACTTGTTTGCTTTTGTCTTTTTAGACACTAAAAATATTAATGGTATATTATTCTCCGTATGGCAAGATGGATGGCAATACTATACGCATAACGGAGACAAATTATTTTTGTATAGGGAAGAGGCCCACCACGTATTGTAATCTTTATTGATGAACGTTAAATTGTTCCTTAGACTCTAGAAATTAATGGTAATATTAGTAGTTTGATATCTAATCGGAATATCGAGAAATTTTGAATCTTATGTCAGCTATCATAACCTCAAAATTCCTTAAATTTTGTCGCTTGCATCCGTGTTGATATTTTGTAATATCAAGAACATTATACATTACCTAATTAAGTATAGGAAATTGCCAAGCATAACCGACTGCGATTCGGTCAGGAACGGAACCCATATTATTACACTCTCCAGGTTTACATATATAAGTATAAAAATATGTGGTTAATACAATATTTTATATCGATAACACTTGTACTGATTCACAATAAAATATTATATATATTAAGCATCATCAGGGCAATTACAAATTAAAACTAAAAACAAAACAACATCTTTTATGTGATTAAGTATAATATTCCAAAAATAGAGTCTGTGTGTAGCTTACTAGCTAGACAAGACAAGTGATTACTAACTAAATCATAAAAGGAGAAATAAAATATCACAATGCATTAGGTATTTCACAATTTACTTATTTATTTCACAAACACATAACATTACAGTGTCTAGTGACACCAGGGTGCTATATTTTTACAAACTATACAAAATAAAAATATGCATTATATACAATGAACAGGAATAAACTATAGAAACATTATACATATACACAGTATCATATATATCAAAGAAAATATGTACAAACACAAAAATAAAAACATAACTAGCCTCTAAGATACATCAAAAACCTTTATTCGGGTAAATCATCATTTTCGATATCGTCTCTAAGTAATAAAACCTCATCTAAGAAAGATGCAGGCGGTTTGATACTATCCAGGTGGCGAGCCCAAGATAAAAACCACACAATGGACATAACGTGTGCGCAGCAGCCGACATTGCGTCTACCTACAAGTGTTAGCAATTAATGGGTTAGTGTCAACTAAAATGTATGTATAATAAGTTTTTCTAGTTGTTTATCTTGATTGTATCCAATCCCGTAGAAGATATTTTTTTTTAGATTTTATACCATTTATACCAAACTCATGGACAGGTTGCCGGTATACCTCTATTGTATACTCACCAGAGACTCTAACATGCTCTCCATAGTAGGATCGAGCCTGCTTAATTTGATAAATTCCAAGGGTGAAGAGAATTAGATCCTCAAATGTTAGTTTTGGAAAACTGTTCAACTCTGGGAGATTACCATCAATGCTAAAAAAGGGCACCCTTACTCTGTTTAAACTATTCATGTCAATAAAAGATGCTAAATCGTTTGGGACGTCCCTTCTTGCTTAAGCAATAACTAATATCTGTTGAGCATAAAAGTTATCTTTGATCATTGGGCGAAATCTATTTATTAGTGCTGCTGCAAATTTTAAATCCAGCATGAGATGGGAAGAAGCTGTATTGAAATATTCCTGACGGAACAATTTAAAATCTCGTTTAAATATCCCATTTATCACATGTAAATGTAAATGTAAAGTAAAAGTGTCTCCTTTGCTGGGTATTTTACCCTCCAAACCGGTACAGGGCACTGATAATCATAGATGCTATAATGACAGAATAGATAAGCAATGAAACCAAATCCAAGTGTGATGTTGCGGAATACCATCAGCCTGTAGTCACGACAGTAGTGGCATGGTGGGACAATTGTTCAACTTTAGTGAACTGCATACTCATGATGTAAATGTAATTTAATCAGAGCTATGATCTCATTTTACTGTTTAAAATCTTAAGGCCCCATTCCCTAAAAACTGCTAAAACGTGTGTTGCGGTTTTCAAAATTCCTTAATGAATATACGGAATTGCTTTCTAGAAAAATTCAGTGATTATTTTCATGAAACTGTTAACAGTTTCACCGAGAGATATTTTCAAAATATTTCTTAGTTTTGTAGAAAAAAAATCGTAAACTTTACCCAAAACCTAAAAATCGACCTTTTCCGTTTGCAAAAATTAAAGTATTTCTTGGACAACAATTTTAAAAAATTTTAAAATTATTTTTTAATAAAGAACTATATTACACTTTCACCGTCTTAGTTTTTTATTAAACGACCTTATAAAAAAGTAATTTTAATACAAAAATGCGTAATATTTTTATCCACCATCTTCCATACAAATTTATATGAAGAATTTAATCGGTAAAATGTCAAAACGAATTTTTAAAAACGTCCATCAAAAATTTTAGTAGCCCCCCAGAATCAAAGGCGAAACCACGTCAATTTAAAATTATTTTCTGACGTAAATATTCCGTCAGGGTGGGTTGCGAGTGTAATCAATCGCTTATGCTTACTTGAACTCTCATAATAGTATTATTATGAAAATATTTTTAATTATTATGAAAAACTTTGTTCACGATAATAATTTATAAAATTAAGCCTGTAGTAAGCAACAATTTACTTTTTTATATATATCATAAGATAGCAAACAAGCAGATGGGTCTCCTGATGGAGTCAACCATCGCCTATAGATACCAAAGGTGTTAATGGTGCGTTGCTTTCTTGTGGCGAGGTCTAATGCCACGTGCATAAGTTTATCGGCTACCTTACCCTACAAACGGATAGGTCTACCGACTACCTTACCCTCTAAACCGGAACACGACAGTGACAAACATTGACGCTATTACGGCAGAAATAGGTAAGGCAGTGGTACCAGACCCGGGCGAGACAATATAGCACTCTACCATCTAGTAGGCACGATGTTAGTGACTCGTATAGCCAATCGGTCGCCTTTTACGACCTACCTGGCAGAATGGTAGTTGGCCTATTCTTCAAAGGAGCTTTAACAAAATAAAGTATATTTTGCAACAAACATTTCATAGCTTGGTAGATTTCCACAATGTCTCGCACGGGTGTTTGGTACCACAGCCTTACACATTCCTGCCGTAATAGCGTCAATGTTTGCAATTGTCGTGTTTCGGTTTAGAGAGTGAGGTAGTCGGTAGACCTATCCGTGTGGCATTGTCATTCTGCAACACGGATAATAACGGATGTCACCATGAACATCTTTGGTGTCTATAGGCGATGGTTTCTTTTTCCATCAGGAGAGCCATCACCTTGTTGCTATCTTACGAATAAGAAATAGAGAAAAAAAATTGTTAATATTTATTGTTATAAAAAAAACACGCCATTAAATTGACATAAAATACGAAGCAAGTGAAAGAGTATGAAATTCTAGAAATAATGAAAAACCCGGTCGTGAGACCGTCCGTATTTTTGGTAGTTATCGTGATCCCTATACAATAAATGAACACGTATATGTAAATATTTTTTCAAACTTTTTTGTTAAAATACGTTCTGTGGAAATAACTCTATAAAATAATTTTTAATGAATATAAATTAATTAATTAGTGTTTTCTTAATTTAGGTCGACTCCTGACACAGTATTGTTGCGAATAATCTTGCAACCAGTGTGAAGGGAAGTAACCAGTGTGTAATACAGTGAATAGAGAAGTGTTTTACTGATACAGCGTAGGCGGTTAAGTTCGGTGTTAGTACAGCGAGTGTGACCAGTGTGTATAGTGTATTTACGTTAGCTTATCAGTGTATTTACGTATTTCATCGCAGTGTATTGTACCTTAGTGTTGTAAATACACGGTTTAATATAGGTGGCGTTTTCTTACAATCACGAACCCGATGCACGTAACAGTATAAATAAAAATTGGTGATCATAGAAGCATTTTAAATTTACTAAAGTGCTTGATTTTGACGAATGGGAAGTGAAACACTACTTCAAATGCTTTGAGTTAAGAGGCGTGCAAAATATTCATAGTATTTTAGAGTCATATGTAATATTTAAATTCCTATATTCATAAAAAATTGTAAATCGGTTAACTCTGCAGGCCATCCCTGAAACTTTCTGCTAAATTGAGACTTCAAGCTCGAAGTATTAAAAAATAACAGTTTATAAAATTGACAGTATTTAATTTTTTTTATTATGGTTATTTTCAAAATGATGGCCGATTTTAATATTTTGAATGCCATTGAATGCAATTTAGAACCTAAAATGTTTTACTAACTACAAAATCAATTGGCTGAAAAACGACAAAGATATATAAAAAAAAAACTTTTGTTAAAAAATGTTGCTATTGGTGAATCCCGAACGAATTAGTCGATTCCATCCCTGCTAAAAGCACATCCAAGATATACAAACTCATCCACTTGTTCCAGCACTACATCATCTACCACAACTCTTACGTCTGTTCTGGTTGCTTCTCTTTCAAATACTAAAACTTTAGTTTTTTTCGCATTCAGATGTAAGCCCATAATCTTACAATCCTCATTCATAACTGTGACCAGTGTTTGCAGCTCAGATGGAGTTGAGCCTAGAAGTACAGCGTCATCTGCATAAAGCAGGCAGTTCACCACTAGATCACTCATACGCATTCCCACATTCAATGACCTCAATCTTTGAAGACATTTATCCAGATATAGAATAAACAGACGAGCTGACAACACACAACCCTGCTTGACGCCGACATTGACATCGAATCAGGGCAATATGTTGCCGTCCACCCGCACACATGCTTTGCAATCCCAGTACATGGATTGCAAAGCACGCAGCAGACGCCCATCTATCCCATAACTGGGTAAAATGTCCCAAAGTTTCTTTCGCACGACTCTATCAAACGCTTTCTCCAAATCCAAAAATTATTAGTTCAATTTATGGAAGGCACGCAGTTTTTTGAGGAAAAGAGCTGATTAGATTTTGTATACAGTCAGTACATTAACCTAGAAGTTATTTTTAAAAAATGTCATTTCGTCAAAAAATTTTTGAGATTTGTTCCAAATTTCTCAAAATTTCCTAAATCAAATTGGTTCAAATTTTCAGAAAGCCTAAGTTGATCGAAATCCAATTGAATGCCATCAACCGCGTTTCGATAGATCAAGCCGTTCAAAAGTAGTGTGATGTTTGCACACATATACATAGACATACTGACGTCATCTTAAACCGTGAAGATCTAGTGAAAACTCGATTTTTGAAAACTGGGCAAAATGAGTAATTTCTATCTATATACGTAGTGGGAATTTAAAAAAAAATTTAATATTTTCTACTACGTCACTGTATTATATTAGCAAAGTATTTTTTTTATTTTCTTCACATACCCTTGTATATAAAAGAGAAATTTTAAAAATTGATTAAAAAAGTAAACCAAATATATGGAGTCACTACACTTATATGACTTCATCCAATTTTCCCCTACATATTCGTGCAAGCGTAACGGTAGCATAATATTGAATAATAATGATGCTTCAAAATTTATCCGCCAATACTTAGAAAAATTGCAATGTTACTCGAGATTTAATAAATTTACAAACCCAGAGCATTTTTTGAAGAATATTGTTGAAAATATTGTTAATAATTTGAAATGGTGTAAATAATGAAAGCATGAGTTCCGCATTAATCTACTAGTTACACTGTTCAACTCAGAGCATGGGCTCCCTTGTTTAAGTCAAATTTTCAATAATAGACCTATTAAAGTTGGCAAATGGGGCGATGAGGGAAACCACCTGTTATACTGAATGACTAACTGGTGAGTCCTAGTAAACATAAAATCGATCAACATTCCGGGTAAATTTTATTTTATTTTAATTATGAAATACTTATAAGCATAGGTGCCGCTTGGATGGATAATTTAATTACAAACAAACTTTATATCAGAATAATAAAAATAATATCGGTATATAAATTACACAAATTGAAATTGAAATTGAAGTAAGCAATTTATTTGCTAATTATGTGAGTGTTACTTAATGATATGAATACATAGAAATACATATATAAACACTCAAATATGTTTATTAAACACCCAAACCCAGAAATTCAAACCCTATGCTCAATATATGAATGCCTGACCCTGTGGGAAATCAAACCTGAGCCCCAATGATTGCGTAGTAGGGTTGTTAACTATTTGAATAACAGAGCGGTCACCAATGGCTTCTCCCACATTAAATAAAAACTTAAATTTAACTACAAATAAGTCGTGTTGTAAGACTGTGTACTTTTATGTTACTGAATATATGTACATATATAGATACGTAAATAACTATGATCCCTTGAGAAGATCGGTTCCGATTTGATTAATTTTGTGATACATTAAAAAAAATTGATTACTTTTGGTCGCTTTTAATATACATTTAATTTACGTACCATGGCCCGGTATTATATCCTGAAGTATTAATTATTTAAGTAATTAAGTATTAGTACTTAATCGCAGTTTAATCAAAATTATACGTTATCAATCAGTTGTGAATAACAATCTATTACTACACGTAGAACGCGTTCACTATAGCTCCACCTTGACTTTTGCCAAATTAATGAAAAATATAGACATTGCGGCTTTTGTAAGTGTCATTACGTGTCGCAGAAGTGTCGCAGAAGAAAACCCGCAATGAATACCCAATTTCTAGGCCTAGTGCGGGCCTTAGTGTGACGCATGGTCGACGTATATGATTAGTGAAATATATGGATGTGTGTGTTCAATTTTAAATTCCCACGGTCGGGGACTAGCCTCTTAAATATCATTAGTCTGAACTCTGAAAATAACAAGACAAGTATGAAAAGCATTTTGAAACTATAACACATTATGAAATTAGATCCAGTTTTACAGATAACAAGGATGTATTACACGTATAACCAATATTTATAAGTTCTTGGAAACTAAAAACGCATAAATAATATTATTATGAATTAGCTGTCGCTCGCAATTTCATTCGCGTGACCCAAAATCATTACTTTCTTTTGCAAAATCGGATAAAAAAGGAGCCAAAGTTACTCTTGGATAGTATAGCTTAATAATTTTAGGCTCATTTTACTAGTTTTTGAGTTTATTTGTTACATACCTAACGTTTTCTCTATGAATACTAATATTTTCTCATTATTAGTTGAGATGTAAAATAAATAAGGAAATTGGAGGCAGTCACGAGGACTCCTGCAAAAATGAAAACTTGGTATATTATACAAGCATAGATTCGTTGTGACATCTACTGGGTTTATAACATACTATTTTACAAACACAGAGTGCACTGTATATGTCAAACACATTGTTAAGTATCTTAAAATTGTAAATAAAAAGCTATCTTCTATGACAATTTTATTTCTCCAAGTACAAACGTGCGTAGGATGATAAATTAAAAAAAATATCTAATGATCTATTTTAGCCACGTAATTGGCTGCTGATGACGTAATACGTTTAAATGTTATTTATTGGAAAGCGATGACACCACATTTAGCAAAAAGTCTACTAAGCAAGAATACTGGGCCAAATAAAAAAAATATTGTTTACTTCTCGGCTGAAAATTTTCAATCTTATTACACTTTTTGACAGACTAAAAATACACGGCATGACTGTTTTACACAAACTCATGAACCAGCCAGTCTTGAAATTCTTGGAGTTGACATATCAAACAACGTTCAGTTCCGTGGTCACTTGGAAGGCAAGGCTAAATTAGCCTCAAAAAAGCTGGGTGTTCTCAGCAGGGCCAGACAGTACTTCACACCGGCCCATCGCCTACAACTTTATAAGGCGCAAATCCGGCCTCATATGGAGTACTGTTCTCACTTGTGGGCGGGGTCTCCTCAGTGCCAGCTCCTTCTTTTGACCGCATTCAACGTATAACGACTCGAATTGTCAATAACAGGACTATTTCTGATCGGCTTGATTCTTTGGCATTGCGTAGAGATGTGGCTTCGCTCTGCATCTTGTATCGGATCTATCACAGGGAGGGTTCAGAGGAACTGTTTGGATTAATTCCTGCCGCAGAATTTCACCATCGGACACCGCGACAAAATTCAAAATAAATTTATCCTCACAATCTCGATGTCTGGAAATCCACAACTGTGCGATTCTCGTGGCACTTCTTCCCCCGCACTATTCCTCTGTGGAACCAATTACCGGTAGGGGGTTTTCCAAGCGGATACGACTTAGGGACCTTCAAGAAAAGAGCCTACTCTTTTTTAACAGGCCGGCAACGCAACAGCAAATCTTCTGATAGTGTGGTTGTCCATAAGCGGCGGTGATCACTTACCATCAGGTGAGCCTCCTGTCCGTTTGCCCCCTTTTCTGTATAAAAAAAAACTATAGATGATTATTAGATAACTCGAAAACTTCGCGCTAAATTTTCACCCTACCACCCTTTAAAATTTCATTTCGTCTACCGCGCAAACTTGTATTCATTTTTACTCACCGAATTCACAAAATAAATCTCGGTCATGAATATCTCATACCAAGAACAAGTAAAGTGCATGGGTAGTTGAAAGGTTGGCAGTTCCATCGATTTATTTAGTCACAAATTAGAAAAATTTAAAGAGAAACTCATTAAGTTCCTTGACTGTTCACTAGCATCACTTGAATATTAATTATTTTATGTTAAAAATCATCCCGAAATTTCTACTAGTTTATAACGAAGTAAATAAAAAACAATATTTTCAACTGTCAAAAATAATGCTTGAAAACATTTATTTGATGTAATGGCACACAGTTCATTTTTATATGCATGAAAACGAATTTTTGGTCTTTGTAAAACATTTCTGTAGTAGTTTTTGACTTAAAATGGCAATATTTCAACCTATATCCTATATAAAGACATAAATATCATAATATCCAAAAAATGGATGACTTTTTTGGATATTATGATATTTATGTCTTTTGGATTATTGCTAGGTTTTTAAAAACAAACAAAACTTTGTTCAAAATATTACAGAAAAAAATTTAATATAAATTTGCCAATTATAACCGAGAAGCAGTTTGGCCAAATAAAACAAATGAGTCACTTTTACACGCACAGTATAATTTTTAGGCAGAGTAACGCCCTCAACATGCGATATAGTTACAATGAATCGAAAACTTTTTTTTTTTTTCGGAATGTCACAGTTGTTGTTAGCCTTATGGGCTGTTACAGCTTCACCGGTCGCGTGGGCGAGCAGAGTGCTCAGCCAGAATTTAAAGGTGTAGGGTTGTACGCCCTCCGCCCTAAGGGTGTCTCCTGTGAGACCGAACTTCGGCTTAGGGTGGGGTCGTGATTTGCGATGAGAGGGCTAGTGGCATTGTTTTGTCCGTCCGCCGAACCTTGCCCTTTGGCTCGGTTCGCCGAAGGGCGAAACAGGGGTCCTCGTCGCCGCCGGCGGCGACGGTGTCGCGAATGTAGGTGTGTAGTGTCATCGTGTAAACCGTTGGCCAGAGTTATCGGGTCATCGGGATCGGTAAGAACGTGGCGGGGCCTACGTAGTTTGGGATCGGGATTAGGGTCTGGGATGTAGTCAGCCGCCGCTACCACCAGTGGGTTTGGATGCGAGATGGCACGATCGAAGTATCTTTCGGAGATGTCTTTGAAATGCTTTGCTAAGCTCGGCAATTCAAGATCGTTATGGAGGTCTACGTTGCGCATATACCACGGTGCTCCCGTGGCAATACGCAGGAATTTATTTTGTACCACTTGCAACGGATGCAAGTCCGTACGGGGGAGATGGGCAAACGCTACGCAAGCGTATGAAAGGATGGGGCGTACGCACGACTTGTAAAGTGTCACCTTGTGTCTAAGTGACATTTTACTGCGTTTATTGATAAGATGATATAACCGACCTACAACGAACTTAGCCTTGACTTTCATTCTTTGTATGTGCGGTTTGAATGACATTTTGCTGTCCAACGTTACCCCGAGGTACTTGACTTTCTTTTCCCACGGGATGACGTTTCCGAACAGGGTAATGTTGCCTAGTTTACGCAGACCGCGCCTTTGTTGTCGCGGGTGTTTACCGCGGCGAAAGTACACGGCTGCACTTTTTGAGGGATTTATTTCGATACGCCATTTTCTGAACCAATCACCGAGGGCGTTGGCCGCAGCCTGCAGCTGCTTGGTGATTGTTACTTCGGAAAAGTTGGACGTATAGAGGGCGGTGTCGTCGGCGAACAACGCGAGCTCGACGTGCGGCTCGCGTGGTACGTCGCACGTGTAGAGGGAGAATAATACGGGTGACAGTATGGAGCCCTGCGGGACACCTGCTGTAATCGATCTGTGGGTGGAGAAGGCTCCTTCCACGCGGAATTTGAATCGGCGGTTGGTGAGGTACTCTCGTATGATGAGTACGAATCGAAAACATGTTATTCATGCCTATTTATACCATTCTTCATTATATATTTTGTCCATTGTTGTTGTCGTCATTATCTCAAAATAACAGGCGCATAACATAGGTACGCCACACATCTGGTCGGCTAGTACTTGTCACTAAGCGCGGTTACTAACACAATAGAGGTAATTATTTTCATACTTCATGGGACAGAAAACAAGCAGATGGATTTTTTAATGGTACTTTTACCTCTCTCTATAACCATCACCTATAGATATGTAAGATGGTGATGGCGATGGTGCATTGCTATCCGTGTGACGGGATTGAAATGCCACATACAATAGTTCACCGGCTACTTTAACTTCTAAATCAGAACATGATAGCGACAAGGACCTACTGTCGCTTTTTAAGAGGAAACAGGAATTGGAGCATTTACTGACGTTGGGTTTTCAAATTTTTTAATGTTAGCTTTTTAATCTAAAACGCATTTTTGTAACTTTTTTATTTGCGACTATGCAATTACTTAGTGTATAGCACTTTACTCAGGTACACAGTGACCGTAAGATTATATGGTCACTGTGTACTTTCTTTCGTCAGACCGATGGATTATTTGCATAATGTCAAAAAAGGAAAAAAAGTAAAGTTTTTCTTATTCTGGATCATTACCCATTCTGACAATCCCCACTTGGACTATTGTAACATAGAATTACTAAGTATTTCCACGCCCGTACCTCCGTAGATTTAGGCAACAGCACAACCAGTGCACTCACGATTATCCGAAGATACTAAGCCCCACAATGCGATAGGTAGCAGGCCTATCGACAACAGGGAAACGTTGTTATTACCAGAAAACTAAAAAAAACTTAGATTAAGGAATCAACAAAAATATATTTTTGATTTGCCCTACCCTGTGACCTAATGTGATCAATTCCTCTACCGGTCCATTAGACCACTGAGGTGATATTACTAAACTATGTTTTATTGCAATTTTCTTGTGGTATCAGGTCACAATCAGGTATTGTATTAAGTAATATATACTTAGATAAAATCGAGCATTATTTTAAAATACTCGTACCTTAATACTATTCTTGAAGAAATGGATGAACGGTTGACGAATTACCGTTTAAGTTTTGACATATACCACCTTTAACAAAACTTTCTCCAATCTGCCTAACATATTATGATCTTTGAATAAAGTTTCGTTTTATGACTAACAATTTGACATAATTCCAAAACACATACAAAGTTTCGCTTTATGCCTAAAAGACAACATTAATTCAAGATACAAATTATGAAAACCCAATAGTGGATTAAAATTTGAAGTATTCATTAAGGGGAGGTGGTTCAGGTATTCCTGCAAAATACGTTTTTTCTAATGCATTTTTGAAACAGTAAACATTAAAATTGTAATCTAATAAATTTTACTGATATTGTTGAGGCTATATTGTAGGGAATTTAACCGATGGAAACATGATTTGATAAAGTTGGCTCGATAGAATAAATTCACGAAGTTACCTCTTTTCGGGTCATTTTATCTACTATTTTCGGTTTTATTTTTAAAACTGATTTAATATTAGTTTTTTTTAGTAAATCTATTAATTTTTTAATCGATTATTTAAGTGATTTTTGATCCGCGGGGCGCCCGCATTCTCCCGCGGGACGTTACCAAGGTAGGACCTGTGCCAATTTTTTGCGCGCGCGTCATTTTAGTTGGGCCAAAAGATATTTGCATATAATAATAATTTTCATTAATAGAACCAATAATATAATTAGGTTAAGCTAACCATTATTTTTATTAATTAGTAGTTACCATTATTAAAGTTTTTTTGTGTAAATATTCAATATAAAATATGAAGGATTCAATATCCTTACTGACCACAGTCTAACTTTGTCAGTAGGTTCAAAGAGAAGAATAATAAATTCATTAAGCCCGCCACAGACGCCCGACAAACACATATTATATATATATATATATATATATATATATATATATATATATATATATATATATATATATATATATATATATATATATATATATATATATATTGATATTAATCATAGCAGTGCATATCCATACTAATATTATAAATGCGAAAATCTGTCTGTCTGTCTGTCTGTTTGTTACGCTTTCACAGCTAAACCGCTGGACAAATTTTTATGCAATTTAGTATGGAAATAGTTGAATATCCGAGGTCAAACATAGGTTAATTTTTTTCAACAATCAACTCCTAAGGGACGAAATTAGGGTGTATGAAATTTATATAAAAAGCTACATCGACGACATGTTAATCTACTCGCAGGCGAAGCTGCGCGGGTCAGCTAGTTAAGATACATATTTTTTTTATATCAAGATAGCAAACAAGCAAATGGGTCTCCTGATAGAAAGAGTCAACCATCGCCTATAAACACCAAAGATGCCACATGCATAAGTTTACCGGCTACCTTACCCTACAAACCGGAACACGACGGCGACAAGCACTGACGCTGTTGCGGCAGGAATAGGGAAGGCGGTGGTACCTGACCCGGGTGAGACAATGCAGAACTCTACCACCTAGTAGCCACGATGGTAGTGACTCGCATAGCCAATCGGTCGCCTTTTACGACCTGCCTGGCAGAACGGCAGTTGGTCTATTCTTCAAAGGAGCCCAGAACCAACACGGGGAAATATTTTCTGCATATTTTTTGTGTGACCGCACACGCAGGTATAATATGTATGTCGTCACCAAAATATGTCGAGATTGAGTTGTATTATGAGAAGAGACAACCATCGCCAAATATCTCTGTATATTTTAGCATATTAATATATATATTTTGACCGCAGTCCCAGTGAGGGTAAAATTTATATTATAGTGTAGCTCCCGTGTGTGATACTTTGCTATATTGTTATATATATCTCGGTATATTAATATATATTATAGCTACGTCTGTTGCGGACTTTATAATCAGTTTCTACTACCTAGTCACAGTACATTCGTAGACCAGTATGGAAACTATGAACAAACTCTCGAAACGGTACACTCATACAAAAATTCTGTGCAAGAGGTATGTATGCCCATTAGAGACATATCAATTCAAAAAGAAAATGAATAACACCCCAGGTCTCCCTAATACTAACTCTGATAACTCTGATGATTCAATGCCGACACAAAGCACACGCCAGTTACATTTAGATGAGTTTAAAAAAAAAACTGAAACTAGTTAAAACTAATCAGCGCTACATGACAAACGTTACACTCGTATTCAGCTCAAAATGAATAATTTCAATTATATTTTGTTTTAAATAAATCATCATCATCATCATCAGCCTTAATTCGCCTATTGCTGAACATAGGCATCCTTCATTGAACGCCGAGACGACCGATCTCTTGCCACCGCATCTAACACGAACCGGCCATCACAACGAGATCGTCTTCCCGCCTGGTTAATGACCGACTAAGTTGATATACCTAAACGCGTCATACACTCAGAAGAACGGATGGCCGATGGACCAATAAGGCTCAGTACTATTACAAAAATACAAAATTCAAAAGTAAATTTGTATGCCTGACTGTCTGTAGCATTTTTATGCTTAAGCCGATGAAGTAATGTAAAAATTCATCAACTTCATAATTTAATTACAGGTTACTTTATTGAGATAATACACAATAATATCTTAAATTTAATATGTAATTTGTTTTGATACCCTTTATTCTATTTATCCTAAATAGTCTTTAAAATAAATAACCCTGAAATCAATGGATTACTTTGCTCACTTACTTCATTTATTTACGAAACTTTAAAAAAAATATAATAAATGTATTCCTATTTATTTCTTTTTTAAAGCTGCCTCTTAAAATTGGGCTATGATAGCCCAATAAAGGCAAACATGGTAGTGTAGAGGGCATAAATGTCTGCGTTGGGCCATCATTGCGCATGATCGAGCGCAATCGCCGTGGTGTCGGTACATCAAAGGAATGTTGGCCCATGATTGCGTGCGCTACCACACAATCGCTGATTAATCAGTACGTCGTTGTGTCTAGTACAGTGTAAACATATTTCTATCGATATAAAAATAATGGTTGCGTGGACGAATGACAAAAATTTTTTTTCATAGAGTAATATAAAAAAGAGGCATGCTTTTGGTTTCCAATAAATAAGCATCACAAAGATAAAACAAAGGTAGCCGTTACTGTTTAACATGAATTATATTTGTCTTTTTATATAATAAATAAATAATAAATATATATTAGGAATAGGTAAGGCGGTGGTACCAGGCGAGGGCGAGATGATATAGAACTTTACGACCTCTCAGAAACTACCTGGCACAGCGGCAGTTGGTCTAATCGTCAAAATAAATCCGGATCAACACAACACTGTTATTTAAACCGCCCGTTGGTCGAGTAGTTAGCAAAACTAACTACGAGTCGAGGGGACTTGGGTTCAATTCCCGACAGGGACAAACATTTGTGTGATGAGCATAGATGTTTATATTTTTGAGTGTGGGTGTTTATTATATATGTTAAAGTACTTATGTATATATTTCTATGTAATAATATCGTCGTTGACTAACACCCATAACACAAGCATACTTTAACCATTATTTTGTTGCGAACATTAAGTAAATCATTATAAGAGCTGACTAAGTAAAAATATTGCCGCAGCCGCGATCACTTTGCTATCCATTTTCGATAGACGTCATAACATAACAGTAGACAGTTAGTAAATGAGCGTCCACGATTGTGTGGAGAGTTGCCCGATCATGGCGGCGATGTTGAGAGATCATTTATTGGGCCAACATGGCCCAATCTGAAGAGGAGACATAAAGCCAAATAAAATTATTCTATTGCTTAATTCTGCACTGTATCGCTGACGGTGGGTTCACGTCGGCAACGCGATTAAGAGCGAGAGATAGCACCTAATGCCTACCTTTCCAGGAATACCAAGCCTTACATTTTTTCTTCTCTTAGATATCAATGTTACTTATGATTACATTATGTTGCATTTTATACTGTGCCTTAGGCATCGAAAACAAAACAATAAAAAATATTATATAATGTAATTAAGAAATAGACTAAAGTAAAAAAAAAACCTAGTAAGTTGCACTACTGTTAAAATTATACTAGAACGCACAATTTTTACACTGCCGCACGACGGGGTCAGAGAGAGTTCATTTGATCGAAGACTTCGCGCAACTAATCGCGCGGAGAGGGAGATAGCCCCAAATGCCTACTATTTTCGAACATCCTGGCCTTAAGTTTAGACACTATCATTGTGTCAAATTTTATCTAAATCATTTAGTCAAATTAGTGTAAGAAAAACAAGCATACTGTGTGTGCATGTTGACTAAATATAAAGTGTTGTTTTGGGCCTAAAAAGCCGACATTATTCCAAGATATAAATGAGCAAAACCAAACAATGGATGAAAAAATATAGAGTTTTCATTAAAATTTGGACATAAACAACCAATGTGTAAGATTTCATCCAAATTGTTCAGCCAAATAAGTGTGATTGACTGGACATTTACACGCACACATACTAACATTTACATTTTTAATATCATTATCGCCACCCCGAAGCCACTCTGAAACTTGCTGCGTAATCAACAGCACGTAACACCAAAATTTCTGATATAATATTGTTGGCAGAATAATTATTATCCGTTACGTCTTGGATTGATTTTTTTACATCATAGGCTAAAAAACATATAGATGGCTCTCTTGATGGATAGAGAAAACCATAGCCCGGGTAAACACTAAAGATGTTAATGATGCGTTACCATCCGTGTGGCGAATTGATAATGCTATATGTATGAATTTACCGATTACCATAATTTCCAAACTGGAACATGATATTTAAAGGAATTGACATTATTGCGTCAGGTATAGGTAAAACGGTAGTGCCAGCGCTGGGTGAGATTGCGGAATTCTAGCGATGTGAGCGATATATTTGACTTACCATTCGCCTTTCTGAAATGGCTGTCAGAACGACGGATTCTTCAAAGGAGACCAATACGGGAAAGTTAATATTCACGTAAATTAAGTAGTAACACTTAAGTCAAATGTTGACATACTAAAAAATACGGGTATGTATAGTTTTTCAAACGAAATGAAATGTAAATATGGATTCTATTAACTTTGATTAAATCTTTTCAGGCAATCGGTCACAAGCTCTCTTTTGTCACTTTTAAGTGTAATCAAATCAACCTATATTCCGTCACTTGCCCTCATTTAGATACCCGGTAACAAATCCCAAGTCGACAATTTCATTATTCAATGATCCTTCAGAATTCTTTGACTTGATAAATAATTAATGTAAGTTATCGTCTTAATGATCGAGCGATACCAGCTTCATTATGGACAAACGATATCCTAAGTTTGAATCTCGGGACGGCCAATTCGTTTTAAATAGATATTTCAGCTTTTTTGAAAATTGCAACTTGTTCTTAATAGAGACTGAATAAAGGAAATTCTATCTAAATTATTATATTAGACACTAGGTTCTCTCTTTGCCTAGTCCATAAACAACTTGGCGTAAATATGTGATATGATATGTGTAAGAAAATCTGTAATTTATATTATCTGAAAATGCCTATCAATCACTTTTATTTTTGAAAAGGATAACCATCGCTTATAATATTTTGAATGAATATAAAGTTTTCTATACAACATTACTAAAATTTTAACGTAGCTGTAAGATTGAAGCAGAAATAAATTTAGACGTAAAAAATTACGCAGCGCCAAAAAACTCTTGGTTGGAAAAATGTATATAAATAAATATTTTTTTACTAGAGCATATGTTTTTTATTGTATACATATATTTACTAGCAATACACAAAAAATAAAAATAAATAATAGGTTATCGATTTACATTTTGAATTACAAATCTTCGACTAACGAGTAGTCATTCTTTTCAGTTTGATGTTCGACCTGATTTACTTGGTACTACGTACCACTGTAGTTAACAGTTCACACCACGAATTGGTACCACGAATAAAAGCACCACTAGGTTATGAAAGGGAAGGACTACAAGCGATAACCGATGTGATTTTCACTTGACTGCGGAAGAAAGAAGTTTCTAGACTGCCAAAATGACAGACCGGCGGTTGACTGTATTCAAACAGGTGCTGGTTCGAGAAGGGAGGAATAACGGGAAAGCCACTAACCTGGACTCTTCCGGAGTTTATTCACCAAACTTTATCTTCTTAGGTTGTAAAGCGGCGGCTGAAACAGCGGATATCACACGCGCGAGAAACAGCGATGCGTTTTCGTTTTAGTTCTAACGGCGGCCGTATTGCGAATGCGAGGCACTGCGAATCGCGCACTCCCCTCTTCCCCTCACCCCGTAGCTTCATATGTGGTCTTCTTAGTGCATTTTCGTGGCTTACTAGGACACCGGACCAGGAGTATAGGAGGAATAGGAGATTTAGCGGAAGCGGGTTTATATAGCGATACCATTTCCGCCGGCCTTAAAGGGTAGCCTTTAAAGCAAAAACAGGATATGGATGCGAATTAGCGAAATATATATACATAAACTTTACAGAAATAAATATATATGAGCGGGTGAATATATGTATAATAGCGGTGTAAACTAACTTAAATAATGACATTATTCTAAAATATACTTAAATCTGGGTATGCTCCTTAAATTTATATCTAAATGTATTAACCTATTGAGTAGGTAGTGGACACAGACGAACTGTCGGCCTTACATAAGTTCCTTTAGAGGTTCTGACTGTGGCCACGCGAGCGATTCCGTCCCGAGAGGGATGTATTTTTTCTATGACTCCTAAGGGCCATGAAAAACAGGGAATATTTTCACACTAATTACCACTGTTCCTACTTGAATAGGCTCTGCCGGCTTATTCCACTTCGCCCTGGCTTGTAACTGATGTAAGTATTCAGTTCGCCATCTCTTCCAGAACGACTGAATAATTTTGTCTACCAGTAAATATCTTTGATGTAAAGATATATTTTTTATCTCGGGTACAGGCACCGATGCCAGAGGAACGGTGTGTAAAAAATGAGCAGGCGTAATAGCCGCGGGTTCCCGGGGATCACTACTTAATACGGTAAGAGGGCGCGAGTTTAATAGGGCTTCTACCTGTGTTAGGACGGTAAGGAGCTCTTCATATGAGAGTATTTGATCACCAATCACTTTAAAAAGATGATTTTTAACTACCTTGACCATACTCTCCATACAACCTGCGAAGTGAGGAGCGGCGGGTGGAACATTTTTCCATTCTATGCGGTTTTCTAAAAGTTCGATTTCTAATTGGGATTTATATTTATCAAAAAATTTGTAAAAATCTCGTAAGTAAGAGCGTGTGCCCATGAAATTAGTTCCTCGGTCCGAATACATACACTGAATAGAACCTCGTCCCGCTATAAATCTTTTAAATGCGTTAAAGAAACAGGAGGTGGATAGATCCGTAGCCATTTCCATGTGTGTAGCGCGAGTAGTTAAGCAGGTGAAAATACACAACCAGACTTTATGAGCTCTTACTCCTCTTGCGCGATAAGGAGTACACTGTAGGGGACCAGCATAGTCTACACCCGTACGCGTGAAAGCTTTAGGTACTTGGCTAACGCACTGAGATGGTAAATCGGCCATCAATGGAAAGGTTGGTCGCGGTTTAGATTTAAAGCAGACGTTACATTTGAAGATGCGCGTTCTTATAACGCGACGTGCAGAAATATTCCAATAACGTTGTCTTAACAAGGACATTAGTAGCTCGGGACCGGCGTGTAAATATTTTTTATGATAAGTATCAATAATTAAATCCACAATAGGATCGTGTCGCGGTAATAGTATGGGATTTTTAAAATTGCTTGTTTCAGCGTTACCGTATTTTAAGCGACCACCAACTCGGATAAGCCCCGATTCATCCAAGAAGAAGTTCAATTTTAATAGACTGTCTAAACAAGTCCGATTATGTATTATTTTTGTTATTTCATTAGCGAAATGTACCAGTTGTAGCGATAGCAGTAATTTATTTTCAGCGAAGTCTAAATCACAGCGGTTTGTATCAAGCCCGGTGTGTCGTTGTAGAACTCTACTGCCAGGAGGTAGTTCTGAGTAGTTGCGATTGTAGCTTAACATTCGACCTACCGTTTGCCTTTTACGAACTATCTAACATAAAGGCATCTTACAAACACAATCTTTAAAAAGGGCTTGGATTAATACGAGGGAAACTTAGTACTAAACGGTAAATAACACAAATTTAGTCGATTCAGTCATAAAATGTCATCTTTATGATTAAGGAGGCAACTTGTGAAGAAATAACATCATTCGCTGTTTTCTTCTTTTTGCCCTTCGCGATATTTCACTGTAATTTTATTAGGTCTTACATAACATTTATCTTATGGAATATAAAGTAAACGTTTCTTAATGTGTGTTAAACGAGATTTCCTATTCAATTTCAATTTTTTTAAATCTATTATTTAACTGACTCGTGGTCTGAGGGATAGAGATATTCGGTCCAGATCATGAAGTCCGGGGCTCGATTCCCAGGTTCGGGCATAAATTATGCTTGGCGTGTTACCACTATCGTACCTCAGGTGAGCACGTACAAGCGTCGGTCCCGGTTATCACTAGAATCGATAGATCGTAATCACGTCAGTAAAATGCGGCGATAGGTATCACCACTTATCTTGCCAACCGACAAACCGGTGAATTGTAATGAACTGAAAGTTCTATAGACGTTTGGTTTACTCTGCATATACCGCAAGGCAACCGGACGTGTTGATATTTATTTGTTCAACATCACTTACCTTCATTTTTTATGTTATAGAAAGCAAACACAACACAAACAAAAAAACAGACAAACAGACAGATAGACAGACGGACGGACGAAGGACGGACGGACGGAAGTCCGTCCATCCGTCCGTCCGTCCGTCCGTCCGTCCGTCCGTCCGTCCGTCTGTCCGTCCGTCTATCCGTCCGTCCATCCGTCTTTCCTACGATTTTATCAGGGCGAGCGAAGCGAGCCCTACAATAGGCCACTTTCTATGCACTTTTGTGGTACATTTTACTGAAAAAATATCGCATTTTTAGGTTTGAGCTTCGACGTGGTAGTTTATATTCATGTCTAGATTTGTTATCTACCATAAAAATACCATTTTATAAAAATAAAAAAATAGAAGGTACAAGTTGTATTAGAATCTTATTACTACTAACGCCATCTCTTATTAAATTAACGAGTTAAAATTGATAGAAGATACATTTTCTATTAGAATTTTTGACCTTATTAAGAGACTATCTACTTCATGAATTGTTTCTTCATATTTGACTGGCGGCGCGCGGTTATCGTGCCCTCGTATAAAGGAGAGGTTCAAGTATAAGCTGCAATAGCTATAGGGCCATCAGTTTGATCAGTTTGGCATCGAAGGTGTATGATAAAATCATTGAAAGGAGAATGCAAGGGAAGTTTGAAGTAATATTGTGGGAGGCACAAGGAGAATTTAGGTCTAGAGCAGGGATGTTTGCTGGGAACAGAGTAAATAGAGCGTTAGAGAGTTTCACAATATGCTTATTGAGAAACAGTACAGATGTATTAATTGATTTATATTGTATTGAGATCAATTCCCAATCTTAGCCCGAGGGCGAGGGTAAAAAGCTAAAAAAAGGTATATTTACGTCTGTATCCCCGAAGAGGTAGGCAGAAGTACAACGTGTGCATCCACGGTTAGCTGAAGATACTTAAGTCCCACAATGTGATAGGTGGCCAGCCTATCGCCAGTAGGGCACTTTTCCAATCCCGGGCAAAGTTGTTTTATCAGAAAACTGAAAAAACACATTTTTACATTTGCCTGACTCTGAAATCGAACTCCGAGGGTATCTGAGGGAAAAATTCGAAAAATGTATTCGCTGAGTGTCTACCGTCAATTCTTCGTGCCTGCGTAGTCCAAAAATTTTGAAGGTTTATTTAAATAAAACATTTTTTGATTTTGATTTCGTAAATCACCGTAAAACCAGGAACTTCCTGATTTTAGAAAAAAAAAAACAATTATTTCAGCAAAATGTCAAAAATGTGTTTATTATAAGATCAACCTTCATTTTTAATACATATTTTTCCTTGAAAATACCAACAAACAAAAACCAAATAAATATAAAATATGTAATGTTTAGGTGAAAATACGCTGAGTTTTT
The DNA here is from genome assembly GCA_036924255.1 of Apodemia mormo. Lineage (NCBI taxonomy): Eukaryota > Metazoa > Arthropoda > Insecta > Lepidoptera > Riodinidae > Apodemia > Apodemia mormo. Next base: position 14,643,004 of record JAUPFN010000014.1, on the reverse strand, counting down.
TAGGTTAGATAATTATAAATAAAGTTCATACATTAAAAGATGTAATTCTCATAAAAATACTTTTATAACAATATTACTAGATAGTATAACTTTGCGAGCCCTTACAAAGCTCTGCTTTTTGCTAGTTATATGTATAGATGACAGTGATAATTTGTAATCTTGATAATACGCGAAACACGTCGTTATTAATAATTATATTAGTAGTAAGACAGTACAGATGTTTATAATCATATTTTTTAGGGTTCCGTACCCAAAGGGTAAAACGTGACTATTACTGATACTCCGCTATCCATCCATACGTTTTTCTGTATGTCTGTCCGTCTGTCACCAGGCTATAACTCACGAACCGTGATTATTAGACAGTTGAAATTTTCACAGATCTATTTTTATTGCCGCTGAAACAAAAAATACTAAAAAAGAATAAAATAGTAGTAGTAGTAATATAATAAGGAAGACTCCCATACAACAAACGTAATTTTTTTGCAATTTTGTTTTCTCGATCTTAATAATTATAACTGGTAGACGCATTAAATATTCTCAGAATATTTAGTGATGTATTCATTTTAAAAATAAATAATTAAATAAATATAAATCTTCAAGCCCCCCCCCCCCCTCCCTTATACAGCAAACGTGATTAGTTGCCGTTTTTATAGATAATGGTACGGAACCCTTCGTGCATGAGTCCGAATCGCACTTGGCTGGTTTTATCGATATAACATAAGACAGTAAACAAGCAGATCACTTCCCGATGGAAAGAGATAGACTATCGCCTATAGACACTAAATAAGTTAATGGCGTGTTGCTATCCGTCAGGCGGTATATTAGTAATGCCTCATACATAGGATTATCAGCTACCTTATCCTCCAAACCGGAACACGACAATGAAAAATATTGACACTATTGTGGCAGGAGTAGATAAGGTGGTAGTACCGAAACCCAGGCGAGACAATACGGTACTCTACCCCCTAAAAGTCACGAAGTGCCACGTAAAACCAATCGTTCGCCATATACGAAATGCCTGGCAGAATGACAGATGGTTAATCTTCAAAAGGAGCCGGACAAATACGAGGAAATGATGGCATGGATGTCAATACTTGGATGGCGGCATTATATTTAATTGTCTGGTGTCTACAGGCAATGTTTTTTTCTATGTACCAAGAGAGCTATCTGCTTTTAAGCGACTGTATGATAAAACCTTTAGAACAAACTTGTCACTACTATAGAGGCTAGATTGTTGACTTCTGCAATGATTCGCCCAGATTTGTTACCATCGCTTTACCCATCCCTACCAAAACGATGTGACTGTCGTGTTTTGGTTTAGAAGGTGAAATAAAGCGTAAACTAATGCATAAAATCACCAGTAAATTGTAAAATTTTACAGTTAACATTAGTAATTTGTACTCAACACACGGATGGGAAATTGGAAATTATTAACATGTTTGGTATTTTTAGGTGATAATTGAAGCCATATTCCTGATAGTCATGCTATAAATTGAGGTAAGCTTAAATGTAATAAAATAAATTATAAAAAAACGGTCAAATGCGAGTACCGAGGGTTCCGGAAAACGATGATATCTTTTGATCGCGTTTTTTTGTAATGTAGCTAAAAATTTATGTTTTTCGGATTTTTCCTTTACATGTGCTACAAGACATTGCTGCTTACCAAATGTCATAGTTATACGTCAACGAGAAGTGCCCTGAAGAATTTGATTCCCTTTTGAAGTTGCAAAAATCGTAAAATATGTGTCATAAATGGTGATATTTTTGATCGAGTTGACTTACAAGTTTGATTTTTTACAGCTGAGGGAAGCAAGATTTCTAAAAAAATTCAGTGGTAATCTTAGTGAAACTGTTAACAGTGTCACCGAGAGATATTTTCAAAATAATTCTTAGTTTTGTAGAAAAAATCGTAAACCACCCAAAACCTTAAAATCGACCCTTTCTGTTTGCAAAAAATACAGTATTCTTGGCCAACAATTTAAAAATTTTTAGAATTATTTTTTAATAAAGAACTACTTTCATCGTCTTAGTTTTTATTAAACGACCTTATAAAAAAGTAATTTTAATACAAACACCATCTTCCATACAAAAGTATATGAAGAATTTAATCGATAAAATGTCAACATGAATTTTTAAAAACGTCCATCAAAAATTTTAGTATCCCCTTAGAATCAAAGGCGAAAGCACGTCAGTTTAAAATTAATTTTGTGACGTAAATATTCCATCAGGGTGGGTTGCGAGTGTAATCAATCGCTTATGCTTACTTAAACTCTCATAATAGTATTATTATGAAAATATTTTTAAATATTATGTATAATTTTTTCACGAAAATAATTTATAAAATTAAGCCTGTAGTAAGCAACAGTTTACTTTAAGCTTTAACAAAAACAAGTAAATTTTGCAACAAACCTTTCATAATTTTGTAGAGTTCCACAACGTCTCGCCTGGGTGTTTGGTACCACCGCCTTACCCATTCCTGCCGCAATAGCGTCATTATTTGTCATTGTCGTGTTCCAGTTTGGAGGGTAAGGTAGTCGGTAGACCTATGCGTGTGGCATTATCATTCTGCAACACGGATAAAAACGGATAGTACCATTAACATCTTTGGTATCTATAGGCGATGGTTTTTTTTTCCATCAGGAGAGCCATCAGCTTGTTGCATAAGAAATTGAGAAAAAAAAAATGTTAATATTTATTGTTTTATAAAAAAGAACACGGTATTGAATTGACATAAAATACGAAACCAGTGAAAGAGTATGAAATTAGAAGAAATAATGAAAAGCCTGGTCTCGAGACCGTCCGTATTTTTGGTAGTTATTGTGATCCCTATACAATAAATAAACACGTCTATGTAAATATTTTTTCAAACTTTTTGTTTTGAAATTTATTCTGCGAAAATAACTCCAAAAAATAATTTTTAATGAATATAAATAGATTAATTAGAGCGTTTTCTTAATTCAGGTCGACTCATAAAGGCATTTTAAATTAACAAAAGTGCTTGATTTTTACGAATCGGAAGTGAAACACTACTTCAAACGTTTTGAGTTATGAGGCGTACAAAATTTTTATAGAATTTTAGTCATATGTAATATAAATTATCTATAAAATCTGTAAATTGGTTAACTCTACAGGCCATCCCTTAAACTTTCAGCTAAATTGAGGTTTTAAGCTCAAAGAGTTAAAAAAAATCAGTTTATAAAATTGACAGTATTTAAACTTTTTAAAAGCCGGTTATTTTCAAAATCATGGTCGATTTTAATCTTTTGAATGCCATTGACTTCAATTTAGAGCCTTAAATAATTTACTAACTACAAAATCAATTGACTGAAAAACGACAAAGAAATATATTTAAAAAAATTTCGTTAAAAAAATTTGCTATTGATGAATCCTGAACGAATTAGACGATTTTATCCAAGTTACAGTTTTAGACAAAGTTTTTTAAGAATAAAAGCTGTTTTGGTCTAGAAATCAATGGGTGTGTTAGTTTGAAATTTATTTTACAAATATGAAATGACGTTCTTGTAAACAACAAAATATTAATATTTGTAAAGCTGTAACTTTTGGAGACTTGATTCGATAATTGAAATGGTATTTGACGTAGTTTTTTATGTACAAACTTATTGTAAAAGGTCCAAAAATCATTAGTTCAATTTATGCATAGGACGCAGTTTTTTTGAAGAAAGTCGATTAGATTTTGTATTCAGTCGGTACACTAACCTTAAAGGTAATTAAAAAAAATGCTGTTTCGTCAAAAACTTTTTTGAGATTTATTCCACATTTCTCAAAATTTCTTAAACCAAATTAGTTAAATCTTCATTCAGAAAGTCTAAGTTGAGTAGAGTCCAATTGAATGCCGTCAAAGTCGTTTGGATAGGTCAAGCCGTTGAAAAGTAGTAATACACACATAGAAATACTGACGTCATCGTCCAAATAGTCGGGAAAAGTTCCCAGAATCTTAAACCGTGAAGATCTGGTGAAAACGCGATATTTGAAAATCGGGGCTGAATTAGTAATTTCTATCTATTATATACGTAGTGGGATAAAAAAAAAAATTTTTAATTTTCTACTATGTCACTGTATTAGCAAAGTATTTTTTTTCTTCACATACCCTTGTATATATAAAAGAAATTTTAAAAATTGCTTCAAAAAGTGAACTAAAAATATGCAGTCACTATACTTAGTAAATAAATTGCTTACTTTGGGGTTAGGTCAATTTTTGTAATTTATATACCGATATTATTTTTATTATTCTGATATAAAGTTTGTTTGTAATTAAATAATCCAACCAAGCGGCACCTATGCTTATAGGTATTTCATGATTAAAATGAAATAAAATTTACCTTGGAATGTTGATCGATTCTTAAATTTACTAGGACTCACCAGTTAGTCATTCAGTAAAGCGGGTGGTGTCTCTCGTCGCCCCATTTGCCAAACTTTAATATGCCTATTATTGAAAATTTGACCTAATCAAACCAGCCCATGCTCTTAGTTGAACATTGTAACTAGTAGATTAATGCGAAACTCATGCTTTCATTATTTACCCCATTTCAAATTGTTAACAATATTTTCAACAATATTCTTCAAAAAATGCTGTGGGTTCGTAAATTTATTAAATCTCGATTAACATTGCAATTTTTCTAAGAATTGGCGGATAAATTTTGAAGCATCATTATTATGCTACTGTAACGCTTGCACGAATATATAGGGGAGAAATGAATGAAGACATATAAGTATATCAATACATATATAAACACTCAAATATGTTTATTAAACACCCAAACCCAGAAATACAAACCCTATGTTCAATATATAAATGCCTGACCCTGTGGGTAATCAAACCCGAGCCCCAATGATTGCGTAGTCAGGGTGTTAACTATTTGAATAACAGAGCGGTCACCAATGGCTTCACATACATTCCCTGAATAAAAATTTAAATATAACCATAAATAAGTCGTGTTGTAAAACTGTGTACTTTTATGTTACTGAATATATATACATATACAGATACGTAAATTACTATGATCCTTTGAGAAAATCGGTTCCGGTTTGATTAATTTTGTGATACATTAAAAAAATTGAACACTTTTGGTCGATTTTAATATACATTTAATTTACGTACCATGGCCCTGTATTATATTCTGAAGTATACCTAATCGCAGTTTAATCAAAATTATAAATAATCAATCAGTTGTGAATAACATAATCTATTACTACACGTAGAACACGTTCACTATGGCTCCACCTTGACTTTTGCCAAATCCATGAAATATAGAAACATTGCGGTTTTTTTGCGGAATACACAATTTCTAGGCCTCATTCCAGGCCTTTGTGTAACGTATGGTCGACGTATATGATTAGTGAAATATATGGATGTGTGTGTTCAATTTTAAATTTCCATGGTCGGGGACTAGCCGCTTAAGTATTCTATGTAAATTTCAACTTTATGTAGTATAAAGTGTTCTTGAGAAATAGGGTCTTGACAGACGGACACTTAACAGACGGACGAAGTGATCGTATAAGGATCCCGATTTTTCTTTGCAGAGAATAGGAACCATAAAAAACCAAAATCCCGACAGCTGCAAAAAACTGAAAAGTAAAGAATAAGACCTGAGAATTTTGTTTAGTAGTATAAAAGACACCAAAACCTATTATTAGTTTAATATCGCTTAAAAACACTTAATCGATATTTAAACTAATGATAAATGTTAATACAGAACATAGCCGTTATTCATGACATTTATTGGGAAGAAAAGGATATCAGTTCTGGGCGGGAAGAAAAGGGTAGTGCCAGTTTGGAGACCCGGGCTGATCCGGTTTACAATTATAATGGGTCTCGACTAATGGTCGTTATGTTCCGCATTAGCATTTATTATTAATTTATGTATCGTTTAAGAAACCAAGCCACATGTTCTCTATAATATCCAAACTAAACAAACTTGTATATTTCAAGACCTGTTTTTTTGCTTATTTTTTAGGATTTTTATCAGTTTTTTAGATTTTTAATCATTTTTTTTATCTGTGTTTTTAGTGTACCGATACGCTGTTATGTGTTCATAATGTATTTAAAATATAATATACTAGCTGAGCCCGCGACTTCGACCGCGTAGAAAATTTTCGAAAAAAAGTAGCCTAAGTTACTCCTTATTACATTGGCTATCTGCCAATGAAAGTCCAGTCAAAATCCGTCCAGCCGTTCCAGAGATTAGCTGAAACAAACAGACAGACAGACAGACAGACGGACAGACAGACAGACAGAATTGAAAAAAATATTATTTTTGTATATGTTCCGTGTATACATCTATATGCATTTAGTGAAAAGCGGTTATTTTAATATTACAAACAGACACTCCAATTTTATTTATTTGTAGTATGGATAATGTATTTATCATTTTTTTAATTATAATTACATTTTGTATTGCAGTCTAGTTTTTAACTTTTTTTTCAATCACAATTTTTTTCTATAATTTTTCGTTCAAAACTATATTCAACAAAATAATTTGTATATATTTTCGTATTTGTCTTTTAAAGACCTTTATTTTGATAACTGGCTCGTGGATCATGAAAAAAAATTAGTCTGCACATTGAAGCACGTATAAATCTGCTATTTATTTTTTAAATAATTTGTTGTGCTAAGTGATATTTATGTCATCAAGACAAATCTTAAATTGTAGTATTTATCAAAATTACGAGCTTAGCTAAGCAGTTACGAGCGGATATAATAATGGATATACACACATACATACAAACCAACACACATAACCTGCCTTTTGGTGGTTGAATATAAAATCAAATTCTTAATATCCTAAATGAATTTAAATCTCTGACATAGTTTAATAAAACTTATATAGACTTTTCACGGATGCTTCAATCATGCTGTGTTTATATTTTTTTATAGTGTAAATTTCTTCATCGTGCTGGTCAATGGATGAAAGTATTTTATATCTAATTAAATATGTCAATAAGTATATTGCAAACAGGTCTACTATAATGGTTAATTAATTTTTTTTTTGAACATTTCACTCGTTACAAATATTGTTGTTCCCCTAATAATCAGCTAGAAACAGCACCAAAGCCTCTTTAAAACGATAATTTTTAAAGCTTGGCAAAAATTTTTAGGTCCGGGTTGGTTTACTGGTATTGATTTATCTATTTATACCTGCCTACCAAAGAGTTGTGAGTGTAACGTTTGCATATTCTATAGGCTTCATACTTTCGATTGGTATGAAATTTGTCTATTAACCAAACAGTGAAATGTTTAAAAAAATTGAATCATATTCTGGACTGAAATTTCTTAGTTAACCTATTTCCAATATATTTATTGACATAATATTTATTTGTATATAAAATACTTTTCATCCATTAAACAGGTCTGTGAAAGGATTTTTATTGTGGGATCCTATACTATTAGCAAAAAATAATCTTGCATAATATATTATTGATATTGTCTGAATTCAGATTTCTCGAAAAGAATTAAGACAGAAACTATATTATATGTATGTCTTTCTACTAACGAGTAGATCACATTCTTGTAAATTTAAAATGAAATACGTGTAAGTAATAATCAAAATCAAAATATATTCTGCGCATTTCCATTCATCTTTTAAGAACAATTGTCAATGTTTTATAAGCACTTTGTTTCAATGGACTTATTGTGTTATAGAAGGAATATCCTTCGAATGCTCAATCTCAATACAATGTGACTTATTATATATATATAGTTGTAACTTGCCGCAGGACGGATGCAACCAACTGATTATCGTATAATCATACAAACACGATTACAATAGCTTGTATCAGTAGAGGAGGAAATTAAACATTCTATTGTCGAATGTCTACATCACATAAACACCTTGGTACAAGTAAACATTGGGCAACGAACATTCCTGTCCACAAGCAAGCTCATATAAGATCGATCTCAGAACTAAGAGCATTCTTCTGATTTCTGTATTCCTAGTAACTGAAATTGAGATAAGTGTAAAATATTCAGTTTATATAATTACAAGATCTCATAAAAAGTAACAGCTCCTTAGAAAACATTTACTCGAGACACGCTTGACGAAAATCAAGACAGAGAGCGCCTTTCTTAAAACTCTATGGTGCTGTAACGAAGCTTGTTAGTGTACTTTTGTAAGAAAATTGTTTGCTGTAGTAAAGACACCTTAAAGACGAGTGCTATGAAAATGGAACTAATGAGTTCTCTGTTGTTATTTGCACTAACTCTGTTACCACAATCATTAGGTAAGCAATATTTTAAATTGTGTTAGCACTTACGTTTAAAAAACCATTAAGAATTGATTTATTTGCAAGAAAAGTATTATTTTGTGTGTTCCATGAAGAAACCAAAAAATACTCATTTTAAAATAATTAACATAATTAATTATGTTTAATAAATAACGTTTAATTAAAATATGAATTAAAAATAAAACTATAGTAATAACGTATTTATTTATAAAAATATATAAAACAGCACTCGAATTAGAAAACAGAAGTAAAATTTGTTGAATTTTGTTTCAGAGTATTTGGTTAATATGTTGGATTATCAAATTCAATGTATATGTTCTAACTTAATGCAGTCTAATGATTTTTTAATCATTGATAAGTTTGTTTTATTTGAATTTATGCCTTTTTATTTGAAAATCACTAGAGTAAATCAGCAAATTAACGTCAGCGTATAAAATAAACTCAAAATTTTTATCTTTTTCTTCGTTAATTAATCAGTTCTATTGTAAACATAATAGCATAATACATTACATAAGATATGAAAATGTATCCTAACGCGATTCCTTTGTGGAGGAGAGAGAGAGAGAGAAAGAAATTAAGAGAGGGAGAGAGAGAGAGAAAGAGTAAACGGAACTGCAATAGCCGTCAGGTTTTACTGCGATTCACTAGGTTCTTGGTTGGTGAGTTTATTAGTAGTGAGTATATAGGTGAGTATAGTGGTTCCTCAGTAAGGAACTGAACGAGTCGTCAAGTAAAACTGTTAGCCCTACACAAGAAATAAGCAATAGCTTGTTTCTTGTATATGTCTAACAGTTTTACTTGCACATTTGAGGTAAAGGGGTGATAGCACACCTCCACAAAATATTCCGATTTGCTACTGAGATTTTAATTGAAGAGGACAAAAATCAAAATCGAAACAATGTTTAAAAATCACAGACTTTTAAAAATAAAAATAGTAAGTGATTATTCAAAAGCGATCCGGACTAACACAGAAAAGTTAATAGAATTATTTTTGTTACAGGTAGATCGAGTAGTAATAACTCGTCCAATAACATGGATTTTAATAATTTTATGTTAATCAAACGACAAGCGCGAATGGGTAAAAATATATTTCTTAATATTAATAATGCAAAAACGAGTAAATATAGTGACTTGCAGTCAGTATTTTTGGATCCGGAATGTGGTAAATGTATGCGTTGTATAGAACGAGCTGTAAAACCACATAGAGTACACGATAGTGTTATGAAAAGTCACATATCTGTGGAAGATTTTGAAGGACTTGTAAAGCTAGATGGTACAAATCGAAAGAAACGAAAAGTCAGCAACGATGATAATTTAAAGAAAAATAAAAAATCCAAACCTAAGAAAAACAAATCAGCTACTGTATTAAAATACTTTCAAGATGAGAAAATTTATGCCCTTAAGATAAAAGAATCTAATCTTCCTGTTGATCAGCAAAATATATCTAAAGAATATACAACGTGCCAAGTGTATAGTATTACGCAGGCTGTTCCTTGTCAAACTCCTGAAGCTAATGCAATATTGGCATTAACAAAGAAAATAAATAAAAAAGGTAAAAAGGAACAAAAAAAGAAAGAAATAGGTATTCCAATAATAGAAACAACGCAGATAACACCAATGCTTAAAAAACGAGAAATAGATGATTCACAAATTGCAGAACATTATATGCCATCAATAGAAGATATGTATTAAATTGTGTAAGTTATTTTCACAATATCAGTACATTTTGATAATTAATACATAGATTTAAAATACAAATTAAATGAATCAATGAACAAAATCAGCAATTTTCTGTTCACAAATTAGTTAGTCTGTAAGAAATAAATTTACAAATTACAATTTTATGTATTTTGTAATTTGAAGGGATAATTTAAAAATACTGCTTGCTGTAATTTTGTGTGTTGTTCTATTGTGTACAATAAAGTATTAAATAAATAAAATAAATAAATAGTGACGAAAATATGAATATAAACATGCAAATCTTTCCAAAAAAAAGTCCAGACTAGCAAGAAGGAAGTTGATCTATTTTTCATAAGAAAAATATAAATAAACAAGACATGCTCGCTTAACTATATACTAAAATTATGAAATAATTAAAACATAGCTGTTCAAAAGTTTGATTGTAATAAATATGAAATATTCCTCATCATACCGACAGTAGGACACACATAGCGATACAAAGTCGGTAGGACACAATAGGGATTAACATAAGACATAATACACACGCACACTAACACACACACGCGCGCACACACACACACACACACACACACACACACACACACACACACATATATATATATATATATATATATATATATATATATATATATATATATATATATATATATATATATATATATATATATATATATATATATATATAGTAAAATTTAAGGAAATATACAAAATAAGTAATGTACGTGCTACCGCCTCCGTGGTCTAGTGGTCCAGCGTTGGCGTCGACCACATGAGGCCCCGGGTTTGATTCCTGGGTCCGGGCACATAAGAAAAGTGTTTTTTCAGAAACACAAAATTGCCCGGGATTGGAAAGTGCCCGGTTGGCGATAGGCTTGCCACCTATCACATTTGTGGGACTAAGTATCTTCGGCTAATCGTGGGTGCACTTGTTGTACCTCTGCCTACTCCTTCGGGGATATGGGCGTGAAGACACTTTTTTACGTGCTACGACCCGCCCAAGATAAACGGCTGGTTTAAGAATTCCACTGACGCGACGTGACGAGTGGGAACATTGTATGCGTTAGGTGACTTGACAATGAGAAAAAATCATAAACGCATATTTGACATTTCCAATTAAAAAAGAAATCGCCATCATGACTTACACGTAAAAATGGAATGTTTCTCCTAGGTCTTGGAGTTCAGAAACATTTTTTTAGTTTTTTCTCGTAGATTCTGCTTCATTCATGGTCTAAAAGTGTAATTTGCTCTATCAATTTTTTTTTATATTAGAAGATAGCAAACAAGCAAATGGGTCTCCCGATGCAAAGAGACTACCATCGCCTATTGGCACCAAAGATGTTGATGGTGTGTTACTGATAGCCAAGTGTTCGCTTTTTACGAACTGTCTGGCAGAGTGGCAGGTGGTTTATTTTTCAAGGTGGTCTATCTAGACTTACAAGGGGTTTCCGCAAACCAAATTGTTATGTTTATACATCACATATGACGGTCCTACGAGCGTCAGGTTGACAGATGTCACTCTGTCGGTATCTGTAAATCAATTAATGTGCAACGGCAGTATTAAACTAGCTTTGAATACGAGTTCCGACTTTCATTGTTTAATTACGAATACTTCACAAATACATTGCAATATTAGTAATATATTGCAATAGTAGATTTGGACCATGATTCTGAGTCCGAAACTGTTAGTTTGTGTGGGATTTTTGTTAATTTTGACGATTTTTTTAACTTAGCTTTATATAATTTAATTCATTCTAATACTCCACGGTATTTTTTTCTAACAACATAGTATAACTTGAATATACAAAATAAGCAATCTTAAAAAAAACTTATTATGCCAAGTAAACTAAACACCTGGTTCGTAGAATTGCGGACGCGATGAGCCCGAGCAATACACTCTTAAATTGCGTGGCGTAAAAATTAAAATCATAAATCACGAATTTTGGATTTCTAACAAGCAAATGAATTACTATCATGACTAACATTTAACTGACTGGAATATGGCATGTTTTCTTAATTTTTCGGTAGACATTTCCTTACACTGAATGTGTATAGAATGTGTACAGGATTTATTGTAGATGGAATTATACTGGTTTATTTTTAAAAGATCGGTTAAATTTTCTGAGGCTGTTCAGAATGAATAGTATGTTCGATTTGTGTAATAAAAATACGTAGACACAAAAAACAAAACGCATGGATATAATTTCAGTTGCGCAAATTTCGAACTAAAATATTCTCCTTCAATCAAATTAAAAATTATCGGGAAATCTCCTTTAATCAAATTAAAAGTAATCGGGAAAAATGTATACTTAGAGCGATAGATTACATAATCGTTACTATCGTAATTATAGGTAAATGTAAAATGACACACTGCGAGCTTTACGTATTTTTTCAATTCAATATTTAGTTCCTAATTTTAAAATTTGGCTGGATCTTTAAAAGTAGCCCTGTATATTAAAAACTATTTGGTATGGTACGTATTTCACAGACTTTTGAGAATTACATAATAGTATAAAACAAAGTCGCTTTCTCTGTCTGTCCCTACGTCTCTACGTATGCTTAAATCCTTAAAACTACGCAACGGATTTTGATGCCTTTTTTAATAGATAGATTGATTCTTGAGGAAGGTTTTGATGTATAAACCTTTCCGATATTTCCACGGGAACAAAAGCTACGCAGGTAAAATCGCGGACAGGTCGTTAGTTTTAAATATGATAATAAATGAATATTAACCTTAAAATGTTATAATTTAAACAGTTAACAAATTTCTGGTTACCCACAATATGAAATACTACATCAAACACTATACTGCAGATGTAAGCCTGTCATCTAACTGGTTTGCGGTCTAATTAATCATTACCACACCTGGGTTAAATTAATCAGTCATCTGAAATCCGCATTGCGCAAGAAGTTTTAAAAGGCTGTTACCAATAAATTGATGAACTAAATTTTATTGAAATTTATCGTTAATGTTGTATCTCTTCAGAAAAGGGTGCATAAAGTCTTGAGTTTAAATCTCGATTACGGAAATTCGCTCCCGAAAAGATTAAAGATGATTTTTTTCATTTATACCTATATAATATTTAGTCGCCTCTGTGGTCTAGTGGTCCAGCGTTTGCATTGACCACTCGGGTTCGATTCCCAGGTCGGGCACATAAAAAAAGTATTTTTTCAGTTTTCTGAGAAACAAAAAATTGCCCGGGATTGGAAAGTGCCCGGTTGGCGATAGGCTTGCCACCTATCACATTGTGGGACCAAGTATCTTCGGCTAATCGTGGGTGCACACAGACACACACACACACACACACAGAGAGAGACACACACACACACACAGAGAGAGACACACAGACACACACTCACACAGACACACACGCAGAGAAACACACACACACACAGACACACACACAGAGAGAGAGACACACAGACACACAGACACACATAGACACACAAACACACATAGACACACATAGGCACACAGACACACACAGACATACAGAGACATACACAGACACGCAGAGACGCAGAGACGCAGAGACGCAGAGACGCAGAGACGCAGAGACGCAGAGACGCAGAGACGCAGAGACGCAGAGACGCAGAGACGCAGAGACGCAGAGACGCAGAGACGCAGAGACGCAGAGACGCGGAGACGCAGAGACGCAGAGACGCAGAGACGCAGAGACGCAGAGACGCAGAGACGCAGAGACGCAGAGACATAGGGACACAGAGACACAGGGACACAGAGACACAGAGACCTCTGTGTCTCTGTGTCCAGACAGACAGACAACAATTCTAAAAACTATATTTTTGGCTTCGATATCGATTATAGATCACGCCCCAAGTATTCTTTAAAAAAAAAATTCAATGTACAGTTTGACTTTCCTACGATTTTATTATATGTATAGATTATTCAAGACAAAAAAAGGACCTAGATAAAAAAAATATATAATTTGTGTATTATTTTTGTGTAGCATAGTATAGCACTCATCTCGTGCTTGCAAAAACTGAAAAAAATTTAAAAACAACAAAGAAAAATATCGACACGCAGGGATTGAACCTGCGACCGTCTCCCTAAAGACGCTCTACCACTGAGCTAGTGTTGACAGGCTCAACGTGGCGAAATTCTTCTTTGCCATATGATCGATTACGTCGATTGTTCTAATCGCTAGCTATACATGCGTATAACTAGTTAAATGAGTTCATCATTACAGATGAAATTCACATTTATAATTTTGATCAGTACTTTCGTATTTCTGATTATTTTTGTGTTGTAGCACTCACCCCGTGCTTGGAAAAACTGGAAAAACTTTAAAAACAACAATGAAAAATATCGACAAGCAGGGGTTGTACTTGCGACCGTCTCGCTAAAACCGGGACGCTCTACCACTGAGCTAGTGTCATCTGTAACGATGCACTCATTTAATTAGTTATACGTATGCATATATAGCGATCAGTACAATCGACATCATCATATAGCAAAGAAGAATTTCGCCACATCGAGTCTGTCGAGACTAGCTCAGTGGTAGAGCGTCCCGGCTTTAGGGAGACGGTTGCAGATTCAATCCCAGCGTGTCGATATTTTTCTTTGTTGTTTTTGACGTTTTTTCTATATACGTGTATGCTAGGTAGTAAATAACATAAATACTCTTGATCAAGCTTGAATTTCTTATTGCAAAGGCTTTTTTAATACTAAACATAACAAACATAATGAATTCAACTAAAGTGTAGGCTCAGTGAAAAATTCACGTCAAAAGAATCACGTAGCACGTCAAGTTTTTCCTTATCAGCATTTCAGTTCCCACATCCTAAGAAAAGTTTTCGATAAAGACTCTCTAACGAGTTCCTTTTTCCGGTCATACTGTTCTCACAAGGCCCTGTTACGAACACTCTAAAAGGGGCTTCAAATTAAGTAATAAATAGACTTAAGAAGTTACGATTGAGATCTCTTTGTTAAGTAATGTTGAACATTTTTAGTTTTTTGTGCAAATTAATTGCAAAAAACCGGTCAAGTGCGTTAAGGACTCGCACACGAAGGGTTCTGTACCATCATTGAAGAGAATCAAATCAAAAGAAAAAAAATTTTTGCTATGACGGTACAGAATGGTACGGAATGGTTTATTATTATAAACGTTTATTATTTATAATAATAAACCATTCCATTTAATAAACGTTTATTGTATAAAACGTGCAAAATTAAACGTGTGCTGTGTGTTTATTTAACAATATATATTTTTCAATATACAATAGCAAAAAATACAAAATAAACACGTTTATTGTATAATATTAAGGGGCCTTAATATTGAAAAAATATTTTTTTATTTTTGTTGTTTGTTCTATTGGTAACGGAAATACATAATTTGTAAAAATGTCAGCATTTTAGCTATCACGGTTTATGACATATAGCCTGGTGACAGACAAACGGACAGACAGACGGGGAGGCTTAGTAATAGGCTTCTGTTTTACCTTTTAGGTACGTAACTAATTATTTAATGACAAATTTATTTCTACCTAACCAGCTCGTGTTATGGGTATTTGAAAATTAAATTATCTACACTAATATAAAATAGTGAAATATTTAATTTTTTTATATTCTATTCTTTCCAACGTCGCCACTTGGTGAAATCCCATTATTGTAACACAATTGGCTAAGCACTTGTAATCTAATTTCACATCAAAACTTTATTGGAACGAAGTTCCTTACGGCAGGCTTGGAGGGGATAGGGATTTTGCTGCGCGACCGAACTGAAAAAAATGTGATTGTAAAACCGTAAGAAAAATGCGTGGAATAAAAGCGTTAAATGAGACATGCGCAGGCGCGACAGTCGCGTACACAAGCGAGTAGTGCCGTTTAGCCGAAGGAAGTTCGTTCCTACCTGGTGTCCCGCGACACCACATCATTTTTTTTGTATATATCACTCGACCGATTTTACTTTTTAAGCATCTTCAGGATATACTTAATTTTTTTTTAAATATTTTGTCGCTGCATATCATATTTAAGATGGCAAATATACGTTAATTTAGATTTTATATTTGCAACGAGACAACTATCGCGTATAGACATTAAAGTGTTAATAGTATTCTGAAGTTAACTTCTTAGTTAACCTTTATAGTTTTGCTATATCCGTCCGTCCATCCGTCCGTCCGTCTCTCCGGATACTGTCATGTATGTAAATTAATGTAGTGTAGTGTAAAAAATATGAGGTTTCTCTACTCCTTAGCAAAGTAAACTTTAACAGTCGTAAATGTGGGTGTAAAGTTTTTCTTCGCGTTTTAATCTATAAATAATATGTACCCTATGAAAACAAATATTGTATTAAAGAAAGTACATAGTAGAAAAACAAACCGCTTTCGCGATATAAATATATCGTAAATACCGACATCAAGTACTGTTACGAGCAAGGGCGTCCTCAAGTTGTTATTGACACAGCTTGTTACGATTCGTGTTTATTACTTTTTATATATCATCGCAGTTACGATATTTGATGATACTTTAGGTATATTTCTAATATCATAGAATATAATATTTTCCCTTTATTAAGGTAATTGGATTTTTTAACTTTCCACTACGTATGTAGATAAGGAA
The DNA here is from genome assembly GCA_036924255.1 of Apodemia mormo. Classification (NCBI taxonomy): domain Eukaryota; kingdom Metazoa; phylum Arthropoda; class Insecta; order Lepidoptera; family Riodinidae; genus Apodemia; species Apodemia mormo. Next base: position 14,626,485 of record JAUPFN010000014.1, on the reverse strand, counting down.
GTTATTGATTTTGCTCCAGTTTTCAAAAATAGAGTTGACTGGATATCCGCGTATCGAAATCCTAGAAACCCTTTCCGGCTATTTTCGCGATTACGTCAATATATCTGTATGTATGTGTGTGAGTTAGTGTGTGTGTGTGTGTGTGTGTGTGTGTGTGTGTGAGAGTGTGAGTGTGAGTGTGTGTGTGCGTGTGTGTGTGTGTGAGTATGCAAATATCTCATAACTTTTGAGCGGTTTGATAGATCGACACGTGATTGGTGGCATTCGATTTGGAAATTTTGACAAAACATCAAATCTCATTTTGGGGAAACAATGTTTTTTTATAATAACTTTCAAATTAACATTTTGATGATAAAAATCGATTCAGCTTTAACATTAAAAACTGTGTCCAATGCAATAAAAATATACAGTTTGAACTGAAAAAATCTATGTTTATTGCTTTTACTCCTTCGAGCTTAAAATACCTCAATTTAGCGGGAAATTTCAGGGATGGCTCACAGGGTTAACTGGTATACAGTTTTTTTTATACCATAAGACAACAAACACGCAGATAGCTCTCCAGATGGTAAAAGAAACCATCGCCTGTAGACACCAAAGATGTTAATAATGGAAAAAAATCCATGTAATACCTTCCTGTCCAAACTGAAACACGATAGTGACAAGCGTTGACCCTATTGCGACAGGAATAGGAAAGGTTGTGGTACCAAAAACCTGGGCGAGACGTTGAAGAACTCTACCATCTAATAGTCACGATATTAGTGATGCCTATTTTCAATCGTTCGTCTTCTACGGACAACCTGGCAGAATAGCAGATAGACTATTCTACAAAGGGAGCCCGGATCAACACGGGGAATTAATCTGTACGGGGTGTAAAGAAAACCCTGTCCGATCCGAAAGAGGTATATAGGTAGGTCAATGATATTATCAAAAAAAAATTATTAAAAAAAATATATAGTAGTATAAAGTGCCTCACTTTAGTATTAAAATTAAGCAACTTTCCCTTAAATCAAGCAAATATTTTGAAAATTTATGTTTCAATATCCATAAAATAATGACACAAATATGGCAACGGATTAATGCGTTTGAGCATCGGACAGGGTTTTCTTTACACGATTTATTTATTTATATAATACACAGTACATGGAAAAATCATTCTGAAACTCTATACTATGACAGCCCGTATTATAAAGGTTAGATCCTTCCCTAAGGCTCGACAGTTTTAATAACTAATTTCTGAGTACATTAGTAATCTCACATACATTTTACTCCCATATGAAAAGAGACCCGAAAGATGTCATTAAAAAGCCTATAGACACGAAAGATGTCATTAGACAGCCACAGATAGCCTATAGACACCAAGACGTCATTAGTGTGTTGCTGTCCGTCTAGTAGATTACAAGATTGAAATCAAACAGGCTTCCCGAATTGAAAGAGACAACCACATATATTGTACAGACACGAATAATGTCATTACTGCGTTCCTGTTCATTTTACTAGATTACAAAATAGAAAACATGCAGCCTTCCGGGATGAAAAAAGATAGCCACAGATAGCCTTTAGACACCAAAAATGTCATTCCTGCGGGTCTAGCCAAGTGGCATAAACGCTCGGAGAATAGAAAGATAAATGTATGGATTTGACATAAGCATAATCGAACGCTTACGTCAAGTCCGTACATTTATCTTTCTATTCTCCTAGCGTTTATGCCACTTGTCTAGACCTGCTGTTCGTCTAATAGGTTACGACATAGAAAACAAGCAGGCTTCCCGGGTGGAAAGAGATAGCCGCTGATAGCTTATATAGTGCGTGCGTGCATTATTAGTGCGTTGCTGTTCATGTAGTGAAGAAGAACATAATTTTATTTACCGACTATCTTACTTTCAAAATCGGGACACTACAGTGACAAGAACTGACATTATTGCAGTTGGAATGGATAAAGTAGCGGCGGTTGTCAGGGCATAACATTGCCACCATCACCAAACGAACACTAAACTAATGAGGTTATTACCAGTATTTTAATATTGTGGCACCGCTGGTCCGTACCGCTGAAGTGTCATAGTGATGAAACAAGCGGGCCAGCTTCTTGTAAGGTGACGTCATAACTGCGGAGGTCGATGACGTCACACAAAGACAAGGAAGGGGAAAAGGAAGATCTTCCTAGCCAGGCAAGGTGTAGTGCCTAGGGACGGAAGTCCATTTGAGAAGCATTGAAACTTGTATATAGTGTTACAAGATAAATAATTGTGATGTCGCGATTCAGGATTTTATTTTGAATTTCATTTTTTCCATTTGTTATTGATTTTTGTCCATTTTTTATCAGTTTTTCTTGTAGCGTTTGTGATTGTTTTTGAGCCGCTACAATACTCTCCCCCAAGACCGAAGGTCGATCTGGTTGTGCCAGTGAAGCGTATGTGCCTTGAGTGCTCAAGTCTGCGGTGCGGCCAGACGAGATGAATATGCGCGGTCCGCGGTGAGTCGGGACGATGCGCATCCGCTGTGGTTCGCAATGAGTCGGGCAGAAACGAGCGGGACAGAGTTGCTGCATGGAGATGAGTGGAACGTAGGCAGTTCGAAGTGGATTCCGGAAAGCGTAGTTGAGGCGTAACTTGTGAAGCTGGCTGATGCTGTCTGGAAGCAGAGAGGAATATATTAGACGCTAATGGTCAGAAGGCTGATGCGTGTTGTTTTGCCGAGGGTCACCACTGTGGCATCTTGATAGCTGTTAGTGGTGATGATCACGTCGGGGTCACCACTGTGGCACCGCTGGTCCGTACCGCTGAAGTGTCATAGTGATAGAACCAGCGGGCCAGCTTCTTGTCAGGTGACGTCATAACTGTGGAGGTCGATGACGTCACACAAAGACAAGGAAGGGGAAAAGGAAGATCTTCCTAGCCAGGCAAGGTGTAGTGCCTGGGGACCGAAGTCCATTTGAGAAGCGTTGAAACTTGTATATAGTGTTCCAAGATAAATAATTGTGATATCGCGATTCAGGATTTTATTTTGAATTTTATTTTTCCATTTGTTATTGATTTTTGTCCATTTTTTATCATTTTTTCTTGTAGCGTTTGTGATTGTTTTTGAGCCGCTATAATATATTAACATGCATATACATCTTCACGCTAAATCCATTACGAGGTAGGTAAAGAGGATTAAGTGACGTATATCACAATGCAGACGTACTTGCCTTGCCTCCTCCATTTTCATAAATTTCTATATCCAAACACGCATTTTTTATATTCTTAGCCTGAATTTATATGATGAAATTACGTGCAAAAATACATCTTATGCATGTATATATCCAAATTCAGAACCTTCCTAAAAGCTGTAAGATTTAATTAAACAACAACTGATTAAATACAAAACACAAAACTGATTACACTTCACTTCCCAGTTTCACGGACACGAATGCCTTGAAAACATATTTGTGCGATCTTTTTATAATATTTTATTATCGTTGATTATTGACTTAATTATTCCCAAAATCAAATAGTAGAATTTATTTCAGGCCAAAAGTAATAATAATTAAAAAAAAGCTCGCCTTTTGTGCTTTTTTAGCTGTTATTTCTTTTTTTTATTAATTTTATGTGTGCAATAATGTGTTAAATAAATAAATAAATAATTTAAAATATGTTAAATAATCAAGAAACCTATACCTACATTTTATAAGATATGCTAGGTATTTTAATATATGTGAAAAATTAAAACTTCAGCTTTATTTTGACACAACAAGCTAGAAATTGATGACTGCATATATTTATTTTATATGTTTGTGTAAAAAATTGATAACGTTCAGTTACACTTACAGTTAAGTTAAAAGAGATTTCTTAATCAAATTAAAAAGACGACGGTAAATTTTGAATGTTATTTAAAATACCAAATGCTGACACTACGAAGCCGTCACTTTTAGGTTAAAATTAAATAAAGACAGTCAGCAGCCAATTGTAAGCTAATAAAATTACCTTACAAAGTCACTTTTGTTTAACAAGTATCTTTATTAAATTACATGCTTTCGTGAATTGTAATTCAAGAAGTTTAGAAGCCTAAGTTAACATTAAGAAAGAAACTTGGTTCAATGAGTAAGGTCTCTCTCTTTACAAGTAATATAATTAAACTTTATTTAGGTGTGTTCGTGCCACATTATTAAGAAGAGTTTTGTTTCATAGAAAACATATAATTTGACTTATATTTACTAATTTTATAAGGTAAAATATAAGCAAAAGTCTTTCTTTTTAATTTCAATACTGATACCAAATAACAAAAAGTGTGTGCTATGAAAATTTAAGCGAATTAATTAAAACGTTATATTTAGGTAATTTATTTTATAACTATAAGGATCTTTAATTGTAACTGGGAATTTGGCCATGAAAGTAAAACTTATACCGCCGAGAAGAGATCGCTATGGTAAATATTTGTACAACACTTGCGAACTGTGATTTTATAACTGCAGTAACTAGCAGTATATATTTTCTAAAAGAATGTCTCGGTATAAAAATTAGAAAGAGCATTTTCTATTACCCAAAGAATGGCAAATAAATGATTAATAAAACAGAAATTCAATGCAAATGTGGAAGGATGTAGACGTATCGCGTGCCATTCATAGGTGCTATGGTAGTCAAGCAATATTCAACGCTACTATACTGCCTAATATTCGAGTAAAGAAAATGATAGTTTACTGTAAAAAATGTGTATAACTCAAATCTTTTCAAAAATAAGGCTGTGAAACAGGTTTTTCTTTTTAAATTTCTCTACCAAAATTAAATAATAAATAGATTTTACAATACAATAATTTCTGAGATTACAAGTGTTATTATTGGAACGAAGTTTTTGGAACGAAGTTCCTTACGGCAGGCTTGGAGGGGATAGGGATTTTGCTGCGCGACCGAACTGAAAAAAATGTGATAGTAAGACCGTAACCGTAAGAAAAATGCGTGGAATAAAAGCGTTAAATGAGACATGCGCAGGCGCGACAGTCGCGTACACAAGCGAGTAGTGCCGTTTAGCCGAAGGAAGTTCGTTCCTACCTGGTGTCCCGCGACACCACATCATTTTTTTAAATATATATTTAAGGAAGTTTTTTCGTACCTTACGTTAAAATAACGTTGTCATCGTTATAATATTTTTAAAACATATCCAGGTCGATTCCAGCTCGCATGCACGTCATAAGAACGCGGACTTTAATGCAAGCCCTTGTAAGTTTACTCCAGCCAGGGAGAGGTGGTGAGATAATTATACAATATCTTGCGAGTGGGTCTATTGACCTTATTGGTCTATATAATCGTTTGCATATTCGCAAAAGACTTGAAGGCGGTGTCTCTGTGGTAGTAACGTGATTATTTACGTTACAATTAATGATTAAACGAACTTACCTAAAGTGAAGTTCTATCATAGTTATACGACTGGCTCTGTATGAAGAGATTAGCATTAGGAACACTTATTGTAGAACATACACGGTGTCGCCAACTGCACTTTATTTTGAGTTTTTTTTTAAACGGGTATCATTTAATTTAAGTGGCATCACTATCGTGTTACGAATTTCGCCTGTGCGTCTTCATTTAGTTTAGAGCTAGACCTTAAGTTGATTTTTTAAACAATAACCATGGGTATTAAGGGTGGGTGGGTTGCTAATCTCTTCGTAAAGAGCCAGTCGTATGATAGAATTTCACTTCAGGTAAGTTCATTTAATCATTAATTATACTCGGCTCTGTACTCGAGATCAGCATTAGGAACACTTATTGTAGATGTTTAGAGTCAGTTATTATGACAAAAATTAACATCACACAGATTCAGCTATCTTATTTTTAAGATAGCTTGAGCTTACTGAATCAACCTATTATGTTTATCTAATCAAACATGTTTCTAGCAAGTTTGTTATCTCTATTTTCATCAACTGAAGTGATTATTGGTTATTATATTATATACTAAATATCAGGGTGGTACCACTGCAGCCAACTATTTATTTATTTTTCCTTTTAATAAAGCCTAAATTATCTCTTAACCTGTTGGCCTTAGAAGCGATACCACACCTGGTAGAATAAGCTGTAAATGTAGACACACGTTTCACAGCTTTTCCAGCGTCATTATAATCCACCTGATCATCTGTGAGGTGCCAGACTTATATGGTTTTTTGAGACTAATAAAAGGCAAATCACTGAACTGGTAGCTTTGTATCAAATTTAAAAATAACAGACTGAAATGAACAGAATTGTGGTCGTTCTTGGAAAGAAAAGGTAAAATTAGTGCCTACTGCTAGTAAACCATCGAGGTGGGATATTTTTATTAGAACATGGACAAAAAACTTTCTAAATAACTAGACAAATAAGGATAATGTGTCACGTGAACATCATATTATATTTGAGCAATGGTGGACATAATCTTAAAAATCCTTCAAATAATTTTTAGGTATGTTCACACGCCAGCTTACAATTAGGCATAAGGCAGTTAAAAAACGGTTTAACGTTCCACATTAGGCACCTAAATTATATAAATAAATACGTTATTAAGAACTGGACGTTGGGCACAGATGATTCATATGGGTCCAAATTTTTTGATTTACAAAATAAGGACCACTTAATCAGTCCATGAGAACATCCTTTATTATAAGCGATTTCCGGATAATATCCCGGCAATGTACTTTTTTTGGAAACAGTGAAAATTAGAGTTTAAAGGTACCACTGGTAAACTTTTTGTAAGTTCATCAAAGATACCACGCTTGTGTGGACCAATGTGGGAGTGTTATAATAAGAGCCCTGTATTATCCTAAATGCTCATAAATTGCCAAAAAAATGTGGAAAACTATAAAAGTGGACATATGTTTGACCATAAAACAGTGAAAACGCCCACAGCATAAGATTCAAGAACCCTGTGCTACGATGTGCATTATGTCATTTCTTGTTAATTCTATTAGCATATTAAAGTTGTACAAAAAGACGTACAATTTTCGGAATGCTGTGTTTAAATTTGTTGAACACTCGGTTGGATGTGTCAGTCGGGGTTCTGATCTTGCTGTATGCATAGAACCAATATATAAGGCGAAAATAAGGATTTCACGCTTCTCATAAGACTGCCGTATTTTCTTTATATCCGTCGGATAGGGAAAAAAGTGGACACAATATTCAATTTATGTACGAAAATACCGTAGTTATATTAATACGTAAAAATATTTTACAGTAGTGACAGAACTTGACATAAATCTCAAGCCCCAAAATATGCAGCTAACATTTATAGGTTATTAATATGCAAAGAGCGTCCAGTTTTAATCCATATAATAATATCACTTGCCCTTTCCGGACCACAAGCAGCTCCCCATCCCGTAGTTGAGGCATCACTGTAAATCTGTAACCTAAGATTTTTTTTTGTGTATTAATGGGATTCTGAATTGCATGGCCCCACTACATATCTGGCATTATTGTTAGTGGTAGTGGGAACTGAACTCATGTCTGTCATAATTATAATCATTTAGCAAGTTCAGATATTTATATTTTTCCATTTCTTTATTATTTATCTATTTTTATATTTAATTATGATATTTATTATAGTAATCTGGCAAATTCTCTTATTTTACAGTGTTTACTGTTAAATAAGTTTTAAATAGCAACGTCTCTTTTTATACATTCTGATTTTGTTTTATTAAAACGATTTGCAAGCTTTTAGAGACATTTACCAAGCATTTACTTTAGGCAATACAAAAGGAGCAAGGAGCAATACATTTCTTACGATAGTATGTTCATGTGAGAGGATTATTCGCTTTATGTGTGGCTACACTACGCTTTATCGCCACATGAATCGGGATTCAGTCTTTCTGTCGCAAAACAGTTCATCTTGCTTTTGCATGGGTGCATCGCAAGTTGAAGCAAAATAGACTATTGTCAAAGGGGTACATGTAGCCACCTAATTTGCCGTAACACAATCACGAAGTTTTATCGGGATTTTATAACAGGTTACCTTTTAAATAACTCATTTAACATTAACCGAGTAGAAATAATTGAAGAGATAGTCCCCAAAAACTACCCGCAATATTTTTATAATAGTTTATCTTCAAAATTCTTCGTTTAGTTTTTACTGTAAGTAGATATAAGAAACGAAGTGATAGTCCCAAAAACTACCCGCAACATTTTTATAATAGTTTATCTTCAAAATTATTCGTTTAGTTTTTATTGTAAGTAGATATAAGAAACGAAGTGATAGTCCCAAAAACTACCCGCAACATTTTTATAATAGTTTATCTTCAAAATTATTCGTTTAGTTTTTACTGTAAGTAGATATAAGAAACGAAGTGATAGTCACAAAAACTACCCGCAACATTTTTATAATAGTTTATCTTCAAAATTATTCGTTTAGTTTTTACTGTAAGTAGATATAAGAAACGAAGTGATAGTCACAAAAACTACCCGCAACATTTTTATAATAGTTTATCTTCAAAATTATTCGTTTAGTTTTTACTGTAAGTAGATATAAGAAACGAAGTGATAGTCCCAAAAACTACCCGCAACATTTTTATAATAGTTTATCTTCAAAATTATTCGTTTAGTTTTTACTGTAAGTAGATATAAGAAACGAAGTGATAGTCACAAAAACTACCCGCAACATTTTTATAATAGTTTATCTTCAAAATTATTCGTTTAGTTTTTACTGTAAGTAGATATAAGAAACGAAGTGATAGTCACAAAAACTACCCGCTACATTTTTATAATAGTTTAGCTGCAAAATTATTTTTTTAATTTTTACTGTAAGTAGGTATAGGAAACGAAGTGATAGTCCCAAAGACGACCCGTATTATTCATTGTAACGCTATTAGTTTAATTAGTAAAGTGTACTTATACTACTATACTATACTTATTCTACTACAGTACTTATCCAAAATGTGGTAAATGAAGTGATAGCCCTAAAGACCGGCCGCATAATTTATTGTAAAGCTGTTGGTCTATTTAGTAAAGTGATAACCCCAAAGGTTACCCGTAGTACTATGTAGCTAAGTGATAGTCTTAAACACTAATCACATCATTTATTGTATGGCTATTGCTCTATTAAGTAAAGTGATAACCCCAAAGGTTACCCGCAGTACTACGTAGCTTAACGTAAGTGACGTGATAGTCCCAAAAACTAACCGCATCATTTATTGTATAGCTGTTGGTCTATTTAGTAAAGTGATAACCCCAAAGGTTACCCGCAGTACTAGCTTAACGTGATAAGTGAAGTGATAGTCCCAAAGACCAACCGCATTATTTATTGTATAGCTGTTGGTCTATTTAGTAAAGTAATAACCCCAAAGGTTACCCGCAGTACTAAATTATGAAGACCGGATTACTAACCTCTAAATTCAAATGCATGAATGCTCTTGTGAAGGTGCCGGGCGGTGTACCCGCATCTTTAAACGGGCGCGAAGACATCGAGAGCAGGGACTAGAGCACGAACAGAACGATGAACTTAATATTCTTAAAGATGACGATCTTGAGGCACTCCAGTTTCTTTTGCATCTCTGACCTTTTTCTCTTCTCTCTAGTTTCATTATTTTCTAAATTTTGAAGCGATATATTCATATTCGTCAGACATAATACAAGCATACTTGCCTATATTGATAAAAAATATTGCAAAAAATATTATTTTTTTGTAAAAAATTTAAAAGTTCGCTAAAGGCCAGAGAAAGCGTGCGAGTTGGCGGAGCACTGTAATTGTAATGGAGACGCGCAGGCGAAATACGTAACCACTTACATTAAATGATACCCGTTCAATAAAAAAAAAACTCAAATTACAGTGCAGTTGGCGACATCGTGTGTGTTCTAAAAGTGTTCCTAATGCTAATCTCGAGTGCAGAGTCGAGTATAATACATAAAAATTAAAACAAATCCTAAATCGCGGTATATTTTTTATTTATTTATTCATTTTTATAGCAGAGGGAGCAAACGAGCAGGTGGTGCACCTGATGGTAAGTGATCACCGCCGCCCATGGACAACCGCAATACCGGGGGTTGTGCACCTGCGTTGCCGGCCTTTTAAAAAAGAATAAGCTCGTTTCTTGAAGGTCCCTAAGTCGTATCCGTTCGGAAACACCCCCGAGGGTAATTGATTCCACAATGGAGTAGTGCGAGGCAAAAAGTGCCGACAAAAGCGGTTGTGGATTTCCAGATATCGAGGTGGTGAGGATGGAATTTTAATGTATTTTACACTATTTATCGTCGGCACTTGGTGAAACTCCATTTGTAGTTTTGTTAATACACTTGTACTGTTTCTCATTTTTAAATTTGAAGTAATTTGTGAAACAGTACAAGTGTATTAACAAAACTACAAATGGAATTTTAAATTTTGACGCGATGTCCGATGATGGAATTTAGCTGCAGGAATTAGTCCGAATAACTCTTCGGAACACTCCCCATGATACATACGGTAAAAAATGCAGAGCGAACCCACATCTCTGCGTAACGCCAAAGAGTCAAGCCGTTTAGAAATAGTCTGATCGTCGACGATTCGAACCGCTCTACGTTGAATGCGATCAAGAGGAAGAAGCTGGTACTGAGGAGCTCCGACCCAGAGTTGAGAACAGTACTCCATGTGAGGTCGAATTTGGGCCTTGTAAAGTTGAAGGCGATGGGCTGGCATGAAGTACTCGCTTTGCTCTACTGAGTACGCCAAGCTTTTTGGAGGCCAGTTTAGCCTTTCCTTCCAAATGACCGCGGAACTGAACTTTGTTCGATATGTCGACTCATAGAATTCCAATACTGGCTGAGGCTGTCAGGTGAGTGCTCTCGAACCGAGGTGATACGACAAAGGGTGTTTTTTGGCGGTGAACGCACAAAGCTGAGTTTTTTTTTGGGGTTAAATGTAACAAGGTTTTGACGACCCCATTCTGTGACATCGGTTAGTCGATTCTCGAGTTCAGACACGAGCTTGTTCCGACCCTCTTCGACGTGTTCCCGAGAAATACCGCTACGGCCGGAGTATGTAGCATCACCAGTACTGTCGTCCGCATAGCAATGTATGTTACTAATTCGCAACATATCATTGATATGCAGAAGAAACAGTGTCGGTGATAGCACGCAGCCTTGGGGAACACCAGCATTGACAGGTTTTAGGTCGGAGCATGCACCGTCGACTACGACCTTGATGCTCCGATCAGCCAAAAAACTGGTGATCCACTTGCATAATTTCTCGGGAAGCCCATAAGGCAGCTTTGAGAGAAGCGCTTTATGCCATACCCGATCGAAGTCCTTCGCTATGTCTAATCTAACTGCCAATGCCTCCCCCTTGGACTCAACTGCCTCTGCCCAGCGATGCGTCACGTATACTAGAAGATCACCAGCTGAGCGACCACGACGGAAACCGTACTGACGGTCGCTAATCAGCTGGTGCTCTTCTAAATACTTCAGGAGCTGACAGTTTATAAGTGTCTCCATAACTTTGGAGAACAAGGAAGTTATGGCTATTGGCCGATAGTTTGACGGATTAGAACGATCACCTTTTTTAGAGATGGGATACACTAAATCTGTTTTCCGTGAATTTGGTACCACGCCGAGTGAATAGGAAAGCCGGAAAAGGTGCGTCAATACTGGCGCCAACTCTGGAGCATATATTTTAAGCACAATCGTAAGAATGCCATCAGGCCCACTCGACTTGTGGATGTCCAAGGAAAGTAGTGCTTTACGCACAGATAACTGCCGAAATTGTGGTTCTGGCATAGAACTATCACACTGCGGGATGGTAGGCGGTGCGTTACCTTGGTCATCCAGGGTCGATTTGGCCGCAATGAACGAGCCCGGAAGATCGGCTGTCTCCTTTGCGGTATGGGCCAGAGAGTCATCGTCTCTGTGCATGGATGGAAATGAAGGCTGGGAGAAATTCTCTAAGATAGGCGAGAGACCTGTCTTAGGGAATTTCTCCCAGCCTTCATTCAGACCAGATCGCACGAGCTCCCGAAGGAAGGCGAACTAATTTCTCACCAATTCTGCCAATGTGTTCCGATATTGCCTTGGCAATAGCTCTTTTGAAGAACCTCGAGGAAGAGTTGTACTCCTCTCGTAATGCGCTAGTTTTTATATCACGAGATGTCGATGCAGCAGCCCAAGCTCGGTACCATTCCTGATTTCGGCGTAAAGCCGCTTTACAAAACCAAGGCTGAGACTTGCCACCAATGGGCACCACAGAAGATGGAATGAAAAGTTCCATGCCCTGCAGCACCACATCAGCGACAGAGTCAGCGACAGCATTCGGATCATCCAGCGAGAAGCACAACCGCCCCCATGGGTAGGATGCAAAGAAAGACCGCATTCCGTCCCAATCTGCTGACCTATAGTGCCAAACGCGACGACAGCCTATAAAAGGAGGCCGTGATGGGCGCGTGACCGGCACTTTGCTCCGAATCAGGCAGTGGTCCGACGCGCCAAGTGGGGCGTCTACCGATACCTGATAATGATCCGGGTGAGAGGTTAGCAGGAGGTCCAACAGTGAAGGCGTATGGTCATCCACATCGGGAACTCGCGTAGGCGAGATTACCAATTGTGCTAGGCCATACGCCAAGGCAAAATCGCGAACAGACCTCCCCGCATGATCGGTGGTGCGAGAGCATAGCCATTCGGCGTGGTGGGCATTAAAATCGCCCAAGATCACGATCTCTGCGGTGGGGATCTGCTCTAACACGGAATCTACAGCCATTTCTAAATGCTCAACGAGCCGGTCAACTTCAGTATTACCGCTACGGGACCTGTATAGGCACGCGTAGCTGCGTGGATGGTCGTCGCACGCTACGCGTAACCAAAGAATGGATAGGTCCTGACCTTCAAGCCTGCCGATGCGCCGATAACAGATATCTTCTCTGACGTATGCGCACCAGCCCGTGGTACAAAGGAATGTTCCAGTTTGTACCCCGGGTAGGAGAGGTAAGAAGTATCAGCCGGAGAAGATATCTGTGTCTCGGTCAAGAAGAGCAAAGCTGGCTTCGCCGTCTCGAGATGGTAGTGGACGGCGTTCAGGTTTGAATAAAGCCCCCTGATGTTACAGTAATCCACAGTAAGCGTGGTAGGGGATGCCATGGCCTTTTTGCTCTGTTTGCCCCGAACAGGGTTGTAATTTTGCCCCCCCCCCCCCCCCCGAGTACGCAGGGCAGCCTGAGCATACCTGATCTGGCTTGAATCCAGAGCACGGACGCCCAGGGGGGATTCTCCACTGCAAGTGCAAGTGGTACCTCCCTGGGGTAATTTTTTTTAATCGCACCCATAGTGTGGGAGGGGGGGTAGGCCTCCGGCTCTCACAAACCGAACGAAACGCAGCAGCTGGGCTTTACGTCGGTGTCAAGTGAGAGAGTGGTATCTCCCCGGACATGCCGACCTATTCAGTTGCAATGCAGTATGGCACTACCACTAATTTGGTTGACTGACTGCACCGGTGTTAAATAATTTTTGTCACAAAAATTATCCCACCAGTGGGCGGTGGGGTTGTCACATCCCTAAATTATATATACAAGTTTCAACGATTGGGACGGGAAGATTTTTTCATTCTTATGTGAATACATCAATGTGCACAATGGCAACGTCGCCTCGACCAACATTATCATGAATCACCGTAATCGACTGAGTCAATGAAAAGAGTTATGATTGTAAAGCAAGTATGTTAAATTTACAGGAATCGCGATGTATGGCAATCAGTTTCCAGTCAGGGATATGGTATAGAAACATGAATGTATCTCACCTTTTATTCCGAAAAAATTAAATTACATCCCATTGTTTCGCTCGGATTCACAAAAAACTAATAACAAGCGAACTGTGAGTTGCAACTAATCAAACATGAAAAGCACGTATATATATCAACAACACTTAATTGCGTGGTTTCACGTAGTGGCTAGGTTTCTAAACCTTTGAAATAAAGGAATATTTAGTGACAGCTTATAGTATGGGAGCCCACGACACTAAACCTAGTCCCATAAGACTACCGGATGCTATATACGTAGTTAGATTCGTCGTTAATTGGAGAATACGAAATGGCTATGCTGCAATGCGAAAAACCTGGTGGCGCTATTAAAAAAAAAAACAAAAAACGAATGAAAAAAAAGTAGATTTCGGGTACGATAAGACTACCGATTTCGTTTGTTCCTCGATATAGGGAGAGGTAGGACTTTACGACTCTACAAATATGCGGTGCTGCATGTCCCCATGACTGGCCTTATCAGTGGCAGCAGCATTATAAGTGACGCCTTGTACTTAGGTATCTAGTACCATCGGATTGCCGAACGAACCAAAGCTCATCCGAAAGATCATTAATTTCTGTGTAAGAAAAACCACTGCTGCATCTTCGAAACGATGGATGAGGTGGTTGCTGCAGCGATTGAAGGTCGCCCACTGTACAGCTGAAATCGGCGTTTCTGCTCGGTTTTGTCAGCAATTATCCGATTTCTTTTAATTGGTACTAATGGAATACCCATGCCACAATCAGGTACGAATAATTGTATTGGTCATTAACGGTTTAAACAAATGAAATTTTTTATGGGAAATATTAACGGTTTAAACAAATGAAATATTTTATTTTATGGTAATTGTTGGATTTTTCAACCGTTTTCACTTGGTTGTTTTAATTTTATGTCCTACTTAGGGATTTATAGGGTTCTGAATTCAGCTGAAAACCTTTATAGTTTCATATGTCCGTCAGTCCTTCCGTTCGTCCGCGCCTTAGCTCAGAAATTCTTAATACTTAGTAGAAAGCTGTAATTTGGCATTTGTACCTATACATATTAGTCATGCCATCAAATCCTAAATATATTGTTTAGGGTACCCTCTACAAGTAAAGTTTTGTTGCAGACCCCGTAGTGTAAAGTATCGTTGTATAGAGTTCTTAAACAATATTGCGATTTGCGTGTTGTCACCATGACTTTTCAATTAATGGATCCGTTTGAAAGGTATTAAGTTTTAAAATTTTAACTTTTGTTAGAATCGCTTGTCGTCGATACGATATACGATACGACATGATACGATTTTACGGTAGTGAGATATATTATAACAAAGTTTAAAGTACAACTACCCAGGCTAAGTACGCTTTACAAGTTTACGAGTAACTGTCGGCCTACTGACAAAATATATTTGGAGAATTTTTTATAGACTGTGAACCTGAATTGCGAATATATCCGCCATTGACTTTGAATAGGTTAAATGTTCAAACTACAAAACGAAAACAAAAATGCCCCCTCTTAGTTCACATTATTGTGATGGACAACTAAGAAACTCCACATTGCGCGTGGCCCGACACGCTTGGCCGGTTTTTTTGTTGCAACAGGAGAAAAGCATAACATGATGTGATAACCCTGTTTATTTAATGCTCTATGCGCTAGGGCTCTATTTATTGGGGAAATGTGCAAATTGGTTTAGTATTATAATTCTACGAATTACTCACATTTGATTATTTTATATATATAATATTTTATATAATAATTTTAAGCGACTTGGTTGGAGATTTTTGGTTAGATTTTAAGTCTTACCGTAAGAGTTACCGTAAAATCAATAATGTGAAAAAATATACGCATTTCAAATGGCATAATGAAAGCAAGGTATTGCCTGACTAAGTAAGTCACGGTGACAACACGCAATATTGTTTAAGAACTCTATACAACGATACTTTACACTACGGGATTGGCAACAAAACTTTACTATGTAGAGACTACTGTAGAGGGTATCCTAAACAATATACGTTTTATTTTCTTTACCGTTTTTGATGGCATGACTAACATGTATAAGTACAAATGCCAAATTACAGCTTTCTAGTATTAAGAATCCTGAGCTAAAGCGCGAACGAAGGGACGGATAGACGAATGGACAGACGTATGAAACTATAAGGGTTTCCAGTTGACTTCAGAACCCTATAAATCCCTAAGTAGAAAATAAAATATCCTAGTGAAAACGATTGAAAAATTCAACAATTTCCCATAAAATATGTAATTTCATTTGTTTAAACAGTTAATGACCAGTAAAATTATTCGTATCTGATCGTGGTATGGGTATTCCATCAGTACCAAACGAAAGAAAGCGGGTAAGTGCCTTCAAAACCGAGCATAAACGCTGATTTAAGTTGTGCAGTGGGCGGCCTTCAATCGCTGCAGCAACCACCTCATCCATTGTTTCGAAGAAGAAGTGGTTTTTCTTACTTAGAAATTGATGATCTTTCATATAAGCTTTGATTCGTTCGGTAGTCCGATGATACTAGATACCTAGGTACAAGGCGTCACTTATAATGCTGCCGCCATTGATAAGGCTAGTCATGAGGACATGCAGCACCGCATTTTCGTAGAGTTCTTCCTCTCCCCTATGCCGAGGAACAAACGAAATTTGCTAGTCTATCGTACCAGAAATCGATTTTTTTTTCATTCTTTTTCTTTTTTTAATAGCGCCACCCGGTTTTTCGCATTGCAGCATAGCCATTTCTTATTCTCCAATTAACAACGGATCTAACAATGTATATACAATCCGGTAGTCTTATGGGACTAGGTTTAGTGTCATGGGCTCCCATACTATATCGATTCGCTTATTATTTCCATCTCGCTGTTGTGTCGACGTTGCACCATATCTCCAAATATTTAAAGTCTAGCAATGGTTAAATTAATATCAATGAAACCCTTTTTCTTCCTGCTATATACGTCGAAGACGTGTGAGGGTCGTACCCTATAAATATTCTAGCTTGCCCAAAATGCTTTTTAAGCTTAACTGTAGCAGCGATAGCTAGTTTCCGTATCATTGGGGTTCATGGTTCGAACCTAAGGCACAATCAATGAAGAAACGGACATCTCGACGAGGTTGACCTAGTCCACTGTACGTGTTGTCACCAGGCGTCCGCGGCACCAATCACTTCGTGCGGTCGCCGAAGCAAGAACGGCCAGGCTCAAGCCGCCGATGTTCCGATCTCGACCCACCTAGCGACGTACAAACCCCCAAAGCTAAGTTTTCGACCGCTCTAGCCACTAAACTACCTAAATTTGATTTGTCAATTTGTTAAACATATTTATTTTGTACTGGGTTCATACTTTCATTTTAAACTTTTTAAAGAATCAAAACAGAAAAAAATGTGTAAACGGTTGACCCTACAGGCTATCTCTGAAACTTCCCGCTTAATTAAGGTATTTTAAGCTCAAAAGAGTAAAAACTATAAACATAGTTTTTTTCAGTTCAAACATCTATTTTGTTAAAATGGCAGTATATTGATTTTGGAAAAGTTGTATATTTTGCAAACGCTGATTGAATTTTATCATTTGAATGATATTCAACTCAGTTTTTGAGATGTAAAATATTGTTTTAGCTAAATAATCGATAGGTTGATAAATTTCGTAGCAATGTCAAAACAACTTTTTTTTCAAATATTTTCATTATTAATAAATCCTAAATGAATTGACCGATTTTGATCCAATTAACGGTATTTGACGCAGTTTCTAAAGGAGAAAAGCTGATACGATTTTTAAGTCCATCGGTGTATTAGCCTGAAAATTATTTTAAAAATATAAAGTAAATTGGCTAAAAATGACGTAATTTTAATATTTGAAATACTTTTTTCGCCAATTTTTTTGGGGTTTTTTTCAAAATTGCTCTAAATCTCCTAAGCCGACTTGGTTCATATTTTCAGAAAGTCTAAGTTGAGCAGAATCCAATCGCATTTCGATTGGTCCAGCCGTTTAAAATTTATGCGATGTTTACATACACACACACACATACATACATACAGACATACTGACGTCATCACGAAAATAGTCGGAAAATATTCCTAGGACCTCAAAACGTGGAGATCTGGTCAAAACTCGATTTTCGAAAATCGGGGCAAATTCAGTAACTTCCTATCTACGTATACTACGTACTACGTGGTGGGATTTAGTATTAAAATAGTAAGGTTAGATAAAAATAAAGGAATATAATTAGAAGTTTTGTTTACATATTGTAACACAATGATACCGCGTAGAATATACTTATCCGTCTTACAAGTAAATATGTAAATTCAATTCTAAGAGGTTTTGGTGTATTTAACAGGCCCTAAATTCACATAACAAAGCTTCAATGGAATCGAAGCCTTTTGTTGCTAAAATTAATTTTCGTATTCTGTATTATAGTTGAAACTAATGATCGCCCTTAAGTCGAAATTCAATCATAAACTAAAATTTTTTCTAAGCTTGGCAACATAATTTAGCCATAAACATAATAGTACAAAATATATATGTATGTATGTATAAAGACTGACTGGTGAATTACCTTCAATTAGTTGCGATCATATATGATGAGACAAAATGACATCTATCTATCTATTCGTGGTGGTTATCTTGTAATCACAAGCTATCTGTTTGTTTGCTATACTTTGATATAAATATATATAATCTATATATATAATAAAATCGTAGGAAAGTCAAAACTGTACATTGAATATGTTTTAAAAGAATACTTGGGTCGTGATCTTCAATCGATATCGAAGCCAAAAATATAGTTTTTAGAATTTTTGTCCGTCTGTATGTGTATCTGTTTGCCTGTTTGTCTGTATGTATGTACGGGGTAAACTCAAAAAGTACTGCATGGATTTACTTCAAATTTTGCATGAATATTACTAATAGGTCGGGTCAACATAAAGTTACATATTATCACGCTATCACCTACGGGGGAGGTGCTGTGCGGAGTAAACGAAGTCCGCGCGGACGAGGTCGTGGGCAACAGCTAGTTAAAAATAAATATTACAATACTTCTTAGTAAACTTAGTAAACATTACACTGAGAATCCTATATTTACCTGCACCATGCTTGGATACCGCGCATACGCACGTATCGCGTAGCGCGTTGTCGACACAGAATAGCGGAGGGTGGCGGCGGCGTGTATTAATTATGATGACTAGCATTTGATGTCAACTAGCGCATACTAGAGAGTATAATATCCACATTTCATTTATTTTTAGAGAAATATTGGTCAAAAATTAAGCCCCTAATTTTATTATTTCATTTAAACAAGAATCGTGTACCGAATACTCTCCGGAAGTATTGAAGGTAATTCACCAGTCATTCTATATATATAGTAAGTAGTAGTCAATGTAGTGGTGTCATGTTTATTTTTAATAATTTAATGTGTATTAAAATATTCTTTTCTTCTCCATATAAACTTTAACTTTGCTAATTTCATACTCCACATTTGGCGAGTTTACGTATTATATATATATGATTCTTTTATACATACATATATATATATATATATATATATATATATATATATATATATATATATATATATATATATATATATATATATATATATATATATATATATATATATATATATATATATATATATAAGATTCTTTTGAGGTTAAGTCAAAACAACGAACGACGTCTCGAATTAAATCTTTGCTTGATGGGTGTTCTCACGGATTAAATGGAAACACCTTTCAAGACAATTTCTTGGTTTGAAAAAAAATTAACACGTAATAGAGAAAATAAGTAACAAGTAATTTTTTGTATAATAATTTAATCGCATTAAAACAGCAAACAACCGATTTTTCATTTCTTTGGGTAATCGTTGAATATAGATTAGAAAGATTACCGAGAATTGTTAACCTCATCCTTTTTGGAAAATCGAAAGAAAAATTAAAAATTTAACTGCGACCCGTTTCGAAAAAAAATAGCCTAGGATTTAAATGTCTTTTAAGTTTTAACTAAGAAAATCTAAAAACTCAGAGAGTTTATACAGCAAATATTATTTGCCAATAATTTCAATCTCTTAAGTTGAACAGTGTATCGGTTTATGAATCCAATAATACTTCTGAGATAGAATCAGATTAAATTAAAAAACGAAGAACAATATTTGTTATATAAAGTTCACATCCTAGTGGTGCAATAACAGCGTTTGGCAGTTTCATCGATAACACGGTCTTAGTAGTGTGAGTGGGTACTGAGCGAGTTTTCACGAAGATTGAACGCGACCGGGCCAACAGTTTAGATTAGAAAAGTTCGCGGGCGAGCCGTGGACAAATTGCTTCACTAATACAACAGATTTCGGACTTATTCTCAGCTAAAACCGACAAAAACCTCACTCACCGAGCTAGCGTTTCTACGACGGTCTCTGTAATTTCGTGAAACTACTTTCCTATTTTCACCATTATAGTTTTTATATTACATGTTTTCGGTCAACTTTTGTAATTTAATCAGAGTTTATGGTAGTTTTTACTCGACAGTGCTAGAAGGGGGATTATATTTTTTATATCATTAGAAAGCAAACGAGCAGATGGCTCTCCTAATGGAAAGAGAAACTATTGTCTACAGACACCAAAGATGTTAATGTTGCGTTACTATCCATGTGGCGGGATGGCAATGCCACACCCATAAGTCTACAAGCTACTTTACCCTACAAATTGAAATACGAAAATATAAAACGTCCGGGCAAGACGTTGCGGAACTCTAACACCTAATAATAACGGTGGTAGTGCCATGTACAGCCAATCGGTCACCTTTTCCGACCTGGGTGTTCTATTTTTTCTTCTGAGGAGCCCGGACCAACACGGGGAATTTTAATATGACGATTATAGTTAATAAAATTATTTGAATTCACAAATATATAGCAAATAAAATATGTAGCAAAAGTTTGCCTATCACAAATTTTTTTATAGGCTAGCAAATGAGTAGATGGGTCTCCTTGTGGAATGGGACCTGAAACGCCTACAGACATTAAAGATGTAGAAAGTATGTTGGCATCTGTATGATGGTGTAAAGTGCCACAAGCATACCGGCTATTTTACCATCCATACCGGAACACGACGCTGTTATGGCAGGAATAGATAAGGCAGTGGTAATTTAACTACACCGTTGGCCGAGTTAGGTTAGCGAACAGTTCAGGAGTAATCGTTGGCGAAAAATTTTGAAAAAAGGTTTTTTTTTATATAACTTCCAGATTTGAAACGAATAAATTTTTAACTTTTTACAGTATTTTAGAACATAAAAATTGCATCTCATTAGATGCATTTTTTCCAAAAAGTTAAATCAAATCAAGTTTTCAAAACTTACAACTTTTAAAAAAATGCTGTCTTCTTTAACGAACTTTAGATTTTTAAACACTGAAAAATCTATCCTCAGGCATATTTTTTCTCTTTTCAGCTTCCTCAAGGATGGCCTGCAGGGTCAACCAGCTTACAGTTTTATTATTAAAAAACAACCTACTGCAATTGTATTTTATTTAATCTATTTTAGAGAAATTTTGTTTT
Organism: Apodemia mormo; assembly: GCA_036924255.1. Lineage (NCBI taxonomy): Eukaryota > Metazoa > Arthropoda > Insecta > Lepidoptera > Riodinidae > Apodemia > Apodemia mormo. The sequence goes on along the minus strand of JAUPFN010000014.1, from coordinate 14,605,308 downwards.
TGGTTTTGCGTTATAACGAAAACAAGTTGCATATCAAAAAGAATATTATAGTGTAATGAAAAATAAAATATGTATGAAATGTAAAAATCTGGGCTGCTCTTAGTGCGTAAGTCTTTATTATTAAAAAGGGATGGTTGAAATTCGGCGAAGAAGATATCAAGCGACCGCTCTTTGCATTGATAATGACTTAGAAACGACACTTAACCCAAATCTGTTCGCAAAGATACACTCTTACTTGGAGCTATAAAACCAGGGTATTCTTATAATGTATATATTGAAATATATATGTAGGAACTTAGCTATTGTCTTAAACTGACGATAAAACGGAGGTTATCAATTTAATATGTGTGTAATATTGTTGGAATTGTATAATGTTTGAGTACAATGATCTATTTAGGCATTCAAGCTCGTGTACTGCTAAATTTTGTGAGTGTATGCATATTTGTTCTCGAATTTCTATGGAACTAAAACTATCGAGATTACTTTTTTTAATTTAAATTGTTGTTGAATATCATATCATGTTGTTTCTATATTATATTATTTAAAGTTGGTATAAGTTTTTAAGTTATTTAAATAGTTGTCTTTCGAACTTAATGTATTTGACTTCAAAAGATATGTTTATGTTGTTAAAATCCTATAGAAGGTCATTGACCAGAAGCGTGCTCGTCGCGACCCCTGCCAGTCCACTGGACTGCAATTCTGGCCCGAATAAGTACCGCAGTGCGGATTAGGGCGTCCCCTGGAGGCGACGCGTACCGATCCGCCCCCGTCGGTACGAAAAGCGGCGGATGCGGCGATGGGGGCCGCCACCCATCACGCCAGGCCCGAATAGGCGAGTCGAGGGGAGCAGAGTGCCAAATAGGTACGTGGAATGTAAGAGGTGGGTTGGAAGATAAGATGCATGAATTGATAGATGTAATGAATGAGAGATGCCTGGATGTTTTGTGTGTAACAGAGACTAAATGTAAAGGTAATGAAACCACTGATCTCCCCGGTGGCATGATGGCTCTGTGGTCTGGTGTACCCCAGAGCGATCATGCTGGCGCCGGAGTAGGTATTCTTCTATCGTCACGCATAGTCTCTGGTCTGAAAGATTATGGGATGGCTGGCTCGAGACTTCTCTGGGTCCGGATCAAACTGGGAATCAGGAGAGTCTTTTTGGTCGCATTATATGCACCGGTAAGCTCTTCGTCGCCCAGTGACCTGGAAAAGTTTTGGGATTCTGTAAGGGATGTTCTGGATATGGTTGATGACAATGAAAGAGTCATTTTGTGTGGTGATTTGAATGGATGGGTCGGGATTAAGCGGCCTGGTTTCGATGCCGTACTTGGTCCGTATGGTGACAATAGAGTGAACGACGCCGGTAAGCACATTTTGGATTTATGCATGGAAAGGAATCTTCTTGTGGCTAACACAATATTCCCTCATAAGGACATACATTTGTATACATGGAGAAGGAATGACCAAAAGAGTGTGATAGATCTGATTTTGATTGATAGTAGACTCCGCAGTTGTTTAATGGATACGCGCGCCTACAGAGGTCCCAATCTGGAAACGGACCACTATTTGGTAATCAGCAGATATAGGGGTCTGTTTAAGAAGTGGCGACATTGGCGTCAGCGTGTTCCATTCGGAGAGCTTGAAAGGATAAATAGCGAAAAGTTGCAAGACCCGAGTATAAGGAGTATGTATGAGATTCAGGTTCGAGATAGGTTGGCGAAAGTGAACCTACCGAACTTGGATGTAGACGAATGTTGGAAAGTTTTGAAAGATAGTATGATAGTAGCCGCGAAAGAAGTATGTGGTAGTGCAAAACTGTGCAAGTCAATGGAAGGAGATGCATGGTGGGATGATGAAGTGAAAGCTGCGATTGAGAGAAAGAAGAAAGCATGGCTAGACTATGTATCATGTTTGCAAGCTAATGATGGTATGAAAGACAAGAAGAAAGAATTGTATCGTTGTTGTAAGAATGCCACCAAAACCTTAGTGAAAGAAAAGCGTGAAAGAGAATGTTTGAAAGCGGAAGAGAGACTGGCGAGCAATTTCGAGGCAAACACCAAACTTTTTTGGAGGGAGGTGAAGAAGTCTAGGAGTTGTTCGGCAGCCTCCAGAATGAATAGGATTAAATCTAAGGATGGTGACATTCTTACAAGCACAGAAAGCGTGTTAAAACGATGGAGTGAATATTTTGGAGATATGTATGATGCTGTTCAGGACGCTGCCTCCGTCTCTGACTCAGTAAGTGACTCAGAGACGGTGGATGCGTGCCAGGACATAACTATGCAAGAGATCGTATGGGCGATAAGAAGTATGAAAAACGGAAAGGCGGCGGGAATAAATAAGGTGACTGCTGAGATGATCAAATACGGTGGTCCTACCGTCTGGGACTCTTTTTGGGTCCTCTGCAATACATGTTTGAGGACCGGTAGAGTACCCGAAGACTGGCGGCGCGCGGTCATCGTGCCCTTGTATAAAGGCAAGGGCTCACGTATAGACTGCAATAGCTATAGGGCCATCAGTTTGATCAGCTTAGCATCGAAGGTGTATGGTAAGATCATTGAAAGGAGAATGCAAGGGAAGTCCGAGGGAATGTTGTGGGAGGCATAAGGGGGTTTCAGATCTAGAAGAGGATGTATGGATCAAGTTTTCTCACTCCGCAACATCGTAGAGAAGCATCTGGCTGTCGGCCAGAAGGTTTTCTGCGGTTTTGTGGATTTGGAGAAAGCGTTTGATAGAGTTGTGCGAAAGAAACTTTGGGACATTTTACCCAGTTATACGATAGATGGGTGTCTGCTGCGTGCTTTGCAATCCATGTACTGGGATTGCAAAGCATGTGTGCGAGTGGACGGCAACATATCCCCCTGGTTCGATGTCAATATCGGCGTCAAGCAGGGTTGTGTGTTGTCAGCTCGTCTGTTTATTCTATACCTGGATAAGTGTCTCCAAAGATTGAAGTCATTGAATGTGGGAATGCGCATGAGTGATCTAGTGGTGAACTGCCTGCTTTGTGCAGATGACGCTGTACTTTTAGGCTCAACTCCATCTGAGCTGCAAACACTGGTCACAGTTATGAATGAGGATTGTAAAGAGTATGGGCTTACATTTGAATGCGAAGAAAACTAAAGTTTTGGTATTTGAAAGAAAAGCAACCAGAACGGATGTAAGATTTGTGGTCGATTATGTAGTGCTAGAATAAGTGGATGAGTTTGTATATCTTGGATGTGCTTTTAGCAGGGATGGAAGGTACACCGCTGATGTTGAAAGAAGAGTGTGTGCAGGGAACAGAGTGAATGGAGCGTTAGGGAGATTACTTAATAGCACAATTTTAAGTCAGGGTGCCCGTCTAGCCCTGCATAATCATGTGCTTATCCCAACGCTATTGTATGGAAGTGAGAGTTGGGTATGTCAAAAAGGGCATGAAAATAGAGTCAACGCGGTCGAGATGAAGTCGCTTAGAAAAATATGTGGTGTGACACTCGCGGACCGGGTTCGTAATGTCGAAGTGAGAGAGAGGTTAGGTTTGAAAGAAAGTGTCGGTGTAATATATATATATATATATATATATATATATATATATATATATATATATATATATATATATATATATATATATATATATATATATATATATATATATAAATAAGTGTACCTGTAAAAAACACGTGACGGCGTGTCCTATTCAAAATTTTAATAAGCAAATTAATTGTTCCTGAGTTATAGATCTATAGGATATATATATATATATATATATATATATATATATATATATATATATATATATATATATATATATATATATATATATATATATATATATATCTTCGAACAGTCTTATGGTAAAATGGATATGCACGAAAAGCCTTTTATTTTACTTTAGATTTTAGATAACTTATATATTATATAGATAGCTTAGGTAGCTTTAACTTTATTCTTTAGGTAGCTAAAGAAAAAATCTTTATAGGTATGTTGTCAATATTTTACATAAACATAATATATAAAATGACTATATGACTCGGATGAATAATATACCTACATAGTTACATGCTATATACGGCCAACAATATCTGTCATGTCAATATAAAACTGATGTCTTATTCTTTACTTACTATTAAAATAACTCGTATATTCTATGAAATATATAGAAATATCCATTATTAAACCTATTTTAAATTAATATTACATTTGGCCTTTGACAAATATGTTCTAAAGACGTTCATGCTTGTAAAATTGAGAAGTGAAGTGAAGATACTACAAAGTGTAATCAGTTTTATTATTTCATCAGTTGCTGTTTAATTAAATAAATTCTTTGCCTTTGCCTATTTGGAGTTAACAGGTATTAGTAAAATATTGTTTGAGATTTGAATCTGTATGCTTATATGTCTGTTTGTTTGTCTGTCACAGCCAATTTACTCTGAAACAAGTGAAATTTGTTATGCACATATAAGTTTGCAACGAAGTCAATAACGGAACTAAATGATTTTTGATTTCATTTTAGGGGTATGACAACGGTACCAGTATGGTTTCCGTCGCGGTCGATCGGCTGGTGAACTTCTAGTATACCTTACACATCGCTGGGCGCAGGAAGTTGAGTCCAAGGGGGAGGCATTGGCTGTTAGTTTAGACATAGCGAAGGCCTTTGATAGGGTTTGGCACAGAGCGCTTCTTTCAAAGCTTCCTTCTTATGGGCTTCCCGGGAAATTATGCAAGTGGATCACCAGTTTTTTGGCTGATCGGAGCATCAATGTCGTAGTCGACGGTGCGTGCTCGACCTTAAATTTGTCAATGCTGGTGTTCCGCAAGGCTGCGTGCTATCGCCTACACTGTTTATTCTGCACATCAATGACATGTTGCGAATTAGTAATATTCATTGCTATGCATATGACAGTACTGGTGATGCTTTGTACTCCGGTGATAACGGTATTTCTCGGGACCACGTCAATGAGAATCGGGACAAGCTAGTGTCTGAAATCGAGACTCAGCTCGAAAAAATCTCGGAATGGGGTCGACTCAACTTAGTCCAATTCAACCCCAGGAAGACACAGCTGTGTGCGTTCACCGCTAAAAAGTCGGCCTTTGTCGTATCACCTCGCTTTGAGAACACTCTCCTGACAACCTCAGCCAATATTGGAATTCTTGGCGTTGACATATCGAACTACGTTCAGTTCTGTGATCATTTGGAAGAAAAGGCTAAATTAGCCTCAAAAAAGCTCGGTGTGCTCAGTAGAGCGAGACAGTACTTCCTGCCTTCTCATCGCTTGCAACTTTACCAAGCGCAAATTCGCCCGCACATGGAATACTGTTCTCATCTCTGGGCGGGAGCTCCGCAGTATCAGCTTCTTCCACTTGATCGCATTCAGCGTAGAGCGGTTCGAATCGTTGACGACCAAGCAATCTCCAATCGGCTTGACTCCTTAGCTTTACGCAGAGATGTAAGTTCGCTTAGCATCTTTTACCGCATTTATCATGGAGAGTGTTCCGGCGAACTGTTTGGATTGATCCCTGCTGTTGAATTTCATCATCGGACATCGCGGCAAAACTCAAAGTTCCATCCTCATCACCTCGATGTCTGTAATCTACAACTGTGCGATTCTCTAGGCACTTCTTACCACGCACTACTCCTCTGTGGAATCAATTATCGGCGGGGGTGTTAGGCACCTTCAAGGAAAGAGCATACTCCTTCTTAAAAAGCCGGCAACGCAGCTGCTATATATATATATATATATATATATATATATATATATATATATATATATATATATATATATATATATATATATATATATATATATATATATATATATATATATATATATATATATATATATATATATATATATATATATATATATATATATATATATATATATCTCGGCTCCAACGATTTCCATGAAAGTCACAAACTAGGGATTTTTTGGGTTAAGGAATCGATTTATCAAGGTTCCAGGTCCAAAAAAAGCTCGGTTCCCAAGACATGGGAACCGAGCTTTTTTTATGTGAAAAACCGAGAAAAGCTTGGTCAACCAGGTACAGAAAAAAAATTTCTATAGGAATCGATTTATCAAGGTTGCAGGTCCAAAAAAGCTCGGTTATCAAGATATGGGTATGTGAAAAACCGAGCAAAGCTCGGTCAACCAGATATTTATATTAAACGAAAGTAGTCTGCGAAAATCTCAAATAAATTTATTTATTTTAAAAAAAAAGTTACGCCTGGATCCTGTGCGGGATAGATGGAGTAAACTGAACATCTATAGAGAGTTCACGGCGATTTACCGGTTTGTCGGTCATGACTGGTGATCCCCATCGACGCATTCTATCGATCATCGACTATTTTAGCAATAATCGAGACCGACGGCTTTATGTGACCATTTGAGGTAAGGGAGGCGTACACATCATCCACCAGAGCCCGAGCTGCTACTAAAATTTTTGATTTTCAAGAAAAACCTCGAAATAAAATCAATAACGCTTTTGCCCTACTCGGGGATCAAACTCGGGACTTCATGATATGTGTCAAAAAGACTATCCACCTAGACCACATATACCACCAAACCAACTAGTTTTTAAGCTATTGAATAAAATAGATCATTCTCGTCACTCTATCTCCGAATCTCCCGAACCTAGAATTAAAAAAAATATAAACGTATAAAAAAAAGAAAATCCTAAAAGTTTAAGATTGTTAAGATTTTCTTACTATACCCCACCTTATTTTCATCAAACCTTTATGTACTAGTTATATCTATGATATCAAGTTATTCTTTTAGCGAGTACCTACGTTCCATTTCGAAATTTTGCCAATGCGTATTTTAGAAATTTTGGAAATATTAATTTGGTTTCTTCATAGAAACAGGAATACCTTATTATTTCTCCAATATTATCAGAATATCAAAAAACGTTTTACGCAAATTCTGTTTGACTTAAAGGAAAAACTGCGCAAAGGATTTTAAAACGTTTACGTTTAGGTTAAATATCATAATCGGTTGTGTGGGTCACGTATTTGTTACATTTTACTAGTTAACGATAAGTTAGTAAAGAGACGTAAGGAGCAAGTGTTTTCACATTATTTGACGATTTGTATTCTAGGCCATGCCACATACAACAATGAAGAGGAAACAGTCTTAGCTGTCATCTGCTAACAAATACTATGTAAGTATATATGCTACGTGCCTTTGCACAAATTTACTTTAAACAAAGACTTCTATGTACTAACGTACTATAAACTATTTCCATTTCTTTATTTTTCTCGCTGACAGTTCTAATTGTGTTTAGTAGTGTTGTGACCAAATAAGTAATGATATCAATCGCATATATTTATTATATTTTGAACAAAGACAAATATAACAAAAACATTCAAATATATTTTTTCGAGGTGGGAACACTCAATGGCCCAGCGCCATTTTGCGTTTGTTTTAATTTCAATTGCAACAACACAGTCATGCTAGTCACTACATTTATGTTCACTGAGTTTTTATATTATCCATAATTTACGTTATGTATTTTGTGTTCCTCCGTGTTGATTATTGCCCAGCTGTCAAATATCAAAACGCCAAAAGGATCTGTTCTAAAAAGGCAGGCGAGAGAACTGGTAATCAAGATTCGTAATTATTTTGAAGCAGAGTATCGAAATGGTGGCCCGCTTTTACCACTGTCGCAAGTGAAAGAGTGCAATTAGTGGACCTACTGTTTCAAAAATTACTACCAAAGCTTACGGTACAAGTTGCATGCAGGAGAATAAGCTTCGTACGCCGATGAAAAAATGCCAACCACGTCGTGTGACGTCAGTTGACAACTTCGATGCTGATGCTATTCGCCGTCATATACACATGAATATATTTTGCGCAAAAAATTCCAACACTTAAAAACTTGTTTCTTTACATGAATGTAGTTTGTTTTATGGCCAAAAATCGTCATTAAGCTTAGTTTTGAAAAAAAAAATGGATTTTCTTAGAAAAAATCGGACAAACGTAAAATATTGATGGGAGCGTCACGAAGTTGCTATGGCTCACTGCAAATTTTTGAACGAAGCCAAAAATATATCAGATGGGTCAAATGTTTTTTTACTGACAAGACTTGGTTAAATACAAACCACACAGTATCTAAGAACTGGACTTACGACACCACCGCTTCCACTAGTTCAGTGCCAATGGAAAAAGGTGAACGCCTTATCATATGCCATGCAGGGTCTATATGTAGATTCGTTTCAGATGCTTTACTGGCCTTTCAATCCAAGAAAACAGTGGACTATCACGAAGAAATGAACGTGGAGATTCACGAAGGATGGTTTAAAGAAATAGTGCAATCTCTGGAAGAACTGTCCATAATTATTATGGACAACGCTACATATCACTCCAGACAAATTGATAAAATGCCGACGCAGACCAATAAAAAATAAGAAACAATTAACTGGCTCCAACGTAATGGCGAAAATGTGGATAGTACTTTATTAAAAGTACAATTAGTCAATATTTTAAAATCGAAAAAAAGGATTGGGAAATTCATGTGGCATTGTGGTGATAATATACAAGAACAGAAACTTATTTATTTATTTAATTTTGTTGTACACCTTAAATAAATTTGTACAAAAGGCGGACATAATGGCTATTGGCATTCTCCTCCAGTCAACCTTTGGGCAAACAGAAAGTATGTAAACGGTGCCTCAGAAAATATTTATATCTATACATATAATAAAATCGTAGGAAAGTTATGTATGTCCGGGGTAAACTCAAAAAGTACTGCATGGATTTACTTCAAATTTTCCACGAATATTACTAACAGGTCCGGTCAACATATAGGCTACATATTATCACGCTATCACCTACGGGGAGGTGCTGTGCGGAGTAAACGAAGTCCGCGCGGACGAAGTCGTGGGCAACAACTAGTTAAAATAAATATTAAATTACCTGCACCATACTTGGGTACCGTGCATACGCACGTGTCGCTCTATAGGTGCTAGGCCTATATCGCTACATGTTATCACACTAGCACCTATAGGGGAGGAGCTGTGCGGAGTAAACGAAGTCCGCGCAGACTAAGTCGCGGGCAACAGCTAGTACTTATAATAAATGTTGGGGAGAGCTCATCAAGTTACAGTGGCGATTCATCAGATTTTGATTAAAATAAATAAATAAATAAAGATTACCTGTCGTTATACTCATTTCCTTTCATTGTCGAGTACCTGCCTATACCTACTTATTTTACAACAGCTCCGGAAATTTTAAATAAGTAGGCATTATCGATCCAGAATTTATACGAGTAACGTCTTATAAAGAAATATAATATTATAGTGATATATAATATAGTGATATATAATATAATATTATAGTTCACAAAGGACCTTGCCAGTTTCAGCATTTCCATTTAATGTGGCCAAGAATCACTTTTATTTAAAAAAACTGTTTGATTTCTTTAACAACGCCAGTAAAATATTTTTCGTTAAAAGTCCCTAGTTTAGTTTTTACAATAAATAAGAATTGTGATTGAGCCTTTTCCTATATTACATGCGCTGGTTATACGACAAAATTATCATAAAAAGTATTTAATCTGTGATCATAGCGCATATCGTCGATCGACGATAGCACTTGTACGACTAATGTTTTTTTCGGAATGTCTGAATTACTGCTGACCTTAAGCACCTTCACAGCTTCACTGTTCGCAGTATGCTCAGTCAAAGCCTAAAGATGTAAGGCTTTACGCCGTCCGCCCTAATGGTGTCGCCTGTGAAGCCAATCTTCAGCTTAGGGTGGGGCATTGTTTTGTCCATGTGCTGATCCTTGCCCTTAGGCTCGGTTCGCAGATAGGCAAAACGTAAATGTACTCCATGCGTCGGTGCACTTGATGAGTGTAAGAGTGAACTGCTCGGAAACCAAAGTAAACGAGCTCGGAATATTCATTCGTCCGGAAACACGCAACCTGATAGAAGTGCATTGAAGATGCACATTAGTAGGTATATAGGGGAGGGAGGTATTTAACTACCATATATGTATGTGATTTTATCTGACCCCGGGGCCTGTTTATTGTGAAGGTTTTTGATTATTTCACCTGATTCTTCGGTATCATCCAGTGCTAGCGCTACCCTACCCTCTACTTCGCTATCCATATGATGGACTTACGTGGTCTAGGTTCGTAGGCGGTTTTGATGGGAAACGGTTAATAACCCGTAACGTAGACGTATTCACGTAATAGATGCACATCTCTGTCCATGATACAGCCACAACCCATTTTTTTTAGTTTCAATTCAGATCAATGATGTCTGGGTTAGTTACTTTATCAATTTTGAATTTAAATATATACATATTTTCACACAAAATTCATTATGTAGTAGGCAGATATAACGAAGTGCTATATATCGGGTTCAACGCAGAGTTACCTTGCTCACTTCAAATTTACTTAATATATATATATATATATATATATATATATATATATATATATATATATATATATATATATATATATATATATATATATATATATATATATGTATATATATATATATATATGTATATATATATATATATATATATATATATATATATATATATATATATATATATATTGACACCATCCTCAGCTAGATATATTTTTGTTTCAATGACCTAAGAAACTTACAACGAAATAAATCTCGTTGCTAACTAATCATATGCTTACGTGTGTGAATATGTAAATACAAGGCTGTGTGCTATCACATTGTATACCTATTTGACATGCTGCGATTAAGTAACATTCATTGATTTTTTTATCAAATTTTTCGAGAACACTTCAATCGGTGCCAGAATTTTGTGTACGAAATCGTGGAACAGCTTTCTATAGTTTTGGAGTGGGACCGATTAAATGTAGTTCAGTTTTACTTAAATAAGACACATTTTACTACTAAAATTTACCATTTGTTAAATATTACTAATGGGATTTTTTTTAAATCTTTCCTAAGAGTCTCAGAAAATATTGGAATACTTGGAGTTATATCAAACGACGGTCAGTTCCGTGGTCATTTGGAAGGCAAGACTAAATTGGCTTCTACTACTGACTAAACTGTAAATTAAAATGTGTCATACGGGATAACCAAATTTAAAAAGTTTGATTTCAGTATAATAATGAAATACGCTTTGTAAAAAGTCATGGAACAAAAGATGATCTTTAAAAACAAAAAAAAGATATCGACATGCAGGGATTGAACTTGCGACCGTCTTCCTAAAGCCGGGACGCTCTTCCCCTGAGCTAGTGTCGACACTAGCTCAGTGGAAAGCGTCCCGGCTTTAGGAAAACGGTCGCAGGTTCAAGCCCTGCGTGTCGATATTTTTCTTTGTTGTTTTTAAAGTTTTTCCAGTTTCCCAAGCACGAGGTGAGTGTTATAACACAAAAATAACAAAAGATGATGTTTATAATGTAAGTAATGCACTTCTGTATGTGATATAATAATCAGAAATCAGAAATCAGAAGTACTTTATTAAAAAAAAGACCTTTGGTATTGTGGATGTGCATGAGCGGCGGTGATCGCTAACCATCGGAACCCTCCTTCTTCTGTAAGATATATAAATAAATAGAAATATAATTTAATACTAATAAGGCTCAATACAACGTCAAACGAGACGAATGGATAGCTTTTGTGCACTCTGTATGTAAAGAGATTCTCTTTGGTTAAAGCATGTGAGAAATTAAACCCGTACTTTCAAAGACCCTGTTGAAGCTAAAAGACAGAATATAATCATGCAGCATTTTCATATCATTTCATAATTTTGTATAGATCCATGTTTGCTAGTGATCAATCAATACTGATTGTGATGTGGACGAAATGTAATGCCGGATTTTTTGGTAAGTAGCCTCGTTTCCGAGTAGTCACTGTAAAATTGTTGACTCGTCAAAAGTTCATATTAAAAATTATCTTCATAAATTGCATTGCAAACAAAGAAAGAGGAATTTGAACGAAGTAAATTTCTAGCGCGATACAGGATTTTTAAATTATTTCATATAAGTACAAAATATTAGGTAAAATTATTATGAATACTTTTTAAATTATTAATTATCCTAATGCAGAGACACGGGTATAGAAAAGACTGACGCAGACTTTGAAGGCAACGGCATCCTGGAATGCCAATCGTCACCCAGTCTAAGTAACTTATAAGTTGCTAGCGGCCCGTCACGTGCTTCATACGTATCACCATTTATTGAATTCATTTGTTACAAAAAATGTGACAAATGAAGAACCACTCTACCGATTTTCTGCAAACTTCACATAAACCATCTACTAAATAGTCTGAACAAAGCCAAACATTTGGTTTGGATAGGTAAGCCCGTTCTTGAGTTATAAAATGACAACGAAAAGTGGCATTGATTTTTATATATATAGATGTGTGTGACGTAATATAGAATATGTGAAGATTATTATTATTTGACCACCACAGTAACTTTATACGATAATAATAAATATACCCTTTCGGTGACCAATATTAACACCCAAACAAAATAATTAAAACCGCCCCGTTGGTCGAGTGGTTAGCGGCCCTGACTACGCAATCGACGGGGCTCGGGTTCGATCCCCGACGGGGACAAGCATTTGCGTGATGAGCATAAATGTTTGTATTTCCGGGTTTGGGTGTTTATTAAATATATTCCAGTATTTATATATGTATTTCTATGTATTAGTATTGTTGACTAACACCCATAACACAAGCAAATAATTTGCTTATTTTGGGGTTAGATCAGTAAGTGTAATTTGTCCCGTGAATATTATATTATATATTATTATATTATATTATTATATATATATATATATTTTATATATATATATATATATATATATATATATATATATATATATATATATATATATATATATATATATATATATATATATATATATATATATATATATATATATATATATATATATATATATATATATATATATATATATATATATATATATATATATATATATATATCAGTAAATGAACATCGTGAAATGATTTCAATTTATTGAGCTTTATTGTACACCTTAAAAAAAGTTTGTACAAAAGGCGAATTTAAAAATATTCTCAACCACTCACCCTTAAGGCCTACAGAAAGTAGGTATGCGGTGTCTCCGAAATGGTTTGTCGGAGAATAATAGCTCTGGATAAATTATAAAAATTATACTACGTGTATAATACATACGATAAATATTTTGTTTAAAAAGTACATGTGATTGCATATATAATATTTAAATTTATAGTTAATACATACAGTATTTCAATCGATCTAGTCTAAATAAAAATCATATTTTTTTAAATCATCTAATTTAAAAAATTTATTATATGGTTTTCGTTTTACTACGAGGGATTTCTTAAATACAATCTATTTAATCTAAACGTCTTCGTTATGAGGTCATAATAGTTCATAGAAATTTTTTATCTAATGCGCTTTCCTATACCAAGTTTATTTCTATGGTGCGGAAGGCATAACCTTCTGTATTTCTATCGTAGGAAAGAGATGGATAGATAAATATAACTACTGTAATAACGTGAACAATCCAGCATTTCTAAACCCTTAATAGTCAATTTTACCTCACTCTAAAGAAAAAAAAATAATTCTAATGCAGTGTGAGGTCAATATCCTACATCCGCACTGAACGTTGCGCTGGTACCGCTTTATGCTGTTATTGCTATACCGTAGGACCGACAGGAAAGATGTTGCATCTTCAACGAAGAACATAGAGGAACAAGCTTTCAATCTCAAGAACCATTGATAATACTACACTAGAATAGTAAAATGTTTTACTTCTATTGAGAGTAAATACTCCAAGCGGTAAATTGAAAGTTAAAAGCACAGAACACTAATCAATCATGCAGTATATTATACAGAATGGCCAGAAGAAGTTTGAAACGTGCTGGTAGAAAAAAAAATTCTAATCGGTAATCATTATTTTGTGATACTTTAAACGCCTTTGGTTTAAATTAAAATACAATATAATTATTACAAGTTAAGTAAACACCCGTGGTATTTAAGTAAGTAAATAAACACCAGTTGTTAACGGAAGTGTTTCCCATCTCTGATGTTTTGAAATCTTCTGTTCATAGTGTGGTCAAAATTACCTCACAAATTAATTCTTTTCTGCACGATAAACGAAACAAGATTAGATATTGGTTTATTGCTTGCAAATAGAAAATATGCAGTAATAGTTTTAAACATTTAATAAAATCTGTATCAAAACGAAAATAAATGTGTCCTCTGTGAGTTAGCATGACTTCATGACCACCAGCCCAAAGAACACTGAAAATTACGCAGCGAACGTGTTAAGAAAGGTTTTTTACTAATATTTTTGTTTATGTAAACTTATAACAAATGAGCAATAAATTGCTCGACGAGCAGCAGTGATAACTCCCTTTAAGCCTCTGCAACATATAGAATTAGTTACTAGTGCGATATCCAATCCAAAAGCAACCGTAAATCCACATCTTAAAAGTATTTTGTCATTGGGAACTTGGAAACACGTGTGTGAGACATTGTTCCATTGCTATCCCACAGATTAAATTAAAATAGTTCTAATTGTGTATAAAAATTCAACGATCGGACGAAAGCATATTATGTGAAAGACGATAAGCTTTCTTAAGATATGTAAAGCGGAATATGTCGTGTACGGGAGAAGAGAATAATATATTTGTCGATATTAATTAATATTTCATTTATCATATAACACATGCTACGAACTAACTAGCTTCTGCGGTCTAGTGGTCCGTGGTCGGTGTTGACCACATGGGGTCCCAGGTTTAATTCCCGGGTCAGGCAATTCAGATATGTGTTTGTTCAGTTTCCTAAAAAAAACGTTACCCAGGATTAAGTAAATGCTCGGTTGATGATAGGCCTGCGAGTTATTAAATTGTGGGATTAAGTATCTTCGACTAGTCGTGGGTGCACTGGTTATATCTCTATCTATCTCTTCGGGGATACGACCGTGAAGATACTTTTAATTCTTTATGTTGTAAAATACGATCGAAAAAGACTTTACCAAATTGATTATCGCCCCGTTGGTCGAGTAGTTAGCGACCCTGACTACGCAATCAACGGGGCTCGGGTTCGATCCCCGACGGGGACAAGCATTTGTGTGATGAACATAAATGTTTGTAATTATATATGTATTTCAATGTATTAGTATCATTGACTAACACCCATAACACCAGCAACTAATTTGCTTAATTTGGGTTAGATCAGTAAGTGCAATTTGTCCCGTGAATATTTATAATATTTTTTTTATTAATAAAGTATCATGTTTTTAGCTTACAATCATAAAAACACAGCCGATTAAGAAATTCATTCATTTTGAAAAATTAATTATAATTCAACACGTCTCAAATCACACTGTTATCAGAAAATTTCGCTGTTATACTGATAAACAAAATTATTAGTAATAATTTGCTAGTTGAACCAGTGAATTTCTTATCGCCTTAGAACAGAATTAAAATCGATAAATGTTTGACAGGAACTGTTTTTATAGTGTTGTTTTTATAACTTTCTTCGCAATTTTTCAATTTTTTCTGCATCAAAACTTTCTCAAGCTAAAAACAATATTTCAAATAAAGTCACCGAATTGGTCTAGCCGAATTTTGCGCTTAGTAACACGTTTAGCGAATCATTTTTATGTATATAAATCTTCAGGCATGTAAGCCTCAGTAGACAAAAAAAAATTGGTAACGTGCGTGTCGGACCAAGCGCAATATAGGGTTCCGAAGTTGCCCGTCACAATAATGCGGACTAAGAAGGGGGCTTTTATAGCTTCATACTATGAACATTTAAACTATTCAACGCCAATAACAAATATATATATCCGCTGCACAGGTTTACCGCCTATAAAAATTTCTCTAAGTACATTTTATAAGTAGGTAAAACTTGTAAAGCCTTTTAAGCCGTGATAGTTTTTCTACTACCTACCATCATTTTTTACCAACCCAAAACCAACCGTTTAGCCTGCAGAGGTGGGGTGAGGAGGGGGGGGGGGACACTTGATTCTAACAAAAAGTAGCACTTTAAATCTTAATATTTCACAAACGAGCTCCTTAATCAAGAGCTTGTGTTGACAAACCCATAATATTTTTAAAAGCTTATTAAACGATACCCCACACTATGAGGTATGTGAAAAAAAAATTAACTTTTACACTTCACATATGGGGGAACTCTGAAAAAAATAATTTTCAAGATTTTATGTTACCACTTTGTTGCCGTGAATAATATTCGTGCCAAATTACAGCTTTCTGGTACATAGCATCTCTGAGCTATCGAGCAGACGGGCGGACGGATGGACGGATAGACCGACGGACGGACGGACAGCCGGACGAATGTATTTAATGAAACTATAAGGGTTCCTAGATTACTTCGGAACTCTCAAAAGAGATAATAAGAAAGCAGAAGTCTAGGTACGGATGAAATCTTTAACTTAAGATCTTAGACTACTAATGTTCGAAAGTTATATTATTTAGTATTTCCCGTCTTATTGTGGGGCCCTTTGAAGTAAAGACCAGCTGCCAGTTTGTTAGGCAGTTCGTTAAAACAGAACAATTAGCCAAACATGTCACTACCATCGTGATGATTATCTCGTCACATGGATAGCAACACACCATTAATATCTTTGGAGTCTATTCGTGGTGGTTATCTTGTAATCACGCAAGCTATCTGTTTGTTTGCTATACTTTGATATAAATATATATAATCTATATATATATAATAAAATCGTAGGAAAGTCAAAACTGTACATTGAATATTTTTTTTAAAGAATACTTGGGGCGTGATCTACAATCGATATCGAAGTCAAAAATATAGTTTTAGAATTTTTGTCTGTTTGTCTATATGTATGTCCGGGGTAAACTCAAAAAGTACTGCATGGATTTACTTCAAATTTTGCATGAATATTACTAACAGATCGGGTCAACATATAGGCTACATAATATCACGCTATCACCTACAGAGGAGGAGCAGTGCGGAGTAAACGAAGTCCGCGCGGACGAAGTCGCAGGCAACAGTTAGTATATATGTTTATAAGTATTTTTTTAAGGTTATTTGCACTAATTGTGATTAAAATAAATCCATAATGTAATCAATAAACGATATGGTATCAACTGCGCAATAATTCCTAATTATGATAAAATTATCCGTGTACCATTGTGTTAATCGCACGCATAAACTTGATAATAAATACTAATTGACCTATGTGCAGGGGGTAATAAGTTCAAATTGATTTAAAATAAGTAGAATTATCGAATAACAGGTCAAATAACGTACTTTGGTGGACGTTATAAGTTCGTATTTGTGAGAAACGATAATCTATCGTGCAATTAGGCGATTAACAGCTATCATAAAAATACTTTATTGCGACTTATAGTATGTGATAAAATTATTTCTGATGGAATATTTATTATTTAAAAATTTATGTGTAACTTTGCAGTAATCTATAAATAAAAGTGAGGCTAATATTATTTGCATTATTCTTTTTTATATATATATATATATATATGTATATACATATAATAGCTGCAATATGTATATATAATTATATGTATATGTATTAATATAATTATATATATTATGTATATATGTATATATATATAATAGTTAATTTTTTCGGCTACCGCCGCCTAACCGATTTTTCATAACAAAAAAGTAAATCCTTCTTTGTTCCACATCTTCCTTAGGTGAGAAAGATGTGGAACAAGGCAATTCTCACCTTAATAGATATTTGAGTAACTTGCAATATAAGCATTTATACTGACCGAGAATCTGGGGGCAATCAATAGAACTATCCTACGAGGTAAAGGCGTTCCAATGAAAATCGTTTCTCGAATGTTAAATCTTTTATTGGAAACTAGCTAACCCACCAGGAAGCAGGAACAATTGACAAATTTAGTCAATAATATAATTTGTTAATTGTCATTAATATAAAAATAAAAATTGTATATAATATAATTATATATATTAAAATATATATAATTATATTAATACATAAATATTATTAGCTTTAGTTACTAAATTTTCTGGTTTTATATATATAGTATTGTGAGGTAAATAAAATAAATCTTATTTTTATTCTTATAATTTAGAAGTAATTTAACAATCTTATTCGCAAAATAAACCGCTTCATGTATTCTAATTAATAATATTTTTTATAATAAAAACCGTAAAAACAACAAAGAAAAATATCGACACGCGGGATTTGAACCTGCGACCATCTCCCTAAAGCCGGGACGCTGTTCCACTGAGCTAGTGTCGACAGGCTCGAGGCGGCGAAATTCTTCTTTGCTATATGATCGATTACGTCGATTGTACTGATCACTAGGCATACTTACGTATAACTAGTTAATCATCATTACAGATGAAATTCACATTTATAATTTTGGATCAGTGCTTTCGTATTTCTAATTATTTTTGTGTTATAGCACTCACCCCGTGCTTGAGAAACTAGAAAAACCGTAATTTTATAAACCGTTTTTTATAATAAATGCGATACTGAGTTTGTTCTTTTCATTTTATATATGTCGCTACTTATTTATTACATTACATTACATTTTATATATGGCGCTAAGAGAACTAGTGTGATAATTACAAAAAATAAGGTGTCGTAGATGCGGATATCTATCGTATAATTTATCGTTCTGTACTGTGTTAAAAAATGCGCATTTTAAAATGTATAACGCCGTATAAAGAGATTATAAAGACATGTCTTTATTGACGTATTTTTAAAATCTTGGGTGGTGATTTTAAGTTGTTTAAGGTATGGTATTTAAAATGAAATAAGTTGTTGTTTTAATGTGGCAGGAATAAGATAAGTATTGGTATTAAACGCAAGAAGTTGGATTCTGGAATATATTTTCTGCAAAAAAAATTCAAAAAGAAGGTGTAAGACTCTGTCGCCTAGACACTTTATATTGGGCCTACCTATTTTTTTTTATATCATAAAATAGCAAACAAGCAGACGGGTCCCATGATGTAAAGAGTCAACCATCGCCTATAGACACTAAAGATGTTAATGAGGCGTTGCTATCTCGTGGCGAGGTCCAATGCTACATGCACAAGTCCACCTACTACCTTACCCTCTAAATCGGAACATGACAGTAACAAGCACTGACGCTATTGCGGCAGGAATAGGTAAGGCGGTGGTGTCAGACCCGGGGGAGACAACGCAGAACTCTACCACCTAGTAGCAACAATTATAGTCACTCGCATAGCCAGTCGAATGCCTTTTACGACCTGCCTGGCAGAATGGCAGTTATTCTATTATACAAAGGAACCCGGAACTAAACCGGGGAAAGCATTTAAAGACATTTCGTTTTTTATTTTGATAACAATAACAAATTAACATTAATCTTATCGAAAAATATCGCAGCTTAATTTAAAATAGTTTAGATTTCAAGTGTATGATTGTACTTTAAATAGTTGAAATTAAAACTGATATTAATTTTTATATTTTAAGATAGCAAACAAGCATAAGGCTCTCCTCATGGAAAAAGACAACTATCGCTTATAGACACCAAATGTGTTATTGTTGCGTTGCTATTCTTATGGCGGAGTCTTAATGCATAAGTTTATCGGCTACCTTACTCTCGAAACCGTAGCATGACAATAAAAATACTGACGTTATTGTGGCAGGAAGAGCAGGCGGTGGTACCAAACTCGGGTGAAATAATGCAAATCTCTAGCACCTAGTAGCCACAATAGCAATCGCATAGCCAATAGTTTGCCTCTTACATACTGTCTGACAGAATAGTAAATGCTCTATTCTTCAAAGGGAGCCTTTACCAACACAAGGGAAAATATAAGTAGAATGATAGCGACGAGCCAAGTGCTGAAGCACTTTTGATATAATTGTTATACATAAAATGTTAAATATAACAAAGTAGAATTATGAAGGTCGTTTTTGGGGTTGATGGTCAACTTTCACCATTTTGTGTAAAAATAATTAAATCAGCGCCCAGGCTTTACCTTATTTAGTTATGTGACGTAAAGATTGCTTACGTGAGGAGATGCTGGTTCTTGCCATCGAAATCATCCTGGTCTTCTGATTCACTGCTCGTGTTGTTCATGGCGTTGATAGTTCGTGACCGTTAAGAAGCACCCTGAAACTTAAGGCAGGGGTGTCACTCCGCAGTTTAGGTATATTATGCCGCGTACGCCGGCTGGGCGGCATATAGCAGTGGGCTGTCGCTCGGCTCGCACCACGGGGTTGACAGCTAGACCATTTTTAAGAATTTTAAGAGTTTGGAGGGCACACAAATTCCCGCTTGGTGGCGCTACTGGGTGTGTCAAACGTAACTTCTAAATCAGAATGTTAAGTTAAATAATAAGAATCAATAACATTTTATTTTAAGCATCCGAGCGCAGACGATTTTAGGCTGGATCTAGAGAAGCAGTGTTGGAATTATACAATGTTATCGTGACATATAAAGTGAAATGGCGGCATTGAAATGTTTTTAAATTTCGAAAAAGTGTCCTGGTGAAATCTTAGTTCAAGTTTCTGACTAGCTAGATCTCTGAGTTAAGGTTTCACTGAACACGTATATTGTCATTTGACAACAAATTGTTTTGTAAACTTTTTGTATTGAGAAAGTATACATTGAGTGGCGTGCCAAGCAAAGAGGCGTCTATTTTGCAATTTTGAATTATAAAGTTATTTCCGAAATTAAAAAATTCTTAAGCCCCATTTTGAATTAAATCGCATATTTTGCTTTGCTCGTAAGTACTTAGTAATCCAAGTAAAGAACGACTTGTGTTCTAAATTTTATTGCAAAACTATCCAGATTGAATAAGTAACTTTTCATTTATACAAATCAATGAATCCTAACTGTCTAATAGCTCCAAAAATTGTTATCTCGATTTGCGATGGTTCATCAGGCATCCCTCAGCGACGGTTGATAGTGACTTTTTTTTATATCTATTTATATAATTAAAAAGCAGATGGTTCGCAAAACATAATATTTATATAGCGTTGTCACCAATGTGGCACAAAGTAATGCAACTTGCATTAATTCACTGTATTATCCTATAGGAGGTAGTTAATTATCTGTGAAATTAAAGCCTTATATGTATGTATATTAAAAAATTCTGACACCGGCGACCGACTCTCTAGCAATCGTGTGGATTGCTTATACTTGCGATATGATATACGGATAACCATTTTTATATACCAAATTTGATAGCAAACAAGCAGAAAGTTCATCTGATAGAGCAACCATTGCTTATAGACAAATGTGTTAATGGAGCCTGATTATCCGACTTGTAGGATGTACTTCCGCATGCATAAGATAACGATAATGTAAAAATCTCCCACACTATTAAGGCAGAACTAGGTAAGGTAGTGTTTTGGATACCAAAGGACCTCCTAGTAATTGTTTGAGATTATACTTCAGATGAATAAATTTTCTTTATGAAGATAGGTTCGAAGTTTACACATCACCTCAAATACTAATTGAGGAAACTGTTAAAGTCAAAGTAAGATGTTATACAAACAAATACACTGTACGTGGTAGTCAGAGAGATTGGACTGTCCTATATCACGATCTAGACAGACTTGCCCTGCTTTCTCCACATTCATAACACTCTTCATGTAAATACGTCGGTTTCAGAAACGCTTAACACCACCTTTGGATAGCAACCTACCAATTGGATCATGGTGCTCCTGACTTTGTCTTCCCTGGTGCTTAATTCATTCACATTCGCATTTTATATATTTTTTTACTTCGTTCATCTGTCATTCTTCCACCATGTCCGAACCAATGGTGCATGTCTTTTCTTATTATCACACCGATTCTGTCTTCCAATCATATCCTCTCTGTCTCTTTCAACTTAGTATTACAAACGCGATCCGTGAGTGCCACACCGCAGATAATGATATAATATGTACACGTCATCAGTGTTTAATAAGCAACGCTTTTCGCAAATAAATACAAAACATATTACTACGAAAAATATCAACATTTACGCACATCTCAATGTATATACAATATAGGTGCATAAAATATATGAAAGACAGTGATGTAATTGGTATGCGATTAACAATTTACTGGAGGATTTCTGTAGACTTAAAAAATAATACATTTTTAATAATACCTACATGATTTGTAATAAAGGATAACACTATCAGGAAATAAAATTATTTTTAAGCGTAATTAATTTAGAATAGTTGGGAAATAAGAATATTTTATATTAAGAAGAAACAATAAGAAAGCCTTATCTTCTTTGGGGCAAAAACCAATTTTTAATTAATGTCAGGCCTAAATGAAATATTAGTAGGTAGTATATTTCATTCAAAAGTGAAATATTTTATCGTTTAATTAAAATCGATTATGAACTATACACAAACAACAAAATAAATGAAATGTAAATTAATTTTGGTTACATATTTTAAAATAAATCATAAATAAAATCATATCATTTAAACTACTAGGCTAACCTAGAACACTAAAATTATGTGTTTTGGATAGCTAATGACTCCCCCATCACAAATATTCCATTGGTCAATTACTTACGGGACTCCTGTATAATTCTGAAACTTCAATAAGTTTAGACAGTTAAAAAAAAGTGTGTTTAAGACGAAACGGGCTGAGCTTAAATGCTGAAAATAAAATTTTATTTACTCTGTCAAGTCAGATTATCTGACTAAGACATTTTAGGTTAGCAGCTGATTCTAAACAGGCTTTCGCGTTCTAAAAATTGTAGTGCGTAAAAAATGTAACTGTGGACGTTTACATGTAATTGTGTCTTTAAAAGTGTTTTTCATAGGACGTGTTTCAACCCATATTTTGAGATCTATGGCTAAAATTTGTAGTATCTTCAGTTTTGCAAGAAAAATCAAATTAACTGTGATACGTGTAATGGCTTTTAATAAAATTCAAAAGCCTTTTATCAACAATTAAGAACATCAATCTTATTGAAAACTGACAGGGATTTAGATAAAGGATAATAGTCTTCAACGCAGATCCCAATTGTGTGAATTTATAAAAGTATTTTATCTATCCAGCGATTATTACCAAAAAAAATAACTTGATAAATTAAATATCAGTAGGTATATATACAAAAGTTTGTCATGTCCCTAGATTCTGCACGAAAGAATCATGAAGTTCGTTTTCCTGTTTATTTTTGCCGTAGGCGGTACGTACTGTTACGAATATTATTTATGATTACATATATTCTAGAGGCTTATACAATTAAAATTTTATATAACCAGATCGCTCAAACCTATAAACATTTATGCTCATCACTTAAATGTTTATCCTTTTCAGTAATCGAACCCGAGCCCCATCGATTGCATAGTCAGGGTAGCTATCTACAAGATCAACGGGTTGGCTAAAATTGTAAAGTTCATAATATGAACTACTATAACTACTATAACTACTATAACTATAATATGAACACCATATATAATATGGTCTAAATTACCTACATATTATGTAGGTACTTTAGACCATATTATAAATGGTGTGTCTAAAAGAATACTAAAGAATCGAAATAAAATGAATAAAGTCTAAATAATTCTCAGACCTATAATTAAGTTGTTTTCCTAATTGGTAGTCAACTAAACTATTTAGTTGTGTTACATTACCTAAACTAGCTGTTGCCCGCGACTTCGTTCGCGCAGACTTCGTTTAGTACGCACAGCTCCTCCCCCGTAGATAATCGCGTGATAATATGTAGCTTGTATGTTGACCCGACCTGTTAGTAATATTCATGCAAAATTTGAAGTAAATCCATGCAGTACTTTTTGAGTTTACCCCGGACATACATTGACTTTCCTACGATTTTATTATATGCATAGATAGATAGATACTGTCTCTATGAAGGTAAATTGAAAAATTTGAAAACGCATCCTCAACATCATTGGTCCAAGTAAAATGGTCTTTATATTTCCATGAGAGACATGAGAAGAGATCTGTTAGCTCATATTTTATTACGCTAAAAACTTATTTATTGCTAGCATCCGTGTGATATTTTATTATTATCAAAATTAAATAAGTGTGTCATTTATATTTATCATAAGACAGAAAAAACAAATTCTGATGGAACAACGTGCGTTGCTATCCGTGTTGCAGGAGCATTCTGTCACATGCTTAAAGAAGAATGACGAGGGTCCATGCAAAGTTTGCCTAGAAATCATCGCATGTTGATATATGTTTATCGTATTTTATTAATATCTCCTGAAATGTAAATTGTATCACGGACACTTTTTAATGCTATAATTCACAAAAAATAGAAAGGATTAAAATAATATATACGGATTGTCCCAGAAATCAACGTCAAGCCGAAAACGGCTGACGGGACAAGGAATGGTGGTTCTCAAAAAATGTTTTTTTATCTGTACTGTAAAAATTATAGCCATTAAAAAAAATTAAAATCAACATTTTGTTATAATTTTTCAAGTACTATGACAGCAAAATGTTTACTTAGCTTATATATTTTGGGGGAATTTGTTACTGAATAACCCTAGTATAAATTACAATTCAAAATTTGAACACAACTATCTTGGTTTCAGAGAAAATATCCCTAATTTTCCCAAACATGTTCTCAAAATGATTACATCATTCAACTTTAACTGGGTGCGCTGAAAAAAAATTTACTACGCTATTTCAGCACGTAGCATTTAAAGATGGCGCATACAGTTAGCTTTCTAAAATGCTATAACACTTACTACATTTTATCCTAATAATGATACTTTTTGATTTTCTAAAACAACTCGGATTTAAGCTTTTTTGATATACTTAAAAAATATTTCTAATGGCCTGTAGGTTTTCTTAAAAGCTTACATAAATTAAAGTAAGATAGCAAAGTTTGGGTGAAACAGATAAGGACGCCACTTCAACGTGTGAGATTGAAAGAGATAGCAAGCCTGAGCATCATCAACAGGACAAGTTAGAGTGAAACGAATAGAGACGCCAATTCAACGTGTTAGTGAGAGTGTGAGTGAAAGAGATAGCAAGCCTGAGCATAATTTACGCCATGAGTTACGATCAAGTCCAATAAGTAAAGCCAAAGTTAGTAAGTATGAAAACGACACGAACGAATACAGAAAGATGCGCAGTAAACGAAAGAACGTAACGTACTGAAGTATCAAGTATTGCAGTTCTTGCGCAGATAATGCGGTCTTCCTATCTTATTTCACTTGTAGCGTCTCTATTCATTTCATTCTAACTCATGCCGTCGATAAACTTTAAACAAAACCTACGGACCATTAGAAGACATGACACGAATCCACATGTAGACCCTGCATGGCATATGATAAGGCGTTCACCTTTTCCCATCGGCACTGAACTAGTGGAAGCGGTGGTGTCTTCAGTCCAGTTCATAGGTACTGTATGGTTTGCATTTAACTAGGTCTCGTCAGTAAAAATAACATTTGACCAGTCTGATATATTTTTTGGCGTCGTTAAAAAATTCGCAGCGAGCCATAGCAACATCGTTACGCTCCATCAATATTTTACGTTTGTCCCATTTTTTATAAGAAAATACATTTTTTTAAAACCAAGCTTAATGATGATTTTTGTCCATGAAACAAACCACATTTGCGTAAAGAAATAACAAGTTTTTTAAGGGTCTATATTTAGTAGCATAACTATTTTAAGTAGGCATCACGTTTTTACAACTAATGATAATTTACCATAACAACTAAACGCATAACTGTTTTCGCATAATTTTTACTAGCATAACCCATGCTAGTAAAAATATGCATAGCATAATATGCTACATATGCTACATATGTAGCATAAAGATAACATAGCACGATGTTTAAAGGCAAACATTGAGGAAAGCATAACAATACATAAACATAATGATCAACGGCATACACTTAAAAGTCCTAATTAAAATGCAAGAAATAGGTAAATAGCAGACTGTAGCAGCATTGCATAAATAGCAAGACCAAATAGCAGACTGTATTGTAGCAGCATACTATTCCCGTAACAAGTGGGGTTGGACCAAGTCGACGGAGCCCCGCGTAGCGGGGCTCCTATTTCTGGGTGTGGGATCTAAAGAGAACCTAACTAACCTACTTCAACTGTAGCATTGGATAGCTTTGTTTCTTTGTGGCGGGGGGCTTATGCCATGTGTTTCTATGGTAAGATAACATTAGGAAAAATAAAAAAAAATGTCTAAAGACTATTATGGGTATCGAATATCGAATTAAATGTAGTACAATAGATTGTTATGCTTGAAACACATTTCGCAAAAAAAAGATTATGCTTCAGTTATATAATGACACTACATATTATGCTATATTCATTATGACAAAGTAAATTAGGAAAAAAAAATTATGCGTTTTAAACGTATCCCGTTTTTTAAGTGTTGGATTTTTTTGCGCAAGTAATAGTCATATAAATGACGGTGAATAGCATCAGCTTCGAAGTTGTCAACCGATGTTACACGATGTGGTTGGCGTTTTTTCATCGGCGTACGAAGCTTATTTTCCTGCATGCTGCTTGTACCGTAGGCTTCGGTTGTAATTTTTGAAACAGTAGGTCCATCCACTAATTCCTAATGCGGCCGCAACACGCTCTCGCACTTGCGACAGTGGTAAAATTGGGCCACCATTTTGATACTCTGCTTCAAAGTAATTCTTCTTTCGGCTGCCTTTTTGAACATATCATTTCGGCATTTTGATATTTGACAGCTGGGCAGCAATCGACACGGAGGAACACAAAATACACAACGTAACGTATGGGTAATCTGAAAAAACCCAGCGAACAGAAATGTAGTGACTGGCACGACCGTGTTGTTGCGAGTGACAGATTAAAACAAACACAAAATGGCATTGGGCCATTGAGTGTTTTCACCTCGAGAAATATATTTGAATGTTTTTGTAATATTAGTCTTTGTTCAAAATATAATAAATATATGCGATCGATATCATTATTTATTTGGTCACAACACTACAAATATCAAATTAGAACTGTCATCGAGAAAATAAAGAAACGAAAATAGTATAGGCGTATTTTTCTGAGGAATATAGCCGATTAGATTTGTACTCAATCGGTACATAAATCTGTAATCTATATTTAAAAAATATTGTTTCGCCTAAAGTTGAAATTATGTCAAAATTTTTCAAAATCTCCTGGGCTAACTTGGTTCAAATTTTCACGAAGTCTACATAAGTTGATCAGAATCCAATTGAATGCTACCAGCCACGTTTCAATCGGTCTAGCCATTCAAAAGTAATGAGATGTTATACATACACATACACAGACACACACACATACATACATACACATACTGAGGTCATCGTGAAAATAGTCGGAAAAGGTTCATAAAATCTCAAAACGTGGAAAGAGAGAAAGCTCAATTTTTGAAAATCGGGGCAAAATCAGTAGCTTCCTTATCTACATTTTTTATATCGAAAGATAGCAAACAAGCAGATGGGTCTCCTGATGGAAAGAGTCAACCATCGCCTATAGACACTAAAGATGTTAATGATGCGTTATTACCTTGTGGTGAGGTCTAATGCCACATGCATAAGTTAACCGGCTACCTTACTCTCCAAACCGGAACACAACAATGACAAGCGCTAACGCTATTGTGGCAGGAATAGGTAAGGCGGTGGTACCTGACCCGGGCGAGTTATTAAAGTTTTTTAGAGGCGGTTATTGAAGTTTTTTAAGGTTTTTCTTAAAAATCAGAAATCTCAACAGCAGGTCGGAGTCTGGCGGGTGATGTTTTACGACTCATGCCTCGGATGAGCACATTAAGCAGTAGGTTCCGGTTATCTCTAGAAATAGAAGATAATCGTTACCAGGTTCGTAAAATGCAGCGATGGGATAACCACTTATTTCACCAACCAACAAACAGGGGGGTATTTGTCCCCGTGTTGGTCCCGTGCTCCTTTGAAGAATAGGCCAACTGTCGTTCTGCCAAGCAGGTCGTAAAAGGTGACCGATTGGTTATTCGAGTCATTACCATCATTGCTACTAGGTGGTAGAGTTTTGCACTGTCTCCCCCGGGTCTGATACCACCGCTTTACCTATTGTTGCCGCAATAGCGTCAGTGCTTGTCACTGTCGTGTTCCAGTTTGGAGGATAAAGTAGCAGGTGAACTTATGTATCATTAGACCTCGCCACAAGATAGCAGCATACCATTAACATCTTTGGTGTCTATAGGCGATGGTTGACTCTTTCCATCAGGAAACCCATCTGCTTGTTTACTACCTCATGATATAAGAAAAAAAGGTGAATCGTGGCGAAAGTCTATAAACTTTTAGTTTACTTTGCTTACCCCGCAAGAAACCAGGCGTAACAATATTTATCTCATTTTAGCTTACACAGGAAGCGGTTTGCCCGTGGATAATGTAGACAGTACAAAAGAATTTAAGTATCCTCGACTCGTCGATATACCGGACGGTGATGGTGTACTACGTCAAGTTGATTTAGAAGAGAAACCTGATGTGCGACTTTTGGAAGAAATAGAAAGAAACCCCGAAAACAATTTATATCTTTTGTTCACACGGTAAGTGTTTAGTATTTTTTTTATTTTACATCATGAATATTACATTCATAACAATGATAAGTATTTCATTTGTTTCTTTATCCTCAGGTGGCTTCCCTCCTGAAGTCGTAAAGGTTTCGTCCTCCCGCTTACTAATGTGTCTTGTCCGAATGCTTTCAACTTATTCAGACCAATTTACACTACCATTCATATTTAAAATTCGAAGCGGTTGTTTACAAGCGAGTGTCAAAATTTGTTTCCTGCAACAATTTATTAAATGATTATCAGTCATCTATTATTGCAGAATGGCAATGGATGAGTCTCAAGTTACGGCGTCTTTATCGATTTTTCCATTGCTTTTAATGCTGTTGACCATGTCCATCCATGACCAATCCTTCTTGCCGTTCTGAACCTTGCAGGCATTTCTTCACATGTGAGGGAATAGTTTTCTATTATCACTTAAATAATTTTTGTTATCTAAAACTCGGTTATGACACGGTTTAGTTGGTAATTTAAATATTGATTTAATTTAATAGCAACCATATCTACATCATTATTGTTGCTGATGATGTCCTAATATACTTTCTCTATTTTTTCTATTTACCAGTTCCTTACTTATATGTATGTTTATTCGCAGAATTACAAAATACACCTTTTTATCATGATAACATTTTCTAAGTCAGCCGTTTATGATAAATTACCCTCTTTAATTTAAGTACTTTCTGTTTTATAAATACAGTGGCTTATGTTTTATAAATACAGCCTATTTAATTCATATCAATAAATATATTGTTTATCTCTCTGTTATGCTTTCACGGCTAAACTGCTAAATCAATTTTGATGAAATTCGTAAGGACATAGTTAAAGATTAGAGTCAAAGCTTGGCCTTTTTTTAAAAATAGACCTTAAAGTGATCAAAGATTGTATGAAATATCTTATATATATTAAAAATACTGTCAAAGCTGCGCGTGTCATGTCACTTAATATTTTATATTTATTTAATAATACGTATGTCAGTTGTAACTTAGATGTATTAAATAAAGCATAATTACTAGGCTACTACGGCTGCCGTTTTACCCGACTAAGCAAAAGAAAATAATGTTATTGTATCACGCGAACGAAGTCGCGGGCGATCAAGAATTTTGAGTTTTCAGATTTTGTCCTTTGTGTATTTATAAAAGTTTACCTTGATGTCAAATATCGAGTTTCTATGTCATTTAGAAGTCGGTTAGGTTTTTGATCTATATACAGGGTTACTTTTAAAGGTGTGGTCAAATTTTCGGAGGCTGTTCAAAATTGACATTATATTAGATTTAAATATAATTAAAAAATATTACAAAATTCAAAATTTCATATTTATCCGACTGAAACAAAAAGCATGGATATAATTTAAATTACACAAAATTAGAACTAAAATATTTTAGTACCTTCAATCAAATTAAAAGTGATTGAGAAAAAATGTATTTAGAACGACAGATTACATAATAGTTACCGTCGTAATTATAGGTAAATGTAGAATGACACACTGCCAGCATTACAGAATTCATTTACAAGACTCGGTGCATCAAATTATTGGGATATATTTAAACGAATATTTTTATATTATCTTGTAATATTTTACAATAATAATTAAAATGCACTTTCAATTCAACATTTAGGCTCTTTTAAAAATTTAAAAGTATTCCAGATGAGTGAGTCAGTCAGTCACAAAAATTGAAGTTTATAATTGTTAATAACTTAATAACTGTTTATGCTATATTTATAAAACTTCGAATTCTAGATAAACTAAGACGTTTTAAAAATGTGCTAAATTTTATGTATGCAGAATAAATAGTTTTGGAGTTGTGAAGAGGTCAAAAGTAGTTTGAGATGGTTCGTGTAATATTACATAGGAGGCTGCGTCGCCAGTTTCTTCTTCGAACTTGGCTGAACACACACCTGCGTGTCTTGATCAGCAATATCTTTTAATTTATAATACTTGTAGTAGCTGTTTCGTTTTCTGATTTATTTTTATAATATTAACATTGATTTAGTACACCATGAAAAAAATAAGGTATTTTATAAAACGACTTTACAAAATGTAGGAAGTTTTTAATTTGGATGTTTGTACGATTTTTCTGTGTATGTTCAGGTATAATTTCGTCATATTTAGACGGATTTGCAAAATTATTCTTTTGTTTAAGTGAGTATATTTCTGTTTTAATCCCATATGAATTTGGTGAGGATCTGATTCAGGGTTCTAGAGATATATAAGAGGTTGGAAGGCGTTTTTACAGTTTTACTGTCTTTTAATTTATCGACCCATATTTAATTTTTTTTCCCGACAAGGGGATCAAATCAAATCTAAGCTAACAACCAGACAAATATTATAAATGCGAAAGTGAGTTTATCTGTAACACTTTCGCACCTAATCATTCAACCGATTTCAATGAAATTTCGCATAGAGATAGTTGAAGATCAAGGGTTATCATTTTTGAATACCAATCCTAAGGGACTGAAATAGGGAATGAAAATGTGTATAAAAATATTGCTTTTCTGCACGACAGTTCATAAAAGGCGAACGATTGTCGCTACCAGTTACCACTGTCTTAGCTAATAGGTAGTAGAGTTTTGCGTGGTGGTACAAGACCTGTGTGAGACAATGCAGAACTCTACTTATTAGTAGTCACTATGGTAGTGACATGTGTAACCAATCGTTCACTTTTTATGGTTTGCCTGGCAAAATGGCAGATGTTCTATTCTTTAAAAGGAGCCCGGGCCAATACGGGGAAAATTGTCAGTCGGGTAGTTATTTTATTTCGCGCTGATTTCGAACAAGACTTAAAGCTTTAACGCCCGGTTTCTATATCAATAAAATGTTTCTTTTCGTTCATTTGTTTGTTCAAATATGATTAAACGACTTGTTTTAGTTACGAGCAGTAACATAATATTCTACGTGTCTTAAGCTAAAACTGTTCCTTTAATTATCAAAAATGTCCAACAACTTGTGAAAAACCTGGTTATTATTAAATTGATTGCTAATAGTTACCTACGGCTACAAATGACGGATTGTAAATTTATTAGAATTAAGATATCTATAATATAGTTTACTTATAATTATTTCCAGTCGTCTCTTTTATTTTGTTACACAATTGATTGATCACCTGTAATTGATTAAGCACGTAATCAATTAAGTATATTACATCCTGAAGATGCTTAAAAAGGAAAGCCGGTTGAGTGATATGTATATTAAAAATATATAATATGTTGTGAAGTGAAATTAAAGTTCAAGTACTTAATCAATTGTGTAACAATAATGAAATTTCACCAAGTGCCGACGATGGAAGTTTAGAATATATCTTTTATTTCGCTTTGTTAATCTCTTTTATTTTTTTAATATTAATTAATAATATTATCCAGTAATAATACAGCGGATAACTATTATTAGTTTAAATTTCTAAATTACAATTTAATACTGTATGTACTTATAAAATGTTGTTATTCTGAATAAAAAAAATAAAACAAACATATTATTGGATATGGATAGAAGTCAAAAATAATTAACAGCCTGCCTGCTTGTGCCTATCAGCATCGAGAATAAAACTCAAGTCTCATCTCAATCGACGTAGTTAATGTATTTTGGTGTATTTATTTGTTTCAGACGTAATCCATCATCAAGTCAAACTTTGGTTATAAATAACGCAAATTCGATTACTTCATCAAACTTTAATCCAAGCCATCCAACTGTTGTTATTGCTCATGGCTGGCTCAGTAACCAAAATTCGGACCTCAACCCCGTTATTAGAGATGGTAAGTAGTTACAAACATTTGAACGTATATATTTTTTTAAATCATGGTATACAAAATTAGCAGATTGAGAAAGAGAACTGTCTACTGTAGACATCACATATGTTAGTGATATGATTTCTGTGTTAGTGATATATTGCCCACCGTGTAGCCGGCATATAAAATCAGCTGTATAATAATAATACTACTACTACTACTAATTAAGGTTTTTCTGTTTGTAACTAATGTCTATATCATATAGCAGTTGAAGTATATCGACTTTGGCGAAGTAGACATAAATATAAAAAAAATATATTTTTTATATTTTTTTTATCTTAAGAGTAAACAAGTAGATGGTTCTCCTGATGGAAAGAGACAACCATCGCCTATAGACATCAAAGATGTCAATGATGCGTTGCTATCCATGTGGCGGAGTTTTAATGTTACATGTATAAATTACCTTACCCTCCAAATCGGAACACGACAGTGACGGACACTGACGTTCTTGTGACAGAAATAGGTATGGTATGGTACCAGCTTGGGCGGTAACACCTAATTATGGGATACCAAAGAAGCAATTTGAAATAGATAACCGTCTGCTATAGACATCAGTGGTGCTAGTGATGTATTGTCAACCGTGTAGTAGGAATATAGACACATATTATACAGACTACTTTAATTCTATTTGTAACTATTTTTATGACATATAACAGTAAAAGTATATCCAATTTGCCGATAAGAAAAAAACAAGCTAAACTGTCACCACATTGAAGATATAACAAAATGATTTGAAAGCTTTATTTGCGCTAAAATCGTAGATAGACGTACTTTTTATCATTTTCAAATACCTATTGAGAACATTTAGCTGTACGAGAGAGTATATTTAGTGTTATAGTTTCTTTTTACACCGAATAACAGCCTTTGTACAGCCTATAACAGCTTGTACAGCTATTGTGCAGCCTATTTAACGCTTAGCTGTACAAGACAGTTACAAGAGAGTATCCTTAGTGTTATAGTTTCTTTATACACCAAATGACAGCCATTGTACAGCCTATAACAGCTTGTATAGCTATTGTGCAGCCTACATAACACAATAAGCTGTATAACTTGGGGCCCTTTTTGGTGTTATATCGGCTGTAGAAGCGCTTCTACAGCCTTTGTACGGCTTAGTATACAGCTTTAAGTTTAAAAATGAACCTAAA
Organism: Apodemia mormo; assembly: GCA_036924255.1. Classification (NCBI taxonomy): domain Eukaryota; kingdom Metazoa; phylum Arthropoda; class Insecta; order Lepidoptera; family Riodinidae; genus Apodemia; species Apodemia mormo. The sequence goes on along the minus strand of JAUPFN010000014.1, from coordinate 14,571,931 downwards.
TGCAGCCTATATACAGCTTAACGTGCTACTTGGGACGTTTCAAACGCATCTAGTAAAGACTTTTTTCTACTTTTACGTTATTTATATTAGGTAAGAATTCGTTTAGTGCCTGGATATATAAACTAGCTGTTACTTGCAATTTCGTTGGCGTGACCACAACGTTATTTATATTTTTAGTAGGTCTAGAAATAAAGTGTATAGACTTCATGATGTGCATGCAAAACGAATTTTTGAAATCCGATTGATACGACCAAATAGTAACACGTTCAATTCTATATTTTTTATATTAATATGGACTTAAAATTACAGCTTACTTAAGAAAAGGTGAAACAAATGTAATTGTATTGGATTGGAGAAGACTTGCAATATCAGGTTACGTTACGGCAGCTAATGGAGTACCAGCTGTTGGTCGTGGTCTAGGACAATTTTTGCGTTTCCTTAATAGTGTGACTGGAGCACCTTTTAACAGAATGCATTTAGTTGGATTCAGCTTGGGCGCACATCTTGTTGGAAATGCTGGAAGGGAATTAGGTGGACAAGTTGCTCGCGTTACTGGTAAGATATTTTATTTTTAAATTTTATGAATAGTAAAATGACCGCAAATAAATAAGTAGGTACGAGAATAATCAAATGTTGAGAATGAATGATTTGTTGATATGAGAGATAATTTTACGTTTTATGCCTAACAGACACAGAGAGAAAAGCAACTTTCTAGTAGAATGACGGCTTTGAAATTTGATGTACCACTGACCGAACATGTTAGTGCTGGAGTAGCTATTCTGCTATCATCTCGCGTAATTTCCACTTTTATGTTAGAAAGATATTATTATTTGGCTGACATAACTGTATTAAACTGGGAGGTACATGAGTTTTTGTATATATAATATTTATTTTTGTAAGCTTATTGATGGTAAGCATCGATTTTTTCTCTAAAATACATATTTTTTCTATAAAACTCCATAAAACGTCCATTTGAATATATCAAATTTCACGTAAATTTAAATTTCAAATCCAAATTTAGTAGTTAAAGCATGAGAAAGTGCAAACACTCAAATGTCTTTGCAAAGTTTCACACCATATAAAAATGATGTTGTGATTATTAGGATAAATTAATAAAAAAATACCACTGCCATCTTCTGAAATTAAAAAAGATATAAAAGATTAGTGAGAAGAAATAAAAATTTGTACAGTTCAATATCTATAATTAATTTAAGATTAGTATTTGATTCAATGATCTTGATTGGGTATTTTACTATACAGGATTGGACCCAGCTGGCCCTCTATGGAATCTAAATAGCGACCGTTTCCGCCCTTCGGACGGTATCTATACTGAAGCTATCCATACTGATGGAGGTTATACAGTTGGTGGTCTTGGTATTGGAACTAATGTTGCTGATGTTGATTTCTATCCTAACGGTGGAATCTCACAGCCTGGATGTCTTCTTAATGTCTGCAACCATAATCGTGCCTGGGAATTATTTGCTGCTACTGTAAGCTACAATCACCTTGTGGGACGATTGTGTTCTTCTAGTCTGCAAATATCATTAAATAATTGCAATGGTGTGGCACTGAATATGGGAAACGATGATCTAAACAAACGAGGGTAAGTTGTATATTCATTTTTAATAAATATGCATCGGAATTTCCAATTTGAACGCTCTCGATTTTAAATCGCGTAGCTAAATGATCTTTTTATGGTGTAATTAAATCCTAAATCTAAAACTTTACTCTACCTTATGAACTTATGATAATTAAACTCTACCTTATGAAAATTTTTTTTCTTGTGTGTGAAAAAAAAACACAATTAAAAAAAAATAAGTTACAGTCTATTCCGAGTGCTGGGTAAACTTTTTATTGAATAATGCAATTACTCTTAAAATATTTGTCTAATAACGTCGAACGACACTTATATCTGACCGACATTTTTGATTTTGTTTTTAAAATTTTTGAATCAATTAAAATCAAGAATGTAAGATACATACCTTGCAGATTACTTCAGTTTTTTACATATTATGTTATCCTAGAGTTATTTTACAATGCAATACGTAATGATACATCAACTGATAAGCAACATTTATGTACAAGAGATTTTTCAGTACTCGTATTAAATAGTTTTAGCTACGATCACGACGTTTTTGAAAACAAGATTTTTAATTTTTTTACTTGCTACATGCTAATTGCAAAACGAGCAATATCGTCGTTGATACTGCAATACCGCGTAACTAACAGTGGATAATACCGCTGAAGTACAAAAGTATCAAATCTTAGATTTGTATTTGTATGATGATGAATTTTTTAGCTTAATATTGATTGGATTCAATTAGATATCATTATATAATGTTAGGTTTTATTTAATAAAGCAAGATTTTGCCCGAAATTATAATAAATGGGCGAAATTAATGTTTTAAACTGGTATCACCAAAAGTGGGGATGACAGTTAGAACTTGTTAAAGATATGGGACTTTGACGACGACGCTCGAAAGAGCAAGTTGTACCGAACAGTTGGCCTCCAGTAAACTGTAAAAGTAACAGTATTGAGATCATTCTTGAGCGTGCATAAGTAATTTAAGGTAATGTGTTTTGTTATGTTTCGTTATGAGAATGTATAAAATATAAATTATTGGAAATAATAAAATAAGGTTGTTAGTGGTTAGTGATAATAGCAATGTGAAAAGAAATATAAATGTAATATAATTGATTACGTGGTTTAATTAGTAAAGGTAGTTCCTAACATTTAAATAAAGGGCCGTTGTCCATGTGAATAAACACATCGTGTTCTCTCATTTGTGGTCTCTCAATGTAGGGTATTACTTACAATAAGCTCACTAATACACTTTTCTAAATAGCTAAAAGTTAAGACACGTATTTGATTAGTATTGGAGAAGATTTAGTTTTTTCGTTCTCCTGTAAAATTTGCCACATTTAAGTTACGCGGTATTGTCTGTTGTTAGTTACACGGTATTGCAGTATCAACGACGATTTGACACTGCCGCGACACTCAAACATGAGATTTAAAAAAAAGTAACCAGCTTGTCTTTTTTTTAATAAGTCATTTTTTTTATTTCGGTACATGTTCTTACTCTTTTTGGGTATATACTGAATCAAAGTATCAATAAATTTTATATTTTTAAATTAATTGACATTTTAGATGTAGAATATCCACCGTGTATATAATATTTTTAACCGATTTCCCAATTCGAGAAGTTTATCAATTAGGCTGTATGTTTTTTTATGTTTGTTACCTCAGGACTCCATCATTTATGAACCGATTTTGAAAATTATTTTTTTATTTGGGAGGGCTGGTATACTTCTCGTGTGGTCCCATTTTAATTTGGTGCAGATTTGATGCAGTGTTCCCGAGATCTAGGAAATGGCAATTAGGTTGCTGCAGTTTTACTGCGTTTAAATATTATATTGTCTATATTGAATAAATTGATAGATTTTCGCTGTCGCCACCAGAACTGATTTAATATTTTTAAATCAAATAGGGGATTTTCACTTCTTTGTAATCTTTTGCACGCAAATACCTTTAATGAAAATTTCTCACTACGTGGATTTGTCTTGACATCTGATTTTAATGTTATAACTGTTTTATGATGGGATCCAGAGATCAACAATCGCTTTTCGATTCCTGTTAAAATGTGTAATATTTAAATTTATTACAATTACAATAATATTATTTACAGAACTTCCGGCGCCTACAGAGTGAACACTGGAAGAAGTTATCCGTTCTAATCTCGCATAAGTGATCGAACCTGACCTGGAATAATTTATTGTAAATATCTAAAATAAATAATTGAAAACGACAGCATTTATGTTTTTTCATTATACATTTTTAAGAGATATGTATAAATTCACATTAGGTATAGTTTTTGCTACGAGTATGTTTGAAGCCAAATGATACGTTAGATCCAGGGAAATAGAACTCTGTGATAAAATACTGACGTGTAGCTCTACTGTTTTGTACTGGATTGCCATATTGCCATGCATAATATGGGGAGGAAAAGTAGAAATAATGTACTCAATCTTATCAAACTCTTATCAGCGCAAATATGCTAAATGGTGCTCACAATGTTTTCCCGTGGAATTCTGTAATAATTAGGGGGATTCAATTCAATGTAATGCCGTTATTTACCATCGTAAAATGGTATAGATGGTCTTCTCCTTTTTTTAACCGAAACATATATTCTCGTCGGCTGAACTTCATATCTCTTTATTATCCTGGATACGAATCGAAACATTCTTTGGCACCGAGTTTTGGAGTTTACGCTTACCTCAGAGAGAATATCTATTCTCGACGCAACACAGCCTTGAAGGCAAAGACCTTCCTAGCCTCTGTATCTGCATTACTGTACTGTACACCCTCTTTTAGCATGTACAGACTTTTACCAGCTAGCCTTTATTATTTTTTAATAAAATTAAAAATTTCATTAATCCCCTACACATTTTCTTATTGTCAGATCACCATTTGCTTAATATGCATCATTTTAAAAGAAAAACGTGAAAGGAGCTGATGATCGAAAGGAATTCTGCATTATTAGGTTAAGATTACTATGGTTCCTTAATCTACGTGTTTGAGTTGTTATATTGCAAGTTTCCATGATCTCCATTTAGCTCTAACATGGCAAACAAGCAGATGGCTCTCTTGATGGAAAGAGAAACCATCACCTATAAATACCAAAGATGTAATGGCGCGTTGCCATCTGTGTTGAGATATAGCAATGCTACGTGCATTATTCTACCGGCTACCTTACCTTACAGACCGAAACAAGAAAATGAAAAATATTGACGCTATTCCTTGCTAGGTTAGGCGGTGGTACCAAATATCCGGACGAGTCGTTGCGGAACTCTACCACCTAGTAGTTACGATAGTAGTGACACATCTAGCCGGAGAACGGTTGTTGGTCTATTTTTCAAAGGAGCCCGGACAAATACGGGAAAAAATAAACCTGGAAATAATTTTGACTTAGACTACATATTTGCCAAAGTATAATAGTTTAGGAGTTCCATGGTTACTTTCTAGTTCTATTATTATCATTATCATATCAAACTCGGATGGCCACCTTCTGATTTTGATGATGGAATCTGGATCTTAAAAAACATCTAGTACCTAAGAGTTTGCGAAAATAAACCGAATTAGCCCACACTCAATTTGACCGGTTTAACTTAAATATAATTAAACTCCTAAGCTAAACCGGTTTAACCGGTTTGGCTTAGGAGTTCTCGTGGACTTCTTTCAACTCTATCATCAAACACTGGAAACCATCCAACTCCAAAGGCCCTAAAAGAACGAATCAAATAAGCCCAAAATATATAGTGTTACTCAATTATAATTCAAAGTTTTAATGATCTCCTTCCTATTTTATCATAAGACCCTAAAAATCATTTACCACCAGAGTGTTTGTCAAAACAGAAAAAAGAGTCCAAATTCGATAGGTTTCTTTTGTTTAGTTTAGTGATTCCAATAGTTATCTTTCAGTTCCACAATCGGATCCTAAAAATCAACCAACCAAAGTGCATATCAAAACCAACCAAATCAGCTCACAAAGTGCATATCAAAAGCAACCAAATCAGCAGCATCAGATGAGCTTATCTAGATTAGCTTATGAATTCTCATATAATTCTTCCAGCTCTAACATCAGGTTCTGGAAGCTATCCTGCTCAAAAGTCCTTAAGAGAACGGATCAAACGACTCCAAAGTATTTCTCTATTTTATTTTTGTTTCCATGATCTTCTTTCAGCTCCATCACAAGACCCTGGAAATTGTCTAACGCTAGGGCGTTTGTAAAACAGAACGAATGAGTCCAAACTAGATGGTTTTTTCTTGTTTAGTTTAGGAGTTCCCATGGTGACCTTCCAGTTCTATCATAAGATTCTAGTAACCTAGATCCAACACAAAATGTTAGCCAATACGATATTTATTTGTTTGAGTTTAGGAGTTAACTGTTTATTTTTTTCGCCTTTGCAACAGGATTGGAATCTTCTGTCTTCAGAACCTCGGCATCTTGAAAAAGAAATTATTGCAACAAAATAAACGCTTTCAAACTCCACTGTCTTTGCACTATCTCTCTGTGAGTTTTAGTAGAACTTTTTCAACTCCATCTTCAGATCCTCGTCATCATGAGTAGTAATCAAACTTAGTATATGCTTATAATGCTAAAACTGCTGAGTCAAAACTCAGTTGCATCGTCAAAACTCTGCATCTGAGAGTTCCAGTCTCTACATCCAGGCTACTTCATGCGATCAGCTAAGTGGTACCACGAGATTGTATTGCCACTGAACTCACACAAGTTTGCCAGGTTTAGGTGCAAACGGACATCAGAAAGTCACTGATAAATGGTTTGCAATATTTAGAAAATCTGTTATTTCCATATGCCTGTTATATATCTATTATTGCCACATAAATAGAAGCTGATGGTCTTCGAATTAGAATCTAGCAGCATCAGGTTGAGGTTACCATGTCATTGCAATATCATTCAAGTAACAAAATACAACATTTATTATCGATAAATCCTTTTCAAGTTGCTTAATTCCTTTATTCAATTTGAAAATAGCTGGTGATCTTGAAATGGCTAAACAGATTATATTAAATCACAGCTAAGAACTATATCGCAAAATAGGGCTGAAATTAAGAAATCCGCAGCCAAGTCGGACTATCCGTCTACAATGTCACGGACAGACACACAGATACACAGATACACACCCGAAACTTATAACACACCTCGTTTTTGCGTCGGGGGTTAAAAATCAGAAAAAATGAGTGAAAAAAGGCGCTAAAACTGCGGCAAAGAAAGTGTGCGATACACTAAAGGCTTAGGACAAATAAAGCAAGTTCTGATGCAGATTTTTTAGAAAATTTTAACGATGCATTAATATAATTAAACATCAAGCTGTCCGCCAGAAATTTCTCAAGTTAAAAAATATAATAAGTGCTACTCGCATCTACCATTAGCGTATTTCAACAGCTATGTTCAATAGAAATATCTAAATAATCTGCCTGTACACAAGGGTCTTTTCACGTTCAAAAATAAAATACATATTATTCAGACCTACCATCAGGGTATTTCCGCAGCTATATTTAATAGAAATATCTGATCAATCAGGCTGTCAACAAAGGGGCTTTCCACGTTCAAAAATAAAATAGATACTATTCAGATCTACTAACAGGGTATTTCTGCAGTTATGTATAATAGAAATATCTGAACAATCGGGCTGTCCATATAGGGGCTTTCCACATTCAAAAATAAAATACATGCTACTCAGATCTGCCATCAGTGTCTTTCAACAGCTATGTATAACAAAAATATCTGTACAATCGGGCTATTCACACCGAGGCTTTCCACGTTCAGAAAATAAAATACATGCTACTCGAATCTACCGTTGGGGTATTCCACAGCTATGTGCAAACTCCATAAATATCGTATTGGCTAACATTTTGTGTTGAATCTAAGTTATTAAGATCTTATAATAGAACTGGAAGGTCACCGCGGGAACTCTTAAACTAAACAAGATAAAATCTAGTCTAGTTTGGACTCATTCGTTCTGTTTTTACAAACGCCCGAACGTTAGACAATTTCCAGGGTATCATGAATAGAGCTGATAGGAGATCATGGAAACAAGAATAAAATGAAGCAATACCATCGACTTTAGGGTCGTTTGATCCATTCTTTTTAGGACTTTTGAGCAGGATAACTTCCAGAACCTGATCTTAGAGCTGGAAGAAATATATGAGAATTCCTAAGCTAATCTAGATAAACTCATCTGACGCTACTGATTTGGTTGGTTTTGATATCCACTTTGGTGCTGGATGATTTTTAGGATCCGATTGCGGAACTGAAAGATGGCTATGGGAATCCCTAAGCTTGACAAAAGAAACCTATCGAGTTTGAACTCATTTTTTCTGTTTTGACAAACACTCGGTGGTAGTTGATTTTTCAATGATCTCCTTCCTACTTTATGATAAAGTAGGAAGGAGATCATTGAAACTTTGAATTATAATTGAGTAACACAGTATATTTTGGGCTTATTTGAATCGTTCTTTTAGGGCCTTTGGAGTTGGAGGATTTCCAGTGTTTGATGATAGAGTTGAAAGAAGTCCATGAGACTCCTAAGCTAAATCGGTTAAACCCATAGAGTGTGGGCTAATTCGGTTTATTTTCGCAAACTCTTAGGTACTAGATGTTGTTTAAGATCCAGTTTCCATCATAAGAATCGGAAGGTGTCCGAACGAGATTGACATGACGATGATAATATAACTAACAAGTAGCCATGGAACTCCTAAACTATTAAGTAATACTTTGGCAAATATGTAGTCTAAGTTAGAGTTATTTCCAGGTTTATTTTTCCCTGTGTTTGTCCGGGCTCCTTTAAAAAATAGACCAACAACCGTTCTGCCAGGCAGGTAGTAAAAGGAGACCAATTGACTAGACGTGTCACTACTATTGTGACTACTAGGTGGTAGAGTTCCGCAACGACTCGCTCGGATATTTGGTACCACCGCCTAACCTATTCCTGCCGCAATAGCGTCAATATTTCTCATTTTCTTGTTCCGGTCTAGAAGGTAAGGTAGCCGGTAGAATAATATATGTGGCATTACCATACTTCCACACGGATGGCAACGTACCATAACATCTTTGGTACCTATAGGTGATGATTTCTTATTCCATCAAAAGAGCCATCTGCTTGTTTGCTATCTTATAATATAAAAATAAAAGAATACATGGTGGAGCTAAAAGGAGACCATGGAAGCTTACAATTAAACAACTCAAGCTCGTTGATTAAGAACCATAGTAATCTTAACCTGATAATGCTAGATTCCTTTCGATCATCAGTTTCTTTCACGTTTTTCTCTTAAAATGATACATATGAAGCAAAATGGTGATCTGACAAAAAGAAAATGTGTCGAGAGTTTTTGAAATTTTTAATTTTATCTTGTTAGACCAATCTTCGTATTTGCGTATATTAAATATATTTGTGTAAGCGCTTAGAAAGATGTATAAAATAAATCTGGTGTGTTAGCATATACATATTATAGCTGTGACTTTAAATGTGTCTTTTTATTTGACGTGCTATAACCCATCTTTTGAAATCTCTGGCTAAATTGTTGTGGTCTCTATTATTTTGCAAGAAAAATAAAATTGACCGTGACGTTTGTAAAATATTTTAATAATATTCTAACATCTTTTATCAATAATTAACAACATCAATCTTATTAAAAACTGACATAGATTAAAATAAATTGCAATAAGTCTCTAATGTAGATGCCAATCTGTGAACTAATAAATAAATTTTATCTCTTTAGCGATTATTATCAAAATGATAAATTGATAAACTAAATATTAGTAGGTATATATACAATAAATTATCAAGTTCCTATATTCTGCACGGAGGAATCATGAAGTTCGTTTTATTGTTTATTTTTGCCGTAGGTGGTACGTATTGTTATTATTTATGATTACATACATTCTGAAGGCTTATAGAATTAAAAAGATATATGAATAGATCACTCAAACCCAAGAGTATAATTTATGCTCATCATACAAATGTTCGTCTCTGTCAGCAATCGAACGCGGGCCCTATGGACTGCATAGCCAGGTTAGGTAACCACATGATCTACGGGTTGGCCAAATTATAATGTTCATACATATTTTTTTATATTATAAGATAGCAAACAAGCAGATGGGTCTCCTGATGGAAAGAGTTAACCATCACCTATAGACACCAACGGTGTTAATGGTGCGATGTTATCGTCTGTTTGTCTGTCTGTTACACTTTCACGGCTAAACTGCTAGACCGATTTTCCTGAAATTTGGTATGGAAGTAGTTGTAGAGTCGGCATCATAGGCTATTTTTTTTTCAAAAATCAATCCTTAAAAGGTTGAAATAAGGGATGAAATTGTTATGAAAAGCTATCTTGACGACATGCTAATCTACTCGCGGGCGAAGCTGCGCGAGTCAGTTAGTATAAAATAAACGCTGTCTTATTGGGAAGGTAAATAAAAACACATCCTTAACATCATTGGTGTCTTCAAGCAATGGTCTTACTACTCCCATGAGAGACGTAAGGAGAGATCTGTTAGCCCATAATATGTTTAAAAATAAAGCTCATATTATATTTAGTGCCAGCATCCGTGTGAAATTTTATTATTATCAAAATTAAATAAGTTTGTCATTTATATTTTTAGTATCATAAGACAGAAAAACAAATAGATAACTATACCGATGGACAGACATAACCATCGCCCATATATACTAGGGATATTAACGGTGCATTGCTATCCGTGCAGAAGGCTAGGGTTCAATAACGTCGCAGGCCGGCGGCAGTGGCAGGAGCGTCTTGCCAAATGCATAAAGGAAAATGATAAGGGTCCATACAAAGTTCGCCAAGAAACCGTCGCATATTGATGGATGCTTATCGTATTGCAGGACATTATTAAATTCTTCTGAAATGCAAATTGAATCAGGGACTTTGGATTTAATGCTACAATTCATGAAAATCTAAAAAAACATTATGATTCCTTCAATTCTCAATTATTACATACTATTTTAAGCCATTCACGTCACAATATATCAGAGCATTGATATAATATTTTTATGTACATATCTTTCGTCATGATGATTATATCAAAATATTATTGTGATGACAAATTCATTTCTTTTTTTATATCATAAGATAGCAAACAAGCAGATGGGTCTCCTGATGGAAAGAGTTAACCATCGCCTATAGACACCAAAGATGTTAATGGTGTGTTGCCATCTTGTGGCGAGGTCTAATGCCACATGCATAAATTTACTGACTACCTTATCTTCCAAACCGTAACGCGGCAGAGGCAAACATTGACGCTATTGCGGCAGGAATAGGTAAGGCGGTGGTATCAGACCCGGGTGAGACGATGAATTACTCTACCACCTAGTAGCCACGATGGAAATGACTCGCATAGCCATTCGGTCGCCTTTTACGATCTGCCTGGCAGAACGGCAGTTGGCCTATTCTTCAAAGTAGCCCGGGGCCAACACGGGGGAAATTAAATAGATGACACTTGTTTTTGTAGAAAAATACAGAGATTATTTTATTAATTTAATTATACAGCCTTCTGTATTGTACGTTTCGTCGATAATAAAATACTTCCCTTTTTGTTGCATTTTATACTATTGTTTGTTAAACATTATGCATCTTAAATATCCGATATTTTCCCAACTTATTTGGTGAGTGAGAGAGACTTTATGGCAGAATAGAAAAAATTTGCTTGATTTTAAAATAAAAAAGTGTAAAGTTTGATTAGTTTCATGACTTTTCAAACATGTTCATTTCAAAATGTACTTGTTATTAAGTGTCCATTGAATTTTAAATTGGGTTTAATGTTCATTTAATTAATTTGTTAATTTCGTCTGAGGTTAATTCCTTAATCTCCTTTACTCTAGGGTTCAATTACGTGTGTGAGCACGTTATCGCCTTTTCCGTCACCCTATCCTTTTTTACGACTGCCTTGTGATCTAAAGGATAGCTTATTTGGCTCAGAAAATGATGTCCTGGGTTCGATTCCTGGGTAAAGCAAAAGTGTTATTAGTTTTTCGTGGTGTTTCTCGAAATTCCGAAATCTCAGTAGCAGCTCGGAGTCTAGCAGGTAGTGTGTTATCCCTGCGGATTAGCACGTCTAGCCGTCGAGACCGGTAATCACTATAAATAGTCGATGATCATTATCAGATCAGTAAAATGTGGCGATGGGGATCACCACTCATCTCGCTAACCACAAACCGGTGAAACGTGGTGAACCCAGAAGTTTATACACTTTCAGCTTACTCTGCTTACCGTGCGTGATGATATTTATCTCATTTTAGCTTACACAGTAAGCAGTTTACCCGTGGATAATGTAGGCGGTACAAAAGAATTTAAGTACCCTCGATTTGTCAATATCCCGGACAGTGATGGTGTACTACATCAAGTTGATTTAGAAGAGGAACCTGATATGAGACTTTTGGAAGAAATAGAAAGAAACCCCGCGAACAATTTATATCTTTTATTCACACGGTAAGTGATTAGTATATATTTTATTTTACGACATAATTATGATCATATCAAAGATAAGTAATTGTTTTTCGTATAAACCAAGATAAAATTAATCCGCATTATCTTTTAATTATCATACTTTCAGATGTTTTTTTTTCTGATATGTTTATATAATATTAACATTGATTTAGTTATATGTATACGCAAACGTGAGGTATTTTGTCAACCGGCTTTACAAGAAGGATAAGAATCTCAACTCGGATGTTTATATAGTTTTTATGTATAACTCCGTCAATTGAATTTGAATAATTATTTATTTTTGTTTAAGAGAGCATATATTTTTAGTTTGCCTTATATAAATTTGGTGAAGATTTGATTCAGATTCCAGATTTCTCTTCCTCCTAAAGTTGGAAGTCGGGTTTTGCAGTTTTACTCTTTTGTAGGCTGTCTGGTAAAAGACGAAGGGGATGAAATTTGTATGAAAAACTATATCGACGACATGTTAATCTACTCGCGGGCGAAGCTGCGCGGATCAGCTAGTTATCATAAACATATTTAGTACGGATATCCATACTCGGCACATACAAGTTCATTTCTTATAAATGAAGATTTACTGCTGAGTTTGCGACAAACGCGTGTCAATACACCATGCAGTGACAATAATTTTTGAATATTATTACGTTAATTTCATTTAGGTTTATTATGCGATTAAGAGATATTTTGTTTTATTACATCTTTATTGTTTACTTATCACCATTAACTATCGTGTCTTTTAATATGCACAATTGTCACAATATGCACCATTAACATCTTTACATCTTTGGTGTCTATAGGCGATGGTTGACTCTTTCCATCAGGAGACCCATGTGCTTGTGTTATATATATATATATATATATATATATATATATATATATATATATATATATATATACATATATATATTTATATTTCGTAATGTTTCGACCGGTTTTTGGTACCAGAGCCTTACCAACTCTTGCAGCAATAGCGTTGGCTTGTCACTAACGTGATACGGGTTGTTGGAAAATGTAGTCGGTTTTATGCATGTGGCATTATCATCCCGCCACACGGAGAGATCTTCCCATCAGGAGAGCCACACATATATATATATATATATATATATATATATATATATATATATATATATATATATATATATATATATATATATATATATATATATATATATATATGGCTATTAATAATTAATTAATATTGGCTCAAATCTGTAATTCATTACAATTTAATATTGTGTGTGTTAAATACTTTTATAATTGCACTTGTACTTACTTAATTAAATATATTACACCCTGAAGATGCTTTAAAAGTGGAAATGGTCGATTAATATATTAAAAATATAAGTGTAAAATTTATATACAAGTGCAATTATAAAAGAGTCTAATTACAAAATAACTGGATTAAAAAAAATGGAATTTCACCAAATGTCGACGATGGAAAGTATAGAATATAATATTGTGTGTACTTAAATGCAATGGTTATCCTGAACAAATAAAATAAAATAAACAAAATATTTGATATGGATTTACGTCAAAAATAATTATATAGTCTGCCTGATTGTGAATAAAACTCAAGTCTCATCTCAATCGACGCAGTTAATGTAATTTAATGTATTTATTTGTTTCAGCCGTAATCCATCATCAGCTCAAACTTTGCTTATAAATGACGCAAATTCGATTACTTCATCAAACTTTGATCCAAGCCTCCCAACTGTTGTTATTGCTCATGGCTGGCTCGGTAACCAAAATAGGGACCTCAATACTGTTATTAGAGATGGTAACTAGTTACAATTATTTGAACGTGTAATTTTTTTAAATCATGGTATACAAAATTAGCAGATTGAAATAGAGAACTTTCTGCTGTAGACATCACCTATGTTAGTGATGTATTGCCCACCGTGTAGCTGGCATATCAACTTAGATGTATAATTATACTACTCTAATAAAGGTTTTTCTATTTCTTACTAATGTCTATATCATATAGCAGTAAAAGTATATCAACTTTGGCGGTACGAAAAAAGCAAGCAAAAACTTCACCACAATTAAAGATATAACAAAATGGCATTGAAATCACTGTTTATTTATTTATTTATTCATCAACAAAAAATCCACAGCATATCACAATAAAATAAATCGTTTAATAAAATCAAATCATAGTCTCCAGTATTCTGTGCACTATTATACACTAAAGAATTTTCAAAGCCGGCTGGTTGAACCAAAGAATGACACATTCTAACAATATTTTTGAATTTTTTATAAACTTACTCTTATAATTTCAGCTTACTTAGGCAAAAGTGAAACCAATGTAATTGTATTAGACTGGAGAAGACTTGCATTGTCAGGCTACATTACGGCAGCAAGGGGAGTACCAGCAGTTGGTCGTGGTCTAGGACAATTTTTGCAATTCCTTCACAGTGTAACTGGAGCACCTTTTAACAAAATGCACTTAGTTGGATTCAGCTTGGGCGCACATCTTGTTGGAAATGCTGGAAGGGAATTAGGCGGACAAGTGGCTCGTGTTACTGGTAACATATTTTTATTTATTTTCATAAACAATACACTTACCATATTTAAGTACAGAATAATATTGAAGATCAAAGAATTGATTGACATTATAAATAAAAGTCGCCTTCACGCTTTAGCATAACAGATAATAAGCGTGGCCGAACAACGGGCACGCATCCTGGAAAACCCAAAAACTCCAAAAGAGGCTTGTGAAAACATCAGTCGTCATAAGTTTCTGGAAGGAGTTAGGATGGCTGGAATAAGTTTAGCCAGCTACGTACAAAGGCCCAAGTGGCTAAGTGCGGAAACAAAATGGCTTAAAAAAACCAGAGAATAATAGTGGTAAAAGCAATGGAAAGATTGCATTAAGATCTGATGTATTGCAGACCGCTCATGCCTTATATTATGATGTGAAAATCTATCGCGGCAGGTATATACATATATACAAGTAACTGCGTTTCTTTTGTTTCGGCATAATCTTTCCTGTATCTTGTGAGCTCCCAGAGCCGAAATATAAAGATACTATATATGTAAGGTATTAATGACCTTGTTTTTTTTAAAAATATTTAGTTTTAATTTTTTTTAAATAGCATAAGATAGCAAACAAGCAGATGGGTCTTCTGATGGAAAAAGTCAACCATCACCTATAAACACCAAATATGTTAATGGTGCGTTGCTATCTTGTGGCGAGGTCTAATGCCACATGCATAAGTTTACCAGTTACCTTACCCTCGAAACCGGAACACGACAGTGACCAGCACTGACGCTATTACGGCAGGAATAGGTAAGGCGGTGGTACCAGACCCGGTCGAGCCGATGCAAAACTCTACCACCTAGTAGTTACGATGGTAGTGACGCGTATAGCCACTCAGTCGCCTTTTACGTCCTGCCTGGCAGAACGGCAGTTGACCTATTCTACAAAGGAGCCCGGGACCAATACGGGGATAATTGTTTTTACCATTAGATAGAAAACAAGCAGATGGTACTTTTGATGGAAAGGGAAACAATCGCCCATAGACACCAAACTTCTTTTAAATAAATAAAAAAAATAGTTGTAGTTAAATTATTGTAATTAATTTGCGGGTAGTATTCTATTCTATGTTTTTGACTGGATAATTTTCTACGCAGGATTGGACCCCGCTGGCCCTCTATGGAATTTAAATAGTAATCGTTTGCAGCCTTCTGACGGTGTCTATACTGAAGCTATCCATACTGATGGAGGTTATACAGTTGGTGGTCTCGGTATTGGAAGTGATGTTGCTGATGTTGATTTCTATCCCAACGGTGGAATTTCACAACCTGGATGTCTTCTAAATCTCTGTAATCACAACCGTGCCTGGGAGCTTTTTGCTGCTACTGTAACCTACAATCACCTTGTGGGAAGATTGTGTTCTTCTAGACTGCAGATAACATTAAATACTTGCAGTGGTGTGGGACTGAATATGGGGAATGACGATCTGAATAAGCAAGGGTAAGTTGTTTTTTTATTATATATCAGAAGATAGCAAACAAGCAGATGGGTCTCCTGATGGAAAGAGTCAAGAGTTAAGGGCTCGGGTTCGATCCCCGACGGGGACAGCAGTTGTGTAATGAGCATAAATGTTTGTATTTGCTGGTTTGGGCGTTATATATATTCTGGTATTTATATATGTATTTTTATGTATTAGTATCGTTGATTAACACCCATAACACAAGCAAATATTTGCTTGCTTTGGGGTGAGATCAGTAAGTGTAATTTGTCCCGTGAATATCTATATATATAAAAATCAATCACTATTTTCCTTGGTCACGACATCACGCCTGAATGGCTGGACCAATTTCGGTAATTCTTTTTTGTTGTGTTTGTAATTGTAAGGAGAAGGTTCATATAAAAGAAAATATTAAGAAAATTGCGCGGAAAATTAGAAAATCTATATATATAAAAATCAGTTACTATTTTCCTTGGTCACGACATCACGCCAGAATGGCTGGACCAATTTCGGTAATTTTTTTTGTTGTGTTTGTAATTGTAAGGAGAAGGTTCTTATAAAAGAAAATACTAAGAAAATTGCGCGGAAAATTAGAAAATTTAAGAATACTTAACCACCATATAAAGTTTAATGCCATTTTGGCTGCGTGGAAGGACAATCCCGTATATAAATTACGTGTCACGTTGTTTGTCCGCTATGGATTCCTAATATGTAAGGCAAAACAACGTTTGTCGGGTCAGCTAGTTTATTTATAAAATACGATTACTCCCGTATTTACTAAATATATTGATATAATATAATCTTCATATTAATACGTAAACCAAAAAAAATATAGTTTCGCTATGTCCATTCCTCCGACCGTCTGTCCGTTCATCCATCCGTCCGTTTGTCTGTCTATCCGTCTATTCGTCAGTCTGCAGTCTAGCTCAGAAAGCTGTAATTTGGCATGAATGAAACATATTAGTCACGGCAACAAAGTGGTAACATAAAATCTTGAAAATATATTTAGAGTAGCTCCACTACATGTAAAGTGGAGAAGTTAATTTTTTTTCATGTATCCCATACTATAAAGTGTCCTTGGATAGGTTTTAAGAAATGTTGTATCTTTGTGAAAGAAATTTTTCGATTAAGGGACTCGTTTGTGAAATTTTAGGTTAATTGAAGTGTTAATTTTGTTAGTCAAGTGTCCTCCCCCTCTCTGCCATCTAAAGGGTTGGTTTCGGGAGTAAGAAGAAATTCACGGTAATAGCAAATATAATGAATTTAAAAGTAAAATAATACTAGCTTTACAAATTTTTGATTAAAAGCCGACCAACTTATAAAATGTACTTGCAGAAGTTTTTATAGACGATGAACCAGGTTCTGACCGAACCGCACTACAAGTCCTGTAGTGTGGATATATCGGTCATTGACGCTAAATAGGACGCAATTTAAAAAAAATGAAAGTCCTATTCGTAGTCTTATTGTTGTGATGGGAAACTTAGGAACGCCTAAGTTACCCATCATTACATTACGCCTAGCTCGACACACACTTTATCAATTTATTAATAATACTGCGTTCGACTTTTGGCATAATGAAAGTTTACATAAAACTTCTGGTTGACTTTGACTACTAGGTGAACTTCAGATTGAAAATTTCAATAAATCTATAATATATCTATATAATATATAATCTATAATAAATATATTATATATATATATATATATATATATATATATATATATATATATATATATATATATATATATATATATATACAAAGGAGATTTTCCCAAAACTTATTTAATAGTTTCTTAAATTATTTAGATATTTATTGAGAAATAGTTTATTTTTATTTTTTGACTTGATCCGAAATGACGTATGCTAAATACTAAATGCTGCTATACTCAAATATGAGATTTGAAAATCTTAAGCGGAATGCCCTTATCTTCTATCTATACATATAATAAAATCGTAGGAAAGTCAAAACTGTACATTGAATATATTGTTTCAAGAATACTTGGGGCGTGATCTACAATCGATATCGAAGCCAAAAATATAGTTTTTAGAATTTTTGTCTGTTTGTCTATTTGTCTATATGTATGTCAGGGGTAAACTCAAAAAGTACTGCATGGATTTACTTCAAATTTTGTATGAATATTACTAATAGGTCAGGTCAACATATAGGCTACATATTATCACGCTATCACCTACGGGGGAGAGGCAGTGCGGAGTAAACGATCTCCGCGCGGACGAAGTCTCTGGCAACAGCTAGTTAAATATAAGTCAGAAAAAATATTTCTGTCCATGTACATATATGCCTTTTATGGGTATTTACGAAATCTAGGTATCCATAAATTTTATATATTTAAATGAATTGACTTTTTTGAAAATTCAATATTCTCCAAGTATATATTTTATCATCTATAATGTATCTTAAGTAATTACGTATATAATATAAATATCAATCTACAATCTACAATACATAAGTCATCGCTATCGTCACCTGCATCGTTTAAATATTTTTAATCAAAAAGGAAATTTTCAATTCTTTTGAATCATTTACACGTCTTTACCAACGTAAATGTCAACACATTTAATTGTCCTTACATTTAATGAAAATTTCTCACGATGTGGATTGACTTCAACGTATGATTTAATTTTAAAACTTTTAATTAAGGGATGTAGTGACCAACAATCGTCTTCCAATTTTTATTGAAAATATGTTGTAGTATTTTATAGATTCAAGCGTTACTTTACGGAAATCCATTGTACAGACGAAGAAAACTAGTTGCTTTGAAAATTTCCGCGAAAGTTCGCGGAAATTTGCAAAATAAATAGTTTTCTTCGTCTAGTCATGTTGTAGTACCTACTTCAATTAACAATCATATATTTACAGAACTCATGGCGCCTACAGAGTGAACACTGGAAGAAGATATCCGTTCTAATCCCTCGTAAATGATTGACGCTGACCTGGAACAATTTATTGAAAATATGTAAAATAAATACTTGAAAACGACAAGATTTATATTGTTTCATTTTAATTTTTTTTATCTCTTTGGCTGATACTTCATATTTCTCTTATCCGGGGTACGATTTGGAATATTCCTTTGGGCTTTGTTCACTCGGAACTTTAGAGTCCACACTTACACCAGAGTGAATATCTAGTCTCGATACCCCACAGCCTTGAAGGCAAAGACCTTCCCAGCCTCTGTATCTACATAGATTGCGACGACTATCCCTTATCTGCATCTATACATGTTTCATAGTGGTAATGTTAAAACTGAGCAACTACCAGAGTTTGTCCTAATGGATACAGATTTCGTGGTGAAACAGGTCCTATAGTATTCATTGTTATAAAGACGACAATACAGGAGATGCTGTTTATTCAGCCGTGCCAATATTTTTCGGAAACACGACTACGATTGCCATAATAAACTCGTGTATAAGGTTAAGTCTTGAAATGGAGTCAATTGAATTTGATTCAATGCAAACCCAAGAATATACACAAGTTTGTGTTGGTCCGCACCGTTGTTCAAGTGGTTAGCAACCCTGACTGTGCAATCGACGGGGCTCGGGTTTAATCCCCGACAGGGACAAGCATTTTTGTTATGAACATAGACGTTTGTATTTCTGGGTTGGGATGTTTATTATCTAAAGCTCAAGTTGCCTCAAAAAAGTTTGGTATTCT
This sequence comes from Apodemia mormo, assembly GCA_036924255.1. NCBI lineage: Eukaryota > Metazoa > Arthropoda > Insecta > Lepidoptera > Riodinidae > Apodemia > Apodemia mormo. The sequence continues at coordinate 14,552,243 of JAUPFN010000014.1, read as the reverse complement.
GGTGATGGTGAGACAGTATTGTAGCCCAGAACAGTTGCTCAATCTTTATCAAGCGCAAGTTTGTGCATGGAATACTGCTCTCACTTCTGAGATGGTTCCGCTAAATACCAGCTGGAGACACTTGAGGCGATAGAGAGGCGTACTAAGAGGCTCATAAATGACGATGATCTGGTAGGCAAAAAACTCTAGAGCCTCGCTCATCGCCGTAGAGTGGCTAGTTTATCGATTTTTTTTATAGGATACACTTTAGAGAGTGCAGTTTTTTTATCGATCGTCGATGCGCACAGATTCTAGGCATTGCCATATGGGGGATGTTCCACGTATCTGGACAAAACGGTTCGACTCGTCAGTCTTTATTCGAACCGCAAGGGATTAACTAGAACATGCTTCCTGAGTCTGTATTCCCCGACGAGTACAACCTGGGGATCTTTATAAGAAGAGTGAGCAGGTACCTTCTAGATAAGCGCGTTCTATCTTAGGCCGCATCTTTGCTTACCATCTGGCGAGATCGTGGTCAAGCGCTTCCCTATCGATAATAAAAAAATAAAAAATATTTTTATCAGGAACTTTAGAACTTTTTTATATCATAATAAAATAGCAAACAAGAAGACAAATCTCCTGGTCGATAGAGACAATCACCATAATGGTACTTTTCCATCTGTGTGGTTAGGTATCAATGCCACATGCACAAGTTTACCGGCTACCTTACCCTCTAAACTGGAACAGGACAGTGACAAGTACAGATGCTGTTGCGAAAGGAATGGGCAAAGCGGCATACCAGACTCGGGAAAGACTTCGCCAAACTCCATCATCAAGTAGTTTCGTTGGTAGTACTCGTATATAGTCCAGTCACATAGTTTTTCGGGAAGCCCATAGATGTGAAGCTTAGATAGAAGCACATTGTGCCGTACCCGATCGAGGCTATATATAAAGTCTTTATACTTCCTTCTTGTTCTATATTACCTCAGTTCGCCTGTGTGTTGAGAAAACAAAAGATCGCTGAGAAATCGCGACGAAAACAATCCATCAGAATTGTTTATTTATAATTAGCTGGATCTCTAGATATCTCAAAATCTGGTTGTTTATAAAAAAAAACCTTAGAATGAACGATTACTTTGGAGAACAAGCAGGTAGAAGGCCGGTAGTTGGCAAAATTCAAGTGTTGAATCATTAACTGTTAAAAGTTAAAAAACGGCTTTATGCTAGCTAGCTGCTACTCGCAACTTCGTTCGCGCGACTTACAATCATTACTTCCTTTTGCTTAGTCAGGTAAAACGTACCATCTGTCAATCCCGGATTTTTTATATCATAAGATAGGAAACAGGCAAATGGCTTTCCTAAGGGAAAGAGACAACCATTGGCTACAGACACCAAAGATCTTAATCATGCGTTGCTATCCTTGTGACAGGGTCTTAATGCAGCACGCATAAGTTTACCAGCTACTTAACCCTTTAAACCGGAACACGACAGTGACAAGCACTAACGCTATTGCGGCAGAAATATGTGAGACGGTGGTACCGATTTGGGTGAGACAAAGCAGAACTCTAACATCTAGAATGGTAAAAGAATTTTAAGAACGGTTCAGTAGTTTTTGTGTCTATTCTTTACAAATATGCAAAAGCATAAAAATTTTCTTGTTCTAATAGTATAGAAGTAGAGCTTTATGTATTCATAACTAATTAGTCTCGTTCATGGTAATTCCCAACAACGAATGAAATGAAACTTGTGCCGAAGACGAGAAACAACATTTGTAATGCTCCAGAAAATTCAATAATTCCTCGCACTGTTAGTGGGATTTACCATACTTCCAACAATAAATGAAATGAAACTTCTGCCGAAGAAGAGTAGCAATATTTGTAATACTCGATAAAATTCAATAATTCCTCGCACTGTTATACGGGTAGTGTTTTTTCAAAAGGAGCGTTTTTTGTATCATAAGATACTAAATAAGCAGATGGCTCTTCTGATGAAAAAATTCAACCATCACCTATCTTTATGCTACAAGGTCGAGTTGCTACAAGGTCGGAATAGTAGATTACCCCGGATATACATCGTATACTATCAAGCATTTGGCTACGTTCATTTTGCCAGAGATTACACTCCCAAAGAATATGATGTGCAGTTTGTTCATATTTACAGTTTATGGTGGAACATTCGCAAAATGAAGAAGGAACTAATTTGAACGAGGATAATTTAGCTTTAAAATTACCATGACTAGTAAGGAACTGTGCAACACAATGATCTATTTCTATCCACGTTTTACTTAATCGTTCCCGGACGCAGGGGAAAAAGTTATATAAATGCCGTCCTTTAGGTGAGCAGCACCACCGCGACTGCCATTCATTTATTAATTCATTAGTAACATCCATCACGGGATTAAAGAGGCGACGTATTTTTGTTTGAGCTTGCGGATTAATAAATTCTGGGCTAGTAAAGTTTTTAGAATTATAGTACATTGAGGACCGACGCTGAATTTCTAAATCTAATGGAAATACACCTGATAAAACGGGTAAAGCTTCAGAGCTTACAGTGCGATATGCTTTACACAGAAATATTAAAGCTAAACGCTGATTTTGAAGTAATTTACGCCGAGTCGCGCCGCTTGTAACTTTATCAGCCAATTCTGAATATGCATAAGTAATACAACCTAAATAAGTTGCGTTATAAATTATCTTTAAAGTGTTAAAGGTTAAACCCCACGTTGAGGTAGATATGCCGGCAAAGGACAAGTAATTCCGTTTAGCTTTTTCACTGATATAGTTAATATGATTTATAAAAGTATAATTTTTCTCTAAAACTAAACCTAAATATGTTACGGACTCCTTTCTCTTTACTGTGCTATTATTTAATTTTATGCTAGGAGACGATAGAAGCGAACCTTTTAGTATTAAGTAGAACGTTTTATGAGGCGCAAATTTTAAATGATTTCTGAATCCCCAGTTGGATATTAAATTAAGACTAGTATAAGCCAGTGACTCTATCTGTGCTCGTGTGTTTGCTTGTATTATTAAAGCAATGTCGTCCGCATAACCTATAAGTGAGCATCCTTCAGGCAAGGCTAGTGAAAATAAATCATCAAATCCTAAGTTCCATAGATATGGCGAAAGTACTGATCCCCGTGGGCAGCCCAGAGTAAGGCGTTTAGATGCAGCGTAATGCCCTTGCTGTAATTTCAAGTGACCGTTTTCTAAATACGATTTAATTAGTTGATATATATTAGAATAGCATCCCCTTATTTTTAGTTTTAATAATAACATCGGCCACCACGCGTTATCAAAAGCACCTGAAATATCCAAAAAGATACCCACAACATAATTATTTCGTGATAGTTCTACCGTTTTTCTCATGGTTAGCACTGCATCTACAGTGGATTTTCCGGCGGTAAATCCAAATTGTTGTTTATTGAATGTGGGCCCTTGCGGTAAGAGTCGAGGAACTACTAATCTTTCTAGCAGTTTACCAAGAGAAGGTAGAAGTGTAATTGGGCGATATGATTTAGGGTCATCCGGAGGCTTGTCACCAGATTTTGGAATAATTTTGAGATATCCTTGGCGCCATATTTTAGGGAAAACACCTTCCGCAATGCAACGATTTATTACTTTTAGAATAGAGTCTGGGGCTGCTATACACGCTTGTTTTATCATATAATTTGAGATTTTATGCTCTCCGGGCGCTTTTTTCAATGGTAAATTGTTAATGGTATTTAACAATTCATCTAAGGATACCAGACTCGATATGGGGGACACAGGTTTCACGTCAACTTGTGATCTAATTTCACGATGATATTCGTTATCCCGCTCTAGATTATCGTCTGGAATTAGCATCTCCAAAAGAGCGTTTGTTGTTTCTTCCAAACTAAGCGTATACGTATCGTTAAGTTTTATGTTATTATAAAAAGAAAAGTTATTTTTCGTACGATTTTTAATTTCGTGATACAGAGATGACCAAGGGCCTTCTTTCTCTAATCTATCCATTATTTTTTGCAGAAATTTTCTCTTTGCTAACGTAGTAGCGGCTCGATAGTGTGACCGGATCCTTCTTAAATCAGCAAGAGCTTTAACGTATTCGTCACCTTCTGAACGACGGTGCTTAATTTTATTAAGATGGCGCCTAGCTTTCCTGAAGTCTCGTCGTTTTTTGACTAAACTATCATTCCACCACTCACATTTTTGAGATTTTATTTTTGAATGTCGACCTATAGCAATATCTGCGCAGTATGTAAAAGCATCAGACATCATTTCTGACTGTTCTGACACTGTTAAAGAATGGCGAGTGAAATCTTTGGCATGTGCAGCAAATAAGTATCGGAAAAGATTCCAGTTAGCGAATTTAGCGTCATATATATAATCAGTAGTACTAGATTCCGATCTCCCAGGCAACAACGAGTCATACTCGAACACAATCAAACGATGGTCACTACAAGACGCATCTGGAATTACGCGTCAGTTATTCAAACGAACGTACGCACTTGAAAGTGTGACGTCAATAGATGATTCACCCATTGGGTTACTGTATGTAGGTGGTGCGTCGGGGGTGTTATGGATGGTAAGATTTAGTTCAGCAATGAACTCTTCTACCGCAGATCTACGCTCCCTGTCATTGGACCGTAGTTTACCGTACCAAAGGGGGGATGAGGCATTGGCGTCAACGCCAATAATAATCTTTTGTCCGGCAAGAGATCGTAGGACGTATCGGAGGTGATGCAAGTGAGTGGCAACAGGATCGGAGTACTGGAAATAGCAACTAATTAGGTAAATTCTAAATTTGGAACAGGACACCTCCGCTACGGCACAATGTTGAGAAGAAAGATTTGCAATAGCCGTTACTGTATAAAAAGAGCGCGTGACGTATATACCTGCGCGTGCTTTTGTGTTGTGTTGTAGTACGTTATTACGAAGTTGGGTACTTTGGTATTATTCTTGAATCAGTACTACATCAATTTTGTATTCAGTAACGAGTCTATTCAGCTCCGACGTAGCTGTCTTATCGTTGTGGAGATTTAATTGTCCTATTACCAACCTATTCATAATTAGTTGTTAAAATCAGCTGCTCCATCTTTGCCTTAAAAGTTGGGCAGTCAGGCGAGCCAGTCACGTGATCACTGGGTTTTTTATAGCGTTTGCAACTGCCGCAGGTCGGTGTAAAGTCACTGCGGTCTTTGTTTTGACAGTCCCTAGTTTGATGTGTGCCGGCACAATGTGCGCAACAAGGAGTTTTCTCGCGACAGAACTTATAGACATGACCGAATGTTTGCGAATAGCAGGCTCTAATTCAATACCTATCCACTTACAGTTATTTTGATCAAAATTACGACGTCTAACTATTTTAATAGACTTGAGGAATTCATCTTCTGACATATTCATTTCTTCCTTAATATTTTGCCTATATAAACAGGTTAAAAACGCCTCGTCGGATAAGTTTTGGGGAACATATTTGACCAAAATACGTGGACGACGACCGGTCGGAGTTTCTAGACGTAGCCCTGCCGTTTTTATTGCATTAACGGATTTTAATTTTTGAACCTGGCGTTCATTTGTTACCCTAAGTACAACACCAGACTTAGCAGTTTTCTTAACACCTACGATCTGAAAGCCGTCATCGGATGGTTTAATAGTTTTCATTAACACCTCTTTGGTTTCATTTGAGGTTTTTATAACGTTTGAGTTTTCCTCCGACGGGTAAGCAATTACGCAAGGTAGTGGAACGCGCGTTTGAACCGGCGGGATAGTTTTTGACAGCTTTAAATGTACGGCATCAGAATATGAAGATGGGGCATTATTATTGTTTTTGTACGTAACAACGTCTTGTTCTGCTAAGGCCAGTTTGGTCTCAAGTGATGATGACCGCAAGGCTAACAACGAGACAATAGCGGTGACTCGTTGGGTCATGTCCATAACGCCGGATTTGTTAGCGACATTCATACGCGAGCCTTGTTCATTGACTAATTCGTTTATTTTCGCTAAATATGAAGACGCTTCGCGGACTAATTCATAGTAATTTGGCTCCTCTTGCGAAGAAGAAATGTTGAAAATGGTGGTGTTATTATCCTCATTCGTGGCGACACAACTACGTTTGCCATCGGGTGTTAATTGAGATGGTGTAATATCACTAATGCACCGTTTGTTTGAGACATTAGTGGGGGATCGCGGAGTCATCTGACTTTTAGCGAAAGGATTTTTATTACATTCCGCCGGAATATTATCCCGATTTGACATTATGCCTAAGTAAAAATCGAACTAAAACGAAAGAAACAATACAACCCGGCCGCAGGCCGCGGCGGCGGCCGGTAACGTGGGTACTTAAAAAATGAATAAAAGTTGTACTTACCGAACACGACGAAACAATCAATTTAATTATTTACTGCGTAATTTATGCGATAAAAACTTACGGTTTAGATGGCCTATACCTTTATTAAAACTTTTATACACACACAACACCAAAACTACGCACTTAAACAATTAAACTTAATTTATAACACAGAGCGCGCGGAAACAAGTGATGTACCGAGCGAAGGGAGGGAGGGAGGATATATATATATATATATATATATATATATATATATATATATATATATATATATATATATATATATATATATATATATATATATATATATATATATATATATATATAAGCTCAGGTCCGTCCCCATATGGGTACTGTTCACACTTACAGGCTGGTGCAATAATTTTGGTGCTCTAAGAGTTCCTTACCTATAGGTTCCGAAACGATGACAGGTAGTATGATTCATTCACGAACCTTTGATTCGTGATTGATATTCTCCACAAATCTGATACGAGGTGGCAATGATTTCTATAGTTTTATGGCAGTGATAGCAAAGGATGAGCCGTAATACATGATTATAAATTATAATTAAATAATCACAACAATCACAACAGTGGAAACATTAGTATTAAAATTGGAATTTTCATTGTTCATAACCAGCTTTTAGAAATAAGAAAAAGCGTACAAGCTTAATTAGTTTCATGACTTTCCAAATAATTTAATAAATTTAGTAATTTAATAAATTAATTCTCTGATGAGAGAAGGATGACTTGGCTAGGGCCAGATTTAAGTGCCCTTGCCAGTTGCCAGTAATGCGTGCGACGTGGAAAGGGGACATCTCACCAAGGAGTCTGTCTCACCGTTCGTTACGATATTTGGCTATATGTCTTCTTGCAACGCGTTGTAAGGATCGCAGTGCACGGCGGTTTTCGGCCGTCCGACATGCATTGTAACGCCACGTGGCGGCCTTATTCTTACGTATGAGATCTCTGATATTTTTTTGGGAGGTTCCCATCGTCCGCAGCAAGTTTCAGGGATTTCTCGCGTAGAACTGCTTACCGCAGATTCGACGTGCTTAGTTAACAGTTCTGTTGTGTAGTTGGCATCGTCGACAGAGCTGATCATACTAGGGATTTGGTTGAGATGCTCCGATTGTGGAGACTAGATTATGTTCTTAAATTTGTTCCAGTCTACAATCTACTTCGTTCTTGCGATTTGCGTGGGTGGATGGGGCCTTGTTTAAAAACACCAATCGTATGGCCGGAACACAACTTGCGTGGCACGTGGCTACTCTAGGTAACAACTCGTAGCAGTGCTATTCTAGTGTACTCGATCTGTACTCGATTGGTAGTTTAGTCCTGAATGGACACCAAATAGGTTCCAGTGGGGCCGCCAGAGTCAAGTCTTGTTTGTCTATTAGATTCACTAGCGTCCTACCGTGTCAATTGTTACAATTGTAGCGCCAAAACGCGTAACTACTGTTAAGGTCACCTACTAATAAGACCGAGTCACTAATATCAAATAATGATTGTAAGTCATTTTTTTTAATGGAATAGGGGCAAACGAGCAGGAGGTGCACCTGATGTTGAGTGATCACCACCGCCAATAGACGTATGAAATACTAGAGGCCTTGCAGTTGCGTTGCCGCCGTTTTAAAAATGAGTACGCTCTTTTCTTGAAGGTCCCCATGTCGTATTTGTCCGGAAAAATCCCTGCCGGTAATTGATTCCACAAAAGAGTAGTACGAGGCAAAAAGTGCCGGGAGAACCGCACGGTTGTGGATTTCCAGACATCAAGATAATGTGGGTGGTACTTCAAATTTTGACGCGATGTCCGATGATGGAAGTTAGCAGCAGGAATTAATCCAAACAAACAAAAATGTGAATGACGATGAATTCTCTAATTTGATCTATTTGTTTGACCAGGCGGTTCGGGTTGTATGACGTGACAGTCAGGGCATACGAAAAGATACTCTCGCGTCTATTAATTATCAGGGGCAGGGGTGTAACACCTGATGGTAGTCAGCGGGGCTGTATGTTTAATTAAAATAAATATATGTTGACCGGGTGGGTATTCTGCATATTCGCGTTTAAACGCCGTCAGCTCTTCAAAGTCAATTGCGTGAGCGAACTCGTGTATTATTTGTATGCAACTGAATAGAGCGTATGCAACACAAACAAACTAGGTAGGATTGCGAAAACACATCGTTAGGGCATTACAATTTTACTCTTGTCGCTCTCTAGCACCTCACCTCACCACCACACAGTGGAACTAACTTTTTTTTAAATACAAATGACAATAAATGCCGGAGTCCCTCAGGGATCAGTTCTCTCCACAACTCTATTCCTGCTACACATTAACAACCTGTTGAAGCACGGTATGCAGACGATAGCACTGTTATGGAGAGTTACGCATCCAGCGCGCGGACCAGTACGACACAGATCCGGTCTCGTTTGGTTTGTACATCGAATCTTAAGTCCAAGTTGCCTCAAACAATCTTGGTATTCTGGCGAAGGTGAGACAGTATTTCAGCCCGGGACAGTTACGCAACCTTTATCAAGCACAAGTCCGTTCGTGCATGGAATACTGCTCTCACTTCTGGGATGGATTCTGGTCTGGAATTGAGAGGCATGCCAAAAGGCTCATAAACGACGATGATATGGTAGGCAAAAAACTCCAGAGCCTCGCTCATCGCCGCAGAGTGGCTAGTTTATCGATTTTTTATCGGATACACTTTGGAGAGTGCGCTGCGGAATTGCACAACTTGATCCCGCCATCCCCGTGTTTCTATCGATCGTCGAGGTGCACAGATTCTAGGCTCGCCATATGGTGGACGTTTTACGACAAAGAGGTTCGACTCGAAATTCTTCATTCAAACCGCAAGGGAATGGAACATGCTTCCTGAGTCTGTGTTCCCGACGAGTACAATCTAGGGATCTTCAAGAGAAGAGTGAACATGTACCTTCTAAGGAAGCGCGTTCCATCTTAGGCTGCATCTTAGCTTACTATCAGGCGAGATTGTGGTCAAGCGCTTCCCTATCGAAAATAAAAAAAAAAACGAATTCTACTGAATACAATTCTTTTGTATATACTTGAACATATGGGGTCACTATTTATTAATCTGTGCAAATATACACCTTATTTTAGGGTGTCAAGGGGGTGATTTTAGAAAATCTTGGCCTCTGTAATACGAACTTCAGGTCTGTAGCATAAAAAACAGCGGAAGTCTCATACAAACTTACACCCCTAAATTTAGGGGATGGGTACGGTTAGGTTAACTTTTTGAGCTTTTCTATTATTTGTGTATGAATATTAGCTTACATACCAAATTTCAGCTTTCTAGGATATCGGGAAGTGCTCTATAATTTTGATGATCATAAATCAGTTAGTGAGTGACGAAATTGAGGTTTTTTACATTTAATAAAATCTAAATTATGACATTAATGATATTGAAATTCAGTGCGTTTAATAAAATATGTGCTATGGACACCGTATCTATAATCTAGCTTCATCGAGACCGAAGCTATGAGGGTTCAAAAATTCGGCGAAACAGTTCGAGAAAAGGTAGGTAGTGCCCTAGAACTTCGCTTGACTCGTCTTGGCGGGTATTATAGTGCATTATTGCTGGCATTTTCCTTCATTTCCTCGAACCTTTCTGAAACAAACCTATATTTTTAAGTAAACTTATGCGTGTAGCATTCTAAACCTGCAAATAATGACGCATTATTAAGATGTCTATTGGTGATAATTGTTTCTTATGATCAAGAAAACCATCTGCTTGCTTGGAATCCAATAAAATAAAATAATTAAAAAAATAGCATGACACTATATTTGTAGATGTGGTTGTCTCTTTCCATCATGCAAATTTTATCTGCTTGTTTGCTTTATTTATTCACAAAATATGCACGGATATCATTTACAATCCCATACATAAACAAGGGCAATGGCCACCTCTCGTTCCCACCACTGTAACTTCTGTAAACCAGAATCAACAGCGGCAACCTTCCTGATAACCACTGAGTTGCGATCTCAGGGTGCCCTGAGGGAAATGCTAAGCTGTCTTGGAACCCGCATCGAATTTAATCAGAAGAGTATAGGAGGAGTAGGAAAATACATCCGGCTTCCCTCCCTTTACAGCAGGAGACAGCGTAAATATAAAGCAAAAAACTGCTAGGAAATGAGACGTTTACAACCAGGTTAAGCCTGATTATTATTGCACCACGGTAATTTAGGTATTTGAAAACATACGAAAATGGCCTACTTAATTCTGCTTCCAGTAGTACGTATGACAAAATAGCTTGAAGCCACGGAAATTCTCACGTGTTGCTACAAGGTCGGAATAGTAGATTACCCCGGATACACATCGTATACTATCAAGCATTTGGCTACGTTCGTTTTGCCAGAGATTACAGTCCCAAAGAATATGATGTGCAGTTTGTTTATATTTACAGTTTATGGTGGAGCATTCGCAAAAAGGAGAATGAATTAATTTTAACGAGAATAATTTAGCTTTAAAATTACCAGACTAATAAGGAACTGTGCAACACAATGATCTATTTCTATCCACGTTTTATTTTATACACTGACACAGGGGAAAAAGTTATATAAATGCCGATCTTTGGTTGAGCAGCACCAACGTGACTGCCATTCATTTATTAATTCATTAGTAACATCCATCACGGAATTAAAAAGGCGACGTATTTTTGTTTGAGCTTGGGGATTGATAAATTCTGGGCTAGTAAAGTTCTAATATAATTAGAACTATAATACATTGAGGCACGACGCTGAAATTCTAAATCTAATGGAAAGACACTTGATAAAACGAGTAAAGCTTTAGAGCTTACAATACGAAATACGAAAGCTTTACACAGAAATATTAAAGCCAAACGCTGATTTTGAAGTAATTGACGCCGCTTGTAACTTTATCAGCCCATGATAAACATGCATACAACCTGGATAAGTTGCGTTATAAATTGTCTTTAAAGTGTTAAAGGTTAAACCCCACGTTGAGGCAGATATACCGGCAAAGTACAAGTAGTTCCGTTTAGCTTTTTCACTGATGTAGTAATATGAATTATAAAACTAAACCTATATATGTTACGGACTCCTTTCTTTTTATTGTGCTATTATTTAATTTTATACTAGGAGACGATAGGAGCGAACCTTTAAGTATTAAGTAGAACGTTTTATGAGGCCCAAATTTTGAATGATTTCTGAATCCCCAGTTGGATATCAAATTAAGACTAGTATAAGCCAGTGACTCTATCTGTGCTCATGTATTTGCTTGTATTATTAAAGCAACGTCATCCGCGTAGCCTATAAGTGAGCATCCTTCAGGAAAGACTAGTGAAAATAAATCGTCAAATCCTAAGTTCCATAGATATAGATATAGCGAAGAAAGAAAAATCCATGTGGGCAACCCAGAGTAAGGCGTTTAGATGCAGCGTAATGCCCTAGCTGTTATTTCAAGTGAGCGTTTTCTAAATACGATTTAATTAGTTGATATATATTAAAATAGCATCCCCTTATTTTTAGTTTCAACAATAACATTGGCCACCACGCGTTATCAAAAGCACCTGAAATATCCAAAAAGATACCCACAACATAATTGTTTCGTGATAGCTCTACCGCTTTTCTCATGGTTAGCACTGCATCGACAATGGATTTTCCGGCAGTAAATCCAAATTGTTGTTTATTGAATGTGGGCCCTTGCGGTAAGAGTCGAGGAACTATTAATCTTTCTAGCAGTTTACCAAGAGAAGGCAGAAGTGTTACTGGGCGGTATGATTTACGGTCTTCCGGAGGCTTGTCACTAGATTTTGGAATAACTTTGAGATATCCTTGGTGCCATATTTTAGGGAAAATACATTCCGCAATGCAGCGATTTATTACTTTTAGAATAGAGTCTGGGGCATCGTCTCTGGGCGCTTTTTTCATTGGTAAATTGTTAACGGGTGCTTTTTTCAATGGTAAAATGTTAATTCATAAATTATGCAGGGATGTCATTTACAATCCCATACATATGATAAATGTGAGAATTTGCATGTTTGAATGCTTAAATGTTTCTAAGTTTGTAACTAAATTACGCAAAAACGCAGCAAAGGTACACCATGAATTATAAATCCGGATTTTTAATCCGGAAAAATATGCTGTTCCCGGGAGATTCACCAAAAACTTTTAAAATATAGTGGGCTACACGGTGCTGTTAGATTGACGATAAATGTAGCATGTATTTTATGAAGAAGAGAGCATAGGCTTTGCTCTAAGGCAGTACGTAAATGAGCTAACCTTGTACAGGTTGACCGGTAAAAGATTATACATACTGAAAGAGAGTGTTAAGTACTCAATTCTGATATCGAATATGTAAAAATAGGTACTTAAATTTTGATAACATTTTCTAACAAAAATGTTTAGTATGGATATCCGCGCACAGTGTATGTGTGTGTAAGTTCGTTTTGTTTAAAAACACTGATTTATCTAACTTGTGATTAAGCTCGTTAGTACATCGTACAGTGACTATTCTTTTGAATATTACTACATTAATGTCGTTGAGGTTTTTTTATTAATCAAGCAATATCCTCTTTTTATTCTATTTTTATTTTTACTTAATATGTCCATTAACTATCATGTCCTTCAACAACAATCTTTATAGTCTTTCTGTATGTCTAGTTTTAGGCTCTTCATATGATATAAAAATGGAAAATGACACACTTGGATTGCATGGCATTGCAAATCATCACTAATCGTTGAACGCATTTGAAACGTTTTCTTTTTAAAACTTCTCAATCAACTTTGATATCAGGATACAAAATTTGTTGACGTTTTAATATTATAATCACTCAACTTAAATTAAGCTTCTAGATATCGCAAACACGAAATTTATTAATCCCATAATTGATGTGATGATAAGAGAATTCATAATAAATATGTAAAAACTGGTTACTTAAATTTTGATCAAATCCACACTAATATTATAAATGCGAATGTGTTTGTTTGTCCGACTTTACAGCAAAACGGAGTGACGAATTGACGTGATTTTTTTAATGGAGAGAGAAGAGAAAGAACAGAGATTGATAGGCTATTTTTGTCTCTTTCTAACCTCCCACTTCCCTAAAATGAATTTAACGGAGCGAATTATCTAATATAATATTATGTGCGGATACCGCGGTACCAGTGAATAGACACCGAAATTCATTGATTATTTACAGAGATTTTCTGCCCTTGAACGTTTAAGTTAAGACCTACAATATACACTGTAATCTTTGGTCAGGACGCATACCTGGCACCTTGAATATTACTATATTAATTTCATTGAGGTTTACAATGTGGTTAAGATATATTTTCTTTTTAATATATTTTTGTTGGTTACATATGACCATTGACTATCGTGTTCAGTATCGTGTGTACAGTTTTTTATCAGTTAACCTGTTAAAGTCACAGCGTATTACCATGATGGATTCCGAAATTGCTTAACTGAATCCTAAGTAATGTTGCACAGTTTGTATCATATGTTTTAACTAAACTTTAGTAGTATCTTTAAGTTTTATTTAACAAATAAGTAAACCTCAACGAAATTAGTGCAGTCATAATAATCAATGGCGTTTGATACCGGCTCGTTAACGCAGAATTAAAATGCGAGTGGCATTTCAATTCTGCGCCATCTACATTCAGAGGATGTCTGAGTAGTTGGTATTTGGCTGTTTATTGTTATCGACCTTTGCCGTTACATTTGGAAGCGCATAAACAAGAAGTAAAGTCAAACTTCAAAATAAATTCAATAAATTCGTTGCAAGTTGCGTTTGCACATTGCACATATATGAATGTGTAATTTCAATTCTATTTTGTAAATATTTGTGCATAATAAGACGTAATCAACTTGACATCAAACAAAAACATTTGTTTGATGTCAAGTTGATTACGTCTTGCGTATTCGCAATAATTTTGCCATGAAATCTGGCATTTACTTGCCAAAATATCGACATAAAATAGATTTTAAATATTTATTTTTATCCAAAATCTATTTTCCAAGGGATCTTATTTATTTATTTTGTGGTAATGTGAAATATTTAACTTAAATTACATTTTAAAATATCTCTTAGAACGTGTTATGACAACCTAAATATCAAATATTTCACATTACTGTAGTTATAAAGGTAAGTTATAGAAAGTCTCAAGCTCGTTTTTCTGATTTGAAACATAAAAATACATTTAATAACACATGATTAAACTTTTGATGTATTTAAAATCTGAAAATGGACTTTGGGATGTTTGGGAATTACACAAAAGTAATTAAAATAAGGAAATACACATGCAAGTGTCATACTCGTAGAAGCACACACAGAGATAATTTTTAATTACCGTGTTCTAAACATAGATGTCTATAGTGGACAAAGTTGTACCGAAAATCCACTCAAGTTGCCTCTCTTTAAACAATTACTATTTTTATACTCTGTTACGTAAACGAGTCTGGTTAGAAGTTTGGCAAATCGCTCTTTGTAATCATCAGAAACTATGATAATTAACACTTTGAAAATGTTTCAATGTTTTTTCGGTCCCCTATAAAGAATAGATCTTCTGTTATTTCGTTAGGCAATTCCTAAAATCAAAATATTTGCCAAATTTGTCACTACTATTATGCTTATGTGGTAGAGTTCAGTAAAGTTCGCCCTGGTTTGGAACTATAATTTTGCCAAATCATTCAACAATAGCTTTAATGCTTTAATTACTTATAATCAAAGCTTCAATGTTTTGTAATTGTCGAGTTCCAGTTTAAGGGATGTTTTGATTGCTTCTTAAGCTAAAACATGTAGCATTGCTATGCCGCCATACACAGCATCTATTGATTTATAATGGCTTCTATATGTGATAGTTGTTCCTTTTCATCAGGAGAGTCATCTGCTTGTTTACTGTTTTGATATACAAGAACAAAATGTTAAAAATGCGTGTCTGAGGAACCAATTGTCGGCGGATGTGTTTTCAATCCGAAACGCTTGTGAGTCGTCAAGAAAAGAGCTTACGCATTCCTTAAATTCTTTAAATACCGGATATTGCATCTTTTTATGGGCAGCGGTGATCACGTACCATCAGGTGACCCTCTTGCCTGTTTGTCTTCTATTCTATTAAAAAGTAAATATTAAAACATCTGTTTCTAGAAAATATCGTTCACTTTTAGTGAAAATAGCCATATCATTAATATATAGATCAACTAGTATTATTAAACAATTTATCAGATGTAAGGATTATTATTTATATAATGAACACTAATCTGATTACAGTTGACTAACTGTATATAAATACGCACATTTTTCCTTAAACTTGTGAAACATCCAGCAACGTAAGTCAAAATGGGCAAATTTGTCTTACTTTTAGTCTGCGCTGCGGGTACGTATTCAATTTTCAGAATTAAAAAAATAATAAAGTTATATTAGCTTGTTTTAATATGGATGACGGAAAAATTTTCTTAAAATATTTTCATGAAATAAAAAAAAGCCACAGTGTCATAGGTTATTAAAAAAATCCTCAGTGTGTGGTCGCGTTCTGATCCGGTAGTAATTATAAATAAATCGATCGAAATTTAAATCTTTGCACACTATATCATGGTAGAATATGTTGGTAATTTAAGTTATTTTTAATAACCTGTGACATCCAACATTTCTTACAAATAAATATTTTTACATTTTTTCGTTTTTTAAATATTATTTAAGTTTTCCATAAATTATGAGTTTATCGTTTACGTGTTCCAAGTTTCATAAACATTGTCCTTTCTTTTTTATGTTACTTATAACCAAAAATTCCTTATAAGCCATTTATGAGATCCTTATGACCTTTATAGTCCAGGGTCTTCGAGATTGTAGAAGGTGAATTTTCCCCAAACGTGTTTTCTTCAAATATCATTGGATAGCATAAAAGCAGATTGTTCTCCTTATGAAGAGAAACAACCATCGTCTATAGACATCAAAGACGTTAATGAGGCGTTGCTATCTGTAGGGCACAATAACTATGCCACATACATATATCCCTACCCTCCTAGCTGGAACATGACAGTGACAAACATTGATGCTATCGTCGCAGGAATAGTTAAGGTGGCGGTATCAAATACCCATGCGAGTTAGTACAGTATAGGTTCCTTTCATTCATGATAATTTTTTTAAATATTTGCACACCATATAATGGTAGAATATGTTGGTCACTTAATTTATTTTTAACAACTTGTAACACCCATATTCTTGCAAATAAATATTTTCTTTCTTTCTTTCTTCTTTCTTTCTTTCATACTTGAGATTTGAGTAAGGTAGCCAGTTAATATTATATCTTGGTATTTGTAAGTTTACATATTATTGATTTATGTGCATGGGTAGCAACACAACATTATAATATTTAATATCTTTATGGTTGTCTTTATCTCTCAGGTAAGCCGTGTGCTTCTTTGCTATCCTAAGATTCTGAGATATTTTAAAAACACCCAAAAAAATTAAATGAAACATACTAATCTAAAAAGACATACTTATTTAAAAATATATATTATTTTAAAAATAAACAATAATTTAAAAATATATTTTTTTTATATAATCAACAATTTCATCATTAGTTATAAAAAGTATCTTCCGCCCCGTATCTCCGAAGAGATACTCAGAGGTACAACAAGTGCACCCACGATAAGCCGAAGATATTTAGTCCAACAATGTAATGGTGGCAAGCTTATCGTCAGGAGGGGCACTTATATAATCCCAAGCAAAGTTGTTTTTATCATAAAACTTAAAAAATATGTTTTGAATTGCCTGACCCGGAAATAAAACCCATGTGGTCAATACCGACCCCGGACGCAAGTTACAAATCACTGATATTAATCACTAATATTAATCGCTTCATCCCAAATGTCAGTTTCATAAGATGTTCACCTCACTAGTTGTAATAAAGACTATTAAAAAGGTAGTTTTTTATTAATTAAAAAAAAACACCGAATTCCAGAGCCATTTGCAATAAGAATTATTGCGTTGTAATTCTAAAGCTAAAAAACTTACGCTTCGCGTTGAGGCGTGGGGCAACAATCTTCTAAAATATATTTCAACTTTCAAAAATTTTATAATTACGATTTAAAAAACTAACTCCCTAACTTCGTAACATCTTGTTTATAAAAGCAAAACATTTTAGTATAGCAGTTAATAGTATTTTAAATGATATTGCAGCGGTTGCCAACGCAGTACCATTAGAAAATGTTAAACAAAATCCATATCCTCGATTTGTTGAAATGCCTGATGCTGAGGGTAATCTACACAAAGTAGATTTGGAGGCAGAACCTGACATGAATCTTATAGATGAAGTAACCAGGAATCCTGCCAACAACGCATATTACTTATTTACAAGGTAAGTAAAGATGATCAAAAAATGATCAGTTGTTTTTTTGAACTGTCGGAGAGGGTTTTATTTTTAAGTTTTGAGTCTAGTTAATAAAATATGTTCTTTATGTTATAGTCTGCGGAACAGCACTCTTTTTTTGACTGATAAATACTTGTTTGAAACTTCGTGAGTACGAGTCATTTGGCGAGTCTACCAAACTATGGCTTTTTTCGAAAGTGCTGCGAAAAATAATCTATGTGATAACGTTATCTATAACATATCCGCCTATAACAACATAATACGGAAATTTTCAGATACCATGGCTACTCTTGTCTTGATACCATCAAAAAGGATTAAACAATGCAGCAAAAATAAATATGTGTATTGATTCTTGTCCTAAACAAACATTATGTTCAGGGTGTATACAAGTTCATTAGTGCAGTATTTTGTCTGACAAAACATTTTTTGTACTACTTAGAAAATCAAATTGATAATTCTGATGGATATAATTAAAAGAATTTTTGTATTCATCAGAACGAAAAACTTATGAGTTCGGCATATTTTGATGACGATCAATTACAAAAACGCGGTGGTAATAAAATCTGTAGAAAAAAGTTTGCTAGAAGCTGAAAGAAAAGCGCTTTTGAAATTTAAAGTACTAGTAATCGCCTTGTGGTCGAAATTTGACCATAGACTAAACAATAAAATCTCTTT
The DNA here is from genome assembly GCA_036924255.1 of Apodemia mormo. Lineage (NCBI taxonomy): Eukaryota > Metazoa > Arthropoda > Insecta > Lepidoptera > Riodinidae > Apodemia > Apodemia mormo. Next base: position 14,533,907 of record JAUPFN010000014.1, on the reverse strand, counting down.
TAAGTTTGACAACATGTATGTTACATGGATGTAGTGTGGGTAACGTTCATTTTTTTAATTTGATGTATTTCTAATGCATATTATTTAAAAATATTAGGCTGTATATCTGTAAGCCAAACTATAGCTGTGCTAAATTTTATACTCCACTATAATATATTTTCTCTCTTAGTGTTTCGGGCTTCTGTGAAGAATAGACCATCTGCCGCTCTGTTAAGCTGGTCGGGAATGGCAACCGATTGCCTATAAGTGTCACTAACATCGTGATACTTGATGGGTATTTGGTACCACCGCTTTACATATTCCTGTTGCAATATCGTCTATGCTTATCATGGTCGTGTTCCGGTTTGGAGAGTAGGGTAGCCAATAGACTTATACATGTGGCATTGCCATCCAGCCACACTGATTAACATCTTTTGTGTCTATAGGTGATGGTTTATCTTTTCATTATGATCAGTTATCTGCTTGTTTGATATCTAATAGTATAAAAAACTATTCGCGTAATTATCTTAGAAGTGGTACGAAAATTTTGATTTACGTATTTTAAGAATGTATCATTTGACAAGCAGCGATATGTCCCTCGGACTATTATATCTGTAAAAAAATTTATATCTTACTTGCTGCATCGGGCAACTTGCTGTATGTTCACATTTTATGATGATTGTTTTATTTGACTAAGTTAACAATTTAAAGAAAATTTATTGTGTCTTTTTTCAGACGTAATCCATCTTCATCGCAAACGTTGGTACTTAACAATGCCAATTCTATCACTTCATCAAACTTTAATGCTGCGGTTCCTACTATTGTGATTGCACATGGTTGGTTGAGCAGCCGATTGACTGAACCTAATCCTACAGTCAGACGAGGTAATATTAAAACAAAGATATGTACACGCAAGAACACACATACACATAAATATAGATAAATATACATGTGCGCGTATGCGCATTTTACGCATACATATACATGGGACACACTAAAAGCTTTGCACTTCTAGCTAATCGGAACTATTTGAATTTCGAATGTTATATTTTTAAAACGTTGCAACCTTCTTAGTAATAAAAAAAAAACAATTGGCGGGAAATGATTTGTCAATTGGTTTTTTATCACACATCAAATTCTACGTACGTAACGAAAATGGAATTAAGTCGAAAAGATTTTTGAGCGATGATTTTTTATGATTTTAAAAGTTCTCTTTCTCCGCAAGACTATGCCGTTCGTTTTCAAAATGCTTTTGGGAGAAAAGCACTTTGTTTGAGTACCGTGAGATGATGATTTGCTGAATTTGAGAGAGGTCGTGTTTCGTTATATGACGAATTTTGTGAACGATAATAATGTGGCTACTGTTAAGTGGTTAATTGAATAAAACCCCCGGATTACCTATGAGACAATTCGAGGACTATTTGGGATTGGTATGAGCTAAATTCAGAAAATTTTACACGAAGAATTGAAAGTTCAGAAACTTTATTGTCGTTGGATTCCTCATGAACTGACAGCGGAGCAGAAGCGGGCTCGTGTGGAATGGTGCTCACAGATGCTACTGAAATACGACCACGGACATTTTAATGCTATTTGTGACTATTTTAATGCTATTTATGACATTGTCACAGAAGACGAAACGTTATTGTTTTGAACCCGAAAAAAACAGCAATCTTGTGAATGGTTGTTTGAAAATGAGAACAGGCCAACAAAAGTGAGACAGGCGAGAAACGTTGGTAAAAAAAAAAATGATTGCGTTTTTTTTCTCAGCTACGGGTCCCATCTGTACAATTCCACTTGAAGATCAAAATGGTATTCTACCATTTGTTTACCCAGGGTGTTAGAAAAAGTTCGTGAAAGACGACCCAAAAGCCGCATTCTCCTACACCATGATAACGCTTCTTCACACACGGCCAACAAAACAAAGTCATTTTTAGCTTCCGAAAAAGTGCATCTCGTCACTCATCCTGCGCATAGCCCCGACCTAGCACCCTGTGATTTTTGTATTTTCCCCAAAATCAAAGATTCGATGAGAGGTTTTACTTTTACCAACTCCACCAGATCTATGGTCCTCCTGTTTTAAAAAGTGGTTCGATCGCATGAAAAAATGTTTAAAATGTAAAGAATATTATTCTGAAAAGCAATAAACATAATATTTTGGTTATAACATGTTGTTTTTTTCAGTTACGCAAAACGTATAGTGAGACCTACGTATACATCCACATACACCTTAGTAATTTATTGCACTAAAGATTATTTTTTACTGCAAATGTTTACAATATTTGAAGTTTTTACTTTCGTGTTGATCTGGACCCCTTTTGAAGTATAAATCATCTACCGTTCTTCCAGGCAGTTCGTGACAAAACAACGATTGGCTTTACGGGCGATTACCATCGTGGCTACTAGGTGACATAGTTTTACATTGTCTCGCCCGAGTTTATTCCTATCGCAATAGTTTCAGTGCTTGTCACTGTCGCAGTCCGGTTTGGAGGGTTATTAAATTGTATTTAAAATGTAGTTACTTTCAAATGATAATGCACTAGAGTAACAGTGAGACCTCAAGGAGGAGGCCAGATGTCCTCAATACTGCCTAGTTAAGCATCAGTCTCCGACAAGAAAAAATAATTTACTACTGTAGGTATTATATAACAGAAATTTATAAAATGTGTGTTGTATTTTTGTGGTGAGAAAAATAATAAAAATTCTATCAAAGACACGCAAATATCAATTAAAAAAAGGCATTGCCTAAAATGAAAACTAAAAAGAAAGAAACAAGCCCATTAGTTTAGAATCATGTTAAATAATAATAAATAACTACACCACTAAAATAGTTGAATAATCGATGTGCATATAAAACAATCCATGAATTTTAAATTATCACAGAACGATTAATAGTCGGGGCCCTTTGTGAAAATTTGATAGTAGCTAAATATTAAATGTAACTTGTGGTGGCCTAAATTTGTTATTAGCCCCTCTAGAGACCTAAAGGCGTGGCCACGGAAAATTCGTGCCTGCGATTTTTCGCGCGGCGCGAACGGCATAGCGTCTAGCGTCTAAAACAAATGTATGGGAAAGTACTAAACATGCCACGCGACGCGACGACTTGGGTGTGCGTCGGGCGATACGGCGGGCGATTGAATAGTCTGGGAAAAATACACTATGAACATTATAACTTTAATTTCCAAATTTACTAAGCCAACAATTTGGAAGATATGTATAAACAAATAAGTTTAAGCAAAGTCCAGAGATACAATTTTTGTTTCTTCCGACAATGTTAAATATTCATAAGAATATAATTATAGTAGTGCCGTCATAAAATCGATAGTTTTAATCTAGAAACGCCATAATATGGATTGCAACGTCGATAGTTTCCATAGTATTGATACGCATATATACGCTGCTAATAATCTATCGATTGTATCGATAGTTTCAATCGTTGGAGATAAACAAAGTATCAATTCTATCAATGGTATTGTTATACAATATTGCATTAACTATCGATATATTCGATACTATCGATAGTTTGTACAATCGATAGCATCACCCGTATTAGAATAAAGTTGGCTATCGATATTTTTAATAATATCGATACTATCGATAATAATTGTTGTTAATGCACTACGAAATAGCAATACTATCGACAGTATCATTATTTTGTCAGTTTATTTTTTTTTCAATCATGAATACTATCGATATTATGCTGTAGGGCGTGCCAAACAATTGTATATATATACATACAATCGAAAAACATTACCCTCCGTCAGTCGGGTAAAAACAAGAAGTTCTTGGGATTAAAAACGAAACTGGAAATTTTGCTATGTAATAATTTAATACAAATGAATTTACTGTTACCGAAGTTAATGAAGTTTATTGTGTTACAAAGAAGTAATAATTTGAAACACAGTAAAACTGATGTAATCAACTTCCGATTTTCTGTAGCTCAGGAACACTCTACCAAATTAAAATGACACCATACGGAAACTAGTCATACAAAACAAAAAACGAATTTTCAAACTCAGTTCATAAATAACCGAGTTTTTGGGTAACAATCATTTAAAAAAATCATACAGCCGAAAAAAATGGTTTTAAATGACTAAAATACTAAATGTTTTGCTTTAATTACAGCATACCTCGACAAAAGCGATGTCAACGTTATTTCTGTAGACTGGAGTAGATTGGCAATGTCCGACTATGCAACAGCAGCACTTGGAGTTCCAGCAGTAGGACGTGGTGTTGGGCAATTTTTACGTTTCCTTAATAGTGTGACTGGAGCACCTTTTAACAGAATGCATTTGGTTGGATTCAGTTTGGGCGCACATCTTGTTGGAAATGCTGGAAGAGAATTGGGCGGACAAGCTGCCCGTGTAACTGGTAAGACAATGTGTTTAATTATCGTAATATATAATATGCATGAAAGCAAAAAAAAAAAAGCCAAAATAATGTTGACCATGAATTTATTTATTTTATTTAATTTAAATACTTTATTGCACAAATGAGTACAAAGGCGTAACTCAATGCTATTAAGCATTTTCTCACAGGTAACTTTTGGTGATGCTGAGAGAAAAAGCTGAATGAAAAAAACTGAATGAATTGATCTGTGTAATAAATAAATAACGCTTCTATGCTTTATGTGTATAAGAGAATATTTTAAAATATCAGTACAGCCAGTAATCTCCCAAGTAGCATAACATGTTTATTGTTTAGTGTACCTTAAAAAGATCATCCTAGCTCCGAATTTGCTGTTCTATCATCTATCTCTATCATAGTCTCTGGTGTAAGAGATTATTGGAGATCGTTGTATCGTAGTTTATTTGGTCCTTGAGTACGTGTTAAATTCAGAGTCACAGGAGTTTTAATAGATGTAACATTTGACTCACAAAGCTTGTCTATAAGCAGTTACTAGAAAAATCCGTTTTTTTTTTTGGATATGGGTGATGGTAACGATAGAGTAATTTTGAGTAAGGATGCGAATTACTAAGTTGGGACTAGACAACATTGTCTCTTCCATCTAACTTTTTAGCATAATTATTTTAGCATTAGGATAATAAATAAAGAAGGTAAAGTAAAGGTAAAGTAAATGTAAAAAATGTAAAAAGGACAGGTAATCTTACAAATGTCATGTTGATACGGAATAGTTACACAATAGTGTACACTTCAGTTTAATAACGACAAAAAGCAGAAATATATAAGACCTCTATGTTAACGCAGGAATAAAATATGTGAAATTTTAGATAAGTTAAGCGATAATTAGCCTAGTAGAATTAAGTATAAACGAATCTGTTGTTTCGTGTTTTCTTGTGTTAGTCCCGGGCTCATTTTAAGAAAAAGCCAACTGCTATTCTGCTAGACAGGTCGTAAAAGGCAACCTATTGGCTATACGAGTCACTACCATCGTGGCTATTAGGTGGTAGAGTTCGGCATTGGCTTGCCCGGGTCTACTACCACCGCCTTACATATTCTTGCTACAATAGCGTCAGTACTTGTCACTGTCGTGTTCCATTTTGAAGGGTAAGGTAGCCGGTGAACATATGTATGTGGCATTAGACCTCGCTACAAGATAGCTACGTATCATTTACACATTTGGTGTCTATAGGGGATGGTTGACTCTTTTCATTAGGAAACTTTATGATATAAAAAAATCTATACATATAATCACCTCTGTGGTCTAGTGGTCCAGCGTTGGCGTTGACCACATGAGGTCCCGGGTTCGATTTCCGGATCGGGCACATTAAAAAAAAAGTGTTTTTTCTGTTTTCTGAGAAACACAAAATTGCCCGGGATTGGAAAGTGCCCGGTTGGCGATAGGCTTGCCACCTATCACATTTGTGGGACCAAGTATCTTCGGCTAATCGTGGGTGCACTTGTTGTACCTCTGCCTACCCCTTCGGGGATATGGGCGTGAAGATACTTTTTTTTTATACATATAATAAAATCGTAGGAATGTCAAAACTGTACATTGAATATTTTTTAAAAAGAATACTTGGGGCGTGATCTACAATCCATATCGAAGCCAAAAATATGATTTTTAGAATTTTTGTCTGTTTGTCTGTTTATCTGTTCGTCTGCTTGTCTGTATGTATGTCCGGGGTAAACTCAAAAAGTACTGCATGGATTTACTTCAAATTTTGCATGAATATTACTAACAGGTCGGGTCAACATATAGGCTACATATTATCACGCTATCACCTACGGGGGAGGTGCTGCGCGGAGTAAACGAAGTCCGTGCGGACGAAGTCGCGGGCAACAGCTAGTAAAAAATAAAAAAGTGAATAAGGAAAAATCTTCAAGAAAGTAAGAATTATGTATGAATTAGTGTAAAAATAAATACTTGATCAGTCAGATCAATAACAAAATATAATTTTAGTTATATCCACAACTTTTGAAAGAAAGGACTAACTGCTATTTTGCAAAACAGTTCGTTAAAGGCGAATGATCACCAGGTGATAATGTTCTGCATCGTTGGTTTCACCACCTTACTTGTTACTGATGCAATTTGTTCAGAGCTTGTTGCTGACGTATCCCAGTTGGAGGTCCAGGTTCAGGTAAGGTAACCATTAAACTCATGCATATAATATTATCACCCCGTCAAGCACATAGTCTATGTGGTTGTTGTACCTTTCCAACAACGATTGCTAGCTTTGGACACTAATGGTATTTTCTCTATTTTATTGTTTGCTTATTTAAGTCATAATCACTCTATTTATTGATTTACATTCTTAATTGGCATTTTTTGATTTATTAGGTTTGGATCCAGCTGGTCCTCTATGGAATTATAACCTCAACCGTTTCCGCCCTACTGATGGTGTCTATACCGAAGCTATACACACTGATGGTGGTTACACAGTCGGCGGTCTTGGTATCGGCAGCGCTGTAGCTGATGTTGATTTCTTCCCCAACGGCGGTATCTCTCAACCTGGATGTCTCACAAACTTATGTAACCACAATCGCGCTTGGGAATTATTTGCTGCCACTGTAACCTACAATCACCTCGTAGGTAGACGGTGTACAACCAATTTACAAATTACATGGAATACTTGTACCGGTGTTTCGTTGAACATGGGCAACGATGATTTAAATAAACGGGGGTAAGATATCATTTCTTATTGTTTTAGAAACACGAATGTGAATCACAAATTACTGGACGATTTGTGTACCTTCACCTGCGAGTATAGTAATACCTCGTCCATGTAGTTTTTTATACGAAGTTTCATCCCCTATTTCAACCTCATAAGGGTTTAGTTTAAAAAAAATGTTGACACTGGATCTTTTAACTATTCCATGCTAAATTTGATTACATTTGGTTCATCAGTTGAGACATAAAACTATAACACACAGAGAGACAAATCTTCGCATTTATAATATTAGCAAAATATGAAAATATGAATGTTTCTATTTGTAATATCATTGGTTTCTGTTTCTATCTACATATATAACGCCCCGTTGGTCGAGTGGTTAGCGACCCTGACCAAGCAATCGACAGGGCTCGGGTCCAATCCCCGACGGGAACAAGCATTTGTGTGATGAGCATAAATATTTATATTTCCAGGTTTGGGTGTTTATTAAATATATTCTAGTATTTATATATGTAATTCTATGTATTAGTATCGATGACTAACACTCATAACACAAGCAAATACTTTGCTTACTTTGGGGTTAAATCAGTAAGTGTAAGTTGTCCCGTGAATATTTATATTTATATTTATTTATTTTATCTTGGTATACAATAACGAGATGAATAGAATAGAATAGAATAAGTTTTATTCAAAATAAGTATTTCTATGATACATTTTTCGAACGTCAATCTTAAAAACAAATATACATAAAAGCTTAGGTAACTATCAGTCATAGTACAATTATCAATAAATATAAATGTACGTACATTATACATTTTAATCAAAGTAACAATTTAAAAACGGACAAATAAAGAGCTATATATTAAAATAATTACTGTAAATGATGATATTATCTAAAACCTAGAAAAAGCAGGTGGTAGAATTTTTATTATATATTTCTGCCGCAATAGCTTTACTGTTTGTCCTGTGTTGGTTCTTTACTTACTTTTACTTTTGTACTTTTGCTCTGTGTTGGTTCGAGCTCCTTTTGAAGTATAGGCCATCTACCAGTCAAATAATTGGCTAGATGAGTCACTACCATCGTGGCTACTAGGTGGTAGAGTTCTGTACTGTCTCGCCCGGGTTTGGTACCACCACCTCACCTATTCCTACTGCAATAGCATCAGTGCTTATCGCAGTAGTGTTCCGGTTTGTAGATTAGGTAAACTTCTGCATGTTGTTTTGCATTAAGACCTCGCTACAAGGATAGCAACCCACCATTACCATCTTTCGTGTCTATAGGCAATAGTCATCTGTTTCCATCAGGAGAGCCATCTTGTTTGCTATCATAATTAATCTATATATATATATATAAAAATCAACCTCTATTTTGCGTGGTCACGACATCACGCGTGAATGGCTAGACAGATTTCGCTAATTCTTTTTTGTTTTACTTGTAATTGTCAGGAGGTTCTTATAAAAAAAATATTAAGAAAATAAAATTTAAGAATACTTAACCACCATATAAAGTTTAATGTCCTTTCGGCTGCCTGGAAGGACAATCCCCTATACTTATATAAATTAAGTGTCACGTTTTTTGTCCGCTATGGATTCCTAATATGTATGGCAAAACAACGTTTGTCAGGTCAGCTAGTCCATACTATACTATATACTATATGCTATATACTATATACTATATACTATATATTATATACTATATACTATATACTTTATACTATATACCATATACTATATACTATACACTATATACTATGTTATATACTATATACTTTATATATACTATGTACTATATACTATTATACTATAGTATTATAAATATGAAAGTCTGTCTATCTGTCTGTTACGCTTTCACGGCTAAACCGCTGGACCGATTTTCATGAAATTTGGCATGGAAGTAGTTGAAGAGCCGGGGTCAAACGTAGGCTATTTTTTTTCAAATATCAACCCTTAAAGAGTTGAAATAGGAGATGAAATTTGTATGAAAAGCTATCTTGACGACATATTAATATACTCGCGGGTAAAGCTGCGCGAATCAGCTAGTATAATATAAAAAAATAATATTTTTTTAATAATGAAACGTTCTGAGTAATTAACGATTATTTACGTGTAATAAAAATATATTATCTCGCCCGGTTTTACCTCTGCGTGGTAGGCAGATTATACCGAACGTTTATAGACTTTCCGGTTCACCACAATTCACCAGTTAATCAGTTGGGGAGACGGGTGGTAATACCCAACGCCACATTTCACCGACCTAATAACGATTATCGACTATTTCTAGCGATAGTAGGGACCGACGGCGTTACTGCTCATCTGAGACACGGGAGTGGTAACACTGCCCGCCAAATTCCGAACTAACATTTCGAATTTTCGATAGAAAACTCGAACAAACCTCGACAACACTTGCCTGACCAGGGTATCAAACCCGAGACTTGATGAGCTGAGTCCAATAGGCTACTTCTTCAAACACAAGATAAATGTGGTTTAACAAATTTATGGTACAATTCATTTCTTGGTACGAAATTAACACTAGCTTATTTTTAGTTAATAACTAGCTGTTCTTAGCGACTTCGTGTAATTCACATAAATTACTTCTTTTTATTTAGTCGGCTAAAAAAGTTAAAGCTTATTTTACTCAGTAATGACGTAACTTTATATACTATTTTACATATTATGATGACCGATCGATAAAATACAAATTATGCTATTTTTATCTCCGTGTAATATATTTGATGTTACGAGGACGTAAAAGTGATATTTGACTCGTACATACATACATATCTTCAAGCAAGATCCCTTACTGAGGAAGCAGAGAGAACTGAGTGCCATACATCCATACTTTTCCATACTAATATTATAAATGCGAAAGTCTGTCTGTCTGTCTGTCTGTTACGCTTTCACGGCTAAACCGCTGGACCGATTTTGATGAAATTTGGCATGGATATAGTTGAAGATCCGGGGCTGTCTGGGTTCCGGCAGACAATCCGGGGCTGGGGAAAAATCAGTCCCTGGAGGGCTGAAATAGGGAATGAAATTTTTATTAAAATCTGTTTGGACGACTTATTAATATACTCGCGGGCGAAGCTGCGCAGGTCAGCTAGTTGACTCATAATTGTAAAAAATTTGGGGATCAAATGCATTTGATGATTTCTAATAATGTTGTTTATTTTTTACAGAACGAGTGGCATGTATAGAGTAAACACTGGCCGAAGCTATCCTTACTAATGATGACTAATCGATTACACAGGAGTGACTTCGAAAAAATTTACCTGAAATAAAGTCTGACAAAACAAATTATTTGATTTATTTCTTCTCAATTAATTACATGTACAATTTGCACACCATATTCTTTCAAGAGATAGAGGTATATTTTGAAGCAGAATATACCACCTTCATTTTTGACAGGCAGTTCATAAAAAGCGAGCAAACGCCTTTCCTTCCTATTGAAAAATATGAATGCATGTTATTGTCTTTTTGGATGACATTGGATTGGATGGTAGAGTTGGTGGTAAACTAATATAATTCATGTGGTATCATATCCTTACCACAGCAATGCCAGGGAACCATTATTATCTCTGGTGTCCTTAGAAATTGATTGTCTTTTACCATCACGAAAGAATTCTAATGGTTTAGTATCTAATAATATAAAAAAGATCAAGTTTTTGAAACTTTATGACAGTTTGTACTATAACCAGTACTTTTTGTCCAGATTTAGCGATTTCAACCCAAATGCCGTCCAGATACATCTATTGTTATACAAATCTATTTTTATTTAACCCCTCAAGTCTCAGAGCGGAAAAATATGACCGCTCTTTGTTTTATAACTTTCAGTCGGCTGCAATTCGGTAAAATGTGACCACACCCATTTTGAATTTATACTCTATTTCACATAATAATAGTGATTAATTTAGTTTGTATAAGCTTGGTAATTGACGGCTTTGGATATATTCTGTGAAATGAGACATATTGCCATATACCACTGACTTGTTAAAATTTTTAGCATATTGTGGTAACAGCTTTGGCATGTCCTTTTAACGCTCAAAGGTCAAACGCCGTGTGGCCTTGGGTTTCAAAGGGTTAAGAGACTAAATAATAAATCGATTTAATTTGCAACCTTCCATAGATTCTCACGTATGACATTTGCGATATCATTGAAAGTAATGTATAAAATTAAATAAACTCACAGAAGGTTCGTAAAATAAAGAAGACCCCAGAGATATAACTTTTCATTTTCTTCCACCACACTTTAAACCACGCAGCAAATTATGCTCATTCAAAAAGTATCGGGAATGTATTTGTTTGTGGTTCCATATTAAATTTTTGTTTTTTTTTTGGTTGTAAGATTGATCTATGATTTGGATTAAATACAGTGCTGTCCTTAATCAAATCATTACTAGTGCACATTTATCTTTTTTTTATATATCATAAGATAGCAAACAAGCAGATGGGTCTCCTGATGCAAAGAGTCAACCATAGCCTATAGACACCAAAGATGTTAATGGTGCGTTGCTATCTTGTGGCGAGGTCTAATGCCACATACATAAGTTTACCGGCTACCTTACCCTCCAAATCTGAACACGACAGTGACCAGCACGGACGCTATTGCGGCAGGAATAGGTAAGGCGGTGGTACCAGACCCGGTTGAGCCGATGCAGAACTCTAGCACCTAGTAGTCACGATGGTAGTGACGCAAATAGCCACTCAGTCGTCTTTTACGACCTGCCTGGCAGAACGGCAGTTGGCCTATTCTTCAAAAGAGCCGGGGTCAACACGGGGAAATATATATCTATATACGTATATAAATCTATATCTATATACATAAAAAATTAAAAATCTACAATCGGTATTAAAGCCAAAAATATAGTTTTTAGAATTTTTGTCTGTTTGTCTGTTTATCTGTTTGTCTGTTTGTCTGTTTGTCTATTTGTCTGTTTGTCTATATGTATGTCCGGGGGTAAACTCAAAAAGTACTTGCATGAGTTTACTTCAAATTTTGCATGAATATTACTAACAGGTCGGGTCAACATATAGGCTACATATTATCACGCTATCACCTACGGGGGAGGAGCTGTGCGGAGTAAACGAAGTCCGCGCGGACGAAGTCGCAGGCAACAGCTAGTAATGGATAAAAACATCGAACAATAAAAAGGTTCTGGCTGTGTCATGGATACAGCCGTGCATCTTTTACATGAATACGTCTACAAGTAATATATTGCGATGATAACATTTTTTTTTCGTCGTTCCAATCACAACGTTCCCTGTCAAACCAACCTACGGACCTAGGTGGTCTAGAATACGTCCATCTTGTGGATAGCGAAGTAGAGCGTAGGGCGGCGCTACTATCAGAGGGTGATTCGCTATTACCTACCAATACCAAAGAAGTAGGTGAAATATTCAAAAATCTAAGCAATAGAAAGGCCCCGGAGCCTGATTAAATCACAAATAAGGTAGTTAAATACCCTCCTCCCTCCCTTATATACGTACTAGTGTACATATTCAATGCTTTTCTAGCCGGTTCCGCATTTCCGGACGAGTGTAAAGAAGCCACCGTCATAGGAATATAAAAATCGGGAAAACCCCGAAATAATGTCACTAGTTACCGCCCCATTAGCCTATTCAACACGATAGGCTAAAATCTACGAAAATATCATACTATCTCGCCTTAAGGTATTTGTTCACGAGTAAGGTCTTATAGTAAATGAGCAGTTCGGACTCACTCTTGCACTCATTAAGTACACTAACTCATATAGTACATTTTAATTTTTAAAGTATATAAATGCAGCCCCGAGGCTACAAATTTCCACCGGTGCTCTATTTTTCAACGTCACGAAGGCGTTCGATAAGATTTGTACCAGATCCCTGTTTGATGATGGCCTGATGAATATGGTCTAATGTACAAGCTATACCAAATATGAGTGCCCTACAGACTCGTACTTATCATAAGGGAGTACCTTATCAACCTCCGATTTCAATTCCATTTAGAGGGTTCATTCTCCACTCATAGGTCGATCACGGCAGATGTATTGCACTAAAGTCAGTAACACAAGGTGACACTTTATATAATTTGCGTAAGGCCTATACCGTACACCTGCATAGCGTTTACCCATCTCCCCCATACAGATTTGAATCCGTTGCAAGTATTGCAGAACAAATACTTGCGTATTGTCATGGCTGCACCGTGTGTAACGTTGACTTTCATAAAGATCTCGAAATGCCGATCTTAGCTAGGCATTTCAAAGATATTTCCAAAAGATATTTCAATTGTACCAAGTCACACCCTAATCAACTGGTGTTAGCTGCGGCGGACTACATCCCAGATCCTAATCCCGATCCCATATTACGTAAGCCCCACCACGTTCTTACAGATCCTGACGACCTGATAACTTTAGTCAACGAAACACACCAAAAACACTACGCACCAGCACACGGGACACCGTTGCTACCGGCGGTGACGAGAACTCCTGTTTCGCCCATTTGCGAATCTGCGGTTCAAGCCCAAGGGGATCAGCCTGGATGGACAACAAAATGCCACTAACACTCTTATCACAAATCACGATGCCACCCTAAGCCGCGGATCGGTCTCACAGGAGATATCCTTAGGTTGGGGGCGTACTACTCTACACCTTTAAGCTCTGGTTGAGCACTCTGCTCGCTTACACGACCGGTGAAGCCGTAAAGGCCCCTAAGGCAGGCAGTGTACAGGTGCCATCGTTGATCGGTTCGGATGCCTTCATCTTTTTGCGTTCTCGACACTTTTTTTCAATTTTTAATATGAGGGTTCATGGGTATCATTAGATTGCTATTTGAAATCCATTTCAGACGTTGTACATTGCTTGTATTTTGATATGGCTTTTTTTAAGATTTTTTTGGTTGATTACAATTTTTCTCTGAATTTTTCAATTAAATGATATGTGGCAATATAATCATTGAAAGCAATTTTTTGAAATTATATAATAAATAAATGATTACAAGAGCTTTTGAGTAAAACTTAATCGAATTTTTATAGTTGCTCTGAGTCTAAGATATACCCACGTTACATATATATATATATATATATATATATATATATATATATATATATATATATATATATATATATATATATATATATATATATATATATATATATATGTGTATATATATATATATATATATGTATATATATATATATATATATATATATATATATATATATATATATATATATATATATATATATATATATATATATATATATATATATATGCAAGTAATGTAACGCAGTAAAATTACCTAAAAATGGCGGCACTGCCTAATCGTAATTCGCGTTCAGCTTATCAAGTTCTTTGATTCATTAGCCATACAGTACTATAATTAAATTTTGGATATTGGTGATAGTTATGTAGCTATAACCCAAACTGCATCTCCCAATTTTGTTATCATCCGTTTTTTGAACTGTCCGCCCATCAAAGCAAACTTAAAGACGTATTAACGTCAAAAAGTTTGTCTCAAATTTTGCATCGCCAATGGAATTTCATGTCTGTAGTCCCTGAAAATGTTACAGAAGGCTAACGGTCATTCGGCATGATCAAAAACACGTGCTTATGAGAGGTACAAAGCAAGCAAGAGCGGTCGAAATGTGATGGAAGGTTTGCTTCATTCTGGTAGGCTGTCAACGACTTCAACTGAAGTAATCATCTCAAAAGTAATGTAAATTTTTCCCGTGTTGGTCTCGCCCGGATCTGCTACCATCGCCTGACCTATTCCTGCTGCAATACCGTCAGTGCTAGTCGCTGACATGTTCCGGTTTGAAGGGTAAGGTTGCCGATAAACTTATACATGTGGCATTAGACTTTGCAACAAGATGGCAATACACCACTAACATCTTTGGTGTCTATAGGCAATGGTTGACTCTTTCTATCAGGAGACTCATCTGCTTGTTCTTATGATATATAAAAAATGCATGTTTAGATGTAATTGCTAGCAATTTGGAAAATTTTCAGTCTCACACTCAATAACTCGGTTTATCTGACCATGAGACAGCCCAGAGCATAAAAATAAATATTGAGTATATATATATGACATATTCTTATTGTTTTTTGAGCTATCCTTTACAAAAATTCATATTAAGTTATCAAATAAACCAATAAAAAATAAATGCCTATCAAAAGGATAAGAAAAAAATAGTGAATGAAATCCTCATTTAACTCTAAGTGTATATGGCCGCTAAAAATCGAATCGAAATGACTCACGAATCGATCCGTACCATTTTAAATTATCACTTGAGTATGAAATATGTTGCCACTCAGCTAGTTCCAAAAGACCTGAATGAATCTAAGACTAAATCGCATAAAAGTAGATGAGGACATGCTATAACGAGTCTGCCTGCCTTAACCTGTTGGTAAGCTAAGGTGTGGGCCTAACATGGAACGCGGTTCCCTAGTGAACAGGTACCCTTGTTCACTCTTCTTTTGAAGACTCCCAGGTTGTATTCGTCGGAGAAAACAGACTCAAGAATGTTTCGGTCCCTTGTGCATCGAACAAGAATGTCGAGTCAAACCGTTTTGTCCGGTTACATGGAATGTCCACCATATGGTGATGCCTAGAAGCTGTGCAACGTAATCGATAGAAAAATGGCGATAGCGGAATTAAGTCGTGCAATTCCGTAGCGGACTCTCCAAAATCTGTCCGATAAAAGACCAATAAACTAGCCACTCTGGGGCAATGAGCGACGTTCTGGAGTTTTTAATATATTCTAAACTTTTCATCATCATGGTGTTTTTTACCTACCATATCATTTATTTATTTTTTATTTATTTATTTTAACCATTTATCGCACACGAATAACAAAAGTAAATATAAAGACAAATTAGTACAAAAGGCAAGTTTACCTCTAAAGGAATTTCTTCCAGGAAACCCAAAGTAAGAGAAAAAAAATAAGGTAGAAAAACACGTGTGCAAAACAAAATAACAAAAAAGAAACTTAACTACTAAATTAATACAAAATCTAAATCTAAATCTACAAACAAAACAAACTATGAAATGGATAAGAAGGATAGATAAGAAGGACAGGAAGGATTGAATAAAATATTATATAAAGATGACAATAACCGTAAATTCCTACGAAGGTGAATAGGAAGCCAACCAAGTTGGCGCCTAAAGCTGGAAATATGGTCAAATTTTCGTAAATCTAATACATATCTGATGCATAAATTTTGGAGACCTTCTAAACGATTAAGAAACTCCTCTGTAGCATCAGGATAGCATGAGTCTGCATAATTTAAAATGGGAAAAATTCAAGTTTAGACCAAAGACATTTTTGTTTTAAAAGGAAGAAAATTTTGAAGAAGTTTTAAAAAGAATGGAAAGATCGATAAACTTTATTGTGAATATAATTCATATTAGCCCCCCACGAAAAATCAGAACTAAAAACCAAACCCAAATTTCTTCCAGTACTGCTAAGGTTAATGATAGAATTATTATATTAAAGCTGTAGAATCCTAGAATTATCAATAGCGTTAAGCAGAAACCGACGTCCTATTGGGAGTGCTTGTGATATAGTAGGGTTGAGAACTAAGCCAAAAGACCCAGCCCAGTCGTGAATTGAGTCAAGGTCTGTGTTAATGAAGTCGAATGCAAAAGCTAAATGCTCGACATTAAAATGGCGATCCTGTAGATCATCCGCATAAAGGTGGAAATGAGATGAAATAAGATTGGTTACCGTATTGATAAATATTGAAAAGAGGAGAGGAGATAAAATCCCACCCTGAGGCACCCCCGCAGAAAGTTCGCACCAATTTGAAAAATAGTCTTTAATACAAACTCTCTGCGATCGCCCCACAAGTAGGCGCCCCACAAGACAATAAATTATTATGTAGAAGAAAATCATTTAATTGTTTATGGACAATATGCTCAAGAACTTTTGACAAAAAAGGTAAAATGGAGATAGGCCGACAATCAGAAGGAGAAGAATGGTACGTTGCTTTAGAAATAGCATGATCAGCTTTTCAGGCAGTAGGGAAGGTAGAAGACGTCAAGGAAAAATTGAAAATGTGGGTTAGAATGGGAAGTAATTCAGGAGAATGAGTGTAATCATCGTCGTTTATGAGCTTCTTGGCACGCCTCTCTATCGCCTCAAGCGTCTCCAGCGTGTATTTGGCGGATCCACTCCAGAGGTGAGAGCATTCCATGCACGAACAGGCTAGTGCTTGGTAGAGGTTAAGCAACAGTCCCAGGCTGAAATACTGTCTTACTTTTGTCAGAATATCAAGCTTTTATGAGGCAACTTGGGCTTTTGATTCGATGTATGAGCCAAAGTTGAGAGTAGGCATTACAGTGATACCAAGTAGCTCGAGGTAGTCAGTTCGATAACTGAATACCTCAAGCTCCTTGGTATTACACGAGCTCACCCTAGAAAGACTGAAACAGGTCTCCGTTTAGCAGAGAATAGACAAAAAACGATTAAAACGGTGCATCTTTTTTTGACCGTGACTTTAAGAATAGCTTGGTTAATAGCGAATATTACGACTATGAAGACTATGTGGAACTGTCAAAAGATTTTCATAGTCCCAACTTACATATACAATATTTAACTAGTAATTGCAAAATATTTTAAGTAGTAATTAAAATGTTTCGCTATTACTAGTTAAATATTGTTATAATAGGGAGCCCAAGAGAGGATTTTGGGAATTACTGGAGTGCGTCAGATTAACTTAGGGGTATCTCGCATGCTCTTGCGGCTATGTACCAAATATAAGCCTTTTATATAGAGGCGGGTAACTAGTTCAGAACAACTTACGTCTGGACAAATGAATGAAGTACGAGTGGTAACGATATGTCGGCAGGTATTGCCGCAATTTCAAGCTCTTTCGTCAAACATATTTCAATCTTAAATCCACAAGGAAGCATGCATAGCGTCAGTGCTCGTCACTGTCGTGTTCCGGTTTGGAGGGTAAGGTAGCCGGTAAACTTATGCATGTGGCATTAGACCTCGCCACAAGATAGCAACGCACCACTAACATCTTTGGTGTCTATAGGCAATGGTTGACTCTTTCTATCAGGAGACCCATCTGCTTGTTCTTATGATATATAAAAAATGCATGTTTAGATGTAATTGCTAGCAATTTGGAAAATTTTCAGTCTCACACTCAATAACTCGGTTTATCTGACCATGAGACAGCCCAGAGCATAAAAATAAATATTGAGTCGGTCTCAACTTTTTAACCAAAATGAACTTTTTGGTTTGAAACAAAATGACGTTTTAATCAGGAAAATAAGAAAAAAATTTTTGAATGTCTATCATCCTTAAGTTTCAGTGAAGTTTTTGTAAATCCAAATTGTGAAGAGGCGTTTCATAAATTCCATGACATATTCTTATTGTTTTTTGAGCTATCCTTTACAAAAATTCATATTAAGTTATCAAATAAACCAATAAAAAATAAATGCCTATCAAAAGGACTTCTTAACGTAACGTATCAAACACCAGTTATATTTAAGTTATCGTTATAGTAAATCTAATAATAATAAAAATAAAAATAATTACTTGCGTTACAAAAGAATTTTATCAAAATGAATACTACTGCTAGAATCGCAATAGAATAAAACAAAGATAAAAGAAATTGAGAAAATTAGAGTTAACAATTCAGAGTGTACAAAATCTCAAACAATTTGTAAACTATTTAATATATTTTTTATAAACCAAACAGAAACAAGTATTAACAATGACAAATTTACAAATAATTCAAAAATACTTGGGTTACCTAACAGCAGTAAAACCATGTTTCTAACACCAGTAGATGAGCATGAAGTATTTAAGATCATAAACTCCTTAAAATACAAGTGCAACTGGTTATGATAATATTAGAACTACTCAAAAATGTTGCTGCTGTAATAAACCGCATAGTCATATCATTAATTTGTCATTTTTGGAAGGGATGTTTCCACAACGGCTAAAAAAGTCTATAGGTAGAGAAGTATTTAAAAATATATATACCATATTTAACTAGTAATTGCAAAATATTTTAAGTAGTAATTAAAATATTTCGCTATTACTAGTTAAATATTGTTATAATAGGGAGCCCAAGATGGGATTTTGGGAATTACTGGAGTGCGTCAGATTAACTTAGGGGTATCTTGCATGCTGTTGCGGCTATGTACCAAATATAAGCCTTTTATATAGAGGCGGGTAACTAGTGCAGAAAAAAAATCCGATAAATTGGCTTTTGGAAATTATCAGATTATATTTTTTTCTATATATTTTTTAGCCGTAATAGTTTTCCTTTTAACTTCATGATATTTACTACGACCATGAATTATTTTCCACCCCGAAAACCGATTGTTTAGCTGGCAACAAGAGACAGGAGGCAGGACATTTGACACTAACAAAAATTAGCACTATAAAGCTAAATTTTTCATAAACGAGTCTCTTAATCGGAAAATTGTTATCACAAACCATAAAATATTTTTTAAAAACCTATTAACATCCCCAATTTACATGTAGAGGAACATATATATATATATATATATATATATATATATATATATATATATATATATATATATATATATATATATATATATATATATATATATATATATACATAATTTAAATAAGAATACATAATATAATATTAAATAATAGCGTAGACTACATAAAGTAATTATTTAAAATAAACACATACATACTATCAAATTTACGGAGACAAAAAACGACACGAATGGCTTGGTTTAACAATTAATCGAGTTTGTTGAGATAGTAAATAGGTGCATCAGAATAACATACATTACCATAATCCAATATTGGCATAATGAGCGCGTGTACTAGGGACACTTTGGTTTTTACTGGCAAAAGATAACGAAATCTATTAAGAGACCTCAATGCTTCAGTAATTCTGTGACACACATTAATTATTAACCTGGTAATTCCAATTAAAATGAGAGTCGATATAAAGAGCCAAGTTTTTAACAGAGAAAGAAAATGTAATTTCAAACAATTTACAAAAACAATTGGGGAAAGTGAATCTATGTTACATTTCATCGTTTGACGGATACTCCCAACAATTATCGACTGACACTTCAAAGGACCTGATTCAATAGAGTTAATATCGGTACGTATATATAACTGAAGGTTATCGGCATAAAAATGATAAGGATAGTCTATCGATGGAGTGACAAAGTTAATAAATATTGGAAAAAGTAGAGGTGAAAGAAGTGAGGACCTGAAACGAGTTCTTGCCAATCAGAAAATACTTGCCCAAGGCGAACAACTTGACGACGACCACGGATATATGTAGAAAACCATTCTAACGACGAGTCAAAAAATCTAAGGTATTTAAGCATAGCAATTAATATGTCATGATCAACTGTGTTGAAGGCATTAGAAAAGTCAATAAGTATCAGAACAGTAACAAGCTAATTTTCCATTCTCTCTCTTATATCTTCCGTCATTTTACAACCAACTAACAACCAACTAATGATTTGCCACTCAGTTCTACTAACATTTCTAATTGTGAGGAATCTTTGTTAATAGATGAATTGAATATCTTAAATCTTTATCAATATAACGGAATCCCAAACAACTATGGAATCCTTGATTTAGTAATTTCAAATAATTACACTCGTGTTCTAGAATGTCTAGAAATTTTGGTACCTGCCGACTTGCACCACCCGGCTTTATTGATACTTGCAGATCTGGTTCAACCTTCAATATTAAATTATGCTCCGCGCACTAGATATATGTTTGATAAAGGTGATTATGACGCGATAAATGAGAAAATTAAAAATATTGACTGGAATAAAGAATTTTTAATAAAATTAATAGATGAGGCGGTTAATTTCTTTAATGAAACTATAACGTGTCTCCATCAAATCATATACCCATTAAAAAATTCTATAACAATACATTATATCCTGTTTGGTCCAATCATTCATTATTAAAATCCATAAAAAAAATATAAATATTGGAATAAATTTAATAAATATGGTAATTTGTCAGATAAATTAAATTTTATACATTTACGAGACAGAGTTATACGCCTAGAAGCTACTTGTTATAAGAATTTTATACAACGTACAGAAAATTCAATCAAAAACAACCCAAATTATTTTTGGACGTTTGTTTAAAGCCGATCTCTACTTTTTGTGATGGCAAATCAATATGTAATGCTTTCTCGTCATATTTCCATTCAACATTCCTCACTTGTTCTAATAACAATATCAACTCATCCCCAGATATTTCTTCATTCATTGATTCATGTCCTGTTACATCAAATATAAATAAAATTCTAGTCAATGAGAAAGAAATTGAGATTCTGCTAAAAACATTAGATATTAAAAAAGGAGCCGGGCCAGATAAAATATCAGCGATATTTCTTATTAAATGTGCGTCATCCATTTATGTCCCCATTACCCTGCTTTTTAAAAAGTCTCTGTCTACCGGCATCGTTCCTCAAATTTGGAAATCTGCGTTTATCACACCTGTCTTATGCACAGGAGTGATAAAAATCTAAAAGGATCTAAAAATGAAATTATTAATTACAGGCCTATTTCTAAACTTTGCAATATAGCAAAATTTTTGGAAGGGTTGTTTATAATCAAGTATAGTTTGCTTTAAAAAGTCAGTTCAGTTTAAATCAACATAGTTTCTTAAAAGGTAGGTCTACAGTTTCAAATCTCGTTTATTTAACAATTATATTACTGAAGCAATGGAAAAAGGTCATCAAGTTGATGTTGTATACACGGACTACAATAAGGCCTTTGATAAAATTGATCATAATGTCTTATTAGGTAAACTTTTTGATTCAGGAATTCATGGAGACTTGTTGAGATGGTTTGCATCATACATCGACAAAAGATCGCAGGCAGTGGTACTACATAACTATTTATCTAACTGGGTTCTCGTTCCCAGCAGAATTCCTCAGGGTTCACTGATTGGACCGCTTTTATTCAATGTATATATTAATGACGTAGATCCTGTTTCCAAACTTCAAATATTTTATGCTTTGTTGACGATATGAAAATTTACTCTAGTATTTCGACTCTAGACGATGCAGTAGCCTTACAAGCAGATCTGAATCATCTAGAATCATACTGCCTAAAAAATAAGCTCGAACTTAACTCATTAAAGTGCTCCATTTTAACATTTACACGTAAACGTACATATTTACCTACGAATTACGCTCTTATAGGGCAAAATTTGATTAGAAACGAAACGATCAAAGACTTGGGAATCAGCCATGATTCAAAGCTCATTTTTGATACTCAAGTTAATAATATAGTTAATAAAGCCTCTAAGTCACTCGGTTTTATTATGCGTATATCAAAAAGTTTTAATGAAGCAGAAACGCTAAAGATCTTGTATTTACGTTTGTCAGAAGTCATCTTGAGTATGCTTCACAAATTTGGAATCCCTGCTACGCCAAATATATAGACCGTATAGAGTCAATCTAGAAAAGATTCTTTAAACATTTATGTTATCGTTTTAAAATACCTTATTACGCGTATTCCTATATTGACCTTTGTAAAAAACTACATTTTCTACCTCTTGAAAATCGCCGTGAAAACGCAGATTACCTTTTTCTGTTAAAATATTAAATAATCACATTGACTTTCCGGACTTACTAGACAAATTAAAATTTAAAATACCAATGATTTCATCCAGATATAGCGACCCACTTCATGTACCTAGAGTAAATATCGTAAATAAGTAACACTAAATATCGACAGAATACGTACATAATACGAGCGAGCAATACATTTAACAAAATAAGCAAAAATCTAAAAATAGACCCATATATTACGAGCATTCCCAAGGCAAGACGGTGTTTAAGCAATAACTTTTTCAATAAGTTAAAAACTTGCATATATTGTTTTTAATATGTTTTTTACTTATTACTCTTTTGTTTATATACATTTTTACACTCGTGAGTAGGTACAAGAGCGTTGTGTTCACTTATTATTATTAAGTAACTATAAGTGAAGGCCTATAATTGGCTTCCTGGATCTATTCTTTAGTTACTACTCTGTTAAAATATATCTGTTGGTCTTCCATGTATAAATAAATAAATAAAGCAGTTGTGATGCTGTAACTGGGGCGGAAACTTGATTGAAGTGGACTAAGAATATTGTTATTATAAATGTACGCAGAAACTTGTTTAAGGCTTCTAAAATTTTTGATAAAAATGGTAAAATTGAAATGGGCCGGAAGTGGGAAGGGGCTGCCGGACAGGGAATTTTGGGAAGTAGAATTACGAAAGCATTACGCCAAATCGAAGAAAAAAAAAACAGATAACCGCTCACATAACTTTGGTAACTAATGAGACCTCTGAGAAAATTCCGTTAATACACTATGGTCTCTATAGGGACCAACGCTTACTTCATCCAAAAAACAATATTTTCACTATTTACCAGTTTTAATACAATACTCTATGGTATTTTATCGTTTTCGGACGAAACATTGTACAGAATAACATCAAATTGACATTCTTTTTTCAAATACGCTCTTGGGGAAAAATAAAAGAACTTGGTCCGCCTTTTTGATTCGTGCTGCGTGTTATGTGTTGGTTGCATTTTATGATACAGGTTAATTTAAAAATGTTTTGGCGTATTAATCAACAAGTAAACTTTATTTATAATCAAGATTAGTTCAAGGTCTAACAGTTTAGATAATAGTTTTGTCAAAAAACCGTAAATATCAATTACTAAACATAATTTCGTTAACGACCAACTTGATGATACCAGCGCTTTGGGTATGACAGTACCCATTTTTATTTATTTTCGTAAATTTTAGTGTTGATATCTATGATCTCAAAAAAAAATCATATGATGTGAATGTGACATATCCTAAACAATATTTAAAAAAAATAATATAGCTGTAAAATTGAACAAGAAATAAATTATTTAAATATTACGAAAAAAAAACTACGTATTAATTATGAAAAAAATCATTAATATTTATGTAAATAAATATTTTTGTACTATAATATATGTTGTTTATTTTTTTTCCGTATTTTTATGTTTACCAATTATATAAAAAATATAAAAAGCATAGGTCATCGATTTACTTTTTGAATTAAAAATCCTCGACTAACAAGTAGTCATATTTTTCTCAAAGTGTCGTGTTACACCTGAATTATTTTGTAGCTTAAGCCATTTAAATTAAACAATTCTCACCAGTGTATTGCAGTGCTCAAGACCTCTTAAAAAATATACGCTTTACAGTATCGGATTCAATCCAAACAACTCATAAACCATTTTTGTGACCACGGTCCACCGGAAAGAACTCGGAATGTGTGCGCGGAAGGGTCCGTGTTTTTTAGAAAAAAATGCGAAAATGACTGGTGGTGTGAGCGGTTAAGATAGATGTATTGATTATATGAGTAATTGCAACAGCGGAATGCTTAAGGATTGGAATAATCACAGTACGCCCTAGATCGTCAATTCCGGTAGCTTTAGATTTTATAAAAGCTATAATTTTACATACTTCATCTTCAGTCGCCGGCGAAAAGGAAAATGGCTCAGACACGACTGGAGGATGAGGCAAGACATTACCGACATAAATTCCATTTTTTGATTTGAGTAAGAGTAACAGTTTTGTCCGTACTATTTAACTGTGAGATTGACGTGAATAATGACGTCTAGGTCATGCGTAATATCTTGCAATGGTAACATTTTTCACTGGTCGTTCCAATCACAATGTTCCCCGTCAAACCAGCCTACGGACTTAGGTGGTCTGGAGCACGCCCATCTTGTAGATAGCGAAGGAGAGCGTAGGGCGACGCTACAACCAGATGATGATCCGCTATTACCTGCCGATACTGATAGCGTCATTGTCCCGTGTGTAGGTGAGTAGTGTTTTGGTAAATTTCCTTGGCCACAGTTATCAGTTCGTCGGGATCGGTGAGAACGTGGCGCGGCCTACGTAAGATGGGATTGAGATCAGGATCTGGGATGTAATCTACCGCAGTGGGTTAGGGTCTCAGTTGGTGCGATTGAAATATCTTTTGGAAATATCTTGAAATGCCTAGTTAAGCTCGGCAATTCACTTAAGTTTTCACTTAAGTGCCATATATATTTACTACTAGTGTTGAAAATTATTTTTTGAAATTATACAGTCATTAAATCTCTACAAGAACTTTCGAATAAAACTAAATAGAATTGTCTAGTTGCTCTGAGTCTAAAGATATACCATATTATGCAAAATATGTAACACAGTAAAATTAACTAAAAATAGCGCCCCACTTCGTACTGCACTATTCACGAAGCGTCATAGTCTGTGTTTAGCTTGTCAAATTCTTTAATTCTTTAGCTATCCAGTGGTATAACTAGATTTTAGATGTTTGTGATAGTTATGTATCACCCAATTTTGTTATCATCCTTTTTTTGAACTGTCCTTTCTATGTAGGCAATTTTAAAGACGTATTCACGACAAAACTACCATTTGACTAGTCCTTGATACAACTAGTGAGGCGGCCATCTTATGAAACTGATACATGGGATAAAATGGTTAGTATTAAGTATGTCACTGATTTATAACTATCGTTTCTGTGGCCTTGTGGTTCGATGTAGGTATTAACCATGTGTGGTCCCGGGGTCGATTCTCGTGTCGGGCAATTTGAAAAATGAGTTATTTCAGTTTTCTAATAAAAACAACTTTGCCTGAGATTGGAAAAGTGCCCGGCTGGCGATAGGCTTGCCACCTATCACATTGTGGGACTAAGTATCTTCGGCTAATCGTGGGTGTACTGGTTGTACTTTTGCCTACTTCTTCGGGGACTCGGGCGCGAAGATACTTTTGTAATATATAATAAACATCCGAATCCAAAAAACAAACATCTATGCTCATCACACAAATGTTTCTCTCTGTCGGGGATCAAACCCGAGCCCAATCGATTCGTGTAATTTTGTTATGTGATAACGAGGATACATTGTTACGGCCCGGCCACAGCTACCCGCGGCGCGACCTGCGACGCGAAATGCGGCGCGGTGAGTTGCGCGACCATCTGGGTATGCCACAGCTCGACTTGTTGCGACCGCGGCGGCGTGCCGCTCTGAGCTGTCATACCAGTACCAGGGTCGGATTTTATAATACTATTTTTACTATATTCTTTTGATGCGTAGTATATACATATTATCGTAACGTTAGGATTGTACGCAAAAATACCATTACTGTTGATACATATATGACCTTATTATTGATCCCTCCATTCGAGATTTTTGAATTTATATTTTTTTAGGCACGTAATAATTCTTTAGACAACGGGTGAAATTTTAAGATGCACGCGCATCACCATAACGCAAAAGTTACAGGTTGAAGTTGCTCCGCTAAATTGCTCATTAAGTCCCGAAATCCTTGACTATCCTTTTCCAGTCCTTTTATTATTTTAATGTAATTAAGTATTTGCATGCAATTAAAATCTATCAGAAATCAGAAGTACTTTATTCAATAAAACTTTTTACAAGTTATTTTGATACGTCAACATATTTTTTAAAAACTACTACCGGATCGGAAACGTGGCCACTATTTTTTAATGACGCCAAAGAAGCATAATTTCTCACGCGCGTACATAAGTACACGCACCCATTTTTTTTTGTACGGCAACGTAGACATTTTCCGTGAATTTCGTAACTTCGATCGTTTTTGATGGAATGGGCTGTAGAAAGTATGTATTTTTTATTAATATGAGTGAGATAAATGTATAGGAACAAATTTTGTTTAACGCAAGCTGAGTTTAAGTTTCGGTGTATAAACTAAATTAAGTTTAATATTATTTTAAGTATAATATTAAAATAATGAGTCAATAACCAATTATTTATTTAATCAATAAATCATCATACTAACTCTAAATTAAAATTTGAAAAAACCAACACTTTTTTTATCGTCTACCCACCATTTTAATTCAGTTCCATAATTTTAAGCGCAAAACGTAAAAGGAGCCGATGATCTTCGAAAGGGGATCCTGCAGCATAAAATTAAAGGCAACTTTAACCTGTGGTTTCTTACTCAATGAGCTTGAGCTGTTGACAGGGGGCCTAGCCATATTTCAAACGTTAAGTTTCTTTTCGTTTTCTACGATTGCTGACTTCTTTACAAGATCGATTTTAGAAAACGCTTAATTGGTAGCCAAGTTAACACTTTTCCGTTCATCGTTCATTCAATACCGTTGGGAGAAAAAACAATGTAATTAGTCTATGGCCAGCGTTCTTAAAAATGTCATTCTCCATTGTCAAGTGCCGAACGCGGGTGAATTTAAATATTTAAATTTGTTTGCGGCAAAACAGGAGGAAAATAAGGTAAATTCCTTTTCATTGATTGATTTAATGAAATTAATATATCTTATACTGTATAGTGTATATTTTGAACAATTATTGTTGTAGAGTAAGGCTAGCATATTACACCTCGTGTGCAAGTTTATCTTCATACCAGAACACTACAGTGGCTCACAATGCAATACTAGGAATAAGGAATAGATGAGGCTGCCATTTACTTAAACCCAGGTGAGTTCCATAGTCTCGTATGTCAACTTTATGATAAAATGATAATGTATCATCATTCAATAATGTCGCGAGTAAAATCAGTAGGTAAGGTGGTGGTATCAGACCCAGGTGAGACAGTGTAGAACTCTACCACCTAGTAGCCAGGATGGCAGTAATTTACATAGCTAATCGTTCACCTCTTACGAACTGCCTGGCAGAACGGCAGCTGGTCTATTCTTTATAGGAGCCTGGAATAACACAGGTTTGATGAGAATGACATAAAAGTACACCCCTTATATTCCAAATTAACTAAAATGAAAAGTGTTCAATTTTATAATAATTTAATAAGCATTACATCCTCAGGTTGCATATTGAATTTTACCACTAACATTATTTTTTTTATTTTATAGAACTGCAAGCATACAAATGATTCTCTGTTCTCTGGAAAATAACTGTCGTCTATGATACTAAATATATTAGCGTATAGCAATGATGATGATGATATATAATTCTTGATATTGGTTATTTACTTTAAGAATGTGTTTATTATTAATATTCCTTCATTAATTACAGCATTAGATTCCATCCATCCCTCGGAAGGATCAAGTGTTCCTCCTCCACCTCAAACGTGCCTACAGCTAGACTGTTAGCGACGTCTCCGATTGCAAGCACGTCGCGTATTACGCCACAAGTTTGACATAGTCATACTACCCCTGTGCCTGCGGTATCCCCGGTATCACGGCGGCAGAGGCTGACTCGAACTTACATATTATGTACTAGGAGGATATATATATCTTTAGAACGAGCCACGAGTGAGTTCGTAGCCGCTGAAAATCTTCTCTTGCAATTTGAGGATGACCGTGAAAGGAATAATCAACAGGGATAATGAAACGGCTAAGAGTGAAATCGCAAAAAAATAAAATGGAGTAAAACCAAATCCAAACGCTAATTCATTTGGCTAATGCTTTACTAGGAATTTTATCTCATTTAGGACCATCATCACTACAATATAAATAAAATAATCAATCATATCAAACCATTTAAACAAAAAATATATGAAATACATTGCTTACTCTTTAAAGTGGTAATATTTAACAGATTTAGTTAATTATATTAAACACAAAATTCACTGAAATAAAGGTTTTATTTACCTAAAGCTAATTAATTGCAGGATTAAAATGAAAATAATAATAAACTAAGTTACAAAATAGGTAGTTAATAAATTGTATATATAATCATAAGATAGCAAACAAGCTGATGGAAAGAGAAATACACCAAAGATATTAATGATGCGTTGCAATCTTACGGCGAGGTCTAATGCCACATGCATACGTTTACCGGCTACATAAGCCCCAAAACTGGAATATGATAGTGACAAATACCGACGCCATTTTTAAATTTTATTTTATAAGATAGCAAACAAGCAAATGGGTCTCCTGATGGAAAGAGTTGACTATCGCCTATAGACACCAAACCACCAACCAAACCACCAAAGGTGTTACCAAAGGTGGTAACACCTTTGGTGGTTACCAAAGGTGTTAATGATGCGTTGCTATCTTGTGGCGAGGTCTTATGCCACATGCATAATAGGTAAGGCGGTGGTACCTGACCCGGGTGAGACAATGCAGAACTCTACCACCTAGTAGCCACGATGGAAGTGACTCGTATAGCCAATCGGTCGCCTTTTACGACCTGCCTGGCAGAACAGCAGTTCGCCTATTCCTCAAAGAAGCCTGGAACCAACACGGGGATAAGTACCAAATACAGGCGAGACAATGCAGAACTCTACCACCTAGTAAAATATCAAACCACATAAACCAAAAATATATAAAATACATTGCTTACTCTTTTAAATTGTAACATTTAAATTCAATTATTTATTTAACTATATTAATATATCAATATGTGAAGCAAAAACTTTGTACCGCTTTTTAAGATGATTTCGCGTACGGTGGAGTATGAACTTTAGAAACGTTAGTATGAAGTTAATGTTTACGTTAAGGAGGAATGCAGGAACCTAATATTAAAAGTTATTCAGAAATACATTAATATAATAAAAATAAATATTACAAAATCTACATCCATATTATGATGATAATATACACACATTTATACTATTTTCATTACGGCTAGTCTGTTTTATGACATAAACTGATAACAGTCTCAGATTTTATTGCAGATTTTGACTAAATATGCTAAAACAGATTAAGTGTATTGGGCTAATCGTAGTTTAGGTACCAAAAAATCACCTTTATTTTTTATATGTTTATGTCACTAAAACATATACCACTTAAAATATTTTTATTATAACCTATTTACTAAACAATTCAGCACAGATCTTCGTTAAATTAACTCATTTTTGCTACTCAATGAGTTGGAGGTAGATGCTTGCATAGCTTTATCATTAACATACTCATTTACATCTGGAATGATTTCTGGTGGTAGTAAATTGGCTCGCATTGCGATGTTGTGTAATACACACATGCCATTTTATTATTACCATATTATACATCCAATTATTTGGATTGCTGCATGAGTAGGATAGTGAAGTGAAAACATCGTTCAACACAGTTACGCGTTTACACGTGCCTCAAAGTATAGAGCTCTTCTCTTGAACCTTGAACTGCTTAAAGGATAGGTATCACAAGTCAAGGACATTGTAGATATCCAGAGTCATCTGAAAATATATATAATATATGTTACATTTATTATTAAATAAACAAAATATTTATATATGTTACATTTCTGAAACATTTAAGATGCAAAAAGAGCTAGTAGTTAATATCAGACCAATACAATGTAACGCACGATGATTAACTTGGTCAGGTGCAGCTGTCCGCAGACGTTTTTAAGTGTCTCCAAAACTGGTGAATTTTCATAAAGTTATGAGTATGAAGGAAGCACTCAATTCTTTCTGCCTACCTCATAACGAATTTCGCATGAAGACATTAATATATATATATATATATTAATGTCTTCATGCGATAGCCGTTGTCGCCTTTGTAGTATAGTGGTCCGTTGCCGTGCCACATGAGGTCCCGGGTTCGATTCCCAGGTCGGGTAATTCAAAACATGTTTTTTCTGTTTTCTAATAAAAACAACGTTGCTCGGAATTAGATAAGAGCCCGGTGCCAATAAACTTGCCAACTATCACATTGTGTTTTCACCTAACTACCTTGGGCTAATCGTGAGTGCACTTGATGTACCTCTGCCTACCTCTTCGAGGATATGGGCGTGAAGATCCTTTTTTATATTAATATATGTATGTAATTTTTAAATATTTTTATAAACGTAAATACTATATATTATGATTCGCATATAATATGATGCCACTCGACTTGAGAGCCATATACATACATATTATGTGAATCGTGTATTGCTCTACCATACTTTGCATTGATATTTAATACTAGATGGTAAAGTTCTGTAAGTTATGCAACTTCTCGCCGACTTATGCCAAATCGTAGGCTTATGCAAGTGGCATTGCCATCACGCCACACGGATAGCAACGCTCTATTAACGTCTTTGGTATCTATAGGCGATGGTTTCATCAGGACAGCCATCTGCTTGTTTACTATCTTATGGTATAAACACTAAAAACATATACATATACTTGTCATTTGAACATTTAATGAATGATATTCTTTTTGTTAAAATAAAAATGTTATTTTGATTAGACTTTACAATGGCTATATGAGTGCAATTTATGCACCCTAGGCCAAACCTTCTATAAAATCTTAAACAAGAAATATATATTAAAACTTAGTTTTACAAATACAATGTATAAGTATACAATTGTACTAATTTACTTAAAAATATATTTTTTATAAACTATATATATAATGAGAATTTATTAGGTACAAATACACAATAAAATGTCATACTAACCCTTGTTTTATAAGACTTCTATCTTGTCGTGTATGCGGAAATTTTATCCAATTTGCCATTGTAACAGGATGGTTCAATGTATCCAGCATCTGCCTCATGCAGTGACTAGTTGTGCGTTGTGTTAGATGCTAGGCTAGTACTAACTTTTCTCTGATAAGATCCTATGACGAGAAAACTAAGAGCGCATAACACCTGTAAAAGAATAATAGAAACGAAACATTAATTATTAATAGCGGATATTTACCGTCAAATTAATACAAAAATAATCTAAAATACATTTGCATTCTAATTGCGATAAATCTTTAGTAGGTATGTTAGTTTGCTTAGTAGTAAACAATTAATAGATTAAATGAATTATTTAGCACTTCTTACCTTTTCTTTCCAAGGAATTTCACTGCACGTTTTTAAAAAAGTTTTACGTCGTAATTCATACACGAGGGTTTTAAATGTATCTTTGTTTAGGCGGAATTGTTGTATAAACAATGTGTCGGACATTCCATTTATTGTTTATATGAAATTCTGATACATATAACTTTGCCGACGTGTTAGCAGTGCTTCTTCATATTGAGGACACCACAATATATTTAATGAATGCATTTTGATATAGAAAAATATACTAATTTTAAGAAATAAACAAATTACGTTTCTGTGTAAACTTGGCTACGATTTTTGGATTCGTTTGTCGTGATTGCCTAAAATACTTAAAAAATCCATACATTTTATTAGTTTTCTAAGCGATTAAGATTGTAGATTGTAACTTGACTAGGCCCCCAGTTTCCTACATTTGTTTTCGCTCGCCGCGCTGCAATTCGCGCCGCCGGTCGCGCCACGCGAGCTGTGGCCGGGCGGTTAGAATTACTAGACTTTCTTCCTGGAATACGTAGAAGGTATTTTAAAAAAAAACTCACGAAATTCAAATGAATCGAAATGCAAAATATACTCGCCGAAATAAAAAAGAATTAGCCAAAACAGAAATCTTATCATTACATCAGGTTCAGTTATTTTATCATAGGCAAACAATACTTATATAAAAAAATGCTTTGGTTTGAAATAAATTAAGATGTTGATATCTAGCGACAGTTTATGTTTGCATCATAAGAACCTCATGGAAATATTTTTGATTGAAAATCGTAAACAATATTATCTGATATAAATTGACGTTGATAATTAAAAAAATAAGTTTATCGTTAATTTGATTTATGATTATCAGACTTTGTCACGAATACTTAAATGATAATACGAAAGGATTATGATTCAATGTTCAAATGATGGTATAAATAACCACGCAATTGCAAAAACTCCGCATATCACCAACGCGGAACTAGCAAAAATGAAAGTAATTTCACTTTTTGCGTTATGTTTTTTGGGTATGTAATTTTCTTAATAGTATAAGTTACAATTTTATTAATAAATAATAAAGAAATATTCACGGGACAAATTAAACTTACTGATCTAACCCTTTTTTATATTATCTATAGGGAAGCGCTTGACCATTATCTCGCCTGATGGTAAGCTAAGATGCGGCCTAAGATGGAACGCGCTTCCCTAGAAGGTACCTATTCACTCTCCTCTTGAAGATCCCCAGATTGTACTCATCGGGGAACACAAACTCGGGAAGCATGTTCCAGTCCTTTGCGGTTCGAATGAAGAATGTTGAGTCGAACCGCTTTGTCCGGGTACGTGGAACGTCCACGACATATATATATATATATATATATATATATATATATATATATATATATATATATATATATATATATATATATATATATATATATATATATATATATATATATATATATATATATATATATATATATATATATATATAATAAACATCCAAACCCAGAAATACAAACATTTAAGCTCATCACACAAAATGCTCCTTCCCGTTGGGGATCGAACCCGAGCCCCGTCGATTGCATACTCAGGGTCGCTAACCACTCGGCCAAAATTTAGATGTGTGATGAAAATTAACGTTTTGAGTGTACACTTTTATTGAATCCCGTTGCAATATCTTTATGAGTATTTAAAATATCTCATAAAACTTCCAATTGTTCATTGAATATATTGATATCATATGATCGTTTTGCTTCCGACATCAATTACGTTCATGAAATCAATGTGTAATTTTAAGCTTTAAAATAGTCACAAACTATTCCAAAACTCTAATCTCAAAAAATCAAGACGTACTCAAGAAATTTAAAAACCGCGCTCATAACATAAATGTCTTTATTAAACAGTTCAAGGTTATATGTAATATTCCCACAGTTGCGTTCTTTAATGGATGCCGCTTAACAAATATTACGTGGTTTACTTTATGTTCCATATATTTTATGTAGACTTTAAATAATTTAAAACTTGATCTCTTTTGCCAATTTGTATTCTTAAATTCAAGATTTCTAATTAAAATGCATTAATAATAAAAACTTTATACTAAAATTTAAAAATCGGCAAGTTATGTGTTTCTCAACGTTAATTTGATGTGTTCTGCCAGAGATAATGTAACCGGCCAGAAGATGACGCATTGCAGGTCAACAAAAATTAGTTCATGGTACGATAGTAAAACCTGACAGGTTAATACTCATAGTTGAACTGCCTGGAACTTGACAAGTATTATAAGAGTTCATGGTAGGCCCTCTGAAGCTTATAAAAGAAAAAAATCTCAATGTGTTGAATATTGCGGCCGTGATTGTGCCAGATCTGTACATACAGACATCTGGACAGGCTCGGATTGTTTTTTCAAACAGTTTATTTTACATTAAAATATAGAATAAATATCTTACAATTTCAGTATAAATACAATAGAAACATTTATACTTACAAAATATGCTTGATTTCGATTTTAAGCGAGAGTAAAGCACTACTAGCCTGATTCACATGTACTTTTTTTTGTAACTTTTTAATATAGTCTCCGAAAATTATTACTTAGGTGTCATTCGATTGGTATTGTCACGTAGAAATTTTAAGGTAAACTCCGGAAAGGCGTTGAAAAAAATTGCAAAATTATAAACAAATAAGCGAGAAAAAGTAGGGTTTGGTTTTTTTGAATATCTCGAAAAAAATTCAAAATTTTCGAAATTTAAAAAAATTATCCAAAATGATCATCAAATTTTCTATACAAATGTTTCAAATTCCGGACCTCCTCCGGTCCGGACCTAATATTTATAATATTTACACAGCCCTGAAAATAGAACCGAAAACGGATAGTCAGGCTTCTACGCGCGTTGTATAAATCTGATACAGCAACAAAAAATATAAACCCAGGCATATAAACATTTATGCTCATCACACACATGCTTATCTCCGTCGGGAATCGAACCCCGTTTATAGTCGACCTAAACCTTGAAGGGGGTAATAAGGTATCTGATTCTCCATTCCAAATAAATAAAAAAAATAGGCAGCATTCACGTAACTACCTATTTATCTATGCTCTTTACTTGCACGAATGTATTGGTGCGTATGAATTATGAATTTATTTGATAACTAGGTTAAACTTTAAGGGTGTTTATTTTATTTATTTGGAATGTGAATTATATACCCTTACCCAAAGTTAGCTATTATGCTATTATGTAGGGCTGGAACAGTTGGTTGTGTTTTTATATCTTGGATGTGATTTTAGCAGGGTTAGAAGGTACATCGCCGATGTTGAAAGAAGAGTGTGTGCAAGAAACAGAGTGAATGGAGCGTTAGGGAGATTGCTTAAAAGCAAAGTTTTCAGTCAGGGTGCCCGTCTTGCCCTGCATAATTATGTTCTAAGCCCAACGCTATTGTACAAAATATTATTACAAAAGCCCTTTTTTTAGTCCGCCTTATTGTGGTGGGCAACTTTGGAAACCTACATTGCGCGTGGCTCAACACGTACTTTGCCAATTTATCATTTGTCGTGCAGTTGCCGTCGTTAATCGGTTCGGGCGCCTTCATCCTTTACGTCCTAATGACATCTTCTCTCTTTTATGTAGGGGTTCATGGGTATCATTAGATTGCTATTTAAAGTCCCGTTTAGATGGTATAAATCATTTCTATCTTGATCTGGTGTTTGAAAGATTTTATCGACCGATAAAAAGTCCAATATTTTTTTTTCACTTAAACGCCATATATATCTGCTATAAGCATATAAAGTTATATTTTCTTTACACAATCGATGAATCTTTAAAAAAACTGTTGAACAAAACTTAATTAAATGTCACAACTGCTCCTAGTAAAAATATATACTATATGCAAATTCAGTAACGCAGCAAAATCACCTAAATATGCCGGCACTTACTCCTCTGTCCTGCGCGTAACATCATAGTCCCCACTTAGCTTCGAAAATTCTTTGATTCTTTAGCCTCCCAATGGTATAATTAAATTTTGGGTGTTGATGATAATTATGTAGCTATAACACCAAATTTTATCCCCCCATTTTGTTATCATCAATTTTCTTGAACTGTTCTTCACCATGAATGCAGATTTAAAAACGTATTCACGTCAAAAATGATAAATGAATAGTAACAATATTTACAAATCAAATTAAATTTCTTAGACCTAAAAATTAGCAGCTAAAACAAAAATATTAAAAATGTGTTGGAGGACAATACTAAGATTTTATGAATATAATTGAATCTTTTATTTGTTATTATTAATAACATTAAATTTAACTTCAAAGTTTTTATTACTATGTGCTACTACTACTGTTACTACAGACATGCAGACCTCGTGCAAAACCAAAACAGTAGTTATTTCAAAGGCTGCAGATTTTGTTGCTGATAATTTTGCTTTAGACCAATTCCGATGGCGTTGTTTATTTGGATTACTTTCTTCTGTTTCAGTTTTGTCACATAGCGGTATTACGTTTTGCATGAAGTGATTAAGATAAGAAAAATATTTACTATCGCATTAAAACTTTGACTTTTCAAAGATAAATTATTGTAGTATATCAGCTTGATTAGTACTTATTTTGCGCGTTTTCACATATTTCATTTATAATGATAACCAAATGACAAGCAAATTACCGTATGAGCCATAACTTGATAGTAACGTAATTCAGATATCTTGGGATTGGTACTTATGTAATTGGCCTACCTGCTCCTATTGCTCCTATAAAAAGGGACAAGTGCGAGTTGGACTCGCATATCGAGAGTTTTGTATTAACTTGTAGGCAACCATAGCTACAAGGTTTTGATTCTCTTTTGAAATTGCAAAATATGCGACATACAATTTTCAGATTTTTCTTCTGAGCCTTCTGTGCGTAAAATGCTTTTTTCATTGGACGCCAATATGTCGAGAACGCTAGGATGGTATCCTTCTGATTATGCTAAATAGGGAGTGGGGGGATGGGTTCCACTTTTAACGTTCCTGATTCGGCTCTCCTACTCACTTGGCATAGTACCAAATTCATTGAAGATATGTTTAGTGCATGTCATCCCTAAAAAAGAAATTGCTCTAATTCATCTAACCGTTGACCTGTAGCCATAATCTCCTTGTTCTCCAAAATTATGAAGACAATCATCGATTCTCAGCTCCTCAAATATTTAGAAGACCACCAGCTGATTAATTACCGCCAGCACGGTTTTCTCCGTGGCCGCTCAGCTGGTGATATTCTAGTACATTTAACACAATGGTGGGTGGAAGCAGTTGAATCCACGGGGAGGCATTAGTAGTTAGTTTGGAGATAGGGAAGGTCTTTGACCGGATACCTACCGGTACAACGCGCTTCTCGCTAAGCTGCCTTTCTATGGGCTTCTTGAGAAATTATACAAGTGGATTACCAGTTCTTTGGCTGATCGGTGCATCAAGGTCTTAGTCGACGGTATGACCTTAAACCTATCAAGGCTGCGTGCTACCGACACTATTTTTTCTGATTATTACTGATATTATACGAATTAGCAACATACATTTCTATGGAGATGACAGTTCTGGAGATGTTACATACTCTGGCCCTAGCGATATTTCTCGAAAACACGTCAGAAAGTATCGAAACTAGCTTAGGTCTGAAGTCGAAAATCGACTTTCTCATGTCTCGAAATGGAGTCGTTAAAATGTTGTCAGTTTCAACCCCAAGAAGATGATATTTTACGTATTAACCACTAAAAAAGTTCCTTTTGTTGTATTGGAATTCTGGGAGTCGAAATATCGAATTTCTTCTTGCCTTCGGATTCATATGGTCAAAGTCAAATCAAAACTTTTTTATACAAAATAGGATTAATGCTCTCTTTGAACGTCGGTTATTAAATAACTGTTGAAATTCAAATTACATGAAGACACAATTTGTACATCGTAATATACAAGTTATAATACTCGTACTAGTTCATTATGTACCAACTTTAAACAAAGTAATAAAAACATGTCAACTTAATTCAAATTAGAATAATATTATAACAATCGTAATTCAATAAACAGTAAACACATGCCAATCTTATCAAAATTAAATTATTATTAGAACAATTACTATTAAATAAACAATACCCGTCATAATTAAATAACATTAAATACAATAATAATTATAAAAGAAACTTACAACAATAAAAATAACAAATAATGTAGTTACTTGCTCCAGTTGTCTTCTAAATAATCATTAAATTTATAATAAGCCTTGGACATTAATTTTTGTTTAATGACGGTCTTGAACATTTTGTCAGGTAATTCGAGTGTGTGATTTGGAATTTTATTATAAAATTGTATACTGTCCCCCAGAAATGACTTTTTTTGTTTTTGTCAATCTAAATTTAGGAACAGCAAGTTTATTTCTGCTGTTACGCGTTACGCATGTTATAACTATGATTATCAGAGTATTTATTAAAATCAGTGAAATTTTTACGTACATGCAATATATTTTTATAGATATATTGACTGTAAACCGTCATTATATTTATATTTTTAAATACGTCCCTCAAGGAGTCTCGGGTACGTAAATTATAAATAGCTCGAATAGCTTTCTTTTGCAAAATAAATATAGTTTCTATGGCTGCGGCTCTACCCCATAATATAATGCCATATGCTATGACGCTATGAAAATATGCAAAATATACAATTCTAGCCGTATCCACATCCGTCAACTGACGTAATTTCCTAATTGTGTAGCTGATCTTAGTTTATTTGATATAGTATTGATATGATTAGTCTATTGAAGAGAAGAATCTATTGTGATGCCTAAAAATAGAGTTTTGTCTGTAATTTCCAGCTGTTCTTTCCATAAAAACATTTTCGTTGGGATTGAAATAACGTTAGAAAGAGCAAATTACTTGCATTTTTTTTACATTTAATACCAAATTGTTAGCGGTAAATCAATTTTACAACTCCATGAGCGTATTGTTTACCTTGTCATAGCACTTTGACTGTCGCTTTACTTAAATATTAATGATGTATCAACGGCAAAAATAACAACATTAGAATTTTTAGGAATCAAAAATGATAAATCATTTATGTAGACTAAAATTAAGAATGGCCCCAAAATCGATTCCTGTGGCATACCCATTGATACTCGAGCTCCTGCTAAATATACTTTATTAATTTGCACTTTTTGAATTCGGCCCTCTAAATAAGATGACGTTAATTTGTACGAATTTCCTGTTAAGCCATAATGTTTAAGTTTCAACAGCAATGTCTTATGGTCACCACAATCAAATGCTTTTGTGAGATCCACAGAATACTCCAATAGCATCGTGAGAGTCTTCCCAATCTTCAAAAACATATTTCATAAATGTTATGCCTGCATCAGTGGTCGAGTGCCCTTTTGTAAATTCAAACTGATTAATATTAAAAATATTGTTTATATTAAAGTAATGAAGCAACTAATTTAGCATAAGTTTATCAAAAAATTTGCTAAAGACTGGAAGAACACTATTCTAAAATTATTAGGATCCTTGCTATCGCCGGATTTAAACAATGGCACTTTGCTGTATTTAAGTAGATTTGGAAATACTCTTTTGTCTATGCACTGATCAAAAATGTTTGATAAAATTGATGCTACTGTACATATTATATTTGTAACTAGATTCACCGACATACCCCAAAGATCCTCAGTTTGTTTTACTTTAATACTTTTGAAAGGTTTTACAATTTCCTGAGGTAGAACATGTCTAAAGTAAAATTTTTCACTATTTTTTTTTAAATTTTCCGTAAGCATAATTTCAGCAACTTCAGGATATGAGTTTATTGATGCTGTAGTTTTTAAAGGTATGTCTGTGAAAAAGTTTCAAATTCATCAGTCACTTCATAGTTAGATTTTATTACCCCTTTCTTTAAATATATTTCTAATTTTTTTTTCATTAAATTGTCTTTTTTTTACCTGTCTCAATATTAATTATGTTCCAAGCTGTTTAAATTTTATTTTTAGAATTTTTGATTTCCTAATAAATAATGATTTTGCAGTTTTACAAACGTTTTTAAAAATTTTTGAGTATTGTTTCACATCATTAACAAATTCTGCATTATAAATATAAGTTTTCATGTCATATAAAGTAAACATTCTATCTCTGCTTTCATAAATTCTGGAGTAACCCATTCGTTAAAGTTGAAACCAGTTTTAAGTGTTAAAGTTTTAGTTAGAAATAATATTTTAATTTTTTTTTTATATCTGAGAAAAAATTTGAGTATACTTGATCCGCGCTTGATTGGTTGACATTTGACATCGCTAATTCTTGAATTAAAACTTTTTCCGTTCTAAAAGTAAAGTAATTCTAAATTTTATAAGATATAAGTGTTATTTTAATAACAAGTAAAGAATCACAATTCCGCTTTATTCTGACATAAAAATTTTGAAATTGATGTTTGCATATATACTTATATTTATATATTGATGTTGTACCATGGAAGGTAACGAGGTGACTAAGACAACTGATGGGTTGCAGTTATTTATTAATTAAACTTACAAAACAGTATAGGTCTTAGTCTATACAAATACCTAGCTACGTATGTGCATACAAAATCTTTCACTAACGTGAGCTTAAAGACGGACAGCATAGGCTTTCTCGTCTCGTACCCACTTCGGTATTCACTTGAGGATAGCATAGGCCGTCTCTCAAGCTAGACCGCTAGCTACGGAATGAATTGATGGCTGCTCCGTCGGCTTTTATATGCCTCCGCGCGGTGCGTTCGGACACGATCGGACATCTCCGGGCCGTCTCAGCTGCCACACGTTTGCTATGATGGTTCACGTGATTTACTACGCCGCTTCAATGTTAAATATTGATAACATACTACAATTAGCACTTCACCCTTTTTCAGAAATTGAATCAGGATCATTAAAATCATTTCTGTATTTTTAAAGAAACAGTAAAATATGTATATATAAGTGATGAGGTAACAATGAATATAAGTATATTAGTTAACATTGAAAATATGTCATTTGGACATAGACTATACTTAAAAAAAAATATTTAATTTCAGCTTATACAGCCACCGCCGTACCATTGGAAAATGTTCAACAAAATCCATACCCGCGTTACATTGATATGCCTGACGGAGATGGAGTACTTCATAAAGTAGATTTGGAAGCTGAACCTGATTTTGAGCTTCTTGATGAAATCACAAGGAATCCCGCAAACAACGCGTACATATTATTTACAAGGTAATCTTTCTGAAATAAAAGTTAAATATCTTAAATTTACCACGTCAGTATTACCACAAATTAAACTAGATACGTCATTCAAGGCAATTGTTTAGTTTTTCAATTAAGCTTGCATTTATACTTAAAAATACAGAGTTATAGTACCTACTAATGATATAAAATCTCTACAGTAGTATTTTTTCTCTCATATCATAGGAAAATAAACAAGCAGATGGCTCTCTCGGTGGAAATAGTCGCCTGTAGATACCAAAATATTAAAGATACATTACTGTTTGTGCCAGTCATAATGTCACATAAATATATTTTTCTTTAGATCATCGCTACAGATTGGAATAGTCTAATTTTCCGGGATTAAGTGACGTCATCTAATATGGATATGTCATTGAATCCCATTACTTATTACACATTAGATATGGCATGGTACTAGTAATGGTGTTCGAAGTCCTACAACTTTGTTCCACGACACTTCTATTAGACATTATAATATATTTTTTTGTATCATTACTATTCTTCAATTAGGTTTAATCAATGGTCGCCGCATAATTAAGGTAAATAAATATAAAAAATGCAAAAAAATGTATCGAAAATATTTTGCATTAAATAAATACTCAGATATTGATAACCTGATCACATCTTTAAAGAAATATCACCAGTTTTTTGCCTTCTATGAGTATCTAAACATATAAAAGAGGATGCTTGTATGTATGAAATCGATAGACTCAGAAACTATTTGAACGATCATCATGGAAATTGATATGTATATGTAGCTTTTTATGGTATGAAGGTTTTTATGCTATCCTCATGGATGTAACTTACCACCAGGTGGCGCTGCAATATTCCGACTTCCGTATCGTTCAACCGATTACCGACCGACCGAACTGATTGTAATATTCGTGCAAAATTTAAAGTAAATCCATGCAGTACTTTTTGAGTTTACCCCGGACATACACAAAGGCGTCGCCATGGGGGGGCAGGGAGGAGCAGCTGCCCCCCCCCCCCTAGAGATTCTAAAAAAATGCCCAAATGTAATGCAACCCAAAGTCCTATGTCTTTGAGTTGACTTGCTTGATCGATCAATCCCGTACGTCGAAACTCGAATTAATTCTCTAATTCTATTTCTAATATTCCGTATGCTCAACTACGCGTGTAAGGTACTATTGTTATTAAAATCGCCGTAGATGTAAGGCTCGTAGTACAAGTGAAAAACTTCATGTGCTGTCAACTTTACCTACAATTCATACCTACTATTCTCATTCATGGAGAATGAGAAAAGTATGAATTGCAGGGTTAACCGGCTTACAGATTTTTTTAATAAAGTTACGTTAATTGGTTAGATAGGTGTGTTACATACATAGCAATCCTGATAGATAGGTATAATTTATTTAGGTTTGTGGTACAGTTCGGTATATATAAAATTATTGTCATAGGTAAACCTAAAACTTTAGGTTAGGTATTGCCTTTTAATTACAAGTTTATTTTATAATTACGTTTTGACAGGTATGTTACCAATAGGAATTTTCATTCTTACGTGTTCTATTTAAATTTTTATAATAAAAATGTCATATATAAATAACTAAGACGAACATGTTAATATTGTTTTTCATACAATACTAGCGGCCTGCCCGACTATGTAGAGATTTTTAATAATGTAGCATAAAAAGAAATGTTAAATAAGTTCTAAAGCAAACATGCGCGAGCGAAAAGTTATAATAATAATAAAGCCTTTATTTCCGAACAATTAACATTTTCACTAAAATAAATTAAAAATATAAAATTTAGAAATCTACATTTAAATTACAAAATGTCTCTTGTTTCGGCGTGCCTTAAGGCAAAGGCTTCCTCCAACTCTTTCCATTGACTTCTGTCTGCAGCCACTCTTATCCAATTTGGTCCTAAGGTCATTTTTAGGTCATCCTCCCATCTTCTTAATTTGCGACCCCGGCTCCTAGTGCCATCTCTTGGATACCGAACTGTCACCTTTTACTCCATTTTTCCTTTTTACGGCGGAGCATATGTCCAGTTCACCTCCATATAAGTTGATCAATACGTAACAGGATGTCTAATAATTTTGTTTTATGCCTGATGTCTACATTTTTAACTTTGTCTATTAATTTCAAGCCCAGCATACTCCTTTCCATGCCTCTCTGACATCTTGTCAGTTTGTCCCTATAGCATTTTGTTAAAGCCCAGGTTTCACAACCATATGTGATGCAGGGTAGGATACAGGTATTAAAAGTTTTTTTCTTGGTCTTAACGCCTAGTTCCTTACTTTTCATAATTTCTTTCATGGCCCAATATTTTTTCCATCCAGCCGCAATTCTTTTGTCTATCTCTTTTTGGTCTGACATTTGGTTATTGGGTGATATTATTTGGCCTAGATATATATACTCGTCTACATATTCATGTTTCTGCCCGTTGACATTTGTGTCTATGTGTATTGAATTTGTCATCATTTTAGTCTTACTAGAGTTTATTTCTAGACCTACTTTTCTGATTCTGTCTGCTAATGTTTGTATCATAGATTCCAGTAGTATTGGGTCTTCTTCCAGCAAAACAAAATCATCTGCAAACCTTAGATGGTTCAATCGTACTCCGTTTATGTTTAGTCCTAGATCCTCCCATTCTAATTTTCTGAACATTTGTTCTAGTACTGCTGTAAACAGCTTTGGTGAGAGTGGGTATCCTTGCCTCACACCTCTTTCAATTGGAAAAGTATCTCCCATAGATTCTAGCCTTATACTTGCTTTAGTTTCATATTAAATATTTTTGATGATATTTATGTATGCCGTTTGGATCCCCTGCTGTTTTAGGCTTTGCCATACAAATTCATGTTTAAGACTATCAAAAGCTTTGGAGTAATCAATAAAGGCCAGGTAAATGGTTTTGTTGTATTCATTATATTTTTGTATTAGCTGTTTAACAGTATGTACAGCTAACAGTTAGTAAATAATATAAATAAAACTGGTACTACACTCTTGATATTATTTACAATGCCACCG
Organism: Apodemia mormo; assembly: GCA_036924255.1. NCBI lineage: Eukaryota > Metazoa > Arthropoda > Insecta > Lepidoptera > Riodinidae > Apodemia > Apodemia mormo. The sequence goes on along the minus strand of JAUPFN010000014.1, from coordinate 14,489,970 downwards.
AAGGAATCACATATCGGAAGATAGACAAGAAGCACGCAGCGTCTTGAAACCATAAGAGATTATGAAAACATCTCAACAACAAGAAATACGGTTAAAAGAAAATAGAATTCAAGCTTCTTCTTTGGGGGCTGCTGAAACAAATAGTTAACTTAATTTTCCAGCTGCAGATCTATGACCAGATTTTTCAGGTTTTTCCAAAATTTTCTCAAAATTTTTTGGACCGAATTGGTTCAAATTCTGAGAAAGTCTAAGTTGAGCGGAATCTAATCAAATAACATCACGTTTTGATCGGTCAGGCTGTTCAAAAGTAACGTAGTGATTGTTTATATTTGGTTATGAGATGTTTACATGCATGCACACGCACGCACCCACATACAATTCCATCATCGGACATCGCGTCAAAATTTAAAGTTCCATCCTTACCACATCGATGTCTGGAAATCCAGAACCGCGCGCTTTTGTCGGCACTTTTTGCCTCACACTACTCCTTTATGGAATCAATTACCTTCGGGGGTGTTTCCGAACGGATACGACTTAGGGACCTTCAAGAAACGAGCTTATTCATTCTTAAAAGGCTGGCAACGCAACTGCAAGACCCCCGGTATTGCAGATGTCCATGGGCGGCGATGATCACTTACCATCAGGTCACTACCTGCTCGTTTGCTCCCTCTATAAAAAAACACACACACACCCACATACACACAAACATACATACATACATACATACTCGTACATACATACATACATACGTACATGCATATATACATACAGACAAACTGACATCATCGTGAAAATAGTCGGAAAATATTCTTGGGACCTCAAAACGTGAAGATCTGGTGAATAATTATCGGGGGTACCTATTCCAAAGTATGACTCAATCGAAACCTTACCTACATTATAAAGGGTAAAAAATAATAATTTTGAGTCGACAACATAATCCGCAAAATTCGGATTGTCAAGTATTTTGTTAAAATAGTGATAAAAATTCTCATCGTGCTGATAGACAAAGCGGCCATATTTCTTTAAAGGTTACAAATATGTGGTGTAGAGATGGCGTGAGCATTTATTAAAGTATCGCAGAACGGAGCGCAGATTATCGTGAAACTTATTTTCTCTTAGTTCATAAAAGAGTAGAAATTAAAATATAGCAACACTATAGTGTCTTCTTTATTAAACCAACGTAATATTTGAATCAAGATGTCACTACTGCAGTGTTGCTACTTTTTAATATCTATTATTTGAGTTAGTATATAAGATTGCGTATTATGAGACTTCCGACGTTCTCCATCAAACCATCCTACGGACCTAGATCACGTCCATCTTGTGGATAGTGAAGTAGAGCGCAGGGCGGCTCTACCACAGGAGGGTGACCCACTTTTACCCACCGATCCCGAAGAAGCAGGCAACATAATCAAATGTCTACACAATAAAAAGGTCCCGGGGCCCGATAAAATCACTAATAAGGTAGTTAAATACCTCCCCCCTCCCTAATATGCCTACTAGTGTGCATTTTCAATGCACAACTAGCCGGCTGCGCGTTTCCAGACGAGTGGAAAGAAGCCACCGTCATAGGAATTCACAAACCGGGTAAACCCCGCAATAAAGTCAGTAGTTACCGCCCCATTAGCCTAATAAATACGTTAGGTAAAATCTATGAAAAAATCATTCTCGCTCGCCTTAAGGCATTTGTTCACGAGAAAGGCCTCTTAATAAATGAGCAGTTCGAATTCCGAGCAGCTCACTCTTGCACTCATCAAGTGCACCGTCTCACCGAATATATCCTAAACGCAGCCCCGGGGCTGCGAATTCCCACAGGCGCCCTATTCTTCGACGTCGCAAAGGCGTTCGACAAAGTCTGGCACAATGGCTTAATATACAAGCTATACCAAATGGGCGTGCCCGACAGACTCGTACTCATCATACGAGAATACCTCACCAACCACCGATTCAAATTCCGCGTGGAGGGAGCCTTCTCCACCCATAGATCGATTACAGCAGGTGTCCCGCAGGGCTCCATACTGTCACTCGTATTATTCTCCATGTACACGTGTGACGTACCACGCGAGCCTCACGTCGAGCTCGCGTTGTTCGCCGACAACACCGCCCTCTATACGTCCAACTTTTCCGAAGTAGCAATCACCAAGCGGCTGCAGGATGCGGCCAACGCCCTTGGTGATTGGTTCAGAAAATGGCGTATCGAAATAAATCCCACAAAAAGTGCAGCCGTGTACTTTCGCCGCGGTAAACACCCGCGACAACAAAGGCGCGGTCTGCGTAAGCTATGCAACATTACCCTGTTCGGAAACGTCATCCCGTGGGAAAGGAAAGTCAAGTACCTCGGGGTAATGTTGGACAGCAAAATGTCATTCCAACCCCACATACAAAGATTGAAAGTTAAGGATAAGTTCGTTGTAGGTCGGTTATATCATCTTATCAATAAACGAAGTAAAATGTCACTTAGACACAAGGTGACACTTTACAAGTCGTGCGTACGCCCCATCCTTTCTTACGCTTGCGTAGTGTTTGCCCATCTCCCCCGTACGGACTTGCATCCGTTGCAAGTGGTACAAAATAAATTCCTGCGTATTGCCACGGGAGCACCGTGGTATATGCGCAACGTAGACCTCCATAACGATCTTGAATTGCCGAGCTTAGCAAAGCATTTCAAAGACATCTCAAAAAGATACTTCGATCGTGCCATCTCGCATCCGAACCCACTGGTGGTAGCCGCGGCTGACTACATCCCAGACCCTAATCCCGATCCCAAACTACGTTGGCCCCGCCACGTTCTTACCGATCCCGATGACCCGATAACTCTGGCCAACGGTTTACACGATAACACTACACACCTACATTCGCGACACCGTCACCGCCGGCGGCGACGAGGACCCCTGTTTTGCCCTTCGGCGAACCGAGCCCAAGGGCAAGGTTCGGCGGATAGACAAAACAATGCCACTAGCCCTGTCATTGCAAATCACGACCCCACCCTAAGCCGAGGTTCGGTCTCACGGTAGACACCCTTAGGGCGGAGGGCGTACAGCCCTACACCTTTGAATTCTGGCTGAGCACTCTGCTCGCCCCCGCGACCGGTGAAGCTGTATCGGCCCATAAGGCTAACAGCAATTGAGACATTCCGAAAAAAAAAAGACTTCCGAGCAAGCCGGGTTTGCATCTAGTACACAAATATTTTTGTAAGTAGGGAGTTATATATAAAAGATCTTTGAATATTTATAAATATCCTTTGGTTTCAGACGTAATCCACGTGTAGGGCAAACGCTGGTTATAAACAATGAAAATTCAATTAGAAACTCAAATTTTAATGCGAATGTTCCTACTGTTGTAATTGCCCATGGATGGTTGAGTAGCCGATACACAGAGCCCAATCCAACTGTCAGAGCAGGTAAATATGTTATTCAATTATTAAAAACAGCTAGTGATTGCGCTGTGGTTGAAATCGGGCCACGAACTAAACAATAAAACCTCTCTAAAGTTTGACAACAGACTTTAGTTGTCAAGAGAATAGTATACATGTGCACAATCGTATATGTTACACAAGAGTAGTATGTGTATAGTTTACTTTTATTAATTTAATTTAATTTAATGTATTTATAGAAATATTAAGTTTCTCTGTTAAAAATCGGTTTGCTATGTGAGAATCATGATCATATGATTTTTTCATGTTTTGGACTCGTAAGAATTAGGAAAAAAATCATCATTAATCAAATCCGAATTTTACTATAAAAATAAAAATAATTTTGAAAAAACAGGTTTTTTTGAAATTCTCGAATACCGTTTGAGTTAAAGAGCTAAAAATTGGCGTGAATTATTTTCATCGACACCAAATCGACCCCCTAAGTATGAGTCAAAAAAGCCATGGGGGCAGAATTCCCATATTAATCCGGCTATGCCCTTTAAATTCTTCAGTTCGCGTAAATGTCATAAAAGTGCCCCTACAGATTATTTGCATAATTTTCTTTCACATATACATTCATTATTTACCTTATTTCTATGAGGATAGTGATTTTATTATTTGCAGGTGATATTTAATTTTTATTTAGTATTTAAAGTATGGGGAAATAAATTATGTGATTTCTATACTTGTATATTTAATTATCAACAATTTTCTACTTAAAAGGAATAAAATCAATTAATGCATTAAATTTTCAACGCCTAGTTCTCTGTAAAACGAAAAAATATATATAGTTAAATCGATGAATTATTTTCCTGATATTTCGGTAATGTTGCAAGCGCCATAATCACGGAGGAACTGAAGTATTAAGGGTAGTTGAACCATTATGAGCAGACAACTACCCGCAATCATTCAGTTTCCCCGTGATCATGGTGCTAGCAGCAGCGCCGAAATATCGGAAAAATAATCCATCAACAAAAAACCGCGAAAGCTTAATAAAAGTATAGGTACAATATATAACTACATGGGCAGGAAGACTAAGTTCTTCTGCATATTCAATTAAAATCAAATGAAACAATTACTTTTACAGCATTGTGTGTTATGTAAGTCTTTGTGCTGTTCAGAGGCTTCTTTGAAGAATGGACCATTTTCCATTCTGCTGTGCAGTTCGTAAAGGCAGGCAACGATTGTCTATATGAGTCACTACTATCGTGATTACTCGTGGTGGTAGATCTCCGCAACATCTCGCTCAGGTATTTACCTGAAGAACGGTGGAACCAAATGGCACCAAATGATACCAACGTTCATTTTTTCAATTTAGAATTCAAGTCTTTATTTGTATGAAGTTTTCCCTGCATTGCGAGTAAATTCTAATTTTCAATTTTCAAATTTTTTAAATTTTCAATTTTTCGAACCTAAAATAAGACTCATTACTTTACTGTCACGAAATAAACAACATATAACATGCTTCTTTTTTAAGGAAATTAGTTTATTTTCTTGTATTCTTATTAAAATTGCAAAGAAATTAAGTATTTTATTTTGTGGGTGTTTCATACATATTCTCGCTGCCAAAAAAGTTTGGCGCAATAATTTCACTATTGGTATAAAATAATTGGGTTATATTATCCAAGATACAACGCATGTCCCACACTGTTTCCAGCGTCTGAAAAATCTTTACAATAACGCAGACTTCATATTTAACGTGAGTTTCGGGTACGTTTAGTTTGAGGAGAATTGTATTTTTTTTTTTGGACAAATTACACTGACTGATCTAACCCTAAAGTAAGCAAATTATTTTTGCTTGTGTTGTGGGTGTTAGTCAAAGATACTAATACATAGAAATACACATATAAATACAAAAATATATTTAATACACACACAAACCCGGAAATACAAACATTTATGCTCATCACACAAATGCTTGTCCCCGTCGGGGATCCAACCCGAGCCCCGTTGATCGCGTAGTCAGGGTCGCTAACCACTCGACCAACGGGGCAGTTTTTATTTTGCACTCAACTCAAACTCAAATTATATTGCACTCAACTAAAACTAAAATGTTTAACTAATATCGATAACTTAAGGGCTGTTTAACGAGCCAGCATATTATATTTGTTATAAGTCTTATAGTATATTTTCCCCGTGTTGGATCCGGGCTCCTTTGAAGAATAGACCAACTGCTGTTCTGCCAGGCAGGTCGTAAAAGGCAACCGATTGGCTACGCGAATCACTTCTATCGTGGCTACTAGGTGGCAGAGTTCTGCATTGTCTCGCCTGGGTTTGGTATCACCGCCTTACCTATTCCTGGCGCAATAGCGTCAGTGCTTGTCACTGTCGTGTTCCGGTTTGGAGGGTAAAGTAGCCGGTAAACTTAAACATGTTGCATTAGACTTTGCCACAAGATAGCAACGCACCATTGTGTGTTGTGTTTGTAGGCGATGGTTGACTCTTTCCATCAGGAGAACCATCTGCTTGTTTGCTATCTTATGATATCTTCTATATATATAAAAATCAATTACTGTTCATTAGTCTCACTAAAACTCGAGAATGGTTGAACCGGTTTGGCAAATTTTAGTTTTGAATTAATTGTTGAATTCCAGGGAAGGTTTAAAAGGTGAGAAAATATAGAAAAAATATAAGAGTAGTTAGAAAGGCAGAACAACGTTTGCCAGATCAGCTAGCAAAAAATAAATAAAAATGTCATTATTAAAAGCCTAATATATCTATGCAGTAATAAATAATAACAATAATAAATATCGCTGGATAAATTACATGAATTGGTCTAACTAAAACTAAGCAATTTTCTTGTATTATGGGTCAACAATACAAATATATAGAAATACGTTTACAAATACTTTAGTATACATAATAGTTATTCAAATCCAGAAATACAAACATCTATGCTCATCAAACAAATGTTTATTTCTGTCGGAAATCAAACCCGAGCCCCGTCGATTCATAGTTAAATTCGCTAACTACTCGACCAACGAGGCGGTCAATACACGCCTAATATTCACCGACACGGACGGACGGAGGACATTCACGCCCTAAGAAAAATGTATTTAATAGTAACCACTCGTTGATTGTAACGGATTTTTATTTGCAGCATATCTCGGAAAGAGCGATGTAAATGTTATTGTCGTGGACTGGAGTAGACTGGCTAGGTCTGCATATACTACTGCTGCTCGTGGCGTTCCAGCAGTTGGACGTGGTGTTGGAGAATTTTTAACCTTCCTCAGCAGAGTAACTGGAGCAGCTATTGAGAGAATGCATTTGATTGGATTCAGTTTGGGTGCTCATCTTGTTGGTAATGCTGGAAGAGAATTAGGTGGACGTGCTGCCCGTGTTACAGGTATGTTTATATATTTATTTAAATATTATTTATTGCATACGAATAACAAAAAGTAAGTATGTTTGTTCTAATTGATCAAAGAGTTTAAATTGTTTACACTTTTTGACCGCTGTCATTTGGCGAAACTTAACTGTTATTAAGTTAAAATATACTTGTTTGTTTATGACAGTATAAAAGCATTTAAGAATCGGGCAAATTGAGGCGAGCCTCAACGGGCTGGACTGCATTATGAAAATCCGCCTACATCGCTTTCAATTTTTTTTATAAAGTATTCCACATTACGATGGGGTGCAGTGGGGTGCGTCAAAGCGAATTTTGGCTCAGCGAAATTACGTGCACGTGTTTCTTCGTATTGTTGCGAATAATCTAGGAACGCAAAGGGTTGAAGCGGTGGAGAGATGTAGAAACTACAATGAAAAATATCGACACGCAAGGATTGAACCTGCGACCATTTCCCTAAAGCCGGGACACTCTCCCACTGAGCTAGTGTCGACAGGCTCGGCGTGGCGAAATTCTTCTTTGCTATATGATCGATTACGTCGAGAGAGTTCCGGCTTTAGTATATAGTATATAGATATTTCTATGCCGGGAACGGTAGAATATGTGAAACTAGAATAAGAAATTTAAAAATCAACTATATGTATCATATTCTGAGAAATAAATAATTCTATTCTATTATATTCTAATAATAATTCTCCTAATAAAAATACTATTTTACAGGTTTAGATCCAGCTGGTCCTCTATGGAATTATAACACCAACCGTCTCCGCCCTACTGATGGTGTTTATACCGAGGCTATACATACTGATGGTGGTTACTCCGGCCTTGGTATCGGCAGCTCTGTAGCTGATGTTGATTTCTTCCCCAACGGTGGTAACTCTCAACCTGGATGTTACACTAGCTTGTGTAACCACAATCGCGCTTGGGAATTATTTGCTGCCACTGTAACCTACAATCACCTCGTAGGTAGACGGTGTACAACCAGTACACAAATTACATGGAATACTTGTACCGGTGTTTCATTGAACATGGGCAACGATGATTTAGACAAACGAGGGTAAGATTATTATTTGGTTACTCATGATTCTGAAAATTCGATTTAATATTGAGACTGATATGAAATCTATTGCAACTGAAAGATGTATCATATAGACTATAGGTGTAACTTTAAGGTCCGCTTGCACGGAAGTATTTAATTTAATACATTTCAAATGAATTTAACTATAGAAAAAGTCTTTTAACAGATATTTCAATATTTTGGTACAGTGACTCTTAATACCTAACTCAAAGCTACGATTCAAATAGCTAAAACGCTATCTTCGGCGCGGCCAGAAAGGCGTTTTACAATACGTTAAACGAAATTGGAAAGTGTTAAGAGGAATTACAGTTCATATTTCCGTTACACGGCTGAACGGCTCTCGACAGCTCCGTATGGTTCCATACTGATTCGGAACGTGAATGTAACGTAAATATATGAACTGTAATTGCAGTTTACACGTTCTAATTTCCCCTACCGCATTGTAAAATGCCGTCCGAGCAGGGCCGATGCGAGCCGGTCGGTCGGTCTGAAATATACCTAAAATTACTAACAGTTCGTAATGCTACTGTATTTCTAATACCCCTTATTAAATATTTGTTCAGGAACCATTTTTAAGACTTTACAGGGGTACTTTATAGGGTAGCATAGCTCTAGCTATGTTTGTTTTATAGAATAGGTGGGTCTCCTGATGGAAAGAAACGACTATAGACTATAGACACCAAAGGTATTAATGGTGCGTTGCTATCTTGTGGCGAGGTCTAATGCCACAAGCACAAGTTTACCGGCTACCTTACCCTCAAAACCGGAACACGACAGTAAAAAGCACTGACGATATTGCGGCAGGAATAGATAAGGCGGTGGTACCGTACTCGGAAAGGACGTTGCAAAACTCTACTACTACTACTCTAAACATGTCACTACCATCGTGTCTACTGGTTAAGTAGACACGATGGTAGTGACATGTTTAGTCAATCGTTTTTCATTTACGAACTGCCTTGCGAAATTGCAGATGGTCTATTCTTTAAAGTGAGCCTGGACCAATACGGCATCTGCGGGCGCTGTTTATCTTTTTCTGTTTGATATTCTACATATTATTATTTTCTATATGTGTGTTCATTTTACCTAGTTGTTATTACATTAGAGTTTGCCAGTTGTGGAATGCAATGCAATAGTCATTTCGGGGTTTCCGGCGACTGGGACCGCATTAACTGAAACCGCGGTCCCAGTTGAAGGATTGATTTTTTTCCGGTGACTCAGACCACGCATAAATTAATAAAAGAATCTATTATTCAAATTCATACAGAACATTCAAACAAAAATATATTTAAAGTAATAACGAAAGAAAAACCTTTTTAATTTAAAAATATTTATTTCATATTTAATATAAATACCAAAATATAAATATATATTTATATAAATATAAATACCAATATATAAACGCCCAATCTCAGAAATACAAACATTTATGCTCATCACACAAATGTTTGTCCCTGTCAGAAATCGCACCCGAGCTCCGTCGATTCAAGGGGCCGCCGGTCAAATTATTTAGTTATTTTTAATTGTTTGAAATTGTTAAATATTTTTAGCAGGATTTACGTGTTTAATACAAAATAACAAAAATTGTGCTTTTATTGAAGTTATATATATATTTTTTTTTTCGTTAAACATTTTTTCATTTGACTGTACTAGTTTTGGATTGAACAATAGATTATTAAATTAATTGATGTGTTGTCCAAGTCACCGGAAGAAAAATATTAAAATTAAATCAATCCGGCAACTGGGACCACGGTTACAGTTTATGCGGTCCCAGTCGAAGGAAACCTCATTTCAAGAGCAATAAAAAAATCATTAATTAACATTTTAAGGTACTTTTTAGAACGTAGTATATAAAATGAGCAATCGACTTTTTGATCCCAAAATGATAAGTTTACCAATTAGTAAAATTGTTAGTGACTAGCAATGACGCTTTACCTTTTCACCTTCAATACCAGTTTATTTTTTATACAACAACAAAGCGGAATAATTAGATAATACGGAAACTTATTGATGTTTTGTTTCTTACAGAACAAGTGGCATGTACAGAGTGAACACTGGACGGAGATATCCATATTAACTATTATGATGAAGATGAATGAAGACTTCGACGCATAAATTTTAATTGAGCAAAATAAAGATTTTAAAATTAATGTTATTGTTCTATTTTTTACCTAATAAACATTTAATAATAAATTTTGTAAATGGTAAAATTTCTTTGTAAATTGTAAAAATTTGGATTGAGCATAATATTTTGTAAATTGGAAAAATAACTTTTTGTTGTGAAATAATACTTGTAAATATTTTAATACATAAATAATTGTAATACATGAAATAAAAAAGCCCACTGAGTTTCTTCCGCCGGATCTTCTCAGTGTGTGGCCGCGTTCCGATCCGATGGTAATTATAAATAAATCGACCGAAATTTAAATGTTTGCACACCATATCATGGTAGAATATGTTGGTAATTTAATTAATTTTTATTGACCGCCCCGTTGGTCGAGTGGTTAGAGACCCTGACTACGCAATCAACGAGGCTCGGGTTCGATCCCCGACGGGGACAGGCATTTGTGTGATGAGCATAAATGTTTGCATTTCCGGGTTTGGGTGCTTATTATATATATTCTAGTATTTATATATGTATTTCTATGTATTAGTATCGTTGACTAACACCCATAATACAAGCAAATAATTTGCTTACTTTGGGGTTAGATCAGTAAGTGTAATTTGTCCCGTGAATTATTATTATTATTATTATTAATTAATTTTTATAACCTGTGACACCCATATTCTTTCAAATAAATATTTTTTCATTTTCATTTTTTCACATTTATTTGTATGGAGGGCTAGTAAACCGGTTAATTTTGAAACCTAAATCAGTGCAAGTAAATAAGAAGAGTTTTGTAAAGGTTTGTCTCCACCTTAGTGGCCGCCTCTGTGGTATAATGGTTCGGTATCAGCGTTGACCACATGAGCTCCCATGTTCGATTCCTACGTTGGGAAAATAAAAAAAATGTTTTTTTAGATTTGTAATAAAAACAACGTTACCCGGGATTAGATAAGTGCCCGGTTGGAGATAGGCTTGCTACTTATTACATTGTGGGACTTGTATCTTCGGGTAATCGTAGGTGCTCTGGTTTGTAACTCTGTCTACCTCTTCGGGGATATAAGCAAGAAGATACTACTACTACTTACCTTAACTTTGAAAGCACCTTAACTGGTTGTGGCTGTGTCATGGACACGGCCGTGCATTTTTACGTGAATACGTTTATGTTACGGGTAATATATTGGTCGTTCCCATCACAATGTTCCTTATCAAACTAGCTTACAGACCTAGACCACGTACATCTTATTGATAACGAAGTAGAGCGAAGCATCCTCCTGCATATACTTGTGTATTGTCACGGGTGCACTGTGGTGTATGTGCAACGTTGACCTTCATAAGCATTTGGAATTGCCGAGCGTAGCAAGGCATTTCAAAGATATTTTCAAAAGATATTTTGATCATACAAACTCACATTCTAACCCAATGGTGATAGCCGCGGTAGACGACATCCCAGATCCTAATCCCGATTCCAAATTACGGAGGTCCCGCCACGTTTTCACCGACCCCGACGACCCGATAACTATAGTGAACGGAAAACATCAAAATGCTACACACATACACACGCGACACCATCGCCGCGGCTGGCGACGAGGATCCCTGTTTCGCCCATTTTCGAACCGTACCCAAGAACAAGGATCAGTCGATGGACAAAACAATGCCACTAACCCTAATATCGCAAATCACGACACCATCCTAAGTCGAGGATTGGTCTCATAGAAGATACCCTTGGACGTAGAGCAAACAGCCCCACATCTTTAAAAGAAGATGAATGGTTGGGTAATTCAAATTATGAGTTAATAATAGCTCCCAAAAATAATAAATTATCTACTCGTTGAACATATTATCACTAAAAAACACTTTTTAAATTCGATCGAGCTAAAAATTTTAACAGAAGTATTTTAAACAAAAATAACAAACCAATAAAACTATTGTCGATATTGTTGATTATTTAGATGTAAAATCAGTGTCAAACAAAACATGTAAAACTTCAAATATATAATTGAAATGTTTATACGTTCGAAAAAATTATACGTTCAGTATAATTTATTGTACTTTTTTGTATATCAGGATTTTTGTAAATTTTAAGTCCTATTTAAAAAATAAATATATATGTTTATATCTAGATTTTACGTAAAACTTAATTTTGATATTTGAAATAATTATTTTACTAAAAGAGTTGCATGTATACAAAGGAAATAAATAAATTAGGAACGCTTCTTATGAAACGTACGATAGTAATTCTTTCGCTTGTGCTTAGGTTTAGCTTGTACTTGGCTAAGTAATGTTCAAAGTATCGTCTATTTATGTGTCGATGATGTACTTCACTTAGACAAGTTAAAGTAGTGCTTTGCAAAGTAATAGTAGACTGATGCTAAGTAACGTCTTACAGAAATGAGTTACTTTTTTTCCCTGATTAGGATATACAGACATTCATACGGGAAAAAAATCAAAATGGTGAAATCAATGTTAGAGAGATATAAAATGATATTTTTTTTTAAAAAAATGTACCGATAGATGCTACAGATTTATACAATGGTATATTATATAGATTATGTATTAAAGCGGCTTCTTACAGTAGTTATCTTGCAATTCTTTTATATTTAAGTGACGTTATAAGCAGAGTGACCATAAAAAATTTAATATTTCCTAACATGAAATATCATTTTTTCCAACATAGATTTAGATCCAGCTGGTCCTCTATGGAGCTACAACGCAAACAGATTCCGCCCTTCCGATGGTGTTTATACCGAAGCTATCCACACTGATGGTGGTTACACAATCGGTGGTCTTAGTATCGGCAGCGCAGTAGCTGATGTTGATTTCTTCTCCAATGTCGTGTCTTTCAACCTGGATGTATTACTAACATATGTCTAACCACAGTCGCGCTTGGTAATTGTTTGCTGCTACTGTAACCCACAATCTTCTTGTGGGCACGTGTATTACGTGGAATACGTGTACTGGTGTTTCCTTGAACATGGGCAACGACGATTTAGACAAACGAGGGTGAGGTTATATATGATCACTAACAATCCAGAACTTTTGGTTAAAGGATTAGAAGTCTAATGTTACATAAACATATTGTATAGTAAAGAGTACAGCACTAAAGCTGCAAAAAAAGTCATTCGTTACGTTGGTTCCGATCGAGACAAGCAGAGTGAACCGAACGTCTATAGCCTTATTTTATATAATTAAATAGCAAATAAGCAGATAAAACATCGCCTGTAGACGTCAAAGATGTTCATGGTGTGTTGCTTTGCGTATGGTGAGATAATAATGCCAAATGCATAAGTCTACTGGCTACTTTACCCTCCAAACCGGAACACAGCAATGACAAGCGTTGACGCTATTGCGGCAGGAATAGGTAAGGCAGAGCTACCATATACCCGGACGAGATGTGGAATTCTATTACCTCTTATTCACAGTGGTAGTGACACATATGGCCAATTGTTCTCATTTTACGACCTACCTGACAGAAAGGCCGTTTGACTTCATTCAAAATAGCCCGGTCTGACACGGGGTAAACGGTTTACGGTTGACAAAGATTTACCAGTTTGTCGGTAAGTGAGATGAGTGGCGATGAAATAATATCGTTTATTCCTAGATATAACCATACCCGAGAGATTCATTTGCTAATCACATATATCACAATAAAACACAGCAGTGTACATCAGAAACTGACATGAAGCTACCAATGTGATCCTGGGTGTTTTACTAGCTGTGTTATACGTGACATATTAGGTTTTTTTGCTTTTATTTACTTTACTACTTTAAAATATTTTATCACATGTTAAAAATTTGAAAGTTTCGATAGAATAGAAAAAGCCATTAATAAAATTAGGATTTATCGTGGTACGCTTTTTGAATATCAATCTTAAAAAAGAACAAGTAATACGAGGCTACATAAAAGCATGCAATTTTGATCTTGATTGCCTCATCACATAGGTATTTTTTATTAGTGGACAGCCATTAATATAGACTTAAAAAAGAAATGGTCCTGAAATTGAACTTTGCGGTATTCCCATCATTATATTAGCACCTTTATTGAAATTAAGATTTTAATAACTACAGAACATCACTTATTTCATAATATTTGAAATTATTAAGCTACATGATTCACGCAGCCAAAGACTTTTGACAAGTTACAAAAAACAACAATACTATTATGTAATTATTCCTATGTTTTTGTTTATTAAGTTACTAAATCTACTATTTCATCATTCGTCGATCGTAGTAAAGCCATAGTTTCGACTATGAACAATAATAGGTATCGCTAAAGAAATTAGACGAATTGATTCAACAAAAACAAAGTAAGAAAATTACTTGACTGTGGTATAGATGCTAGTCAACGATAATAATAAATAGAAAAAGGCATATTAATATTGAAATAAAGTTAATAAAATAAAAAAAACATAAACACTCAGAAATACAAACACCTATGCTCATTGCTCAGCATGCAAATATATGTCTGTCACGAATAACTGTCGATAATTAAACCTGAGCCACATATCCAAGATCGCTGGCCACTCAACTAACGGGATATTAATTACAACTGTTTCTGCCGGATTCATCAAATTATTTTATAATTCAGTGGGCTACGTGTTACAACTAGTTTATAAAAAAAATTGAACAGATACGAAATAATTAATTATTGTACGGAAACTAATTATTTATCACTTTTTTACAGAACGGGTGGCATGTACTATACGAAGATATCTATATTAACCATTTTATGACTACATGACTACGACCTCCAACTACCTAACCTTAATAGCTAAATAAATATTTATCAAATTAATTTTATTGCATCTTTTCATTTAAACGAGCTTTAGCTTTTTGTGTGTATGTTAATATGTATCTTGCAGCTTAATTTTGGACGCGTTAACTACAGAGAAATCAGTTGTAAGAAAATACTCTTAGCCTGTAATAACAGAAAAGACTCTTTTTTAGAAATTGAACCCTTCAGTTGGTTCACAGATCGTATTTACCAACACTTCTGGGCTTTTAAATCGTAAAAGTTTTGGCATATCTTTATTTACTTAATGAAAAAATTCGCAACGAACTATCTTACAAATCCTTTATATCAATGCTACAATACGAAAGTCATTTACAAATTTACAAGGTTAGAGTAGAGATAGCACTGATGTATTTTATTTGTTCACAATATTTATACTAGAATCCTTTTAAAGATGGACGTTTCTTTGAATTCAATTTTTCATATTATTAATATTCAAATATTATATCTATTTGTTTATTTGCTCTACTTCTTTTCCTAAACTAAATAACTTAATTTCTTGTCCTTTAATATTTTTCTGTAATATGTCATTCCTAATAAAGTAGAATTGTTTATATATGTTGACTGGTAAAAAATTGATATACTAAAGGAGGATGTTAAGTATTTGATTCTGATATCAAATATGTATAAGAAATAGGTATATTTTGATCTAATTTTACAATGAAAATGTTTAGTACGAATACTCATGTACGGCACATAAAATTTCTTTCTTCTAGCGAGTATTAGTATATCGTGCAGTGACCACTCTTTTTAAATATTATTACACTAATTTCGTTGAGGTTTACTATGTGGTTAAGCAATATTTTCTTTTTCTTATATTTTAATTTTACTTATGACCTTTGACCATCGTGTCTTCCAATATGTACAATTTTTTTACCGGTAAGCCTATATAAAAAGTCTACTGTTGAAAAAAATAAAAGAATTAACCATAAAAACCGGCCAAATGTGAGTCGGACTCATGTGCAATCATCCATAAAAAATGGCAAAAAAGCCACGTTTGCTGAAAGTTTTTAAAGTGAGTACATGTATAACTAAATAGTCAATGAATATTTCAAGCTTCTACCAGTTGTCTTTATTAATATCGACGTAAAAATAGGTAAAAAATCACGTTTGTTTTGTGGGAGCCCTGTACTGGGCAGAACTGATTCAAATTTTAAGGAAGTCAATCGAATGCAATAAGCCATGTTCTAATCGGTTAAGCCGTTAAAAAATTATGACAGGTTTTCACACACACACACACACACACACACACACAAACGCGCGCGCGCGCGCACACGCGCACACGCGCACACGCGCACACGCGCACATGCACACACGCACACACGCACACACGTACACACGCGCACATAGGTGCACACACGCGCACACACGCGCACACACGCGCACACATGCGCACACGCGCACACACGCACACGCGCACACACGCGCACATACGCGCACACGATGGTAGTGAACCGTATACCCAATCGGTCGCCTTTTACGACTTTGCTGCCAGAACGGCAGTTGGCCTATTCTTTAAAGGAGTACGGGACCAACACGGGAAAAACGTGTACGTATATTATGTATGTATGTATGTCATGTATGTCATATGAAACATAATGTAGTGTGTGCTATGTATATGTTTCAATTTAATATATTCTACCTATATACATTTAAAAAATAAACATTGCACACTACCTATTATAATCAAAAGTTTTTACATTCCCCCGCAATTAAAATTTTTACTGCACCAAAAGCGATTTGTGAAATCGACCTTAAAGTGCTAAAGGAATATAGCGTCAACAGAAATTATAAAATTAATTTAATGTGCTATAAGAATTTAATTTAATGTGCTATAAGAATTTAACGGACACTTTTTAATAGCAAGTATATTAAAAAAGGAACATACTTGAAAAGTCATGAAACCATAAACTAAACAATTAAATCACTTTTAAGCTTGACAAATAAGTTTAATCGTAATAAAAATAGTAAAGATGTGTGTTTTTTATAGATATATTACACTTCCAGATTGATAATTGGACGATAAAAAATATCCCCATTAAAAGTTTACTAAATTTGGTAGACTTGGGTGACAATTAAAATAGTGTTATTTTAACAATCATAGGAGAATGAGCTGAAAGAAAATTATATGCCGGTCTTTAATGACAATGTTTTGTCGCAATTATCTTGAAAAATCATAATAATAGCAATAACACCTTTCATAGGCAATTTTTATTCTACACTACACTTACAATTATATATGAAAAAAATAATTGTTTAGTCCGATTAATCAGTACTGCCAGTTTATTACTGTGGTAATTTTCCAAAAAACTGGGAAACACATTTCATATAAGTACGTCTTTGTAAATCATAATAAAAGGGTCCAATAACGCGTAGATAGATATATATGTATAATATCTTACCTAAATATTCAAAATAAAAATAAAATATATGAAAATTTTAATTACTAATAATAAACGAGCAGATAGCACTCCTAAAGGAAGGAAACTACGATCGTCTATAGACACTAAATATGTTTCTGGTGCGACGTTATCCATGTCGTGGGGTAGAATGGTATTGCCGGATACCTTACCCTCAAAACTCAAAACAATATAATTATATATCATAATCATTGATCAGTAATGTTGTTAATCCAAAATGGGCGCCGCAACAAAATGGCGGATTACATATTTTTGTACAACTTATCCAATATAAGCATTGTATGAAATGCTTAAGTCTAAGAATAAAATAAACCATGAAAAAAAAATTATATCTATATAAGATTGCTGCCATTACAAAATGGCGGAAAATTTATTTTTGTACAACCCTTTCGATATGAGTATCAAATCATTGAGCCTAACTTGAAGAATACAATAGACCATGAAAAAAAAAAACAAATCCAAGATAGGCGCCTTCTTCATGGAGTCAAGTGAGTTTTATCCCATCCTCTTTATTTGATTCCCATAGTGGGTAGATTGTATAAAGATATGTGTGAAATAATGGGTTTAACTTGTAGAATACAATATACTATGAAAAAATATTCAAATAAAATATGAGTGCCATCATAAAATGGTGAAATACATATTTTTACAGCCCACCCGATATGAGTATCAAATAAAGGGGTTTACTTGTATTTATCGTTGAAGTAGTATACTACTACTTGTTGCTGTTATCTTTTTCCATTAGGATAATTTATGTTGGCTTGCTATCCTGTACCCTGATAAAAATATGACAAAATTATATTAATTCATCATTTCAAAAAACATATTAATTCATCTTATGTTGAGTAATGGTTTAATTGGCAACAAAAGACGTATTGTGTTCGTAAAAATATTTGCGTAGATTCTAAATCAATAATCGAAAAACCATTTCTATCACAAAAATTAACAAAATTGTACTTCATCACAAACTAAATAAAATTAAGTATTTTTTAAGTTATTAATAACTTATCAATACTTACACATCCAGACCTTAGATAGGAAGTTATAAACTAATTAAAGATTAATGAGCATGATTGTGTATTTACAAAAATAAAAAATTTGCCCTTGTCCGTTATGTTTTGGTTTGGAGTGTAAAGTAGCCTGTGGACTTATGCATATGGCTATAACGTCAAAGGACATCATACAAAATAAATATCTTTTATTGATCCGTTAGCTAATGCACTTGTCGATCATGATATTTAACGCGGGGTTACCTCTTTGCTACTGCTTTAAAAACCCTGTACTAGGGCAAGCGCACTTTTACGCTCGTTTAACACCTACCGACGCCGAACTACCGACTCTTGTCTGAGTTCGTCTTAGTAAGATTAAAAATTTAAAAATTTATAATTTTTCTTTTTTACCTTTAATTTTACTTTAATTTTTTTTACCTTTACTTGTATTTTAAATGTAACATTTTAACATTAAAATGATACTTTTAGCAACAACTGTGTTATGAAAAATATCTTATTAATAATCATTAAAAAATGTAGAAAAAAAAATTCTGTATTTTTATCGTTAGCCTGCGTGGCAATATTCGGTTACGCCACGCAGTCTAACGATAATTTATTTAATTGTTAACTGAATTTATTCTGTAGGCAGTGTTGGCGGCAGGACAACTTCAATGGATCAGAAGAGTCACTTTTATCCAACCGATTTCAGCAGGCAGTTGGATTTCTCTTATCCACGTGGTTAGTAGAAACCACAGGAGAGGCTCCGGTGTTCCTGAATGGCGATGCAGCCAACAACCACCGATGGGCGCTCCAATTCCCCCATCTCTTTCCACCAAATCACCAAGCCGCAACTGCTAACCTTAACAAGCTAACTTGCCAAAGTTCATTGCGTCACCGAACCAAGTGTCTATTTTTTTTTGGTCTTTTGACCTGCGGACATTTTTTTCTCATGAGAAATCTTTCTAAGGCATCAAGTTTGAATTCTTTTTTTATTTATACACCGGTTTATACAACATTATACAATTTTACAAAAAAAAAATGCCGGCTTCTTGCCTGAACATGTGACAGGCATTCCATCCCTACTACACGGTCGCAATGTGTCTCTTTCCAGTAGAAGAATAATCAGTTTTACATTGGACTTCACCAGTTTAATCTCGAGCGTGGAATCTGTTTATGGGATTATCTGATGCGATTCTGGCATAAAAATGGGTAGCAGTAGTTTGCGTCATTAGCATGGCTCGATTTTTGATATAATTTTTGCTCAGCGTTAAGTAATTTAAAACCTTTTAAGTTGTGAATATTATAGAGGCTTTAATTAATAAATACGTTTTATATTATGCATAACAAATAAGCTACATAATTCAGTGGACCTTTAAAAATTGCTGAAGTCCCAAAAATCCTGTTAATGGTCCAAAGTTTTGGATTCGTTTTTTTAAACTTCACTTACTAAATGCTGTTATTCTTAACTTCGGATATTAGGTATCTAAATCTAGTGATTCTGTTATTTTTTGACGTGACAACGTCTTATAATTCGATAGAGCTGGCTGCACGCACGAAAAAACATGACTCATGCGGCGTTACCTCGCTCTGAGGCGTTCCGTAAATGCTACCATTCCATTAGTATTTTCTTAAGACGTTGTCACGTTCAACTATCGTCTGTAAACCAACTTTACAGACAACCGTTTTTTTTTTCTATTTTACTCTTACACTAAGAATGTTTGAAGATCCCAAAAAACTATATTATGTTGACAAACTTGTATTTATTTCACAATGTACTCGTAGTCTTATAGGAAGTATATTCAGCTTAGATAAACGCACGCGTCTCCCTGTTCGGGAAAAAGTGTTATTCATTCCCGTTAAAATTCAGTAAATCAATAGTAACTTTGAGTCCAGTAGTGGTATGTTAAGGCCTCCGTGCTTCGGATAAACACCTAAAAATGTTGGTTCCACTTAACGCAAGAATGGAGCACTATTCGATTTAATGCTAGTCAAATGTGGCAACGGCAGTGCTGGATTAAGGCTACTCGATACCCTAAGTAATAAGCACCTACGCCTACCTGCATGCTCCCCACCCTATAAATACGTAATTACTCTTTAAAAAATAACGTATTTACTTATGGGCTAATCCAGTAACTAGCTAGCAGATAAAAAGCTAACAGATAAAAAGCTGAATCCTAGTAAACTTTTAGTCTTTTAACGTCCGTCGTCCCGCAAGGTATCAAACATTTTGACGTTTATTTTACGGTGACCACTATTGATTGCTTAAAAATCTCGAAATTATTGCATTATTGATTGCTTCAAAAATCACGAAATTATGTTTTCATCAACGATAACGTCAACTTAAAAACCTTTAGTAATATATTACACTTTATAACAAAACACTTTTATATGAGAGTGAGTGATTGATGGTGGAGACTAGTGCGAGGTAAGAAATTTTATATACGTGTTTATAAATTGTTTATAACTTTGTTTTACAGAAAATATATTCATATCTACGTAACGTCACCAATTTTAATCTTAATACTAATTAATTAATATTTTCTATCTAATCTACCATTAAGATTGGTTCAAATTTAGTAAGTATTTTAAATTGTACTTACGTTATCTTGTATAATTAAATAACATTCATATAAAGACCGCGTAGCAAAAAACACAAATTTAAAAAATCGGAGTAATGCCAATAAAACTCGCGTGTCTGAATTTACCTAAGTTCATTACTTTAAATACCATAGAACTCTTTAAGATTTTACTGCTCTCTATAGATAAATGATTATAATCCGTACTGTTTAAACATTTTTAGTTAAATTTTCACATATTTTATTAAACCAGCGAGTCGCTGAATTTCGACCATATATTAAAATAAAATCTCTTATGACTTTGACGACTTAAGTCTTAAACATTACATGTGTGTATCAGTGGGTGGTCATAAAAGAACAAATAAAGTTACCAAATTTTCAAGCTGAAAAATCGATAAATTTTGAGCTCTATTTTTTTATTAGTTTATTGTCTGGTACAATACAGTAGAATACGAACATAAATTGTAAATTTGTATATGTGTACGTGTACATAGGCAATATAAAAACTATTGACACACACTGACGTCATGGTGATAAATATTTTCACCATGACGTCAGTGTGTGCGTGTGTGCGTGTGTGCTGGCTGGCGGATTTTGATACGTACGAGTATGTTGGATGTGTATTGTAAAACTAAAACTGTATTGTACAAACTAAAAATATTTGGCTACTAGGTGGTAGAGTTCTGAATTGTCTCGCCCGGGTCTGGTACCACTGCCTTACCTATTCCTGCCGCAATAGCGTCAGTGCTTGTCGCTGTCGTGTTCCGGTTTGGAGGGTAAGGTAGCCGGTAAACTTATGCATGTAGCATTAGACCTCGCCACAAGATAGCAACGCACCATTAACATCTTTGGTGTCTATAGGCGAAGGTTGACTCTTTCCATCAGGAGACCCATCTGCTTGTTTGCTATCTTATAACATAAAAAAAAACATTCAATTTCATTCACAGACTACGACAGCACTGACGCTATTGCGGCAGGAATAGGAAAGGCGGTGGTACCAATTCTGTTCTGATTTGCTTATCATATTCATTTTTTGAGTTTTACGTAGATAAAATTAAATTATTTTTATAATTAGTGATAAAAAAGTACTAACTAAGTAACTAACTAACGTTGCCGATATATTATAACGTGAATTATTGTTAAAAATAATATGTAATATTTATAGTTAGTCCAAATTCAAGTATTTATTAAAAAAGTGCCTGTGATTCAATTTATATTTTAGAAGAAATTTCCAATTAGTTGTAAGATGATAAGTATTTATCAACATGTGTTGGTTAGGTGAACTTTATATGGACATTCATCATTCCCTTTTATGACGGATATTCTGGCAAATATCTCTTGCCAGAGTTCACCGACTCTTCCGTAGCCACGGCCTTACCTACTATATTTACGTTAATTGTTACGTTTGCCAATGTAGTGCTGAGTAACTCCATGTTGGTCCAGGCCCCCATTCAAGAAAAGATCATCTACCATTCTGCTAGCCACTTCGTAAGAGGTGAGAGATTCGCTCCGCAACGTCTCGCCTGGGTTTTGGTGCCACTGCTTTACCTATTTTTGTCACAATAGCGTCAATGCTTGACACTGTTGTGTTCCGATTTGGAGGTAAAAGTAGCCGGTGGTATTACCATCCCGCGACACGGAAAGCAACATACCATCAACATCTTTGGTGTCTATAGGTGATAGTCCTTCCTATCTAATGAAAAAAGTAGTTGGTAAACTGGCAAGTATCGTTGACACACGAGAAGTAACTAATTAATGATTTTTGTGACTTTGGTGACTTTAGGCAAATGTTCTCTTTTGCTATTAGGAAAGCTATCTATTTGTTTGTTAAATGATTATACCATTAAAAAAATTAATTTACATATCTATATCTGTTTTTTTTTCTTAAATAGGTCTAGTCTGAAGAATGATAGATGATATGCTTTTTGGTCGGGCAGTTTATACTAGCAAGTTTATATTTTTTCAGGCATTGCATTTTTGTCTGCTAGCTGTCTTAGTCCCTAGGTACGAGTACTTTTCAAATGGCGATTGTTCAATTTTCGCAATTTTCCTATCGCGACGGTGAGAGTTTTTTATGAGAAAACCCGTTGGCTTGTTTTCTTATCCTACAAAAATGCGTTAGTTCGTTATCTTTGGCTTTTGGCGATAAAATTAAACAAATTTTAAAAGATTGTAATCACCTAATTTTAATGGAAATGATTGACTATCAAATTTTGATTTTATCAGTATCTTCATATCATGTCCTAATAATGTTTGTTATAAATACATCGAAAACAAATATTGGACATCAGATAAATAGCAACATGAAGACTATAGCCTTGTTTATTCTAGTTGGAGCAGGTATGTATAAGTTTAGGTTAATAATGTGTATTTATAAGGATTATATACATGTTATATTTGCACGTAAATCAAAAATTTTGTACCATTTTTTTGTGAAAATTACGGAGTTCAAGAAGGAACGATCAGGGGTAGTGCCCTGATGGATGCCTTTATTATTTATTTTCCAGTTTTAGCTAGGGTTATGATTCTCTGTACCAACATTTTTGTAATATTTATGCACTATTTTCTCTCTTTAAGATTATTTGACAGCCAATCATACCCTTTACCTCTTATTCCGTATTTGTACAATTTTTGTAAATGTTTTATGGTCTTGGTACAAAATCAAAAACCTTGCTCGTGTCTAAGAGAATTGCAAATATCCTTTTTTTCATTCAGGCTTTCTGTCACCTCTTTCACCTAAGAAAAACAAGCTTGTAAAGCAGAAGACCCCTTTCTCAAACAAAAATATTCCTCTTTAAGAATATTGTGTCTATTGAAATAGCATGGATTTTCAATACATTTTAAATTATTTTTTAATAACATCGTAGAGACAAGATTTATAGTAAGAGGAAACTCCTCTTAAACAAATGTTTCAGCTTGTATCAGAAAACTCCTCATGAATAAGTGTTTCAGCTTTTTTGGAAAATACAATTAGCCTAATCCTGGCGATAATTCTATTTGTCGTTAGGTTTGACCACACATTTCATACGTTGTGACTTAATACTGTTGGACAATTGTGAATAAACGACACACATCATAAAGTATATGCAACAAGCCTCATGTTACAAATTCTATAAATTATATTGGCCAAATATTCTGTATTTTAACTTCCCACTAGATAAGGAAGTTACTGATTTTATCCCGATTTTCGAAAATCGAGTTTTCTCCAGATCTCCACGTTATGAGGTCCTAGGAACCTTTTCCAACTATTTTCACTATGACGTCAGTATATCTGCATGTCTGTATGTGTGTGTCTGTATATGTATGTGTATATGTAAACATCTCGTAACTTTTTAACGGCTGGACCGGTCGAAACGCGGTTGATGGCATTTGATTGGATTCCATTCAACTTAGACTCCCTAAAAATTTGAACTAAGTCGGCCCAAGAGATTATGAGTAACTGTGAAAAAACCCAAAAAAATGAATAAGCGAAACTGTATTTTTTTAATATAACTTCCAGATTTATGTACCGATTGAGTACAAAAACTAGTCAGCTCTATTCCTCAAAAAACTACGTGTAATGCATAAATTTCATCGAAATCAGTTAACCGTTTGGGCGTAATCATTGAAGAAAAATTTGGAAAAAAGTATTTTTTTTTTAAATATTGACATTACGCTGCTTATAGCAAACTTACTTAATATTTTTAAATAAATTTCAGGCTAATTATAAATTGATTGATTTAAAAACTAACCGGCTTTCCTACTCCAAAAACTGCGTCAAACACCGTTAATTGGATCAAAATCGGTCAATTTGTTTGTTTGTTTGGGATTTATCAAAGACGAAAATTTTTGAAAAAAATATTTTTTGACACTGCTTCGAAAATTTTCAACCTGTCAATTATGTAGTTTAAGCAATATGTAATAAGAAACTATAACTAAGCATAATTCTTTTAAAGTTTAAAATCCTAAATTTTGTTATAAATGACAGAAATTTCATTTTCGAAAAGTTTTATATTTTGGAAACGATGATCGATTTTTATCTCTTAAATGGCATTCAACGCATTGCTTATAGGAAAGCGTTTTAGAGAGATACAGGAGAGCCATCTGCTTCTTTGCAATCGTATTGATATAAAAAACATAAGGTTATAATTATTTCGTTAGAAAAAATATTAAAAATATCAACATATATGAGTCAAAATTATTTACTACGAATAAAATATTATGTAAAAAAATAACAAAATTTACCATTTCGGGATTTTTTGTTACAATACTTTATTATAATGAGTAATATTACAAAAAGCAAAAATTTGAATGTTTGTAATGAATAATATCGGTGTTGACCCGCGCCTCTTTATCGGCTACTTGAGTCCGACCCTGCAACGTGGAACACGACAGTGACAAGCGTATACGTTATTACTGTACGAATATGGCGACAATAAGCCCAGGTGAAACTTTACGGAAATCTACCACTTAGCAATCACGATGTCAGTGAAACGTTGAGCTAATGTTTGCTTTTTTGTTAGTCAGACTGTCAGTCTATTCAATATAAAAATAGTAAATAGGCCTACCACTGGACAAATATGAAATTAATACAATAAAGAATGGGAAATATATCTGCAAATTTTAATTAGCTAGCGCAGTTTTGGCGCTACCTGTGGATGATGTGAAAAATGAGAATTTATATAAAACGCTCTGCAGCGATGAAGATCGTGCATGTTTGGATGCTCAACCTGCGCCAAAATTAGATATTATTGCTAATAACTTAGCTTATATCAACTTTTACCTATTTACACGGTAAGTAATAAAAAATATATGATCACTAGTCCGGGAAGTAGTTTAATCAGTTATGCTAAGATAGGTGTAAAATATTATATAAGGTAGCGTTCAAAAAAAATACATTCCTGGTGGTAAAGGGTAGATTCTCATCGTCTATAAACCCCAAAGATGTTCAGTATGTGCGTAACAAAATTACGTATCTTTATTTTTAAGTTCAACTTTACAATAATGAGGTTTGCCATTATTGTAAAAGTTCTAAGATTTCTGTTAAAAGCGAAACGAATTGGCAGAAATAAATTTTATTTAGTTGTTTTTGGAACAGTATATATTAAACTAAAGTCATACTGTACTATGTCACTTAGAGTTTTTGCTCTAATGTGAGCAATCCTTTATCTGTGTCATATTATTAATTTGACAAAATAATTTTATGAAAAATGTTTAATATTTCGTCTCAATACAACCATCGCCACATATTTTCCTAAGAGTAATATAAGTATTATGAAGAGTACAAATCAATTTCAAGCTAATAACAAATGGAGTTTACTCAAGAATGACAACAAAAAGCACAAAATATATTATCGTCATTTAAACATCATTAGACAAATTCATGGCACTAAATTCCGATGAGCTTTCTTTGAAAACTCTGCCAGTTAATAGTCATTGTGGTAGAAATGTACAAGCCAAAAAGTGATTATTAATTAAAACTGTAAGTCACGTTTCAGTTTGCGGAAAATAGCAAATTTAATTAATTTCACTTTTTAAACAAGGTAACGCTTAATCAATAAAATATCAGAAGTTGGTTATTCAGAAAACTAACGGCTTCATTTTAAAGAAAATATATTAACATCACCGTATACGTAAATATAGTCTTAAGCCCTCAAAAAATCAATTTTGCAAATCAGTGCTTTCATTGTAATATTGCTTATATATAAGGTCCTTCCGAAATGGGTTATAAAATTTAGTACACCTATAATTAAACATATAAAGTCAAAAGCCATGTGATTTTTTTAAAATTTGTACGAATGTTTCATACCCTTTTTTGCATAAACTTTACATCCACTTATGTCCACTATATATATTATTTTTTACAATAATTTATATGCAAACCTCGTCTTACATATTCTTATTTAACTTAGCACTAAAACTTGTTCCTATTCTTACTCTCTACAGCAGGGTTTCTTAACCTTTTTCAAAAGTTTCAAGGATCCCCTTAATAAAAAACATTGGCATTAATATACTCATTCAAATGTCCAAAGATAAGACGGCGGACCCCCGTACACATACTTGCGGACCCCCAGAGGTACGCGGACTATGGGTTAAGAAACACTGCTCCACAGTATACATCACTTTTACGTTACTTGAGAAAGGCAGAAATGAAAGAACACAATACTTGTGACTCAGTTGATCCAGGATTTGCCAACACAGTTTGGAAATTGCCAACTTTTTATTTTGCAAGAATAAGTTTTGTCATTGCTGCTTCTCTCCCGGTTATATTCCTGGTACATTCGTATATGATATCTTTATATCTATAACAAATTTTGCAACTCGGAGATGATATTTTTTTCATCATAAATCCAAAAGAGTTTAATGGAACGTCTCCGGAACGAAACCTTATGGCTAAAATAGTTTTAAATCTACTTAATTTATTGCTTAAAAATCAATGCACTCGCGAAGGTGAGCCTTCGCGAGTGCATTGGTGTGCATTGCGTCATTATGTACCAGATTCCTTTTACTTTACATATGTTATCAAAATATTCCTTCCACAAATCATTGCACTTTTTGTTATACTAGCAAAATTTTTAGAAATATAAAGGTAGTTCGTCTAACTCTGCCCCTTTTAATGATTATTGCAAATCTGTCAGCCTCCTCGTTACTATGGAGACCAATATAAGACGGAATCTACTGCAACCTATCTTCTCATTTTGAGGCTTGAGTATTGTGCAGTATTTGCAAAATTTTGTAAGCTATCGGTGAACCTCTCTGGCAAGAGGTACATCGAGTTATGTGTTGTAAAGAGCTCTTACTATCAGTAAGAATCACAATTTTATGTTTTGTAACTCTTTGATCAGCTTCTAAAGCTTTCCATATTGCAATCAATTCCGCCGTCATAATGATCACATGATTACTAATTTTATATCGTCTTTTATGCATATCGTCTTTTATAGGTGGTAGAGTTCTGCATCGGCTCGACCGGGTCTGGTATCACCGCTTACCTATTCCTGCCGCAATAGCGTCAGTGTTAGTCACTGTCGTGTTCCGGCTTGGGCGGTAAGGTAGCCGGTAAACTTATGCATGTGGCATTAGACCTCGCCACAAGATAACAACGCACCATTAATATCTTTGGTGTTTATATGCGATTGTTCTCTCTTTCTATCAGGAGATCCATCTGCTTTTTTTGTCATCTTATGCGAGTTCCCGATGTGGATGACCATATGCCTTCACTGTTGGACCTTCTGCTGACCTCTCATCCGGACCATTATCAGGTATCGGTGGACGACCTACTTGGTTCGTCAGACCACTGCCTGATCCGGAGTAAAGTGCCGGTATCGCGCCTATCACGGCCTCCTTTAGCAGGCTGTCGTCGCGTTTGGCACTTTAGGTCAGCAGATTGGGACGGGATGCGGTCTTTTTTTGCGTCCTACCCATGGGGGCGGTTGTGCTTCTCGCTGGATGATCCAAATGTGGTCGCTGACTCTATTTCCGATGTGGTGCTGCAGGGCATGGAACTTTTCATTCCATTTTCTGCGGTACCAATTGGTGGTAAGTCTCAGCCTTGGTTTGGTCGCTCCTGTAAAACGGCTTCGCGCCGCCGCAGGAGTGCTACCGGGCTTGGGCTGCAGCGTCCGCATCTTGTGATGAAAAAACCAGCACATTACGTTAGGAGTGCAATTTCGCCTCGAGGTACTTCAAAAGAGCTATCGCCAAGGCAAAATCGGAACACATTGGCAGAATTGGTGAGAAATTAGTTCGCCTTCCTTCGGGCACTCGTGCGTTCTGGTCTCTCGCCAAGGCTGTCTTAGGGAATTTCTCACAGCCCTCTCTTCCATCCTTGCACGGAGACGATGACTCTCTGGCCCATACCGCAAAGGAGAAGGCCGATCTCCTGGGCTCCTTCTTTGCGGCCAACTCGACTCTGGATGACCAAGGGAACGCACCGCCTACCATCCCGCAGTGTGATAGTTGTATGCCAGAACTACAATTTCGGCAATCATCTGTGCGTAAAGCACTACTTGGACATCCACAAGTCGAGTGGGCCGGATGGCATCCCTCCGATTGTGCTAAAAATGTGTGCTCCAGAGTTGGCACCAGTATTAACACGCCTATTCCGGCTCTCCTATTCACTCGGCGTGGTACCGAATTCGTGGAAGACAGCTTTGGTACATCCCATCTCTAAAAAAGGAGATCGCTCTAACCCGTCTAACTATCGGCCCATAGCCATAACCTCCTTGTTCTCCAAAATTATGGAGACAATCATCAACTCTCAGCTCCTCAAGTATTTAGAAGAGCACCAGCTGATTAGCGACCGTCAGTACGGTTTCCGTCGCGGCCGCTCAGCTGGTGACCTTCTGGTATACCTAACTCATCGATGGGCGGAAGCAGTTGAGTCAAAGGGGGAGGCATTGGCAGTTAGTTTGGACATGGCGAGGACCTTTGATCGGATATGGCACAAAGCGCTTCTCACGAAGCTGCCTTCCTATGGGCTTCCTGAGAAATTATGCGAGTGGATCACCAGTTTTTTGGCTGACCGGAGCATCAAGGTCGTTGTCGACGGTGCGTGCTCCGACCTTAAATCTGTCAATGCTGGTGTTCCCCAAGGCTGCGTGCTATCACCGACACTGTTCCTTCTGCATATCAATGATATGATGCGAATTAGCAACATACATTGCTATGCGGATGACAGTACTGGTGATGCTACATACTCCGACCGAAGCAATATTTCTCGGGAACACGTCGAAGAGTGCCGAAACAAGCTTGTGTCTGAAGTCGAGAATCGACTTACCGATGTCTTGGAATGGGGTCGCCAAAACCTGGTTACTTTTAACCCTAAGAAGACACAGCTTTGCGTGTTCACCGCAAAAAATACGCCCTTTTTCGTATCACCTTGATTTCAGGATACTCTCCTGACAGCCTCAGCTAGTGTCGGAATCCTGGGAGTTGACATATCGAATTACGTTCAGTTTCGTGGTCATTTGGAAGTCAAGGCTTAACTAGCCTCCAAAAAGCTCGGTGTGCTCAGCAGAGCGAAACAGTACTTTTTGCCGGTCCATCGCCTTCAACTTTATAAGGCACAGGTTCGGACCCACATAGAGTACTGTTCGCATCTCTGGGCCGGAGCTCCTCAGTACCAGCTTCTTCCTCTTGATCGCATTCAGCGTAGAGCGGTTCGAATCGTTGATGACCAGGCCATTTCGTAACAGCTTGACTCTTTGGCATTAAGCAGAGATGTAGATTCTCTCTGTGTCTTTTATCGTATATATCATGGAGAGTGTTCCGACGAGTTGTTTGGATTAATTCCTGTCGCCGAATTCCACCATCGGACATCGCGTTAAAACTTGAAGTTCCATCCTCACCATCTCGATGACTGGAAATCCACAACTGTGCGTTTCTCCTAACACTTTTTACCTCGCACTACTCTGTTGTGGAACCAATTACCGGCAGGGGTATTTCCGAACGGATACGACATAGGGACCTTCAAGAAAAGAGCTTACTCATTCTTAAAAGGCCGGCAACGCAACTGCAAGACCTCTGGTATTGCAGATGTCCATGGGCGGCGGTGATCACATACCATCAGGTGCACCTCTTGCTCGTTTGCCCCCTCTTCTAAATATATATATATATAAAAAACTTATTGAATTAAAAAATGCTGATAATAAACCTTGTCCAGTTTTTGCGCTATCTGTGTATATTTTACACCAATCGTAATACTTGGCATTAACTTCATTGAGTACATAATAATTTAATAAATTTAATTCATGACAATTTTAGGCATATTTAATACATTTTAGGTTATCACATATAATATTCGTAACATCAATATTGCCGATCCAAGCACTTAAGTTAAACATATCTAAAGGGTTCTCTGCATAAAAATTCTCATCTTAAGTTTCATTAAGAGTCATGACAAGTAATGGAGCGTATGTTATTTAAAATTCAACTTATATTTTCAATCCGTAGATTCGTATAGCGAATTTTCTAATAAAAAATATCAAGTGCTACATACGTTACCTGTCCCGGTTAAAGAAGCAGGGGATAGAATTATGGATTCCACGATAAAAGATTTATTCTCAGGCACAGGACATATATCCTCGAAATACATGCAATTTCAATAGGCTAGTTTATAACTATGCGCCAAAGATAGCATTGTACCACAAACAGTATTATTCCATTTGTAATAATAATAATAATAAAAAATAAGACATTCACAAATATTCTTTCTCTGTCGCCCTGACCACCGGCGGCTTAGCTGCAAGGCTCCCGTCGGCGGGAAACCTATTTTTATATATTTATTTTTATAATATTGTATTTAACGGCACATTGCCATTATCTTTATTCTCTATGTCCATCTGTGGCTGCCGAGCGATCGTGGGTAGGCGGGCGAGGAGAATTAAAACCACTTGTTTGAAAGTTAACAATATCCAATAATTATTTCAGTAAAATTAAGCAGTAATATAATCAGCACTTTCGATATTATAATAAAGTAATGACGCTCCACCGGGCACGTCTTGCTTCAACGAGATGCAAATGGATTATGATCCGTTTGCCTCTGCGCACGAAAGAGCCCGAAGTTGCGTCAGAGTGAAGAAACGTCAAATACTATTACTATACTATTCTAAATGTCACTGTCAAATGTCATTATCACTTTTGACGTTTCTTGACACTCTCAAAACACAGTGGCGCCGTCACGGCCGGACTGACATTCGCACGTCCTCGTGCGACAGCTCACACCTCGGGTTACCTGAAAAGACAAAACACATTTGTAGCACAAGACTAGGCCTGCTCGCCCATCCCTGACCAGCTACCCATATATGTCACCTGATTAAAGAGATCTGAGTCTTCATCCCCCACATTCACTACCAACACACTGGGCGGACAACTGACCTCAGGCACCCCTTCGACCAGCTCACCAAATCACATGGTGAGGTGGACCGGATAACCGTCAGCGCCCCTTCCACCAGTCACGAAAACCACACACAGCTGATGCAATCAACTGATACGAAACGTCGACCCACATAGGCCAGTTCCAGACCAATTTCCTGACACTCAGCTCACACACCACAAGCCACAGTCTGACCCTAGGCATCGACCCGGTTTAGGCCAGCCCAGTAGATCAACTACATCTTACATCACATAGGAAAATATAGTCTGGTCATGGGCATCGACCCGATTTAGGCCAGCCCTGTTAACCAACTACATCCTGTACCAACATAACCAACTCAACTCAACTGTCTAACCGCTATCATACTCTAGATAAAAGTGGGCACCAGAACAGGGTTTACACTTAATTAACTCACCAATAACTATTCTTCATGTTCAGAGGCGGAGAGGGTGTCAGAGCTGGCAGTCAAAGTGTGTGAGCTAGATATCGACACTGTATCACTATCATCATCAGATGTTGCCATTCCATTCTCATGACTATGGACTGCCGCCGTCTCGGCCTCCTCTTCATTATTAATTAAGGAAGTAGCTACTTCAATCAACCCACCATAGCCCCCGGGTACCGCACGTAGGTTTTCATGGGCGTATTTATAGGTTCGGTTAGATCCATCAATGTCTCGCAGCTCATACCTATCGTGATCTAATACCCGGACTATAGTAAAAGGACCTTTGAACTTTCGCTGTAATTTGGTTTGGTTGCGCTCACTACTTTTTATAAAGACAAAGTCACCTACACTAAATGGTCTCACTTTTGATTTACCCCGGTTAAAACGTATTTCTTCCGATGAAGCAGCTTTTTTGATATTTTCAGAAGCATTATGCCGAATAGTGTCTAAGTCTAAACGGGGTTCAGGTTCCGCGTGCACGGATAAGGTTGATATCCCTAATGACTGTGATCGTATGCCGAACATTAGTTCCGTAGGTGAGTACCCCGTTACTCTGGATCTGGTGCTATTCAACGCCAGTTGAACTTCGGGGAGTTCGTCTCGCCACGTTTTGTTTGGATCGTTTTCGACAATTGTGAGCAGACACTTTAAGGTGCGCATTATCCGCTCGACTTGGCCGTTGGCTCTACTGGAGCCGGTGGCAATAAGGTGGAGCTCTATACCATGTTCTTTACAAAACCGTTTAAAATCTGCACTAATATAGCATCTGCCTTGATCTGCTATTATGCGCTTCGGGGCACCAAATAGGCAAACTGCTTTTTTGAGGCATTGAATTGCGCTTGCAGCGTCGAGGGAAGGTGTGTATTCTAAGAGGACATATTTGGTGAACGCATCTATAATTACGGACGCATATTCTTTCCTATCACTCTTACCACTTAGTTTGCCTGTGATGTCTATATGTATGGTATGCCAAGGCGTGGACACTTTGGGTATTGGATGAAGTCGAACTTGCTGTGCTCCTGAACATCCCTTTGAAGCTTTACATACTATGCATGAGTCTACAAATCTGCGCACCTGCTTGGACATTTGTGGAAACCAGTACTGTTCGTATATTTTGTCAAGTGTCTTATCTGCCCCAAGGTGCTTAATTTCTGAATGGACATGATTTATAAGTGTCCATGTTAGGGACCTGGGAACAATTGGTAACCACGAGCTGGTTCTATTGCGTTCAATTTTCCTATACAGTATGCCTTTTCGCACGTCATACGTGCGTGCAATGGTTTCTGGTAACTCATTATTTTTATGTTTGTTGATAAGGTCACATATTTCGCTATCACGTTTTTGCTCTACAGCCAGCCAACCCTGATGTAACTCTATAAAGTGAACTTCTTTATTCCCTTTTCTGGGGTCACTTAGATCCTTCAATCCCTGCGCACTGGGTATAGGCTCCAAAATAGGGTTTCTAGATAAATAGTCGGCGTGGCTCATGCTAATGCCCTGTTTATGGACTATATCGAAGTCGTATGCTTGTAAGAATGCCCACCATCTATGTACGCGTGGAGTTAAATCGGTTTTTGATTTGGATGCCTTTAAAGAGTTACAGTCTGTGAAGACCGTGAAATGCTGACCATACAAGTAATGCCGGAAATTTTCAACCGCACGAACGACCGCCAAGGTCTCCAACTCGTATGAATGGTACCTTGATTCCGCGTCAGATGTTCGACGGCTAAAGTAAGACACCACATGAGGGGCGTTATTTTTTCTCTGGATTAATATAGCCCCGTAGCCTTCAGAGCTCGCATCAGTATGGAGCTCAACGGGGGAGTCTGGATCAAATATTGTTAACACCGGTTCTGACGTAAGTATGTTGATAATCTTTTTGTGAATGGCGTTGTGAGCGTCTGTCCATTTGATAGGACCTTTCTGTTTCGTTAGAGGGTAAAGGGGTCCCACTAACCGGGTGAAATTTGGTATGAATCGTCTGAAGTAAGAAGCCAGGCCTAACAATTGCCTAACATGTGTGGCTGTTTTTGGAGTGGGGGCGTCAACTAAAGCCTGTATCTTTCTTGGGTTTGGTGTTACTTCTCCTGCTTTTATGACATAGCCAAGGTAGTCTATCTCGCTTTTCATGAATTTGCACTTTTTGAAGTTTAAAGAAAAACCTGCTTCAGAAAGAGCTTTCAAAGTTAAGTCTAGACGCTCTAGTCCTGTAGTGACGTCATTTGAATAGCACATGACGTCATCCATGTAAGCCATCGCTACTTTGTCTTTTAAGGGCCCGAGAGCTGTGTTAATGCAGCGCTGATATACGGAAGCGGCATTTCGTAAACCAAACGGCATTGCCAAATATTCGTATTGACCATCCGGTGTCACAAATGCCGTTCTTGCTACGCTATCGGGATCAACTGGTATTTGGTGGTAGCCCGACGCCATATCTAATGACGAAAAATAGTGCGCGCCATGGAGACGGTCAATTTGTTCGTCAATACGAGGCAACGGATAATGCTCGGGACGTGTGTTGGCGTTGAGTTCCCTATAGTCTACGCACATCCTATCAGTATTGTCGTGCTTTTTGACCAACAAAATGGGGCTCGCAAATGTAGAACTACTTTCCCGAATAACGTTCGCTTTTAATAGGGACTCTATTTTCTCGTTGAATATTTCTTTTTCTGCGGGTGCTAACCTATAAGGATGCCTTTGAACAGTTTTATTTGGATCAATAGGATCTATCCGGAGAACACCCGTCGTGACTCGTCGCGTTGGTATATTGTCGATGAAGAACTCACTGTATTTCTCTAAAATCCTAATCAAAGCCGATTTGTCATCACCTTGTAAGTCCGTATCAATATTCGCAAAATCAAAGTAGCTAGACTTGTCAACTAAGTTAACTTCTTTATGCTGAGAAAAGGTAATTCGTTCGTTTTCGATATGCACGCGCACATTCTCCTCTAATATATCCCTGCCTAATATTACCGGTTCAGCAATAGTGCCATCGGGTACTATGTGAAACAATACTGAGAGCGAAAGGCCTTGGACATTGATGGAACTAATAACCTGGGAAACACATTCCACATCACCGCTACCAATGCCCGTCAGATACACTAATTCACCCTGTGCAGTACCAGGGAACTTATCGGCGTAGCTATTAGTTACTAATGAACAAGCAGATCCACTATCAAAAAGAAAGGAAACTGACTCACCGGATGATGTAGTTAACGTGCTCCTCGATGCCTTGCGTTCACACACATGAACCTCTTTGACCGCCGTTGCTCCGTTGCCACCCACTCGATCGGGACACGCTGACGCCAGGTGTCCTGGTCGTCCACACACGAAGCAGGTGATTGGTCTGTCAGCGCTTCTGGATGCTTTACTGCGCATCTTGTCCGAAGCAATAGGCTCTTCTTTTCGCTTACGGCAGTCGATTGCTTTGTGACCTGAAGTACCGCAGCGGTGACATGTTCCCGTAAAGCGTGGTTCGTTAAATCGGGTTCTTTTTACATCTGCATCATAGTTATCACTGCTCTCGTGCTTTCGTTTTAGCGAAATGCCGTTTAGAATTCGCAGAAGTTGAGATCTAGTAGTTGGGTTATGAGAGTGGAGCTCACGACGAATCATTCCGTCCTTTTGGCATAAAACCGACGATACAAATCCCGTGGTTATGTCTTCAGGCATTTCCGTCCGTGGAATGCGTCCGATGATGTTCCAAAGGCGTATGGCTGCCTCACTCGCGGTTTCTTTAACACCGACTTG
The DNA here is from genome assembly GCA_036924255.1 of Apodemia mormo. Taxonomy (NCBI): domain Eukaryota; kingdom Metazoa; phylum Arthropoda; class Insecta; order Lepidoptera; family Riodinidae; genus Apodemia; species Apodemia mormo. Next base: position 14,454,209 of record JAUPFN010000014.1, on the reverse strand, counting down.
GAAACGTAGAATTTCATCGAAATAATCTTGTGGCATCATAGGTTTGGCAAACTTCGCGAGCAATAGTTCTTTTATTTGAGGCCATGTCAGCTGAGATGCTCGCAGTCGTGTTAAACAGGTAGAAGCTCGGCCTTTAAGTGCTCGTGTGAGTAACAATAGCAGGTCTGCCCCTTCTAACTTGCGGTCGTTGATTACAATTTCGGTCACATTGCACCAACCTTCTATGTCTGCTTCGTTGTCGTCAGGGTTGAACTCAATTAACTGGATAGACGCACTGCTTGCAGGTTGTGGCTGTGATAAAGCCATCATTCGAGACAAAAACAACTCCATCTGTTGCGACAGGCTTTGTTCCGGTGCCGGTGCTGATGACCTGGTACGAGTATTCTCCTCAGAAATAAGCCCTTCATATCCCACTTCTGATAACGGCACATTGCCATTATCTTTATTCTCTATGTCCATCTGTGGCTGCCGAGCGATCGTGGGTAGGCGGGCGAGGAGAATTAAAACCACTTGTTTGAAAGTTAACAATATCCAATAATTATTTCAGTAAAATTAAGCAGTAATATAATCAGCACTTTCGATATTATAATAAAGTAATGACGCTCCACCGGGCACGTCTTGCTTCAACGAGATGCAAATGGATTATGATCCGTTTGCCTCTGCGCACGAAAGAGCCCGAAGTTGCGTCAGAGTGAAGAAACGTCAAATACTATTACTATACTATTCTAAATGTCACTGTCAAATGTCATTATCACTTTTGACGTTTCTTGACACTCTCAAAACACAGTGGCGCCGTCATATTTTTTAAATATTATAATTATAAATGTATGTAAAATAAGAGGAAAAATGTAAATAAAGAGATAATAATAATAATAATAATAATAATAATAATAATAATATACTTTATTGCACACAACACACATCATTTACAGTAGAAAGTAACAATGTACATATAATGTTTTGCCAGATAATTAAAGTTACTACTCCTAAAAATTCAAAAAGGTTTATTGGAGTGGCTAAAGAGCAAACATCTTTACAGTGTACAAGAATTTTTATTAATTTCAAAATGTTGCATTTTCTTTTCTTTTGAATTAGAGCTAATTCAATTTGGGTTTTATTAAGTATTTTTTTCTACTGACATTTCGCAATCTTTAGACACATATTTTTTCCACAATACTATGATTAATATAATGTAAGAGCACATGTAACTAACCCTATTTGCTGCAATAAATGATTAATTGATAGATTGAAAGGTTAATGAACTGTAGGGTAACAGTGGCCATTAGGTATTATTAGCCCTTATTAATTGTTGTTTATTGTACGTATCTGCTATATTGTTCACCAAACGAATGGACATTCACAAATATTCTTTATACTTTCTGTCGTGGCCTAAACCTAGGCTGGGATGGCTGGTCCTGGTTTTCGGGTTATATATTTTATCACAATTATATCACGGCAAAAATGCAAGGAAAAGGTCACTCACCTTTAGGTTGCGCTGCGCTGGTGCTTGCCACGATGTCTTTGTTCGTTGGTTGGGTAAAGTAGCCGCCGCCGACCGATCCGCGTACAGTACCGCCGCCGTGGAGGGTTGCGAGGGCGCTTCTGTGGCGCGGCAGTGACGCTGTCACCGCGACAGACGTCAACCGTCAAGGGTTTCGCGACCCACCCTTACATCTGCCGTGATTTAATGCCCGAACACTTTCATTTACCCAATAAGTTCAGCTTCATTGAGCGTCAAAACATTAGCGACTGAAAATGATCATTTCGAAACACTACTACCACAGTCTATAAAAGTACTACTACTATGTACGCGTACGTGCTATTTGTTTACTTATTGAGATCGACGCGACGTCTCTAACGGTCGACGGACTAATGGTTTGTAAATAACGTTAAGGCGAAGTATTTTGACGCGCGTCAATTCTATAGGAAATGAGTGGAGCGGTATGTTCTGAAACCGCTGAGAAACGTGTTAATTTTCGGATAAATAAATATAGGATATCACCTGAAAACCAAAATTTAGCACATTCTTTTTTATATTTACAACTAAATATCACCATATAAAAATCATGTGGAAGATTAGAAATATTATTAACAAATTATTTGTTTTAGAGATTTTTTTGCCGGTTTTCGGAATTTTATATGATCGAGTAAAGTGCATTCTATTATGTAACAAGTTAGCACATTCCTTAGATAATATCTTCAGGTATATCGTGTAATCTTTGTAAAATTGTAAATCAATATAAAAAAACGTGATTAAACAAGCCAGTTTTTTCCCGTTTGTCGCGATGTCTCGCCTTAAATTCAACTTCATTACTCGCTTTAATATAAACAAGTGAATGAGTTTATGCTTGATGGAGCAAAAGCCGTTATACACATATAAGATTATGTAAGGCGAGGTTTGCGTATAAATTATCGTAAAAAATAATATATATAGTGGACATAAGTCGATAAGTTTATGCCTAATTGCCTACTGCAAAATTGAGTTGTAATTTTAATTCTTTAGTTTGGCGTATTAAACATTGTAAAAAAATTTGATCACCTATTTCACAAGGACGTTATATACGCTATTATATTATTTATATTATTTTCCTCCTTGTTGGCCCCGGGCTCCTTTGAAGAGTAGGAAAACGCCGTTCTGCCAGGCAGGTCGTAAAATGCAACTGTTTAGCTATGCGAGTCACTATTATCGTAGCTACTAGGTGGTAAAGTTCTGCATTGGCTGCCCGGGTCTGGTACCATTGCCTTACCTAATCCTGCCGTAATAATATCAGTGCTAGTCATTGTCGAGTTCCGATTTCGGATTTAGAGGATAAGGTAGTCAGTGAACTTATGCATTACAAGATGGCAACGCATCATTAACATCTTCGGTGTCTATAGGCGATGGTTGACTTTTCCATCAGGAGACCCATCTGCTTGTTTCCTATCTTATGATATAAAAATAAGATGTATAAATAGTAAATACATAAATAAATATTCACTAAATATTCACGGGACAAATTACACTTATTGATCTAACCCCAAAGTAAGCAAATTATTTGTTTGTGTTATGTTAGTCAACGATACTAATACATATATAAATACTAGAATATATTTAATAAAGACCCAAACCCGGAAATACAAACATTTATGCTCATCACACAAATGCTTGTCCCCGTCAGGGATCTAACCCGAGCCCCGTCGATTGCGTAGTCAAGGTAACTAACCACTCGGCCAACGGGGGGGTCAATAGTAATTAAAGATATTAGCATCTATTTATATTGTTATATAGCTAATAAGCAGATAGTTCTCGTAGTAAAAATATACAACCATCACCGATGGACACCAAAGATGTTAATGGTGCGTCGCAATCCTTTTGGTGGTGTTTTAAATGCTATATTCATGAATTTACCGGCTACCTGGAGGTTTTAAATGCTACATTCATAAATTTACCGGCTACCTGCCCCTTCAAACTGAAACATGATGCTATCAGACACCGTTGCTTTTGTAGAAGAAATAAGAGGAGGTAGTACCATTACCAAACCAAACATCAGCAATGCGAAAAGTCTATGTTTCGAAAAGAGTTCTGACCAACACGTTATGTTATATATGTTTTAAACTTTAACATATTTTTACGGATTTTAGTTTTTGAAGGAAATTTTTTCTAAAATGTTTAGTTTTGAGAGCTCATAAAAGTTATGTTTCGGTTTTTTGGTATTTTTTGAATTGCTTAATTTGTTCATGTTTTAAGGTCTTGTTATTTTTACAATAATTCATTCTATAGCATTAACGATTATAAACGTCTGTTAAATATGCTATTGGCAAACTGATTTGGTAAATAAGTTATTCAAAAAAAAACTACTGCGAAATATGTAGAAGTATTAATAACAACTCAATTTAAACAATGGCTTTTCATTCTCAATCAAATCTAATGGCTTTTTCTTTTTAGTTCAAACCCTTCCGTGGGACAGCATCTGCTTATGGGAAATGCGGATTCTATATTATCTTCTAATTTTAACCCAAATAACCAAGTAGTCGTGACCGTTCATGGATTTTTGGGAAGTGATGATTCTGCTGTTAACACGCTTGTAAGAGAAGGTATGTGATTTTTTGTTTTCTATTTCCCTGTACATTCATTATTCCCGTCATATTACTAACCAACACAAAATAATAATTTGGAAAAATAATATATTAATAGTTAATAATATTATTTTTTACCATTTGCTTATATTTTGCTAATAAGTACAATAAAAAATCACACAGTTTAATATTATTTTTAACATAAAAATACATGTCTTAATTTATAAATCTGTGAAAAGTAAATTCAGTGTACCTGAAATTAATACTAGAACTTTAAATTAATAAAGTACACATAAATAGCAGCTAAATTTGATTATATAGCTAATTATTTCGACTGTACACGCATGAAACTAGCGTTTTGGCGAACTGGTCACTTTGATCTTAAACGTCTGGCGTTTGGTCAGAAATTCCACGTTCAATTATAGTATGAGTTTCAAATTTAGAGACTTCCATTTATTTTCACGCCATTTGAGTTTTTACAATTTAAAATAGATATGTTTTAGTTTAGGTAATTTAAAATATAACTTTAGCTACAAAAAAATGGTAACAGCCACAGTGGCACCAGTAACGAAGAAACTGTTCGAAACATTAACGAGCTGTATGGAAATGCTACTATGATTGAAACATAGCACATTTTCTCTATCATTTTTCATAAGTTTTGGCCAACAGAAAAATCCAGTGGATGCTTGAAAATCCTATTCGACAGCAAAAAAAGTAAAGTGATTATGGAAACGTATGCCATACGCCATAATGTTCTGTATCTGGTTCCAAAAGAAAATGTCTCTGGAATATAGATCATACAAATTTGAAAAGGTAGTCGTATTATCGGTAGTTCAAACTAACTTAAAAAATTTTGGTCATTCACCCTTCTGCAATTTTTTCAACAAAAAATGAATAATCATATACAAAATATCGGGAAAGTACATCATTAACAATGATTCATGTTTCTCTATTAAAATATATGTCTAGAATTTTGTATTCATATTTAACGAGCCAATTTTATAAATAAAAATCTAATAGCTATCTTTAAATTATTTGTTATTTTCCAGCTTACCTCGCGAAAGGTGACGCTAACATAATCAGCGTAAACTGGCAAAGAATTGGTGGCTCTGATGGAATTTACGACATTCCGTCTCTTGGACGTATATTAGGAGAGTTTTTGCGATTTCTTAATAAAACAACAGGCGTTTCTTATGGTAATATGCATTTGATCGGATTCAGTTTGGGCGCACATTTGGTTGCAAATGCAGGAAAAGAATTAGAAGGTCAAGTCGCAAGGATAACCGGTAAGTCAGTCAGTATTACTCATACTTATATCATGAGTATGATAGTTTGTTGGTCTATCTCTTACAATATCAAGTTAAATTCGCTGAACCAATTTTGATAAAAATATGACAAGAAGATATCTGAAGACCTGAAGTGAACTTTTTACTTTTTTTAAATTAGCCATTTAAGAGCTGAATATAGAAGATAAAAGTTTCTATGAAAGTTCATATCTCGGCTAATATTTCACAAACGTGTCCGGTAAAGAACAAGGGTGAGTTCATACCTGATATTTAAAAAGATCGTCTTTAGTCAAATCTCTTACTAAGTGCGTCTGAGTAAGGCCTGTGAAAAAAGGTAGTAATTTTTAAATAAAGGCTTTATTCGAGTAATTTTATTTATTGTCTGTGTTTTCTTTAAAGCGCAGTACTCAGAATGTTAACGTTTTAATTTAGACCAGATAATTTGGTAGATTTTCCTCCAACTACTGGGATACAGTTTGCTCTATAAATATATCATTTTTAATAGAAACTAAAACGATTAACAATTAAATAATATATTTAAAAAATATTTTTCTTGTGCTTAAGTAATTTATTTTTTAATTTATATATATTAAGATGACGGTAGGAAATGAAGAAGATTACACAGACGACTTTGTCATTTGTCAATGATGTTAGTTGTCAAATGTTATCAAATAATAAGTGTGTTCATCGAAATTGAAAACTCAGAAATCTGACTTCAAAATTCTGAGCTAAGACTTCCGCCGGTCGCCAGTATATTTTATAGACACTTAAAGACTGCCCAATGGTGCCATTTAACTTAGTATGTTACGGCGCGGCGTCATGGTATAATTATGACATTATACTTAAGTTCACCTAAAGATAGAAAGTGCGTCCTGACTACTGACCGAAAACTGCTAACTCAAATTACTGAGGTTATAGTTTTGCTGAACACACCCAATTATTTGAATTAAACTTTCCATACAATATTTGTTACTATATTTTGGACTTAAAAATGATTATTTGTGCTTAATTTGTAAAAAATCTTTAAAACTGTTTAACTATTTTATATTTTTTTAATTGATTTACTTCACTTCAAAATATTTCAAAGCATTTTAAAAACCTAAAACCCTTTAATACAAAGATTTATTGAAAATATTATAGCATTCATTTCAATTTCAAAAACCTGCAAGTTGTTGATGACATTGCAAATTTCTTTCGGGTATTTGCTTGTATGACAACCCGCCATTGTTTTTTAACTGGACAACAATATTGATCTTTTTGAAATTGTTATGGTGTTCATAACAATTTTGATCCTTATGAAGTTGGTACTGATCAATTTTTAAAATTAGATCTGCCATTTATTTTGTAAAACGTGTGTTTTTCGCTAAACCTGTTACTATTCACGTTCTCTTGTATAACTATAATTGCTTACTTATAATTACTTAACTTTAATAAATTGTATGTTTACTTAACTTTAATTGCACATTTTAGGTTTGGATCCAGCAGGCTCTATTTGGCTATTTCACCCAAATCGCCTCAGGCCTTCTGATGCAGTATATGTAGAAGCTATTCACACTGATCCTGAGTTTGGTATTCATGCTCGAGTTGCTGACGTTGATTTCTTTGCAAATGGGGGTGAATCCCAACCAGGCTGCCTTACTTCCGTATGCAGCCATATGCGCTCATTCCAACTTTTCGCCGCTACGGTCTCTTACAATCATTTAGTAGGTCGTCAGTGTGTCACTATGGATCTTATGGCAAGAAATCTTTGTTTTGGTGCATCTTTGAATATGGGCAATGATGATTTGAGCAAGACAGGGTAAGCTCCAATTAATATAATTTTGAACTAATATTACATCTACATTTTCTAAACTTAGTTTTAATTGATAGTAATGATTGTGTAAAATTTATATTCGTTTAAAAACCTTTGTCAAATTATTAAAATAATATTATCAATTTACATAAAAAAGAACATTTTACAGACAAATTCGTCATAGATATAAAAATGACAGAATTTATTTGTATATAAATCTGGAAATTATATTAAAAATCACGTCAAATAAAATCAATTCCAAGTCAATTTTAGAGAAGTGTAGTAACATTATGTCTCAAAATTCACATAAACATCTAGAGTAATATATACAACGTGTAAGGGACGGTCTACCGAAAAATTAAGAAAACATGCCATTTTTACGTGCTAGTCACGATAGCGATTCCTTTTCTTATGAGAAAGGCATCATTTGAAAGTTCTGTTTTTTTTTTAATTTTTACGTCACGCAATGCAATGTACCCTCGAGCCATTCGTTTAAGTTGCATGGCATAATACATTGTTTATTTTATGTATTTCTTTAATTTTTTTTATATTTTTAGAAAAACAACGTAGAGTATTAGAATAAATCAAATTATTCAAAGTTGATTAAAAAATTAGTCAATAAAACAAAAAAATTCCCATACAAATTTACAACTTAAGAGTCATGACTCTATCGAGAATTGAAATCATACATTTGGACCACGGTCCAAATGTATGATTTCAATTCTCGATAGACCGTCCGTTACACCCTGTATGATAATAAAAAAAGAAAATGTGCAAGCAAATAATAATACAACACATAATTTGCAATGAAAAAGATTATACATTGTTCGATAAATAATAATAATAATAAATAATAAATATTCACGGGATAAATTACCATTACTGCAAATTATTTGCAAATTACTTGTCCCCGTCGGGGATCTAACCCGGGTCCCGTCGATTGTGTAGTCAGAGTCCCTAACCACTCGACCAACGAGGCGGACGGTAATATATTATTATATGCAGAAAGTTTGTGGACAAACATATAAACATACAAACATGTATGTATATACAATCAGAAATTTAATACATATGCTTGGACACGTAATAGCATTCAAAAACATACTCAAATATTATCCAATCCCAAAAATTACATACATGCATATATTATGTCAAACTAATAACATCCGTTTTTTCGCCGTTTGAAAATAATTGTATTTTAACGTGTTTTAAAGCGGAAAACCCAACTAAGTATTCCTGCCGTAATAGCGTCAACGCTTTTCATTGTCACGTTCTGGTTTGGAGAAAAGTTAGCCACTAGACTTATTCTCGTGGCATTATCATTCTGCCACACAGATAGCAACGCATCATTAACATCTTAGGTGTCTATAGGTGATGGTTTCCCTTTTACATCAAGAGAGACATCTGTTTTTTTGCTATCTTATGATATAAAAAAGCAGCATCAACGCCTTTGAAGTCTGTAGACAATGGTTTCATTTTCTATCAGGAAAATCTTCTGATGATGAATCATGATGATGATGACGTGATGGAACAATCAAACATATTATCGAAATTATCTAAACTCTTACAGCAAAACTTTTTTGATTATTGCCTTGCTTGCTAATCTAATTACCATCTTTGGTGTCTGTGGACAATGGTTGTCTATTTTCAAGAGAAGATTTATCTGACTATTTGCTGTCTTATGACATAATAAAAAAAATCGATAACTTTTAACAAATATCGACATTATTTTTTGTCTTAGGCTTAAATAGGCCCTTTAATAGTTTGCCAATTTGCGGTACTATTTAGTATATTTTAACAGCAATGTAATTTAACAAAGACTATAACGTAAGATCAGTATATTTTTTATATTGCTACCAACTTGAGTTAGTTACTGTTATTGTTTTATAAGAAAAAAGAAAGATATCATATCAGTATAAAATTTATAATTTAATTTGATAAAATAAACAATATTTTTACAAATTAGCACATAATCGATGTGTCGACTATCGAATGGAAACACTACTGGCGACCCGGTTAAGCATCGAAGCTGTCGCTGAAATGCGCGACTCCGCTTTTGATCGCTAAAACGCGATGCAACATCGATGCAGTCGCTAAAACCCGCGATTCGGATGCCGCGACCGATCGCAGAGAGTCGCTAAAACGCGATGCAGCATCGTTGCAATCACTAAAACGCGCGTTTTGGATGCTAAAAGTAGCATGTGTGCCGTTTTTCTTCTGTCTTATTTTCTGTTAGCAATTTAAAAATAATAAAATAGTAAAACTAGGTTCAAACCCTGGTGGTAGTAATTAGTGCATTTTTTGTTACAGGTCTGGTCTTTACAGAGTCAACACCAGTTGGAGATATCCCTATTGAAACTTATTTTAAAATTAATAAAATAAATATAGAAAATAATACTGCAAATTAAATATAAATGAAATAAAGCCTTACTTTTTTCTATGCTAGTATGTAAACATAAATAACCGCAACCCATTTTTTGTATGCAAAGTTACACTATCTTAATATCGATTTGAATCGTTTGTAAAAAATGTTTTAAATAAATTTCTCCATGTAAAACTACGCTAGCATGGAGAGATTTATTTAAAATATTTTTAAGATAACTTCATTTAACTTCTTGACTAACAGATTGAAAAAAGCATTAAATAAACATAGTGGTAGTAGTAATTAATAATCGAAATGAAAATGAAAAATATTTGCAAGAATATGGATGTCACAATTTATTCAAAAATAAGTAACCACCATATTCTACCATCATTTGGTGTGCAAACATTTAAATTTCGGTCAATTTCCATAATTACTACCGGATCGGAACGCGGCCGCACAGTGAGAAGATCCGGCGGAAGAAACTCGGTGGGCTTGTTTTTTCTTTCTATTTTATGTATAGCAATTATTTTATACATTATAATATTTACAATGTATTAAAATAATTTTATGTATTACAATAATTACGATAATTATTTCACAACAAAAAGTTTTGCTTAGAATTTACAAAATTTTATCTTTTGTTCAATCAAAATTTTTATTTTTTGTAAATTACATGGACATTTTACCATTTAATTTTTTTTTATTACATTAAATTTTAAGTTAAATTGTAAGAACTTATATTTCTATTTATTAACATTAAATCTTATCGGCTAAAAATTCTCTAATATCATAGTATGTTTTATTTAATAGTCAATCGAACATGTTTTTGTGAAATTTAGTCATAGCTAATAAATAGGCTATCAGAAATATGTTTTGTTTAAAAATTCGCAGCGAGCCATAGCAACTTCGTGACGCTCCATCAATATTTTACGTTTGTCCGATTTAAACAAGTAAATCCATTTTTTTCAAAACCAAGCTTAATAACGATTTTTGGCCACGAAACTAACCACATTCAAGAAAAGAAACAACAAGTTTTTTATGTGTTGGAATTTCTTTGCGCAAGTAATACTCCTATATATGACGGCGATTAGCATCAGCGTCAAAGTTGTCAACCGATGTTACCCGACGTGGTTGGCGATTTTTCATCGGCGTACAAAGCTTATTTTCCTGCTTGCCGCTTGTACCGTAAGCTTCGGTAGCAATTTTTTGAAACAGTGGGCCCACAAATTCGCAACACGTTCTCGCACTTGCGACAGTGGTAAAAGCGGGCCACCATTTTGATACTCTGCTTAAAAGTAATTACGAACCTTGATCATCAGTTCTCCCGCCTGACTTTTTAGAACGTATCCTTTTGGCATTTGTTATTTGACAGCTGGGCAGCAATCAACACGGAGGAACACAAAATACACAACGTAACGTATGGATAATGTGAAAAAACTCAGCAAACAGAAATGTAGCGACTAGCACGAACGTGTTCTTGTGAGTGACAGATTAAAACAAACACAAAATGGCGCTGGGCCATTGAGTGTTCCCACCTCGAAAAAATTTATTGGAATCTTTTTGTTATATTTGTCTTTGTTCAAAATATAATAAATACTAGCTGTTGCCCGCGACTTCGACCGCGCGGATTTCGTTTACTCCGCACAGCTCCTCCCCCGTAGGTAATAGCATGATAATATGTAGCCTATATGTTGTCCCGACCTGTTAGTAATATCCATGCAAAATTTGAAGTAAATGAATGCAGTACTTTTTGAGTTTACCCCGGACATACATTGACTTTCCTACGATTTTATTATATGTATATAGATATAGATATATAGATATGCGGTCAATACCATTACTTATTTGGTCACAACACTACAAGTATCAAATTGGAACTGTCGTCGAGAAAATAAAGAAATGTAGTACAGTATTCAATGGACATTTTTAATAGCAAGTAAATTTAAAAAGGAATATCGTTGAAATCCATGAAACTAATCAAACTTGTACCCTTTTCCTTATTTCTAAATCGAGCAAAGATTTTTCTTTTCTGCCATGAAGTTAACACTTTCTTTTATTTATGACTAACCAAGCAAATAATCAAAATGACGGATAGGTAAGATGCTAAATTTTATACGAATAATTGTATAAAATACAACAAAAATGTAGATATTTATAATGTAATCGAAACATATTACACAGAAGACTGTATATCGAAGGTCCCTACGTATAAAGGGACATGTTAAACTGTAGTTTACAGGAGAGCGTAAAATCTCTCTTGAAATAATGCTATACATAATTAAAAGCATTTTTTTTCTTCATTATATTATTAGATTTAGGAAGTCAATAATAAATAATTAAATATTCACGGGACAAACTACACTTACCGATCTAACCCTAAAGTAAGAAAATTATTTGCTTGTGTTATGGGTGCTAGTCAACGATACTAATACATAGAAATACATATATAAATACTATTACATCCATTATAAACACCCAAACCTAGAAATACAAATATCTATGCTCATCACACAAATGCTTGTCCCTGTCGGAGATCGAACCCGAGCCCCGTCGATTGCCTGGTCAGGGTCGCTAACCACTCATCATCATAATAGTAATTGAGTATTTAACTTTTTAATATTTTCTCGAAAAAACTGATAGGTGACTGTGTTTACATTACCTTTTTATACGCCGGAAACAAAAAAAAACTGAAAACGTAATTCGATGAATTCATAAAATATAAATGTTTTATGGAATACAACAACTTATTTCATTTTTAGCTTTTATTATTCTTAGTTTCTAAATAGAAATCACCTAGCAGCGGTACCAAACTCGCTGTAAGCAAGTTACCCCGAGGTGATCGTCAGCATCGCTACAGTACCTACTCTGGGTCTAGATGATTGGTTGACTGCAAAGTCATTTGTAGATGACGAACATAAGATTAACTTGAGTCAGTTAGAATGCACTGAGCAACCTGTAAAAGAAACATCCCCGGCTCCCATAACTTGGACTGCTGCTTGGACTAATAACAACGTGTTCCCTCTAATTAATTGAACGTAGATGCCTTAGAGATTTTAAGGGATGGCCTTACAATCATCACGCACTCATCAAAGCATGAAAATGAAGTAAGACCTGAACTGACAGATAATTTTTAGTATTGGGCAACAGCAAGTCTAGACAAAGAAAACCGAAATAAATGTTGATAATCTAATCGCCCACAAATAGGTGCGTCTATAACAAATGAGTAAATAAAAGCTGCCATGGCAATATCTGTGCTTATTTGTGACAATGGCATTCAACTAAAGTAAAAGCAGATGACATTTGCTATTTCTTTCATATTAGGTGTTATCACATCTCATGGCCAAAGATAAAAGTAGCGAATGTCTATAAAACTTAACAGATGCTACCCGCTTATTATGTGATGTACAAAATGCTAACTCCATCATTAGAAAATTGCTTATTTTATATATATTTTTTGAAAAAATATAAATTAAAAAAATGAACTTGCCAAAACAAAGAACAAATCAAACAAAAAGTTAATACCTTTCAGTTTAGAAAAAAAATCCTGAAAAAATCATCAAAATCGGTTAGTAACAGTAACTCGGAAATAAAATTAGACTCTATTAATAAAAATGTATATGTAGAACATTGCGCTCTCGAGGCGTAGGCAACCTAGGTCAGCGGTGAAGATTTTATCCCAGCTAAGCCCAGTTATCAGCCTGCAACATCAAGGCTAGGTATGTAGACACAATAAGTATCTGATTGCATTTCCACTAAAGCTCCAGCAGCAAATGGCATCCACGCACCTATCGAGGATGTCATATTATCTGCTAACTTCACAGACTCGTCGCCGGCAATACTTAAGTATTATAATTATTTGATTTGATTTTTATAAGCAATGGTCAATAATAACAAACGACTTCAAAATCTTTTCCTGGATTAAAGGCTACAAGGTTTAGTTTAGTAGACAAACAAAACACGAGTCTGTTTCTATAAATCCTATTCTTATAAAATATGAAATACTGCAATATGAAGTGGCGATCACTGACCTTTGCTACATTTGTCCAATTTCGAATTGTCAACTATCCAAAAGTCAATTTATCTCAAGTACACACGTTACAGCAAAACCAAATGAAAAAATGAGGTTAATACTAAATCTTATTAAACTCAATAAATTTCGAAATACTATGAGTTAGTGATCAAAATTTGATCATTACTTTGCTTATTACTTTCGATATTAAATATCGAAAGTAATAAGCATATTAATTACCCTGTATTTCTGCCGGGTTTTTTTAGCTCTAAAAACCTACGCAAAATATCTATGTAACCGCTAAATAATATTTTTATATAAAGATAGATATATAAATTACTACTATAATTTTGTACATTAACTGAATGTGTGGTATTTAATAAATACCCTTATCTTCATAGAACAACAAGAATGAATTACAGTGATTGCTTATTTCCGCTTCTTATAGCGCATTACATGAAAACTTTTCAGCTCATGCTGAATCAAAAATCAATCATACGTACATTAAATTCAAGCTATCGAAACAAGCCTTTACGGCATTAACTCATAAGTATAGACAACATGTATCAAACATGTAAAAAATGTGTAGAAAATATTTCTTGGCATAGAAATCTACACGCTTGTGCTATTAATTACAGCTTTAATTTTACGCGTTTTCAATATTTTGATTATTCTTAAAGAGAAAACAAGGGGCATTGTTGTTGTCTTCTTTTGGCCGACACATCCTTGGTACTCAGTCTTTAAATCTTTATTTGCGTACAAGGGTGTTAACGTTAAAATCGATTAACAATTAACATTACTTACCCTCACTCTCACATAGCTTGGTTGTAAAAGTCCTATCCAGAGCGTGTTATTAAGACAAATTATACTGCCCTCCTCAATAGATATTATTTTTTTGGAATCAATTACTTTGTGAAATCAATTACTATTGAGGATATTTTTGAACAGATACGACTGGGGGACCTTCAAGAAAAGAGCTTACTCATTTTTAAAAGGCTAAATATGCAACTTCAAGACCCTTGGTATTGCAGATGTTTAAAGGCGGCGGGTTATCGTTTACCATCACGTTACACCCACACATCAGGTTACAACAGCACGCCCTGTTCATTTGTTCCCTCTACAGCTATAAAAAAATAGGATCTTTTCATTGAATTCAACGTAGAGCGGCTCGAATCGTCGATGATAAAACTATTTCAAATTGGCTTAATTTTTTGGTGTTACGTAGAGATGTGGCATTGGTTTGCATCTTCTATCAGATCTTATGGGGAATCGTTTTGAATTAATTCTTGCCGCTGAATTTCACCAACAGACATCTCGGCAAAGTTCAAAGTTTCATCCTCACCATCTCTATGACGCTTACTCATTCTTAAAAGGTCTGCAACGTTACTGTAAAACCCCTGGTAGCGCAATTATCTATTGGGCCGTAATATCTTTCAATCAGGTGAGCTTTCGGCCCATTTACCATTTTGTCCTAAAAATAATTATGAAAAATGGTACTTATGTAATAAAATAATATACGGTATATTGTAAAAAATATACTGCTATTTAATACGGCATATAATATGTGAAATAATCCACACCCATGCCTATATAGTGTATTTATCATTTGTCTAATCGTATTAGTAATTTTAATCGCAAATTTAATGAAACACGTTCGGTTGATCAATCAAATAAGTGTAATAATCTTTAACATGCCATTATATATCGCTCGATTAGAAAAGATCACATTGTGTGATAAAACAGTGCAAGTAAATAAATACAGCTGCACTTTTTAGAAACTTTTTAATCAATCGCAAGCTAAGTATGAAGTTCTCTTGTTTAATAGTTTTACTTGGTACAGGTAAGCGTGACTTTTACGCCCGTATTCATAAACAACCCTTACCTAAGTAACGTAGTAACACTATGCGAAGAACGCTAATTTGCTATGCAATGCACACGACAAGCCATCTGTTTCATAAACAACACTTAAGTATTACTTGCTTGTGAGATATCATAGTGTCGAATACCCAGCTGTGATTGGTTGGCTATAATGCAGCGTATTTCACACTGTATGTTTGACAAATGTCAATTGTCAATAGATCAAATTATCAAAATATTCTAACCACAATTATTCTATCCTACATTTCTCTTGCGTGTTGTTATTTTCAATTAGTTTTTGTTTATTAATTAATATATAGTGCCTGTTATCAATAAAAATTTTTTGGAATTTAAATATAACTTGGAATTTAATTAAACGTTTTGGAATATAAATATAACCGTTGTAAATATTTTGGAAGTTAAAAAAGATTTTTGAATAACTTATGAGGTATGTTGTTTTAATTTTATCTTTGTTTGTTTAATCTACTAAAAATTTATATAATTATCGAATTTTCCTTCACTTCTGTAATCCACAACAAACACAAATTTAAACTTCAATTATATTAAAATTAACCCTCTGGACAATACATAGGTAGGTACTAAATGGGAAAACATCTGGACATCAGATTCCAAAACTGGACACTATGCGTTCTCTAAAATAGCTCGGCGGTCAACTTTACTGTGCGTAGATTTGAAAGGACGCATAGTAGCGACCGGCACTATATACTTATACGACATACGACAATACTTGAGTATTGTTTATGAAACGCTTTAAACGACCCTATGCGCTCGCTAACACTATGCAATCTCATAGTATCGTTTGTGAATACGGGTGTTAGTGTATTACATTCAATCAAAATAATTCACAAAAAATAAGCACAGACAAAAACAAAACATGGCCAAACATCTATTTTTTATCATATAGGATGGCAAACTAGCACATGATCCTTCTATTAGAAAGGAATAAATATCTTTTGTTGGCTGGCGTTCTGCCAGGCAGGTCGTAAAAGGCAAGCGATTGGCTTTACGTAAAGCCAATCGCTTGCCTTTTACGACCTGCCTGGCAGAACGCCAGTTGGCCTTTTCTTCAAAAAAGCTCGGGACCAACACAGAGAAAAAAGTCTTTAAAATTATATGTCACCGTTCAAGTTTTATTCGTCCTCCAAACATATTTACTATTTTTATGGAGTTTTTGTTATTTGTCAGAGGATAGCAGACAAGCAGATTGCTCTCTTAATGAAAACAGATAACGTTTACTTATGGACATAAAATATTTCAATTATGACGTGGATTCGATACACTTACAAAACTTTACTTAACCGAGACATGATACTGACAAGAATTAATGCTCTTGCACAGAAAAATGTAAGTTGGTGGTACCAAGCGGAACAGACGTTGTAAAAGTCCATCATTGAAACATTAAGATGACAGATATATTTGGCCTACGAACTTTAACGAACTATTAGCGGGAAGCTCAAACGACTTACGCAGGATAAATAGGTCTATTCAAGCTAATCTAATAAAGGTTTCTATTCTTGATTCGTGTTATTTAATACATTACTTATAAATATTGTTACAGCTTATATTGCGCTTGCGCATCCCGTACATGATGTGGGTAGTCAAGTTGACCAAGCATTCAATGAAGTATCTAGAGATCCGGCATTTATTAATTACTTCTTATTTACAAGGTTAGTCTAACTAAAATTTATGATGTTTGGTCTAATTTTCTAAACTTGTCGAATCCGACGACTGATACATCCCTCCCGAGGTAGGTATTTTCCATTATTTTAATATTCTAAGAAGTTTTATCGATTGTAGTACAAATAACTGAAATCAACAGCTTTACATAATGCAGAAGGTCTTTAAATACCATCAATCTCCTCCGAAATTTATCTTGAATTAAAAAATGCTATATTTTTATTATGTGGTTTAGATTGCTAAATTCGATATGATTTTATGATAAAATTGTTAGGTGCAAATTTGTATTGACAAATTCGCACCTAACAATTTTATCATAAAATCATATCGTATTTTAAACCACGTCACTATAAACCGCTGCATTTGATGTAGCGAGATTTAACTTTACATGATCAAGTCCTATTATTAAAATTAGCACATAATAGGAAGATTACTTACTACGTATTAATTTGAATGCCATTAAAACATAATTTGTTAAAAAAAAAACAAGTTTCGAAACGCAGTTTTTCTACCGTAAAGTGTTGTGAGATCCATGTTGTATTAAGTCAGTTAATTTATTTAGTCCCTACTTAAGGGATCTTCTATCTAAAGTTATTACTTTAAGTTATTACCATATCAATATTATTTTTTTACGTTTTAAATAAATAGGTTAACTAGCTAGCGAGCTAGGAGTCTCGTTTAATCTTCAGACCTTGTGCAGGTTTGCCTCATTCCTTACACCACCTTTTGTTACAGTTGCATCACTGCAGTTTCATATAAGATTTCATGGATTTTTTAAAAAATTAAATACCTTAATTTCTTCTCTTCCTACTTGTTTTCTACGCGCAAAATATATATATATTTTAATCTTCCACATGGCTGACATCAAATTATGGACATAATTAATGTCCATAAGTAATGGTTTTGGGGAGATTTGCTTGTTACTAATTCTATGACATTTTTTTTAAATTTTATTTTTATAGAAGTAAGAAATGTTTAAAATCTAAAATTGTTTTTCAGGCGAAATCCAACAGCATCTCAACTATTACTGACGGGCAATACAAATTCTATTACTTCATCCAATTTTAACCCAAGTCATCCAGTTGTTGTTATAGTACACGGATTTTTAGGCAGCGATACATCAGATCCAAATATATTAATTAGAAATGGTATCTATTCAAATTTACATGTATACTCAAATTTACATATACTCATGTTTATTTTACATACATATTTACATTTCGACGGGTCCCACATAAGTTGTCATAACTTTAAAAAATGCTTTTTTTTACTTATGAAAATGACTCCATTTTTATAGATCTTTTAATAAAACGAAGAATTAAAATGAAATTTCTATTAAAAGTTGGATTTTTCTAATAGAAATCACATTATTAAGTTACGACAACTTACGTAGGATCTGTCGATTTATAAAATTCAAAACATCCAACATTGTCTACACTGTATATTCATTTGAATACTGGCTATAAACTTAACTTTAAAAAAATAGAAATCTAAATATCTTGATCTACGATTTAATACTCGTATTATATAATATACTCGTATTCGTAAAATAAAACGTGTGCTATAATAAAAAATAAATTTACAAACTTGAGAAAAAGCAGTACAAAAATAAGTTACAATATATATTATAATGTCCGTGATGGACTCTGAAACTACTCAACCAATTTTAATATAATGTTGCAAATATTTTTTTATATCATCAAGTTAGAAAATAAAATTGTATAAAGACACAAAATAGAAAGTTATATCTAAATATTAAATATATAAAATTTTTATGTTACAAATTATTGGTTAATCTATATTTTAATATTATAAATGCGAAAGTTTGGATGTTTGGATGGATGTTTGTTACTCAATCACGCAAAAACTACTGAACGGATTTGAATTAATTTTGGTACACAGGTAGACGATGACCTGGAATAGCACATAGGCTACTTTTTATCCCGGAAAAATTAGGTGATCCCGCGGGATTCGTCGAAAACTTATTATGCAGCGGGCTGCACGCTGCAGCTAGTTATATAATATATTATAAATAGTTTCCGCTACCTGTAATTTCCATAAGTTACCCACTACGAATAGTTGGCGATGTAAGTCTGTTTATCAATTTAATGCTTCAGCTCCTTAGCATTCGGATTGGGTAATTATCTAATTGCACGATCTAATTGCAAGATGGCACTGCGTAAAACCATTTACACACACGTACATATATTTATATACAAAAACTTTCATCTCTGTAATATTAATACCAACAATGGAAATTTTTAACTACTTATATTTTTCAGCACTGTTAAATAGGAGAGAAACTAATGTTATTAATGTGAACTGGCAACGAATTGGTGCTTCCGATGCACTGTATGGTACTCCAACCATAGGCCGTTTTTTAGGACAATTTTTAAGATTTTTAAATCAAGTAACTGGAGCTCCTTTTCGAAACATGCATTTAATTGGGTTCAGCTTAGGTGCTCATCTAGTTGCAAGTGCCGGCAGAGAACTGGGAGGTCAAGTTGCAAGGATTACTGGTGGGTTTTTATACATAATATTTACAATAATATAATGTACTAGCCACCTGCCCACGGTTTCACCCGCGTAGCTTTTGTTTCTGTGGGAATATTGGAAACTTTTGTATACTAAAACTTTCCTCAGGAATTATTCTATCTATTAAAATAAACTGCATCAAAATCCGTCGCGTAGTTTTAAAAATTTAAGCATACATAGGGACAGACAGAGAAAGCGACTTTGTTTAATACTATATAGTGACTAGCTGTGCCCGCGACTTCGTCCGCGTGGGATTTTTTTTAAAAAAAGTAGCTTAAGTTAGTCCTTATTACATCAGCTATCTAGCAGTGAAAGTCCCGTCAAATTCGGTCTAGACGTTCCAGAGATTAGCCGGAACAAACAGACAGACAGACGAACAGACAGATAGATAAAAATCGTAAAAAGTGTTAATTTGGTATGTGTACCGTATATACATCCATATGCATTTAGTTAAAACCGGTTATTTTAATACTACAAATAGACACTCCAATTTTATTTATTTGTATGTATAGAAGATGTATAGATAGTGTAAATATGTTATGTGTACGATTTATAACTACAATACATAGGTATTTAGAAATACAATACATAACAAATACGTAATATTTAACGTAAAATAATTTCATCACAAAATTTCAACTCGATCCGTCCGCGTCGATAGGAAGGGCTCAAAATGGTATTGCACGGAAATGAGACAGGTATCAGAACAGCTAGCCAAAGCCGCTATTCTGTAATCAATAGTTTTCAAAATAAATAGTTTCAGAAACCGCTATCGCGTGGCTATAAATAGTTTCATTTTGATACGAAAAATCGCGAAACGACCCACCTCTAGTTAGAGGTATATACTTCCACTCATGTACCTTAAAAAACCGGCTAAGTGCGAGTCGAACTCGCGCACGGAGGGTTCCATACCATCATCTATAAAAAAATGGCAAACAATCACGTTTGTTGTATGGGAGCCTCCTTAAATATTTATTTTATTTTAATTATTTTTTTTAAAGTGATTATTTAATTAAATATTCTGTGGATATTTCAAATGTCTACCAGTTGTTATTATTAAGATCGAAAAAAATGCAAAAAAAAAACGCGTTTGTTGTATGGGGGTCACCCTTAAATATTTATTTTATTCTTTTTTAGTTTTAGTTATTATAGCGGCAACATAAATACGTCATTTGTGAAAGTTTGAACTGTCTATCATGGTTCATAAGATACAGCCTGGTGACGGACAGATAGATAGACAGACAAACGTAGGGACAGACAGTGGTGTCTTAGTAATAGGGTCCCGTTTTAAACTTTGAATATGGAACCTTAAAAAGTATAGTAAAGCCAACGCATTCACAGTTCGGCTCTACTCGGCAATGTTCGGTTCTCGTTCGGCGGTGAGGAGCGAGTCGCGTCTCGCACAACCTTTCGGTAAATACCTACAATTGTTGAATTATTTTCATTTTACAGTTTTTCTTAAACTATGCAACCAAATAACTTGGTATAAGAGCAAAAGTTTATCTTCCTAAGATTTTCGTGTTGATGAAGTAGTTTTCGTTAGTAAGGATGAATATGCCTGCATACACCTGCGTATAATAATCCTACTGCTCAAAATTGATCTATTAATTTTCAACAATTTTTCGACTCAAAATTCCTTATTGTGTTGTTATAGATATATAGTGTCGCGGACTTTTTTTCTAGATCTACTTAAAATCAATATATTTGTAGTACATATACTTACGTATTCTGTATTCCATTACGCCAGCGCACGCGGTTACAGCAGTTCGATAGCTATTTTTTTCCGACTTAGTTTACGAATATCGATATTTTAACTAATCCAAGAATAATTGTAACCAGACATGTGTGGGTAATGCGCGTAATATTACTCGGGTGATATCACTTCAAGATATGATGACATATTACGCATTACGCGACGAAAACTAACATCACACCATCACCCGCGCATTTACTATCTTTAGTAGAGTGCGAGTGTGATGAGTGATGAAGTGATATTTGATGCTAAGTAATGTTCGTTTTTGGAACGTAATTTCGGATTCTGTCTACTCGAATCGACTTCGTGCGTCGCGTGGTAGAGTGATACAGATAGACGTTGTTCCACAAGTTAGATACAGACACGAGATAAGGCGAAGACAAGAAACAATCGTGACAGATTTTAAGCCATAAGTTTTTATGAGAAGGTTTATTTTTATTTAGCCGGGGTTTACCTATGATCACTTGCATTATTTACATTTTTTTGCTGAACAGAATCAGTTGGCGCAAAGCACGTTCTTGGCTAGATATTCTTAAAAATTCTTTTAATTACTTGCTAATAACTTTATAATTTATTAATGTAGTTTACCCAAATTTTAAAAAGTTCAGTGTAAATATAGTTAAATAGGAATAGATTTAATTTATACTTTCCATCGTCGGCACTTGGTGAAACTCCGTCATAATTATTGTTTTAAATTTTACACTTGTACTGTTTCACAATTCACTAATTATATATAATATATACTTTTTTATTTAAATAGCCAACCGGTTTCGCATTTCACTGCATCATCAGGGCTGAAACTTAAATTTACACAGGCAATTTCAAGAAAGGGACAACATCCACTCTTGTCGTTGTCTTGCTCAGAACGTTTTTCCCCTCTGTTATGTAAGAAACAAATGTCAAATTTATTTGTTACGAAATAAAGTACATTTTTATTTTTCAAATATTGCTTCGTAACAATTCCAGTTATAGTATATAAGTTCCTTGGCCGCGAGCATTAACGTTTCTACAAAATACCGATATTTAAATCCTTAATATAGATTTTCCAGTTTACCACTATTCACCGGTTTGTCGGTTGGTGAGATTGATATATGTATAATTTATAAAAAATGTAAGTTATAAGTTTTCTATATGACTAATAATACTATTGGAAAGAAAGACAATCTTTATTTCAATGAGGCAAAAAAGAATTAAATTATAAATAAAGGCACAAAAACTAAAAAAAAAACAAATATAAGTTTAAATAGCTTTGGAATATCATCTTGAGAACATCTAGAATATTTCTCGGCATTTAAAATATTTTACGTAACCGAATAAAAAGTGTAAGTTTCAATTTATGTATACTAAATGAATATTAATGTTATATGAAAGACTATTTGTGTACCGGTGAGGTAGATCTATTTTAAATACCGTCTTGGGAAAAATATTTATTTGCTTGCAACATTGTTCGAGTCCTTAGTGTGCGTGTCAACGTAAGTAATTACATGAAAGGTGACGAAGGTCATGCGCACATCGATGCGATTTAAGCCAAAAGCTTAAAATATGAACGAAACGTTGAATGCAGTTATCACTCTGAGCATTATTACTCTAAGCATGACACGATAAACATTTAAAACGTCAAAGATAAATTTAACAAAAAAATACTCGAATAGAGAAATCAATGTTGCCACTACAAGACATCGACATACTAATTCTGATTTTTAAGGTACGGCTTTGGTGCGTTTAACTTGTGTTAATCATTGAGTTTTAATTTACATAACTTTTTGTCATCATATCTCTCTTTTGTCAGTGTCGAAGGAAATATGACCAAAGCCTAGTGAAGCCGTACCTATTTATGTACAGTTATAATTAAAGATATTTTACAGGTTTTTGATTTATTCTCTCTTTTTAGTTTTTATCTTCAATACTTTAGTTTTATATTCTCTAAAACTGAAACAATGAATTATGATTAATAAAAGGTTTCAATTTCAAAAAGCAATTAAGATGCCAGCATATATTTATTTCTGGGTGTATAACTATACTATAACTAAATAAAGCGCCAATTGCCATATTATATAAGTGCGGCCATGCGTAGTTTGCAAATTACTACTAAGTAATTCTTCTACTAATTTGAGAAACAGTTGTTGCATTGCATAAGTAATTACATAATAGTTAAAATAAGCACATTTTAGAACTCACTATGTTAATTACAATATATTTTATGCTAATTTACTTATCGACATGTATGAATAAAAAGGATTTAACGATTACCGAATATGTAAAAATCTACCATCTAGACAGTTTTATTTACACTGGCAATTTCAAGAAAGGGACAACATCCACTCTTGTCGTTGTCTTGCTCAAAACGCTTTTCCCCTCTGTTATGTAAGAAACAAATGTAAAATTTATTTGTTACGAAATAAAGTACATTTTTATTTTTCAAATATTGCTTCGTAACAATTCCAGTTATAGTATATAAGTTCCTTGGCCGCGAGCATTAACGTTTCTACAAAATACCGATATTTAAATCCTTACTATAGATTTTCCAGTTCACCACTATTCACCGGTTTGTCGGTTGGTGAGATAAGTTATGTTCCTAATCGCCTTATTTTACCGATGTTACCAATTATTAACTATTTTTAGTGATTATCGGGACCGACAGCTTTATGTGTTTATCCGAGGTACGAAAGTAGTAATACACCACTCCACAAGACTCTAACCTGCTACTGAGATTTAAGATTTTCATGTAAACTTCAAAAAAAACCAATAACCCTGCCTGACCGTTGATATAACTCAGGATCTCATGACCTAAGCCAAATAGGCTAACCCCTAAACTACGAGCAGTAAAATATAAAAAAATTAATTTTGCTCGTCCCAAGCAAATTTTTTATTGAAAGAATCCAATTCGGAGCTCTATAATGTAAGCCAGATAGACTTACTTCTCCACAAGGAATAAATAAACATATTTTACTTTTTTTTAGGTTTGGATCCAGCAGGATCAGTATGGCAATACCACCCAGAACGTCTCCGAGCTTCTGATGCTATATATGTTGAGGGTATACATACCGATGTTGTTTTTGGCATACATGACCGCGTTGGAGATGTTGACTTTTTCCCTAACGGCGGGAGCAGGCAACCTGGATGCTGGACATTCGTTTGTAATCATAATCGCTCCTTTGAATATTATGCCGCTACAGTGACATATAATCATATTTTGGGCCGTCAGTGTGATAACATGCAACAAATGTCAGCAAATAATTGTTTCGGATCTACACTGCCTATGGGAAACGATGACTTGAATAAGAGGGGGTAAGATAATTAATATTATTTACTTTTCAGGGTTAAATTTAAAAAGTAAACTTAAAGTAAAAGGACAGATTAGCATCAAAGTTTACGGTAAAATCACTAAATAAAGTAATATAGTATTATTAATAACGATAGTTTTTTGTCGTAATATGTTAAAAGCCTTGTCACACTATTCATTTCAGTGAGATAGAAAATTGGCACATGGATCTCCTGATGAAAAGAGAAGCCATCGCCTATATACTAAAGATGTTAATAGTGTCTACCATCCGGTAGGCGGGATGGCAATGCCACATGCATAAGACTACCGGCTACCTTACACTCCAAACCGGCATAAGACAATGATAAACATTAGCTCTATTGCGCTAGGAATATGTAAGGCACTGATGTCAAATACCGGTGCGAGTCGTTGCGGAACTCTACCACCTAGTATTCACCATTGTAGTGCTATACATAGCCAAACGGCCGCCTTTTACATCCTGCCTGGCAGAAAGGTAGTTGGTCTATTGTCCATAAGAGCGTGAACCATTACAGGGTGAACAAGGTGAACCATTACATTACATAACACAATACTATAAAAATGCATTTTTTTCTTTTTTCTAGATCGGGGATATTCAGAGTCAACACGGGATCAATTTATCCCTTTTAAGGTAAAATAACAATAAATGTTTAATAAAGTTTAAATTACTCAAGTTTTTTTATTTATTTCATCCAGAATAATAAACTCGCTACTTTACCAGCGAGCTTGTATTATTCCTGTAAGCAAATATTTACCAAATTAATTAATAACTATTTGACTGTCTCGTGGTCTAAGGGTTAGTATATTTGGCTCAGATCTTGAGATCCCGAGATTGATCCTCGGGTCAGGCAGAAATGATATTGGGGATTTTCTTTTGGGGAATTGGGGAATCTAGAATTCTAAAAACAGTTAATAGTCTGGCGGGTGGTCGACAATCGTTATCACATCCGTAAAATGCGACTATGGGGATATCACCACTTATCTCACCAGCCGACAAACCGGTGAATCGTGGTGAACCAGAAAGTCTATAGACGTTCAGTTTACTCTGCCTACCCCGAAAGGAAACAGGGCTTGACGATACTTTTTAATTACAATGGCATACAATACGGTAATTTGGTTCGAAAATAAAAAAAATTCATAATCTATACTAATATTATAAATGCGAAAGTCTGTCTGTCTGTTACGCTTTCACGGCTAAACCACTAGACCGATTTTCATGAAATTTGGCATGGAAGTAGTTGAAGAGCCGGGGTCAAACATAGGCTAATTATTTTTTCAAAAATCAATCCTTAAAGGGTTGAAATAGGGGATGACATTTGTATGAAAAGCTATCTTGACGACATGTTATTTTACTCTTGGGCGAAGCTGCGCGGGTCAGCTAGTAAGTATATATTTCCCATATGTACTAACCCATACAAACTTAAACAAACTTGCATTCCCTAATTTAAAGGGTAAGTTTAATTCACTAATAATCCTGAAATATGTATTTTATTATTTATAACAAGGAGTCCTTATATAAATTTCCCCATCCCTAGCATCAAAATTTACAGAAATCTTATAGAGTTTTTTGTATCTGTTGGTAACCAAACTCAAGTTATGAAGTTTCAAACATACGACGAAACTCTTCGAGAAATGATAGGTCCTTGCGCTTCACTCACTTGTCTCGGCAAGGGCACTGAACGTGTTCTCAGATAATAAATAAAATATGTGTGAAGTTCAGTGACTGTGACTTTACCATTACTATATTATACCTAGAACCAATATTATATTACGCGTATGCAATTCTTGAGCAAAACTATAGCAATTTTTACAAGAATTATATTATTTCGAAATTATTTTGAGTAGTTAGTTCGTATGACCGTTACAACGAAACTGGACTTTCGGGCGAGAATGGAATTCAACCGACAGATGTGTCTATGTCGATGATACCAAGAAGATGTCAGGAAGAAAAGAACAAAGTAATGAAAAAATGTTTTTTCAGTTGTGCCAGGTGCAGCCAGCATCAGACCCTTTAATTCAATAGAGTTCAAATCAAAGTGGTACGACTTATTAAGTGTAAACATGTAAATCAATTAGTAATAAGTAAATTAGAACCCCTTAAACTACGGATTATAATTTCTGTTTGGTTATAACCGTCAGTATATTAAAGAATTGAGGCAAAAATATACTACTGGTTATTTTTCATACATTTTATTCGATTTACTCATACATTTTTTTTACGAATAGTCAAAGGAGAATGATGAAGCTCCATACAAATTTGGCCCAAAATGCAACACATGATGATAGCTGCTTATCGTATTGTAGGTAATACATCATTAATTTCTTCTGAGATTTAAATTGTAGTACGGATACTTCTTATAATATTAAAATTCACGAAACTCCAAAGATTGATATTACTTGAATTTACAATTGTTACGTTGGATTTTAAGCCACTCACGTTGCAATATGTTGTCAACATAAATATGCTAATTTTTGTATCACTTATCATAAGGATTATTTGATTATAACCACTTAAAAAAAACGAAAATAATTTTGTTTACATTAAAATATTTGTTACTCGTTCACTGTGTAAATAGTCGACACTTGTTTCTTTTTTAAATATCTCTTTACAGAGATATAAAACAGTAGGAAGAGAGATGTATGAGAATTCTACACTGTATTAGTTACAATTGTAGTGCCAAATTTAACCAATCTTTCATCTTTTACGAACTGACAGAATGGCAGATCTCCTTTAAAAGCGAGCCGGGCCACATGGAAAAAACCATTTGTATTTCTGTTCAGGCACGGTGGTAACTACTTCCCATAAGGGAGCTAACTGTATTTACCAACTATATTATTACAAAAGTATTTTAAACAAAAAGTTAGGTCTTCCTTAAAACGTGTCTTTAGAAATGACGTAGTTCAAAATAATCTATATTAATTAATTAATTGATTAATTAATAATATTATAAAAGCGAAAGTTTGGATGTTTGGATGGATGTTTGGATAGATGTTTGAATGGATGTTTGTTACTCAATCACGCAAAAACTACTGAATGGATTTGAATGAAATTTGGCACACAGGTAGCCGATGACCTGGAATAGCA
Organism: Apodemia mormo; assembly: GCA_036924255.1. Lineage (NCBI taxonomy): Eukaryota > Metazoa > Arthropoda > Insecta > Lepidoptera > Riodinidae > Apodemia > Apodemia mormo. The sequence continues at coordinate 14,426,472 of JAUPFN010000014.1, read as the reverse complement.
CATAGGCTACTTTTTATCCCGGAAAAATGAGGTGATCCCGCGGGATGCGCCAAAAACTGTGTATAATGCAGCGGGCTGCACGCTGCAGCTAGTATGAAATAAAACAAGATAGTACTATTTTCTACTTTAATATAAGAACATTTTTATTGCTTTGAATTGCTTTTATATTCTAAAATCATAGTTTCAGAAGACTCCAGTAGATTTTACTGCTATTTATCACTTTCTTGCGCTGCAGGTGTATAAACTGTTTTCAAAATGGTGAAGTACGACCATGATCTACTAATGATCTAAAAACAAATATAATTATTATAAAACGCTACATAATCATATTACAAGTAATTATTCCCTATTATTTAAGATGAACTGCTCGAAATTAAAAGCATACTGCTGTATTTCTATGGCCACCTATAAATATAGCAAACCGGCACTTAATTCACTTGTTAAAAAGAGCTGATGCTGAGTAATGAGCATGGTCTATGGACATTAAAATATTAACGATGCGTTGCCATCTGTGTGCTTATGCTACATGCATTAATTTACCAGTTACCTTACCCTTCAGGCTATTGCGTTAGGCGGTGATACTAACAGAAATACATGAGGCGTTAGTTCCAAAATCGGGCGAGTCGTTGCAGAACTCCACCGCCTAGTCAATAGACATGATCTAGCCTTTATAGAAGTGCTAAATAATAACGTGTTTGATATATTCTTCAGAAGTGGCAATATGATTATAGATAATAATATAATTAAAATGAAATGCTCTGACTTAAACAGTTTTTGTTGGGCTTCGTAATAAAAGACAGTTTTTTACTTATATTGGAATTGTTAATTTAATATCAATATGTAAGGAGAATATTAAAATAAGGAAAAATAATCTTTTAATAATAATCTATATAAAAAAAACACATAAAATGTTGTCTATCTATTTCCTTTATTATCTTTTAAATCATTCAACTGATGTGAAGATTTTCTACTCAACTTTATTTATTTTTTAAATAAAAACTGAAGTGGAATATCATTTTTAAAACGTTCAAAGCTAATATTTAAGTTATATTAGCAATTAATCTTCTTTCATCGTTTCGAAATCCAAAAATACATTAAGACATCATCAGTTACGATTAGGTTGGTTGCCCCGTGTTTGCCCAGGACCTTCTTTTTAATTAGTCATCGTGATTAATAAATAGTAAAGTTCTTCGACGATACGACCTGCTATGCAAATTTTCCAAATTGCGCAAACAACACATATCAATAATCATCATAAGCAGACACTTTAATAAATAAAAAGTTTATATAGTGTCCATTTGGTAAATATTATTTCCCGAATGGACTTGTCAGTATTAATATTTATCGGGAATTATGTCGTTTGTCAATAATATAATATATTAAAATCCGAAAATATTTAGAACTTGTCACTGTCAATTTCTGATTTGAAACGTGAAATAGCCGTACACTAATGGAAGTGGCAATACCATCTAACAGTAACCACTATTATATTTGGTGTTTAAAGGCGATGATTGTCACTTTCTATCATAAGAGCTACCTACCTGTTTGTTTGCTATCCTATAATATGAATTAGAAAAAACTTATAACGATAGCATTTTTTAAAATTTATAAGAAAGTTGTCATCGCACCATACATTGTAAGATTCAATTTTTTTAAGACAATGTTCTCGTATAATATTTAATTGACATTATACATAAAAATGACAATGGAATTCATTCGCATAACACAATGTATAAGATGAAAACTACATTAATTTATTACAATATACTATACAACGCATATATAAATTTGATACTTTCCATCGTCGGCACTTGTTGAAACTGCATTTTAAAGTATGTATTACAAATAAACTAACTGGAACTGGAAGTACAAGTGATTTTATTTGTAATACATACTTCAACGCATACATGTTTATTAGAGTGGTCGTTAAAAATTACTTTTATTGCGATGCCCCCTAAAATCTTCTTTGTGATGAAAAAAGACGGGATTTTTTTTCTTTTTTTAATTCAAAACAACGCGTGCCTCAACTCGATCTAAATTAATTTTTGGATATTATCATTTTTTCTGAAAGTATCTTACTAAATTTGAAATAAACATTTTTTTGAGATTTGAAAATAGTTAACAACGAAACACTTTCAGTGTTATCATTTTAAGTTATAAATTTTAACTAAAAGCTTTATTAGAAGCTTAATATACTTCGTCATTCAAGCTCATGCTTCAATTTTCCTTCTATTTTTAGGCTTTTTAGTAGTCTGAGCAGTTGCGTATAAATTGTTTTCACAAAAATGTGTTAAAAAATACTAGGTCACATATTTTCACAAAAATGCGTTAAAAAATTACCAGATTCATACTTAACTGCTCACAGACGTATTAAAAGCCCAAAAATAGAAGGAAAATTGAAGCATGAGCTTGAATGACGAAGTATATTGAGCTTCTCATAAAGCTTACACTTAAAATTCATTACTCAAAATGATAAAACTAAAGGTGTTTCATTGTTGACCCCGTTGGTCGAGTGGTTAGCGACCCTGACTACGCAATCGACGGGGCTTGGGTTCGATTTCCGAGCATAAATGTTTGTATTTCCGGGTTTGATTGTTTATTAAATATATCCTAGTTTTTATACATGTATTTCTATGGAATAGTATCGTGGACTAACACGCATAACACAAGCATATAATTTGCACACTTACTTGAAATAAAAATAAATTACTCTTACCTTTGTAAAGCTTTCATATGACATTATGGAAAATTTATAAGCAGTCAAAACTTGCGGCTTATGGGCTCTGAAAATAAAATATGTAAAAAATTATGTTCGCTGAATATAAAAATATTCACTAGGTGGTAGAGTTCTGCATTGTTTCGTCTGAGTTATTCCTGTCACAATAGCGTCAGTGCTTGTCACTGTCGTGTTACAGTTTAGAGGTTAAGGAAACCGGTAAACTTATGTATTTGGCATTGAGACCCAGCCACAAGGATAGCAACGCATCATTAGAATCTTTGGTGTCTATAGGCAACGGTTGTCTCTTTCCATCAGGAGGACATTTGCTTGTTTGCTGTCATATAATTTAAAAATATGAATTCTTCTTAGCTGTTAATACACAGAACTGTGACTTCTGCAGATTTAAAGTAATCAGGTTTTTATAACCCCATTCATAGACAAAAGCTTGATTCTAAATTCAATGAGTTTTGCCTAATTCAAATCAAAAAGCATAGGGTAATATGTATTACTCGTATTATTTTACGGATGACAATGAATTTTATAAATTTGCAGTATATCATTGATAAAAAGGACGAACAGTGTAGATAATAGCAAAGACCCGAAAGGAACACATTTTTATTTGTGACTTCAGGGTATACACCGCTTGGAATAAAGGTGGTGATATATTATCTTTAAAGGCAATCCATAAATAATTCATTTGCTTACAACTGCCTTATGCAAGACTTGGTCGAAGGCCGTAGATATTTGGACTAACTACCAGTGCTTTTTTTGCGTTTAATAGCTGTGTACTGGGACAGATTTTCAGACAGATTGAAAATCGAAGCTTAATCTGCCGTGGCTGCTCAGCTGACGAGTAACAGTGGTGTATAACGTTTTTGATATTCTAGGTAATTTAGGAGCTTTTTATTCGTAGTACGCTCCAATTCTTTCGAAATCACAGATGTAATAAGAATAGGCCGCCAGATTTGTAAACTTTTTTCGGGGTTGAGTAACAAGGGCAATAGACAACGCATTTGAGATTATACATGGGGAGTTCGAGCACTAAAACAGAGATGTTAATACCAGTGTAAGCTTCAGAGCTCACGTCCTAATTAAAATCACAGGGATTACGACCGGGCTACTCGCCTTATTAATGTTGAGAGAAGGCAATTCCCACCTAACATTTTGCTGTGTTAAGTTTATATCTGATATGAAATGTCAGACGATCTTAGATAGATAATTGGTCTCGCTGTGATTGACTAGATACCGCACTACCAAAAAACAACAACTCCGTGAATGCGGCAAGTCACTATTGTAGTGTGCGTTACAAGACAATATGCAAAAGGATGATAGTAAGTAGTGTGCGTGAAAATTGTGTTGCCAGCTGCTTAACTGTTACCCGAGTTAATGGGCAAAATATTTTATGCTATGGTCTATTATACTATTTCCATTTCTTTATTTTCTGGATGGCAGATAGACGCCCATGTAATTTTGTATTGTTTACGTTACAACGTCTCACAAATAATACTGTACTTCATGAACTGGTAGTGATGTACTGCACATAATGATTACTATAGGAGCTATATCGATAAACGTGACACGATAACAGACCCGTTTTTTTTACAAAATGTAAGAAACTAAACTACTGCCGGATACATTTGTACAAATTTCTGAAGTATAATATTATATTATATATAAGAATAATATTATATTTCATTAGCCATAGCAACATCGTGACGCTTCATCAATATTTTACGTTTGTCCGATTTTTTACAATCCAATTTTTTCAAAACCAAGCTTAATGACAATTTTTGACCATGAAAAACCACATTCACGTAAAGAAACAAGTTTTTTAAGTGTTGGAATTTATTTGCGCAAGTAATAGTCATATATATGACGGCGAATAGCATCATCGTCGAAGTTGTCAACCGATGTCACATGACGTGGTTGGCGTTTTTCAGCGGCGTACGAAGCTTATTTTCCTGCATGCTGCTTGTACCGTAAGCTTCATTAGTAATTTTTGAACCAGTAGGTTCACTAATTCCTAATGCTGCCGCAACACGCTCTCGCACTTGCGACAGTGGTAAAAGTGGGCCACCATTTTGATACTCTGCTTCAAAATAATTACGAACTTGATCACATGTATCTGTATACTTGTATTTTTTATTTCTTTCAAGCATTCTCATTATTTTGGGTTTTCTGGAAGAAATCTCTTGCAGAGATAAGCTCGCCTTATGTGGAATTATCAGGAATAAGAATGCAATTTTTGCCTCTATGCGTACAATAACGTATTAATTAAATAAATAACATATTTTTGTTAGAGTCAAGTGTTCCCTCCCCTCCTTTGCCAGACAAATGTTTGGTTCTGGGGATGAAAAAATATTCACGGTAGTTGTAAATATAATGAAGTTAAAACTATCATAGCTCAGGAGACTTCACAAGTTTTTGAGTAATAGTCTATCAACTTATAAAATGTAGTTTAAAAAGTTTTTACAGGCGTGGTTCGGATAAATCCATAATTTATAATTTTATAATATGAAGCAATGAAGGCTCTCCTCTTAGTCCACTTTTTTTTTAATTTATTGTCCAAAACTTTTACATATTACACATTTTATCCGGCAGCAGTTAGCAGCATAATTGTGATGGGCAATTTTTGAACCTTACATTGCGCGTGGCCCCACACTCGTTGATCAGTTCGGACGCCTTTATCTTTTTTGGAGATTCAAGTGTATCATAAGATTTCTATTTAACATCCCATTCAGATGGTACTATACATTTTTTGTATTTTGATTCGGCTATTTAAAGATTTTTTGGCTGATTACAATTTTTTCTGAATTTTTCGCTTAAGTACCATATATATTTATAGTTACTACAAGCATTTAAAATTATTTTTTTTGCAATAACAATCAATAAATCTTTACAATAGTTGTCGAATTAAACTTAATCGAACTTAATAGATGTATTTTCTGAATCAAAAGATATACTATATGCATGACATGTAACGGAGCAAAATTACCTATAAATGGCGGCACTTCCTACTTTGCTCCCCACGAAGCATCGTAATCTACGCTAAGTTTTTCGAATTCTTTGATTATTTAGCTATCCAGCGGTATAATTAGATTTTGGGTGTTGGTGATAGTTATGTAGCTATAACACCAACCTGTATCCCCCAATTTAATTATCATCAGTTTTTTAAACTGTCCCCCACTATAAAAGTAAATTAAAAGACGTATTCACATCAAAAACTCAACCACGGGTTACTTGGTAGCTGTGTATGCGGCAACACTGAATGGTGTTTCAATTTCGTGTTATTTTACGTTGAAATTTTGAAATTATACCATATTTACTGATGGTAAGTGATCTAAGAGTCCTTCTTATTTTTTGTAGTATTTTTTTTACACAGTTTCACTACGCAAACTGGCATTTTACTTCTGAATATGATCAAAATTTAATAAAACATTCGGTATTTAGACGTCACATAGAGCTTGCATTGTGATTGAATCGAGTACGCCGGTTTCGGCGTAGTATTTGTTGCCGCATTGACAAGTACGTCGGCGGTATCTAGTCAAGCGCAGCGAGACCAATTATAAATCTTATGATATGATGTAGATAGAAGATTACAAGAACTGAAATTATCGCATTTACATTTTGAATGAAATTACATAAATTAACTATTTATATACTCTATGTTGGTTAGTCCCTTTGAACAATATACCATCGACTGTTGGCGTTGTCTATATGATGTGTCTCTACCATTATGGCTACTCGATGGTAGATTTCTGTAACGTCTCGTCCGGGTTTGGTACCACTGCCTTACCTATTATGTCATAATTGCATCAACACTTGTCACTATCGTGTTCCAGTTTGGGAATAAGGTAGCCGATAACTTATGCATGTGGCAATTACACCCTGCCGTATGTATAGCAAAACACCGTCAAATAAATAAATATTGCTTGACATATTACATGAATCGATCGAACTCCAAAGTGAGCAAGTTATTTGCTTGTGTTATGGGTGTTAGTTAACGATATTATTACTTAGAAATACATATATATAAACACTCTAATATACAAAAAATACGAACATCTATGCTCATCACACAAATGTTTGATCCGATCGGGAAATAAATTCGAGCCCAATCGATTCGTAGTTAGGTTCGCTAACCACTCGACTAACCATTACTTTATGGTATAAAAAATATATAATTAATGTAGGATGTAGTACCTGATTATAATGTATGCAGTAAATGTATCCGCACGTTATAGTAAGGGTAAGAACGAGAGTACTGTAACGGGTTATATTATAATGGCTGCCGTAAAAGTGCAAATGACTTTTGTTTGAGAGTAATTAAATAAGTTTTGTGTATTGCAAAATTAGGTTTTCTTTGCCCTCTCACACAACGTTTATGAATACTTTTGCTACAACATTACACTCATGTAAGGATAAAAGATCAAAATTTTTCCTCGTCATCGTTGTCCCTTAAGTTGTTTTTATAAGTATCAGCTAAGTGATTTCTGCTGTTTATTGCCATTCACCCACACGATAAGCTTCATAATCATATTTCCGATCATAATAGCTTTGAAATCGCTGCACTGCGAATTATGGTGCGATTATTTAATTTTTTGGGTGGATGTTTGTTACTCAATCACGCTAAAACCACTAAACGGATTTGAATAAAATTTTTCATAACCTGGAATAGTACATACGATACTTTTTATTCCAAAAAAATAAGTTGTTCTTGCGAGATCTACCAAAAAATTTTATAATGCAGCGGGCTGCACGCTGCAGCTAGTTTGAAATATAATAACATTGCATAATTTTAATAGATTAATACGTGAAGGAGAAACTTTGTACTGCTTTTTAAGACTATTGCGCAAACGGTGGAGTTCGAAATTTGGCAAGGTTCAAGTTTACACTGCGGAAGACTGCAAAAACAGACTATTTAAAAAAGGTTGTGTAAGTACTTATGTACGCACGTTAAAAGTTATACGTCTTTGGCGTAACAAGAAAAAAATTTTTCTAAAAGTTTTATCCATATTACATAGGATATGTTTGTAGTAGTAGTAGTATAATTAATAAGTTATAATAAAACTTTATTTTAATGTAATAAATACCCTTTTTCTATTATGAGTATTGCTTTCTCTACAAACATATGATAACGCGAAGTAAAAATACTTTAGAAAGTTTTTTATTTTGACTAGGTATATAATAGTGTCTTTTTCTCTACAAACAAATTAAGATAATAATCTAGTTGAATAAGTTTTATTTAAATATCATTAAAGAATTATTTGTACATAATTAAAAATTGACAAACATTTTTGAAAAATTAAAACGTGTCTAGCTAATTTCATGCTTTCGGTTTTTCGTGACGGTGTGCGCGCGCATCGTAAAAGATTACTTTCATCATTTTACCTCAATACGCAAAACGAAGTATAACTTCATTAATATGTATAAAAAGACATTAAATTTATAAAAATAAATACCACATATACTATACACAATCATTTGACATACTCGTACATGTATACTGTATATTATACGTCTAAAGTCTGTTGTAAAAATTAAAAGAGATTTTATCATTTAGTCTACTGTCGAATTTCGGCCGTAAGGCAATTGCTAGTTTCATTAAAAAGGGAAGTTTTTAGTACTGATACAGAATACATAATAGTACAAGGTATTGCAGAATATAGGCAGTAACCTTTCAGTTCATAAAACGATTATTCGACGATATATAGGGTGTAAAGAAAACTCTGTCCGATTCGAAAGAGGTTTACAGGTAGGTCAATGGCATTGTCAAAAAAAATCTTTTTATTAAAATAAAAAAAACATCGTAGTTTAAAGTTCCTCATTTTAGTACTAAAATTGAACCACTTCCCCTTAAATCAAGCAAATATTTTGAAAATTTATGTATCAATATGCATAAAATAATGTCACAGATATGTTTGTATTAATAATGCCTTTGACGATCGTACAGGGTTTTTTTACAAACTGTATATCATTTTATTTAGAATAATAAAAATTTTACCTTAACTTTGTATATTTTTTAAGTAAAAATAATATCAAAAATTTCCGATAGATTGAAACAATTAAAATATATTGCAGCATAGATTTTTGAGCTCAAAGAGTTCAAAACTCGAAGTTTGACAAAAAATTGACAAAAAGATTAAAAAAAGAAAACAAAAGTGATGCCCATGACGCCATAAATTTAATAAATTTGCTTACTTTAGGGCTAAATCAATTTGTGAGTGGGCGCACAGATTGGGTGCTATCACTGCGGATATAGCATCGACACAGCTCAACACACTTAGAAGATTGTCCGATGTAGGTTGAAGAGGAATTTATCAATCTCAGTTGTACTAAAAGAGATGTGCCTAAATGAATACGCGTGGAACATCGTTGTAACTTCCTGTGAAACTATAATTTCACAGAAAGAGGCGGCGTAAAGGAACGCGAAATTGCACAGAAGAAGGCGGGCACTGACCATCACGATTGGGAGAAATTTGTTATTCTCAGTTGTACTAAAAGAGATGTACCGAAATGAATATGCATGGAACACCGTTGCAACTTCCTGTGAAACTGTAATTTTACAGAAAGAGGCGGCGTAAATGGTACGCGAAGTTGCAGTTCACACAAACACGATCAGACGACATAGAGTTGCGCGGCGAAGGAGGGTGGAACTAGCTCAAACTTATCCTCCGTAGAATGCCTGCAGGTGGTGAGTTGGGGATAGTCACAATCACGACAACTCAGGCCTCAAGAAGGAGCGATATACTGCAGTGTTCCGGTTTATCGCTAAAGATAAATGAAAATTCGTAATTGGCGCGAAAAATAGGTCGCTGACTGCCAGTCGCTGCCATTCGCTGATAGTCAGCGACCTAGTCGTGGTAGAATGGCCGAACAGAACCCATAACACTCTCGCTCATGGTTTTAGTTGGTAGTTTCTTATTCTGAGAAAGTCCAACATAACCTGCATAAAACCCCTATTTGGACGGGTATCTATGAGGATTTCCCCAAGTAAAAAAGGGCTAAATCAATTTGTGTAATTTGTCCACCTTTATTATTATTTAAATATTATTTTAATAAATTGGTGCAAGCTGTATAAGACATTTCTTTTGAGTTGAATAAAAATGCATTTAGCAAAATGTTACCTGAGCATAAGAAGAAGAATAAATTTTTTCGACATTTGATCCATTGTGGTCCACTCACATGAGAAAGCTGCTTCACCAACTTTTTTGCTCTGAAAATGTAAGAATCTAATTGTAATTATAGTAGTTTGTAAATATCGCTACATCATAAATCACTACTGTTTGTACAGTTAGGTATAATTGACGTTTTGGTAGAGATCATTGCACTCAGAATGCCGTGGTCTCTCTTATTATGAAACTAAACATACTATCTAGCCTTGAGGGAGTATCCTATAATTTAATATTACATAAATATTTTTTGACATAACAGTTGTCAACGTAAATAAGAAAATTATATTAGAAAATTAAAAACGATATATTATCAATATTACTATTAAATAATATATGTAGGTATTTAAAGAAGAAAACTAAATATCTTTATTAAACTCCAAGACTTTACATTATCATATATCAACTTCTGTGTTCGATCAGCAGGGTCAAAGTTCGATTCAAAAAAATATTTATTTCTATATCATACAACATATTATGTTAATAAGCAAATGTAAAATAAAATATAAGAAAATTGATAAAATATATATAGTAACAGTAAAACACAATCAAAATAAGCATGTTGCTGACCCGCGTAGCTTCAATCGCAAGTAGATTAACTTGTCACTGATATATATATATATATATATATATATATATATATATATATATATATATATATATATATATATATATATATATATATATATATATTAGGGTGGAGTGAAAAAAAAATATTTTTTTTTTTCTTAGCCTGGGGGTCAAATTTGTAGCTTATAAAAAACAAAAATTTTTGAAAAAAAAAAAATTTTACTCAACATCTTGAGGCAGCCCACTCATTTTGAAAATTAATTACGAGTAAAAATATTTGGTTGTAAAAAAAAAAATTTTTTTTGTCTTTTAATGTCTTAAAACATCCAAGAATTGGCAATTATGATCATTTCCAACTCAAATTTTATTCTAGTGCCCTAACGAGGAATGTTACTTTTTTGGATTTTTTTTAAATACTAAAACAATAGTCACAAAAAATTTTTTTAACTTGTGATTTTTAATTGGCATAAAAGAGGATATTTTGAAGTTTTTAGAACGCTTTTAAAAATTTTTTTTTGCAACCAAATGTTTTTACTCGTAATTAATTTTAAAAATGAGTGGGCTGAATCAAGATGTTGAGTAAAATTTTTTTTTTTCAAAAATTTTTGTTTTTTATAAGCTACAAATTTGACCCCCAGGCTAAGAAAAAAAAATTTTTTTTTTCACTCCACCCTAATATATATATATATATATATATATATATATATATATATATATATATATATATATATATATATATATATATATATATATATATATATATATATAATTTTTTTTTCATATAAACTTTCATTCCCTAGTTTTAGGAATAGTTTTTTTAAGCTATTGCATAGTTTTTATTGCGGGCTTTGAGCGCAGCGAACGAATCAAGAAATTCCGTAACGAAAATGAAACCTAACACTCCTAGACGTGAGCGCTATATAACATAGATAGCTGTGAAACTATTTTATTATTTTCATAACCATTACTCGTTTTTAACCAAAAATAAACTATCTACTTTTGACAACGCTAGCATATCAATCAACGTATAGCGTATGTGACGATCGCGACGTAACTGTATCGCAACGATCAGTTTTCAATAATGAGTGTTTTGTTTAACGAATAACATCAGCCACTTTGGCCACTTCCACTTCACATAGCGGTCGGATATGATTACACAACATCCACCCAAGGGCTGCTTGAAGCATTCGTGTTGCAGTCAACTCCAAGTTCCAACCGTAACACGACTGCTCTAGTGCCGTTGATCTCAACTGATCTAAGTAGTCCGTCTATGGCCTATCTTAGACTCAATAATATTCATTCTGGATTCTTCACCTCTCTTAAAAAAGTTTGGTATTCGCTTCAAAATTTTACTCGTCTCTCTTCTACTTTAAAACATGCCACTTCACGCTTTTCTTTCACTAAGGTTTTGGTAGCATTCCTACAAAACCCATTAATTTTTTCTTCATAATATTTTTCGAATCGTAATTCATTTTCAAACATGATACATAATCTAACAATGCTTTCTTCTGTTTTCACTTCATCACTCCACCATGCATCTCCTACTGACTCGCATATTTTGCACTACTACTGCCGTAATAGCGTCAATGCTAGTCATTATCATACTCCGGTTTGTAGAGTAAGGTAGCCAGTAGACTTATGCATATGGCATTGCCATCCTGCCACACGGATAGTAATCTAATTAATCTGACATCTTTGATGTCTATAGGCTATGGTTTCTCTTTGTATCGGGAGAGCCATCTGCTTGTTTGCTATTTTGTAATATAAGTAAAAAAAATGTAAATGTTAAGTATATATTTACCCCATGGTTTTTACCCATTGTGGTTATTTAAGCAAAGACTTATTATACAGAAAAATACTAAAACATAAATAAAAGCATAATTTTATATTGTTCTGAATTATGTGTATGTTTGGATATAATGGGTGAAGAAAATACTGACAGAAGCCATACATAATATTTTTTCATTTTATAGTCTGTCTTATGTTTTTAAACTTGTGCTGTATTATTTGGTAGAATTAATTATCAATATTAGAATAAATAAGAATTTTTGATCGATTTTGAACCCGAACCAACGTGTTTTTTTTTTAAATTAAACTTTATTAAAGTTTAATTTAAAAAAAAAACCACGTTGGTTCGGGCTCCTTTGAAGAATAGATCAACCTGACTAATTGGCTATACGTGTGTGTCATTGTCGTGGTCCGGTTCTGCGTGTCGATATTTTTCTTTGTTGTTTTTAAAGCTTTTCCAGTTTTCCCAAGCACGGGGCGAGTGTTATAACACAAGAATAATTAGAAATACGAAAGTACTGATTAAAATTAAAAATGTGAATTTCATCTGAAACGATGAACTCATTTAACTAGTTATACATATGTATACCTAGCGATCAGTGCAATCAACGTAATCGATCATATAGCTTTGTTGTTTTAAAAGTTTTTCCAAGCATGGGGTGAGTGCTATAACACAAAAAAAAAATAATTAAAAACTCTGTATCGATTTTTTAGAATTACTATCGGATCGGAACGCAGCCACACACTGAGGAGATCCGGGGAAAGAAACTCAGCGGGCTTGTCTTTTTTTCTCCATATTACATACTTATTATTAATGTACAAGAATAATTTCATATCACAAAAGTATTTTTATAAATATAAGTTTTATTTATTGTGTAATCAAAGCCGTCAAAGGCTCTTTATATATTTTGTTGTTAAAAATTTACGAATTCCATAAGACCCAATTTCCTTTTATTGATAAAATATAAACGCAATAGGCTTTAAAAGAGCAATCGAAATTGTGAAACTTGAATATTTAAATATATTCTAAAATTGTGTAAAATATATTCTAAAAATGTATTTTCATTTCGTATTTGAATATAAATTAAAATAGGGAAACCGTTTTCATCTGCAAAATTATTCAAGCAATCATGCCTCTGGTTTTTAGAGATTCAAAATACCAATTACTATTTGTTAGCTGGTAACTTTGAATTTTATCGTATTTAGACCAAAGCTAAATTCTACAGGTTTTTAATTTAAAAAAAAAAATCCATTTAAAACTTGACCGTTTATATAACCCATGATTTTGTCATTAAATCATATAGTTATCATCTATACAGAGAACAAAATTGTTATAGGCCGATGTGTGTAAACATTAGAGCATCAGAAGTCTAAGGAACAATTTTAAGATTGTTTTTATGCACATTCACACATCACACACGCACACACACAAAAATTGCTGTACGCAATAAAATGTAGTTTTCATTAATGTCTAATTTAAATTATAGGCGTCATTTTATCCCAGAAAATATCTTGTTCCCACTATAAATTGCCCAGATCTCTGGAAATACCTTAATTCTACGCGACGAAGTTGCAGACAAAAGCTAGTTCGTCTTATAATAGCCTGATCATTTGGTAGTTTTGTCAGGGAAGTTTTCCAGGAGGAAATTGGTATTAACATAGATTTGAGTGTGCTCTTTCCGAATTTCAATTTTACCACCTCGTATTTTGGCCGCTCGCACCCGCCATATCGAAAAGAAAATGGCGCCTAATTGCAACTTTTCGACAATATTTACCTTCCTACTCATTTTAAAATAAAAATTCATTACTAAATCAAATTTAAGAAAATTTACATTTTATGTCTATTTTTATAGAATTTATTTTAATTAAACATTTATTATATATATATATATATATATATATATATATATATATATATATATATATATATATATATATATATATATATATATATATATATATATATATATATATATATATATATATATATATATATATATATATATTTTTATAAAATACATAAGTTTTCGAGTACGAGAGCTGCAAATTGTACCTACATGATGGTTATAGTGATAGTAGCCGTGATAGTTTTCCTTTAACTTTATTATTATATTTACTACTACAATGATTTTTTTCTCACCCTCAAAACCTACCGTTTAGTCTGCAGAGTGAGGGGGGGGGGGGAAGGCTTGACTCTAACTAAAATTAGCACTTAAAAGCTTAATATTTTACAAACGAGTCCCTTATAGGCTAGGGTAGATAATTTTTGAAACAAAATAAAATCATTGTAGGATGAAACCCATTGAAAATAGAAGAAAATGAAGTCAAAATAAAAGGAAAAATAAATTACGGGCGATTTAAGTTCGGGAAGTGTGAAGGGGAGGGGGATTTGAAGGGCGAAAAACGGTTTATCACGATTTTTGGCAAAACTACGAGTCCTATCGAAAAAAGTTTAATGGCAAAGTTGTCGGCAATAAGAACTATAACTTTTCATATAAAAAAGTATGTATACAAAAGTTATAGTTTTTCTAAACCTCAAAACCTTCATAATCTTAAAATTATGCGAAAAATTTGAAAAACTGACTTTTTGGTTTTTTATTTTTATCTCCTACAGTAAAAGTTTTTTTTTCTCGAAACTTGGTAAAAATTTGCTTTTTTGTATCCCAAAAACACTATTTTTTCAATAAAAAATTAATTTTTCTCCTTATTAAAAAAATAAACATCATAATTTTCAGTCGAACATTCACCCATCAAAATATCTGATTCTTCTTAAGTTTTTGTTACATTTATAACTATTTAAATGAAATTGGGGACACTTTTGAGTGTCAGTTTTGTTCGAAACTGTGAATCTTGAATTTTTTAGATCAATGGATGACGCAATTCAAATTTAGTATGTAACATTTCATACAAAGATTTGTTTAGGTACTTCGGAACATAATTTTACGGATTCATAACCGCTCTTAAATTAACATAAAAATCGATTACCTATAGGGGGTATTACCTATAGTCGACATAGCGGGAATGTGGACGATTCTTTAAACAAAATTAATATTAAGTAATACATGATTATTTCTACGACAATTCGATTTAAAATTAAGACTTCATCAGGTATCTAAAAGCATACACAAATGCCAGAACAATATGAGACAAATAAATTGATTAAAACATCCCAAATCCTCTTTGTCTTATTTTAAAATACAAGATTACATTTTATGATACATACCTTAATCTTGTGTATGACAATTAAAATTATTGAATAATAAAATGAATAACATGTTATTTAATAATTTTAAGTGTAGTACACGAAATTAAGGTGGGCATCATAAAATGTGTAAATCTCATGGAACATAGAACAACGGAATTGGCAAGTACAAACATTTGTATCAGGACCGCGATCGCCATACTCACACATAAAATAAGCATTATTGCATATAAACTACTAATGCAAACATTGTTTCATTGGTCGTTTTCATTTTAAACAACAAATAATCCGAAACACACAAACAGAACATTTAAAAATATACCAAACTGAGTTACAATAAATTTTATTTTGCTACAAAAAAAAAAGAGTATTTACGTCCTTTTGTAGTCTATTCAAAATAGACTCATCTATGTGTACAATAGTGAAACTTAAGATCTTAATAGTTTCACTATTCTACAATAGATGGCAGTATTGATTTTTCCGTAGTTTTCAGTTGATCATATTTGAGTATAGAACTTTCTAGAACGATAACGTAATGACTGTCATTACGTATATCTTTCTAGAAAAATTAGGTCAACCTAAAATGAACTTTATATGTAAGGTGTACGGCTGATTTTAGCTTGACTTTCTATTATATCATTGGAGATTATATTAAATCAGGAATTTAATTAAAATAAAATGAAAATTGTACTTTCGAATGATATGAAATGTCTCTATTTTTAATCATCTGTATTCTACTATCATTTCTGCATTCAAGGATGGCACAATACGGCATAATTCAGTGTATAATAGATTTTCGCACGACGACTATCTCCTAATGATATGGTAAGTATTACTAAGGCAATTTAGAGTAAAAGCGCATAATAGTGACACACGCGGCACGCCCACTCTTCACTTCCCTTGTTCTATGTTCCATGGTAAATCTTGTATGGTAAAATGGAAAAAAGAGGATTTGGGATGTTTTCATAAATGCATTTGTCTAACGTTCTTCTGGTATTATGTATGCTTTAAATGCCTAAATTTCAAAAGGCCAAATTTCAAGCTGGGACGTCTCGGAAATAATTACGTATTAATGTTGTTTAAAAGAATCTTTCATATTACCACTATATTATAGTTGATTAAAATCGAGATAGATACTACATATAATAATAACGTAATAATTTTAACGCTGAAAGTTGTTGTGAATACAGGACACTATTACTCCCGATGGCTATAATCTACCTACTTTTTTTCTGATGAATAATAAGTATTTTACCAATTTAAATTGATATGGATATGCAGGTATGAATTTCGAGAAACTTATTTTTTAACCATTTTCTGTCTTAGCTACAAAAGTGTCTAAAATTGTGTCTTAGAACAAAATAAACTAGTTGAATCTCGGAGTTATATGGCAAACAAGCTTTTTTCAAATTTTTTCGTCAACAATTTAGCTCCCGAACGGATAAACCGATTTTGATGCAATTTAAGGCATTGCAGATTTTTTTTGAGACAAGGAGCTGAATAGATTTTGTAACTAATCGGTTTATTAATCTGAAGCTTATTTAAAAAAAATAAACAAGCTTCAGATTTTTTGCTTTGCCGAATTTTCTCAAAATTTACTGAGCCGAACAGGTTCAGATTTTCAGGGAGCATATGTTTGGCAGAACCTAATCGAATTTTATCAATTACGTTTCGAGCGATCAAGTCATTCAAAAATTATGAGACGTTACATACATACACACACATACATACATACTCGTACATACATACATACATACACACATACATACATACATACATACATACATACATACATACATACATACATACATACATACATACATACATACATACATACATACATACAGACATACTGACGTCATCGTGAAAATAGTCTAAGATGGTTCATAGGACCTCAAGACGTGGAAATCTATTGAAAATTCGATTTTAGAAAATCGGGGCAACAGAGTTACTATCTGCCTTTTATACTTTTTATGCTCCTAAAGTCGCGAGAAGTTAAAAATACACAAATTGCTAGATGTCTCAATGGAACGTGGGTTTTGCAAAATCGTGTTTCGGTAACTCAACCAACGGTGCATACCGATAACGTCTCCATATGACGTATGCACTACGTATGAAATACACATAAAGTCTAATACTTCTATGTACTAACGTACTAGACATGGGATGTATCACGCCATTTCTGTTTCTAAAGTGCAGTCCATGGACCTGCACCTGCGTTAGAGTTCATTGAATGAAATGCATAAGCACCATGAAATTCACGGCGGTTACAACCTTTTGATCGCAAATATATTATATTATTAGCTATGCGCTATAAGTACACGCTGCAGTGCTGCTCAATTTTGACTTCGAATTGACAATTTATCATTATTTCGGCAGTGCAGTGAGTGTTAACGAAATTTAGACACGACTTCTACTTAGTATAGCTTCTGTAGGACCTATATAGTATATCAAACTCTCTGCTTAAAGTGTGCATAAAATATTTTCAGATAAATACACGGGAAGGCTATCAGATAAATTAAAAACATAACTTACCTCCTGGATAAGATTTTCACCATACACACTGATCATTAGAATTTGCAGGAGAACGGACAGCAGAAACAATACAAAACCTGGTATTTCAGTCCACTTTCCCATCTGAAAATACTTTCTTAGACAATATCACTATCGTAGGTATATTCAACTTATTTCAATATTACATGAGAACCGAAAGTTTTACGTGCCTCGGATAAGCAGGTTAAGCTGTGGGTTCTAGTTATGTCTAGAAATAAGCTCGGCGTGATGTTGTTAAGCTCAAACTTTCACTAAATTTTATGGAAATTAAGGGTAAACAAAAGCACCTTAATGTTTAATAATATTTTAAATTTTATAAATAGAATCATTTCATTTAGACCGTGGTCCCACAAAAATCTTTTTTTTTTTATTAATAACAAGCTAAATTTTTGTGAACAGCTTCGTTTTGACGAGACAGCCATTTATTCTATCTTTGAAAAATCTCGAATCGGGTAACTAATAAAGTCTGGGACTTTAAAAATTTTGATTCGATGAAGGAAAAATATTTATTAATAACAATAACTATTTTTCGACTTTAATCGCTTGTTTATATTATGAAAAATACAATGAAACTTTTGTCTTATGGCAAATTCGATTGTTTTCCTAACGAGTCCTCCACTCTAAAGTTTCGGAATTATGAGGTTTATTAATATAAATTTCAAAATTTAAAAACAACCTAATTTTGTTCTAACACGTAAAGTGGAAACTTCTCTTTTTTTGTCTATCTTTAATAGCTACCTGATTCTAGATTTTTCGAATATAGAAAAGATGGATGGATTGGATCGTGGCTCGTCAAAACGAAGCTGTTTACAAAAATTCGGCTTGTTGTTAATCAAAAAAAAGTTTGATCCCACAGTTTAATTACTTTTTTGATAATGTCATTGGCCTACCTATGTAATTTTTCCGTGTCGGAAAGAGTTTTTTACACAGTGTATAAATATTTTTAAGGAATTTTTCAATTAAGTGCAGGAACACTAACTTGCTTTAGTACTCTAGTGCCGACCTAATGTCAGCGAAATTACTTCGTCGTAATATTAAAACTCCGAACACTAAATTTGATGCGTACAAACAAAAAAAATGAAAAATTAATATTTAGATCGCGCAATTATATCTCGTATTCCTAACAATCATATTGTCGAAAAAATAGCACACTAATGTCAAATATAGAATTAATATATAAAATCCCGTGATACCTAATCATTTATACATTTTTGGAACGAAGTTCCTTACGGCAGGCTTGGAGGGGA
Organism: Apodemia mormo; assembly: GCA_036924255.1. Lineage (NCBI taxonomy): Eukaryota > Metazoa > Arthropoda > Insecta > Lepidoptera > Riodinidae > Apodemia > Apodemia mormo. The sequence continues at coordinate 14,407,221 of JAUPFN010000014.1, read as the reverse complement.
TAGGGATTTTGCTGCTTTTTGCTGAAAAAAATGTAATAGTAAAACCGTAAGAAAAATGCGTGGAATAAAAGCGTTAAATGAGACGTGCGCATGCGCGACAGTCGCGTACACAAGCGAGTAGTGCCGTTTAGCCGAAGGAAGTTCGTTCCTACCTGGTGTCCCGCGACACCACATCATTTTTTTTGACATGAATATTGTCTTTAAATTTGCCTTCATATCGAGGACAATTCAAAAACAGATGATAACAAAATCAGGGATAGAGTTTGGTGTTATAGCTACATAAATATCACCACCATCCAAAATATAATTATACTAGTGGATAGCTAAAGAATCAAAAAATTTGATAAGCTGAGCGCGGATTACGATGTTTTACGAGAAGTGGAGTAGGAAGTGCCGCGATTTTTAAGTAATTTCACTGCGTTACATATTTTATTGGAACGAAGTTCCTTACGGCAGGCTTGGAGGGGATAGGGATTTTGCTGCGCGACCGAACTGAAAAAAATGTAATAGTAAAACCGTAAGAAAAATGCGTGGAATAAAAGCGTTAAATGAGACGTGCGCAGGCGCGACAGTCGCGTACACAAGCGAGTAGTGCCGTTTAGCCGAAGGAAGTTCGTTCCTACCTGGTGTCCCGCGACACCGCATCATTTTTATATATGGTATATCTTCTGACTCAGAGCAACTATAAAGTTCGATTAAGTTTTATTCAAAAGCTCCTGTAAAGATTTATTGATTGTATAATTATTAAAAAAATAATTTTAAATGCTTATATAGTAAATATAGTATATAATTCTAATCAGCTGAAAACAATCTTTAAAAAGTCATATCAAGAAACAAGGAACGTATCCCGCCTGAAAGGGATTTTAAATAGCAATTTAATACCCATGAACCCTCATATAAAAGAGTGAGGAAATGTTGAGAACGCAAAAAGATAAAGGCGTCCAAAGCGATCAACGATGGACCTCTACGATGAATGATTTTTTTTCGGATTGTCTGAATTATTGCTGGCTTTAAGGGCCTTTACAGCTTCACTGAACGTGAGGGCGAGCAGAGTGCTCAGTCAAAGTTTAAAGATGTCCGGCCAGTACGGCTATGCTGCACGGCCTCCACCCTAAGGGTGTCGTCTGTGAGATCAATCCTCCGTTTAGGGTGGGGCAATGTTTTGTAGATCGTCTGATCCTTGCCCTTGGGCTCGGTTCGCAGATGGGCGAAACGTGTCTTTTAAAGGCTACTAGGTAATAGAGCTCTGCATTGTCTCGCCTGGGTCTGGCACTACTGCCTTACCTATTCCTGCCGCAATAGCGTCAGTGCTTGCCATTGTCGTATTCTGGTTTGGAGGGTAAAGTAGCCGCTAAACATACGCATGTGGCATTAGACCTCGTCACCAGATTGCAATGCACCATTAACATCCTTGGTGTCTATAGGCGATGGTTGACTCCATCAGGAGATCCATCTGCTTATTTTCTATCTTATGTTATAAAAAAAAATAGCTCTGCTCCGTGGTTTCACCCTCGTATTTATTTATCATAACGCCACTTTTTGCTTAACGTGAATCATTTTTAGTGCAATTGAATCTGTTCAAAGAGCCCAAACAAGACGAAATTGAGGATTCATTGTCTAATTGCATCAGGATTCAGATCAACTTCAATTCTGCCAGGCAGTTCGTAAAAGGCGAACGGTTGGCCATACATGTAAATTCAAGGTGGTACAATTCCACAACGTCTCGCCTGGTTAAATGGTACCTATCATCGCTGTACCTATTTCTGCCACAATAACGTCAATGCTTGTCATTGACGTGTTCCAGTTTGGATCGTAAGGGTGACTGTAGACGCGTGCATGTACCATTGCCTTTCAGCCACGCATAGCAACGCACCTTTACTATCTTTGGTGTCTACGGGCGATGGTATTCTCTTTCTGTCAGGAGAGCTATCTATATGTTTACTTCCTTAAACAGTCTAATAAGAAAAATATATTACCGTAAGGTTAAAACCAAGAGCGCATATTTCAAGGGATCCAGTCAAAACATTAAACAAGTTAGGGGCTGTGAATATTTCTTCCAAGTCTTGTGATAATCTGAAATTTAAACTTTTTTAGTTCGTGGTTCGCTCTAAACTGTAAAGTTGCGATGGCATAGTTTAACCATGATATCTATGGATTACCTTTTACAACATCTGTATTTCGATAACTTCTTAACTGATTAAACATCTTTCTTTTTTACATTATAGTGTAGTAAACAAGAAGTTGGGTCACCTCAAGGAAAGAAACGACTCCGCTATAGATACCAAAGATATTAATATATTAATGGTGAGGCGTTATCCGTATGGCTAAGTATAAGTATACCGGCTACTTTACCTTATAAACCGGAACACTCCAGTATTTAAAATAATAACTTTTGTATCTATTACGTTTATTTAATGACAGTCACACATCAGTTAATAAATGTGTTTATTGAACTGTAATTTACTGGGATTTTCCTTAACCTTATATACTAATAATTAAAGAATGTAGTACGATAACATATCTGAGCACGAACGTGTTCTATTGTGCCCATTACAGTATTTATAGGCAATGGTTTCTCTTTCCATCAGGAGAACTATGTATTTATCTGGTATCTAATAATATTAAATAAGCACATGGATAGCAACGGAAAAGTTTTTTGTTCATAGGCGATTGTTATGCTTTTTTTTATTAAGATATAATATGTAATTCTGTTTATTCCTATTAAGAAAATTCATGTATTCGTTTATGCTTATTGTAAAAAATAAATCGGATGTAGCTTATTTAAGGCAAATAAAGTCCCTGAAATCAACATCGGTGAAAACAACAAATATTCGGTGGCAATCTGCGACGGTTTATCTTATGTATTCCTACCACTTGACGACAGTTATGGTCCATCAGGAGAACCGAGGGATCGAACCCGAGCCCCGTTGTTTGCGTAGTCGTAGTGGGTCGCTAACTACTCGACCAACGGGGCGGTCAAACATACATATAAACGTACATATTTTCACATTCGCAACAGATATCTAGTTTGTTAACCTTGCATCTACCATTCTTTATACATTTTTAACTTGAAATTCCATCCTCACCATCTCAATGTCTGGAAATGCACAATAATTGTGCGTTTTTGTGGAATCAATTACCAGCAGAGGTGTTTCCAAACGGATACGACTTGGGGGCCTTCAAGAAAAGAGCTTACTCATTCTTTAAAGGCCAGCAACGCAACTGCAAGACTTCTGGAATTGCGAATGTCCATGGGCGGCGGTGATCACTTACCATCAGGTGCACCTCCTGCTCGTTTGTCCCCTCTTATATATGTATATAACAAAAATAAATCACTTACCATCAGCTAACAAATTGGGGGAAAGGGAAAATACCAGGATTTTCCATCTTTTATATAAAAGAAGAATCATTAATTGAAATTATATTTATTTACCACTTACCTTACCATTTTTGACTTACTTTAATATATACTGATGTCTTTGAACAATGTTTTTTAAAGTGTGCGCTGACTTTGTATCCAGTTTTTGTATTTCGTCACTTAAAAGTGCAAATTGTCCACACACATGTGTTGTTGTAATGAAATATAAAGCATCAACTGTTGTAAAATACAGTACGCAAATAAAACCTGCAAATAAAAGCAAATATATATATAAATAAATAAATAAATAAATAAATATATATATATATATATATATATATATAATATATATATATATATATATATATATATATATATATATATATATATATATATCTCAATAATGTTTTCATGACATTTAAAAACACTTTACAATCACAGCTCATATAAGAAAGTATTTTCAAGTCCGTATCTCCGAAGGGCTAGGCAGGGTTACAACAAATGCACCCATGATTAGCCGAAGATACTTGGTCTCACTAATGTGATATGTGGCAAGTCTATCACCAACTGGGCACTTTGCAATTCCGGGCAACATTGTTTTTTATTTTTTTAAGGAAAATTAAAAAATCATTTCTAAGGAAACCGAAAAAAAAACACATTTTTTAATTGCCCGACCCGGGGCCTCATGTGGTCTACGGCTACGCCGGACAACTAAACCACAGATAGATAAATTTCTAAATAACTTGTATAAACTTCTGATTTTTGATTCACACTCCCGTTCTGAGTATAGTGAATTTTTTTTTATATCTTAAGATAGTAAACAAGCAGATGATTCTCCTAATGGAAAGGGAAACCATCGCATATAGATATCAAAGATGTTAATGGTGCCTTGCTATCCGGGTGATGGGATGGCAATGCCACACGTATAAATCTACCGGCTACCTTACTCTCCAAACCGGAACACGACAATGACCAGCATTGACAACAATCACAATGGTAGTGACTTGTATAAGCATTCAGTCGCCTTTTACGACGCAGAATAATACTAAGGCAGAACGCATCTGGTCCATTCTTCAAAGGAGCCCGGACCGACGCGGGCAAATATCACATGTTATTTATATTGATTTTGTGATACTGTTACTGCACTTTGTATTGGATATATGAAATTCAATAAAAACCGGCCAAGTGTGAGTCGGACTCGTGCACCAAGTGTTCCGTACAAACTTTTGATTTTTTTACAGCTTAAAGGTATTATAAACTTGAGTATTTGATATGAATTCCAATTTAATACCTCTACGCGTTCACGAGGAGAGGGATAGTAACTTTAAAATTATTAAAAATATTTTTTTATATGATGTAACTAAAAATTTACGATTTCCGCAATTTTCCCTTTATTTGTACTATAAGACGTTGCTTCGTACTAAATTTCCAATCTGAATTCACGGGAAATACCCTGTAGATTTTGATTCCCTTGCGAGTTTCGAAGATTTGCGGATTTTTGCGGCATAAACGACTGTATCTTTTGATTGCGTTGGTTTAGTAGTTGGATTTTTTCACAGCTCTAAGAGATAGTTAACTTGAGTATTTGCTATAAATTTCAGTTTAATACCTCCACGCATTACTGAGAAAAAGGGTCTTGACAGACGGACGGACGAACGGACAACAAAGTGATCCTATAAGGGTTCCGTTTTTTCCTTTCGAGGAACGGAACCCTAAAAAAGTATTTTAAATACAATATTTTATCACTTAATATACTTTTACTGTTTCACAATTAATAAACAGTGTAGAATATAATTTAAATAAATGATCTAATGATAATATAGTTTACTATTTTAAAATTATAAAATATCTTACCACAAAATACTGAATGTAAATAAACAATCAACCATGTATACCATATTTCAGTAGTGAATGGCACCAAAATAGCATATGGTAGACTTAAAATAATTTTATTTTTAGTGATGTAATGATATAATATGAAAACCAACGTTGAAAAATTATAAACAGATATAAGTATTCCATTTAAAATGAAGAATTGTTTGATTAAATGCTTGAGAAATATGAAATTTTTGCTTATTAGATTACGCTTGTTCACATCTTTTAACGCAACTTCATAGAGCGTTTTCAAAGCATTTGCCAGCTTGGCTATTTCTCGTCTTTTTTTAGCAATAAATAATATTTTTATAACTGACAATATACCAATACAGACACATGGAGCAAGTTGCGTCAATTCTAAGAATTTTTCATACGAAAATTGTGATACAAAAAACGATGCTTCTTCTATTAACATCAGAAACAAGCAAATCCAAAGGCCGTAAAACCGTAAAGTTATTTTGTCGTCTTCAAGAGGTATACCCATCAGCCAAAAATTAATTTTTATTTGATTAAATATTGCGTCAAAACTAGGAATATTCATTTTTGTCAAAAAGTGTTAGCAAATAATTTTCGGTTCCCTTAGTATTCATGAAGTACTGAGCTAACTCTGATACAGGCTTTTTAATATAACCACAAATATTGATCTTTTAAGGGGTGCTACTACACAGAAAATATATTAAACAACGTTAAAAAAAGATATCATGGAATATAAGTAAACCTTTGCAAATACATATATCTAATTTTGCCAGCCATGTAATCAAATGCATTTCAGGATAGGCATATTCAAACGCTCTTCAATCGATGTTATATATAATATTAATATTATTGATGTTATATATGTTGATTATATAATAATAATATTGATGTCATATATAATAGTTGATATTTAGTAGTTGGTCGCCAAGTGAATAGTGGTTCGCATGACTACTGACTTCTATCCACTATTTTAGCCCATTATGGGTTGAATTAAGAAAATGTGTAAACGGTTGACCCTACGGGCCATCCCTAAAACTTCCCACTAAATCAAGGTATTTTAAACTCAAAAGAGTAAAAATATAAGCATTGATTTTTCAGTTCAAACATATATTTTGTAAAAAAATGGCAGTATATTAATTTTTGAAAAGCTGTGTATTTGAAAACGATGATGGCATTCAACCTAATTTTTGAGATCTAAAATATTGCTTTAGCTAAATCTTCGACAGGTTTTTAAAAAAAATTAAGTAAGTTTGCTAAAAACAACGTAATTTTAATATTTGAAAAGCTATAGGTTTTAAAAATTAGATTCGATTTTGATTTTTGAAACGGCATTTAACGTAGTTTTTTTGGTACTATAATAACGTAGAACACCAAAAAATAATTGGTTGAAAAATTTTGAAGCTTTGTCAAAAAAAACACTTTTTTCAAAATTTTTCGTCAACAATTACTCCCAAACGGTTAAACTGATTTTGATGCAATTTTTGTATTAGATGTAGTTTTTTGAGAAATAGAGCTGATTAGTTTTTGTATTCAATCGGTACATAAATCTGGAAGTTATATCAAAAAAATACTGTTTTGTCAAAATTTTTTTTGCTATTTTTTTCAAAATTTCTCAAAATCTCCTGGACTGAATCTTTTCAAATTTTCAGGAAATCTAAGTTGAGCGGAATCCAATCGAATGCCATCAACCGCGTTTCGATCGGTCCAGCCGTTAAAAAGTTATGTGATATTTACATACACACATATACACACACATACATACATACAGACATACTGACGTCATCGTGAAAATAGTCGGAAAAGATTCCTAGGACCTCAAAACGTGGACATCTGGTAAAGACTCGATTTTCGAAAATCAGGGTAAAATCAGTAACTTCCTTATCTACATACGTAGCGGGAAGTTAAAAATAGTCTATGTTTGTCCGTTGGCTATTAACTAAATATTTGCTAAATTTAATTAAAATCGATTCAGCGTGAAAGCGTAACAGATACAGATACGGACAGACTTTTGCGTTTATGATAATAGATTAGTACTCAGATTCTTAAAAACTGTCTTAAAGGTTTTTTTTTGCATTTATGGCGCGTAAGATAGATCCAGGTAGGGTTAGATATCCGCAAAAATCGGAACACACACTTTTTTCTAGAATGAGATGCCTGGATTATTTTTTTATTATCAAGAGCATGTTACAAATTTTGTAAGACAAAATTACAAAATATGTAGTAATTTGGCCACCGATAGCATCTAAATAGCTACAAGTAAATGTTAAAACGTTGACCTGATGAGCCAATCCGGGTTCAAACTGTAATTATAGACTGGATTTTTCTTTTTGCGTGTTGTCTGTTTTTTTATTTTTTGTGAATATCATTCGATTTTTTTGCTTTTGTATAAAAATTCATTTTATAAATGATACTTGTTACTATTAAATTTTGTGAGAAAATACTATACGAACATTTTGTTTGATTCATAATTCTAATCCAAATATATTTTCAAAAGAAAAAGGACGATCTAGGAAAAATACGGATACGACTTGGGGGCCTTCAAGAAAAGAGCTTACTCATTCGTAAAAGGCCGGCAACGCAACTGCAAGACCTCTGGCATTGTGGATGTCCATGGGCGGCGGTGGTCACTTACCATCAGGTGCACTTCCTACTCGTTTGCCCCATATTCTAAAAAAAAAAAGTAATAATTACCTTTCGAAGCCTGTAAAGTACCTGGGCGACTGCCACTGAAACAAACAAGTTTTGTGTGAAATGAAATAAGCTCATCGAAGTTCTATAAATAAAAAGATTTCAATGGCACAATATCCTCCCAAGTCCATCACATTTTCTACCGCGAATACGTCACAAACTGGATACGCACACAATGCACGTTTTACATAAGAGTTGTTAAATGAGCTTTGAACTATGTATTATATGTTATGGTACAAGGTAAGTTTTTATAGTTACATTGCCAGCCTTTTAAGAATGAATATTCTTTTTTCTTGAATTTTCATAACCCATATCTAATCGGAAAGCTTTTGCCAATAATTAGGTTCCATAGTGAAGCAGATCGGTAAAGGGCGACGATGAGGATCACCACTCATCAAGAAAAACTGGTGAACCGTGTCGTAATTTATATGAGTTGATTGATAAATGATTGTATATACCAACGAAGGGGGTACCATTTAGTGGTGGGCCGTTGACGTATTTTTCGTCGACGAAACGAGACTGTTTATCGTAAACGATAAACTAGTTGAAAAAACTGTTTAATTTTCGACTAGTTTACTTCCTAGACTAAACATGATTATTACGTTGTACCTAGTTATCGTTCTACGAAGATTATTATTTACCTAAGTTAATTGTTTATAGAAATGAACTGAACTCCCCTTCATACTTTTTCCAGGCTTAGAACTGGCAGTTTTATTTATTATTATAAAATTTATATTAAAAAAAAATCATTTATAAAGTTAAATATTAAATAATAGATATGCATAAACCTGGCGTATTTAGAAGTTTATTTAATTTTATGTACATATAATCCCACGGCCAGTTTCGAGTTCCACTCCACTCGTCGGCATCGTGAATATGATACTTATTTTGGTTACGCAGGTCATTCCACGAAACCAACAGTCCATACGCGAACGTTATAAAGACGCGTTGCATAGTCCATTCATAAACTAGTTTATCAAAGAACGTTAGATGGTTTATTCGTTCACGCTAAAGAAACTAGTCTAAAAAACTGTTCGTCTATTAAACGGCCACCACTAGTACCATTCTCAATTCTGATATCAAATGTGTAAACAATATTTAGGTATTTAAATTTTACCCCAATTATGTAATAAAATATTTAGTACGGGCATTCGCGCAAGGCACAAAGAAGTTCATTTTTACTAAAACTGTTTTACCGAACTCGCAACTAGAGTCGTTAGTACACCGTGTGGTGATCATACTTTTTAAATATTACTACACTTATTTCATTGATGTTTACTAACAAGTAACGTAATTATCTCATTTTTTTTTTGGAACGAAGTTCCTTACGGCAGGCTTGGAGGGGATAGGGATTTTGCTGCGCGACCGAACTGAAAAAAATGTGATAGTAAAACCGTAAGAAAAATGCGTGGAATAAAAGCGTTAAATGAGACGTGCGCAGGCGCGACAGTCGCGTACACAAGCGAGTAGTGCCGTTTAGCCGAAGGAAGTTCGTTCCTACCTGGTGTCCCGCGACACCACATCATTTTTTTTATTTTTATTGTTTACTTTTAACCATTAACTATATATGTACAGTATTTTACCATTCAACCTGTCTATTTATATCAATTAATTTTTCAAGAGTGATAGCCCTGTTCTTGGAAATGTGTTGGTTGTTTATTCACGTTATATTTTATCACAGTGATAAGTAAAACGTTAGAAATTAAGGGGTGTTGAAACGTGAAACAGACAAATCATTCCTTTGATGTTTTATTCTTATTGAAATAAATATTTGTCATTTAAATTACCCACCCGACCGTTTGAAATCGAGAGCTTGTGATGCAATATTTATCAATTAATACAGTTGAACTGTTTCAAAATAAGGTAATTTTGATTAATTCTGACCGATTTACTCACACAAGCATCATCAGGGTATTTGCATTAACTAAAAATAAAATCGAAATGTATTAATTATACAAATTTATAATAAAAAATGTATTTTTTTTTTTTTTTATGTCATAAGATAGCAAACAAGCAGATGGGTCTCCTGATGGAAAGAGTCAACCATCGCCTATAGACACCAAAGATGTTAATGGTGCGTTGCTATCTTGTGGCGAGGTATAATGCCACATGCATAAGTTTACCGGCTACCTTACCCTCCAAACCGGAACACGACAGCAACAAGCACTGACGCTATTGCGGCAGGAATAGGTAAGGCGGTGGTACCAGACCCGGGCGAGACAATGCAGAACTCTACCACCTAGTAGCCACGATGGTAGTGACTCGATAGCCAATCGGTCGCCTTTTACGACCTGCCTGGCAGAACGGCAGTTGGCCTATTCTACAAAGGAGGCCGGGACCAACACGATACATACATAATTTAAATCTATAAATTTTTATTTCCTAAGATGTTAGGCAGGCTCTCCTATTGGAAAGAGAGAATAGAAAAACCATCGGCATTTCCAAACCAGAACTGTCATATTTATGACAAGCATTGACGCTATTGGTACAGGAATAGGTAAGGCGGTTGTACCAAATCCATACTAGATGTTGCGGAACTCTACCACCAAGTAGTTAGTATTAAACAAACTAATTAATATCTACAATAAATTGAATATTCCTGAAAAAAATTGAAGAAAATATAGTAAACTTATTGTGCCCGCGACTTCGTTCGAGTTGAAAAAAATTTAGACAATCTTGAAGATTTACTCGCATATTTCCCGTTCTCATAGAATTTTCGTGATAAAAACTATCCTATGTCCTTTCTCGAGTCTCAAACTATCTTTGTACCAAACTTCATTCAAATCGATTCAGTTGTTTAGGCGCAAAGAAGAAACAGACAGACAGACAGAGTTACTTTCGCATTTATAATATTAGTGTGGATAGTAAATTTAAACTGAAACAGTAAATAGTAAAATTCAAAATTTCAAATATATAAAAATTAATATTTGTTTATGTTCTTATTTATTGCAACGTCATACACTTTAGCCAACCGAAATGAAACCTTGTGAACCTATTGTTTGCAACTGTGGAAAGGTTACAGACATAGTACAAACTAACATACAATAGGCAGTGCATGTTGTATAGTTCCCAGTACAGTTCTAGAACGCTCAGATCCGTATTGGGAATTGCTTTGCAATTTTAATCACGGCAAAATAATCCATATTCTAGACGTTATACAACTTATTCTAGACGTTAGATTTGCTTTTGCAAAAGTCAAAGTCAGCGCTTAGGAAACAATATACCGATAACTATAAAAAGAGCATTATCTTATGTTTTGTATTCTAGTAAGGTGCACAATGCCAACTTCTATGGTGTAATTTTCATTGTTTTCACTTGGTGAAATTTCGTTTCCTACATATAAGGTTAACATTACAATACTCAAATTTAATCAAATTATTTGAATTTAAAAAAACATCGAAAATAAAACGTTAGCTTTTGCTCGTCAAAAATTCCAACATTTGATTAATTACAAATACAATATTACTTAAAAACTTTATATTTTGAAGCAAAATAGAGTTGTTTTTCATTCGCCAGACTGGAATTACAACATTATTTTAATATAAAATTAATATTTTGTAAGAAAACATACGTTTAAATGTTTTTACAAATAATAAGTTCATGATAAGATTCAGCAGTGTTATTTTAGACCTAACTTATACATGGTTCTAAAATAACACTGACTGGATAAGTAAGATTTTCTATATATGCAGGGTTTATTTATGTAACAAATGCTTATGCATGTGGCATTATACCTCGCCACAAGATAGCAACGCACCATTAACATCTTTGGTGTCTATAGGCGATGGTTGACTCTTTCCATCAGGAGACCCATCTGCTTGTTTGCTATCTTATGACATAAAAAAAAACAAAAAAATATAAATTTTAATTATGCAAAATTTTGACTAAAATATTTTAGTGCCTTTAACCAAATTAAATGTGATCGGGAAAAATGTATTTAGAGCGACAGTAACATAATAGTTACTATCGCAAGCATAGGTAAATATAAAATGACACACAACCAGCATTACAAATTCATTCACAAAACTCGGTGCGTACAACTCATGAATTCAGTAGGATATTTTCAAATGAATATTTTCATATCAGCTTGTAATAATTTTTTTTACAATAATAATTAAAATTCACTTTCGATTTCATCTTTAGTTCCTAATTTTAAAATTTAGGACTCTGGACAATTTTTCATTCATATAATATGTATGTATATAACACATAACTAATCTTTTTAGCTATTTTAACATTAGTGATACCACAGTGGGACACGCATTTGTAAATTATGGAATATTTTTACGCGATATTTTCCCAAGTGTTAATATAATACAACGATGTTAAAGAAATAGTGCGTTAAAATGCATTACCTCATTTTAAAGTTATATATACAAGCCTAAATCTAAAGATTTTTTATGATTTTAAAAGTTCTCTTTCTCCGCAAGACTGTGCCGTTCCGATGATTTTTTGTGATTTTAAAAGTTCTCTTTTTCCGCAAGACTGTGCCGTTCGTCTTCAAAATGCTTTTGGGAGAGAAGCACCTTGTTTGAGCACCGTGAGGCGATGCTTTGCTGAATTTGAGAGAGGTCGAGTTTCTTTACATGGCAAATTTCGTGAAGGGCGGCCGTCAACTGCCGTCAACGAAAATAATGTTGCTACTGTTAAGCGGTTAATTGAAGAAAACCCTCGGATTACCTATGAGACAATTCGAGGACTATTGCGGATTGGTATGACTCAAATTCAGAAAATTTTACAGGAAGAATTGAAAATTCGGAAACTTTGTTGTCGTTAGATCCCTCATGAACTGACAGTGGAGCAGAAGCAAGCTCGCGTGGAATGGTGCTCACAGATGTAACTGAAGTACGACCACGGACATTCTAATGCTGTTTATGATATTGTCACAGGAGACGAAACGTGGATTTATTGTTTTGAACTCGAAAAAAACAGCAATCTTGTGAATGGGTGTTTGAAAATGAGAACAGGCCAACAAAAGTGAGACAGGCGAGAAACTTTGGTAAAAAAATGATCGCATTTTTTTTTCTCAGCTACGGATCCCATCTGTACAATTCTACTTGAAGATCAAAAGAGTGTTAATGCCAGGTGATATTCTATCATTTTTTTACCCAGAATGGTAGAAAAATTTCGCGAAAGACGACCCAAAAGCCGCATTCTCCCACATCATGATAACGCTTCTTCACACACGGCCAACAAAACAAAGTCATTTTTAGCTTCCGAAAAAGTACATCTCGTTACTCATCCTTTGTCATAGTCCCAACGTAGCACCCTGTGATTTCTGTATTTTCCCCAAAATCAAACATTTGATATGATGTTTTACTTTTACCAACTCCGAAGAGGCAGTGATAGCGTTCAATCAGCACGTAGAAAACATGCCTTCAGATCTGTGGTTCTCCTGTTTTAAAAAATGGTTCGATCGCATAAAAAAATGTTTAAAATGTAAAGGAGATTATTTTGAAAAGCAATAAACATAATATGTTGTTTTTTTAAGTTACGCAAAACTTATAGTGTGACCCACGTATTAGTATAGTTAAAGGCTTGTCATTATTACAATACGAAAAATATTACAATGGTTTTATGAGTAGATTATATTTTATAATATTTTAAAGACTATTGATGGCAAAAATACGAAAGGTTTGAACTTAAAATTGAATCAAAATTTAAAAAAGTATAGTTTTTTCAGAATCAGTTCGTGTAGTTGAAAATATTTTGCACCTTCGCTTTAAAAATGTTACTCATTTCTGGATTGGGTGCTGTTTTATGATGAATAATAAAAACAAAAAACATTTGATAATAACGGCAGTTATCGCGTTTTAATTACTTAAGAATATATCAAGTAATTATTAATGTAAACTAGAAATACATTTTTATGAAAAATAATTAATTGTTATTGAGTCAATTACGTATCTGAAACTTGTAAAATATTTTAACAAATATTGACAAAACTGACTAAGGTACGATTCAGATCGACCGGCTCGGACGACATTTTGCGTATGATGTATGTATGAATGTATGGACAATTTTCTAAATGTTTGAACTGAAAATGATTGGTATCGCGACATATCAGACGCGACATATCAGACGCGGTATATCAGAACGACATTACTTAGTTGAATTTAGCTTTCTTTTTGTAACGACGAAACACCAATAATTGTTCAAAGAACCCCATGTCGAGCCGCATTTCGTCGCTAGTTGACAAAAAAAATTGATGGTTTTTAAATTGCGCAATCATGAATTGATCAAGCTGTTCTTGAGTTATAACGGGACATCCAGACCGAATAAAGAAATTTTAAACTCGATGTCAGTGAGTCAAAAATATCAACATCAAAAATATCCGTTATATTTGAAGTTAGACAAAAAAATAATAATTTAGAGACACTACATATTTTTATAGTGGTTAATACCACAATAAATATCGATACATTTGTGTTTAATTGGCATATGAACCATTTTGACCAAAATAAGTTATATTTATATACCATTGTGTTCAGTTTTTTCTCTATAGATCTCTATATTCGAAATACCCAAATTCGTAAAAAAAATATTTATACGACCCAAAAAACGTTTGTCGTCATGCCCCAAGAAAGATAAATTATTAATGTAAGCGTCGAATGTTTTCTTTTAAAATTTTTATTAAGGTATACCGACAAAGATGTTTTGCCGTTACACCTTAATAAACGTCCACTCGTGACCACGGTCAATGTAACTTGGCCGAAACTTCGAGCTTTACAAGTAAGTTCTATATATGTACGCATTTTTAACCCGTGTATATATTTTTGAAAACAAAAACGGTTATCAACTTGATCTAGGTTGATTATGAAATGAAATAAGATCTGCATTGATTACGAAATGTTTTTTAGTTGTTACTACGGGTCATGTTTATAGAAAGGCAAACAAAAAGTTACAGCCTATCCATTGCACTATCACATTATTTTACGGTTGAAAATAGTACATTGGGAACATATACTATTTTCAACTATTTACTATTTACTATTACATCGCGATTGAGATGAGGTCGCTAAGAAAAATATGTGGTGTGACACTCGCGGACCGGGTTCGTAATGCCGAAGTGAGAGAAAGGTTAGGTTTGAAAGAAAGTGTCGGTGTAAAGATGAGAAAGGGCATGCTCCGTTGATTCGGACATGTAAAAAGAATGGTAGATGAAAGGTTAACAAAACAGATATACAATGCGAATGTGGAAGGATGTAGGTACTGGGGAAGACCAAGACTGACATACCATGATCAGATTGATCGAGTACTGTCCGAAGGTGGTGTCAAGAGTCTTCGCAACCGGCGTGTGTGTATGAAGAGAGTGATGAATGTGGAGGAAGCGAGATAAGCCTGCAAGGATCGTGATGTATGGCACTCGGTTCTCTCTGCCCACCCCGTAAGGGATCTGGCGTAGAGATATGTACGTACTATTTTCAACCGACGAAGAAAAGGATGTTATCAGTGTGACATGTGTATATGTAATGTTGTTAGAATTGGATAATATTTGCGTATATTATCGCCTCTGTGGTCTAGTGGTCCAGCGTTGGCATTCACCACATGAGGTCCCGGGTTCGATTCCCGGGTCGGGCACATAAAAAAAGTGTTTTTTCAGTTTTCTTAAAAACACAATGTTGCCCGGGATTGGAAAGTGCCCGGTTGGCGATAGGCTTGCCACCTATCACATTTGTGGGACCAAGTATCTTCGGCTAATTGTGGGTGCACTTGTTGTACCTCTGCCTACCCCTTCGGGATATGGGCGTGAAGATACTCTATGATGATCTATTTAAGCGTCCAAGCACGTGTACTTCATTTCATAAGTGTATGTGTGTTTGTATATTTGTATGTTTGTCAACGAATTTCTCAAAAAAAAAGAAACCATATAGAGATAATTCATTTTGATTTGAATTAGGTTTGTTCTAACTTAAGGAACAGTCTTAATTTCATCAAAATTAGTTCAGTAGCTTTAGAGATATGATTATAGTTGATATTTGAAGTCGGTTTATTTTTTTAAATTACTATTATTATTATTATCAAGGTTGGTACACATACAAGACATAATGCCTATTGGCATTCTCCTCCAGTCAACCTTTGGGAATTTGGGAAAACAGAAAGTATGTAAACAGTGCCTTAGAAATTATATGTTTTATATGTTATATAAGAACATAGATCTCAATAAATTAAATATATATACTACTTATACTATACAAATTATTATATAGATATATATATATATGTATATATATATATATATATATATATATATATATATATATATATATATATATATATATATATATATATATATATATATATATATATATATATATATATATATATATATATATATTACATAGACATATACCTGTTACCTGTTAATCTGCTGTTTTCGGTTATAACGGGAAACAAAAACATACAGATAGACATAGATACACAAAAGTGTCATAAAATTTTAATTTTGTAATGAATTGGCAAAAAAAATATCGTATTGACATACGCTTTAGGCAGACTACGCTTCAGACATATATAATTGGTATCTAGATATTACGCACTATGGCGATATTCAGAAAAACAACCAATCAATTTCCATCTAACTATATTCACGAGAAAATTTCTCATACTCTAAAAGGCTATTACATTGAATTAGGTTCAGTCAGATCTCACTGATTTTAGAGCTTCCGATATTCTGATAGCATGCTCGTTCATTCATAGTCGGAATTCATCATTTTTCAAATAAAAGAAGATTTGCAATGAAATGAGCATGCTATTCATGTGATATTAAAATTTTTAACTTACTCAGTAAAGATATTATTTTCTATTTTTAATTCCTGGCGCATAAATGAAAGGGGTTATAAGATGTGTTACGAATTTAAGATGCGTGTCTGTTTATGTTATTGTAGCGTCCAAACAAATGATTTAATTTGGTTGCATTTTTTTAATTGAAAGCCCTGTCTTTAAAAATGCTTCTTAGCTATGATTTAATGGAACCTGTTTAGTAGGTTTAAGATTAACAGCCTTTTCAACTTCACATAAGCTTGATCGATACGATATTTGTTATTCTGTTTCTTCAATGGTATTCTAATGACATGATAATCTTGACCTGATGCTGCAGAATTCCCTTTGGAAGTCATCAGCTCTTTTATATTTTGCTTTATAAGTAATGCGTGTGAGCAGGGCGGTGGTCTAATGATAAACGGCGGCACAATTATCTACCCACATCCACCACACTTTCACCCATGTCAGCAGCAAGAAAAGCACACTTTTCGCCCTGTTGGTCCCGGCCTCCTTTGAAGAATAGGCCAACTGCCGTTCTGCCAAGCAGGTCGTAAAAGGCGACCGATTGGCTATCGAGTCATTACCATCGTGGCTTCCAGGTGGTAGAGTTCTGCATTGTCTCGCCCGGGTCTGGTACCACCGCCTTACCTATTCCTGCCGCAATAGCGTCAGTGCTTGTCACTGTCGTGTTCCGGTTTGGAGGGTAACGTAGCCGGTAAACGTATGCATGTGGCATTAGACCTCGCCACAAGATAGCAACACACCATTAAAATCTTTGGTGTCTATAGGCGATGGTTGACTCTTTCCATCAGGAGATCCATCTTCTTGTTTGCTATCTTATGATATAAAAAAACACAATTTACGCATAAGCATCTTCAGAAGAAACCTTCGTTACTTCTGTAGATGCTTCGGTTTCAAAGTGAAACGTGCGTTGAATGAGTAAATGGTGTGTTTTTATGCATGCTGCCGACGTGAGTGCTGTGTGATGGATGTGGGTGAATAATTGTGACGCTGGGGTCTTTTTATCCTTTTATTTAACCGGCATCGTTATTTTCGGTGGCGTCGCGGAGATTACATAAAACAGTTCACGGAAAATAGCAAATTTCACCTTTTAATTATGTACCAACGATCGCCTGTGGCCGAAATTCAACCACAGACTAAATAATAAAATCTCTTTTAAGTTTGACAACTGCCTTTAGACGTAAAGTAAATAGTAATAATGTGTGTATGGTATCGTGTATGTTGAATGAATATAGTGTGTGTAATGTTTATTTTTATTAATTTATGTACTTTTAATAGATTATATTTAAAAACTAGCTGTTGCCAGCGACTTCGTCCGCGCGGTGTTCGTTTACTCTGCACTGCCCCTCCCGCGTAGGTGATAACGTGATAATATGTAGCCTATATGTTGCCCCGACCGACCGATTAGTAATATTTATACAAAATTTGAAGTAAATCCATGCAGTACTTGTTGAGTTTACCCCGGACATACATACAGACAAACAGACAAAAATTCTAAAAACTATATTTTTGGCTTCGATATCGATTGTAGATCACGCCCCAAGTATTCTTTTAAAAAAATATTTAATGTACAGTTTTACTTTCCTACGATTTTATTATATGTATAGATATTAGATTACAGCAGTCCTCCTCAACGTGATCTTTAATTGTGCCAAATTTCACGATCCAAAGTTCGCCCAATTGCTTTAAAAAGGGATACAAAGTTCTTACACGTATTTATATACAGACTGACTGGTGAGTTACCTTCAATATCTAAGGACGTGATAGTTGACGTATATATATGATGAGAAAAAATAACGTTAAAAATAAATATTAAAGTACTTCTTAGTAAACTTAGACACTACACCGAAAATCTTATATTTACCTGCGCCATACTTGGACACCGCGCGGACGCACATGTCGTGCAGTGAGCTACGAGTATTAATACAGAATATATAGGTAGATACAAAACAAACAGCACGGCGTGTTTAGAGCGTATTAATATTCACATTTCAATTATTTTTAGAGAAATATTGGTCAAAAATTAAGCCCCTAATTTTATTATTTCATTTTAACGAGTATCAAGTACCGAGTACTCCCCAAAATTATCGAAGGTTACTCATCAGTAGTTTGTATAAATAAATAAATGAATAAATATTCACGGGACAAATTACACTTACTGATCTAACCCCAAAGTAAGCAAATTATTTGCTTGTGTTATGGTTGTCTGTCAGCGATACTAGTACATATAAATACATATATAAATACTTTTACATACATAATAAACACCCAAACCCGGAAATAAAAACATTTATGCTAATCTCACAAATGCTTGTCCCCGTCGGGAATCAAACCCGAGCCCCGTTGATTGCGTAGTCAGTCTCTAACCACTCGACCAACGGGGCGGTCGCAAATGTATAGATAAATTGTTATTGGGTTTATCCTCAAAAGAACAACTAGATGTCATGACGCCTGTTCTCTTCATCACGATTCACCATTTTGTCGGCAAAACGGGTGGTGATCCCCATCGCCGCCCTTACTAACTTGATAACAACTAGCAAAAAGCAGAGCTTTGTAAGGGCTCGCAAAGTTATACTATACAGTAATATTGTTATAAAAGTATTTTTATGAGAATTACATCTTTTAATGTATGGACTTTATTTATAATTATCTAACCTAAAAAACTCAGCGTATTTTCACCTAAACATTACATTCGCATCAAAGGCCCGCGTCGTCAGGCTTTGAACTAGGAATATTTGGTTTTTGTTTGTTGGTATTTTCAAGGAAAAATATGTATTAAAAATGAAGGTTGCTCTTATAAAAAACACATTTTTCACATTTTGCTGAAATAATTGTTTTTTTTTTTTCTAAAATCAGGAAGTTCCTGGTTTTACGTCGATTTACGAAATCAAAATCAAAAAATGTTTTATTTAAATGAATCTTCAAAATTTTTGGACTACGCAGGCACGAAGAATTGACGGTAGACACTTAGCGAATACATTTTTCGAATTTTTCTCTCAGAGAAACCCTCGGAGTTCGATTCCAGAGTCAGGCAAATGAAAAAATGTGTTTTTTCAGTTTTCTGATAAAACAACTTTGCCCGGGATTGGAAAAGTGCCCTACTGGCGATAGGCTGGCTGATATCATATTGTGGGACTTAAGTATCTTCAGCTAACCGTGGACGTGCGTCCACGGTTAGCTGAAGATACTTAAGTACCACAGTAAGTACTTAAGTACTTCTGCCTACCTCTTCGGGGATACGGGCGTAAATATACCTTTTTTAGCTTTTTACCCTCGCCCTCGGGCTAAGATTGGGAATTGATCTTAATACAATATAAATCAATTAATACATCTGTACTGTTTCTCAATAAGCATATTGTGAAACTCTCTAACGCTCTATTTACTCTGTTCCCAGCAAACATCCCTGCTCTAGACCTAAATTCTGCTTGTGCCTCCCACAATATTACTTCGAACTTCCCTTGCATTCTCCTTTCAATGATTTTATCATACATCTTCGATGCCAAGCTGCTCAAACTGATGGCCCTATAGCTATTGCAGTTTATAGTTGAACCTCGCCTTTATACAAGGGGCACGATGACCGCGCGCCGCCAATCAAATATGAAGAAACAATTCATGAAGTAGGTAGTCTCTTAATAAGTTCAAAAATTCTAATAGAAAATGTGTCTTCTATCAATTTTAACTCGTTAATTTAATAAGAGATGGCGTTAGTAGTAATAAGATTCTAACACAAATTGTACCTTCTATTTTTTTTTTTTATAAAATGGTATTTTTATGGTAGATAACAAATCTAGACGTGAATATAAACTACCACGTCGAAGCTCAAACCTAAAAATGCGATATATTTTCAGTAAAATGTACCACAAAAGTGCATAGAAAGTGGCCTAGTGTAGGGCTCGCTTCGCTCGCCCTGATTACCAATTATTGATATCAATAACCGGGACTGAAAGCTTTAATGCTAATCCGAGGCACGGTGGTCAAACATAGCATTACCGGAAGCCGAGGAAATATATTAAGATAGCAAACAAACAGAAAGAAAAAAAATAACTATCGCCTATAGACACCAAAGATGTTATGGAGTGTCGCTATCCGTGTGGTGAATTGTCAATGTACTTAGAAAAGTAAGTATCTTCACGTCCATATCCCTGAAGAGGTAGGCAGAGGTACAACAAGTGCACCCACGATTAGCCGAAGATACTTGGTCCCACAAATGTGATAGGTGGCAAGCCTATCGCCAACCGGGCACTTTCCAATCTCGGGCAACTTTGTGTTTCTCAGAAAACTGAAAAAACACTTTTTTTTTAAAAGTGCCCGACCCGGGAATCGAACCCGGGACCTCATGTGGTCAACGCCAACGCTGGACCACTAGACCACAGAGGCGATTGACCTCGACCATTGACCATGAAGTATTAGGTATAAGGGGAGCTAGCACTCGTGTTAATCAATTGAAACAAATATTTACGTTATATCTCTGTCTATGAGGTCTCCCCATCTCCTTTTATACAGTAGTGTTAAAAAGAGAGGGTAAGACCTCAGAAGAACACAGCAGTATTTAAAATTTGGTTTCAAGTAGTTATTAGGAGTGTTGCCTCCAGATATAATAGAACTTCATGTCATTGACGGTATTGCTTCAGGAATAGGTAAGACGGTGGCACCAAATTCCCAGTCTAGACATTGCGAAGCTCTACCACCTATTATTCACGACGGTAGTAATACTTATAGACATTTTTTTATCTGACTGTCTTTCTGTCTGTCTGTCTGTTTGTACCGGGTAATCTCCGAAACGGCTTGACCGATTTTGACGGGATTTTCACTGGCAGAGAGCTGATTTAATAAGGAGTTACTTTCATTTTCCTTTCACTTTGAAAAAATCCACGCGGACGAAGTCACTTGCACAGCTAGTAAGAAACAAAGTGGTTTAAACTTTTCAAATGCAATGATTGTGATCAAAACTCTTTTCGTTAGCAGAAAAACTAAAGAATCATGTTGAAACTTATGGTTTATTAAAGTGCGGTTCATTTAAAGTTACCGCGAGATTAATTGAAATGACAGTCATTATTTTACATATTTTAGAGGTTTTTTAAGTAACAGTTGAAATGCAATAGGTACATAATAAAGCAATGGAAACATTTTTTTAATTATTTATTTGTGAAATAATGCTAGATTTTAGCGTTTTTATCGACTCCCTCTTGGTGAAATGTTATGAGGTGTTCCCCAATCCATCGCCCTTCTACTCCGACTTTAGGTATTTCAAAATACCCATTTTAAATTTATACATAATAATTTGAGAAAACAATAATTTTCTTACATGATTTCATGTTTACATTTTTGTTACAACTTGGCTATTTTACGTATAGCGAAGCATGGTTTAAATTAAAATCAAGTTTCGCTCAATTTTAATATATTTATTTAATATGAAAATTTAAATATGATTTCACTCAAAAGTATTCTAGAGTTTTCATCGACGGCATTGGTGAAACTCCATTTTAATACAATATTTATTAATAAATTCACTTGTACTGTTTCACAATAAGGTGATTACAATTAATTTCCAACTGGTTTCGCTTACACAAGCATCCTCAGGGTATTATGTACAGGGTACCACCGCCTTACTTATTCCTGCCGCAATAGCGTCAGTGCTTGTCACTGTCGTGTTCCGGTTTGGAGGGTAAGGTAGCTGGTAAACTTATGCATTATTATGGCATTAGACCTCGCCACAAGATAGCAACGCACCATTAACGTCTTTGGTGTCTATAGGCGATGGTTGACTCTTACCATCAGGAGACCCATCTGCTTGTTTGTTATCTTATGATATAAAAAAAATTACAAATACTAGGTATAAACGAAATCCAAATGTCACAAAATGGCAGATGTCTATCCTATCCTCAAAAATATTTATTGCATTACCAACGTACGGTTGTCAGCACTATATGGGGTAGTCATCACCCATGCTTGTTAAAGCGAAACTGGTTGAAAATTAAATTATACTAAATTGAAAATTATACAATATAAATTGAAAATAACAGTACAAGTGAATTAATTAATAAATATTGTATCACTTAAAAGTAGTTCACGACATACCTATGAGACATTTTATTTATTTATTTAAGTACTTTATTTCACAAATAAGTATAAAGGCGTAACTTAATAATGATATTAAGCATTTTCTCACAGTTTACCTTCGGTGATGCTAAGAGAAAAAGCTTGGAGAGTGCGTAACAACTTATTACAATATAATGATTAAGCTGTATTTAACGAATACTTAATAACCCTGTTATTATGACTTAATTAAATATGATTAAATTAAAATAACAAAATAATATCTATAAATATACTTACATACCATATTATATACATAAAGTAAGTACTTACATAAATAAAAATACACTAATAAATACTTAATATACAACAAAAATACAATACTTATCTTTTAGTTATAATACATACATACAAGTATAATATAAAATACATACAGATACTTACAAAGGTGGATGTGTAAAAAATCGTACACTCGACTTTTAAAAATAGATAAGGACGCTGCATCATGTAATTGAGCCGGGAGAGTATTCCATAAACTAACTGCCGTAATCGTAAAAGAATTACACTAAGTTGCAGTGTTGTGACCTGGATACATTAGCCTATCAGAATTTTGAGACCGCTGAGAATTACCCTGACAATAGATATACCTACTTAAAGCGTTCTCTCAGGTATATTGGAGAGGATTCTGAAGAATGGTAAACAAACACGAGAGAACATTTGTATCTCTCCGGAACCGGATATTTAGCCCCTTCAACTGTGCCCGAAATTGGTTAATGTGGCCATACTTACGTAATCATCATAAAATGTTTACCGGTGGGAGGGATGCGCTGTGCCGCGCTTCCGGCTGCATGAGCTATCTTGCTTATTTCTCTCGTGAAACAACTTTGCTGTGCTTCGGAGATAAGGGCAAGATAAACAGTGTAATTACTGACACTGAGACTTAACATTTTATGTTTCAGGATAGGCAACACATAAATGAGTTATTTGGGCTAGTTCCAGGTTAACAAGTTTATGTTCATTGGCGACGACGACTATTTACCATCAGGTGGCACGTCTGCCAGTTTACCTATCCAACTAACATAAAAAAATAAGTTGAGCAAAAGATCGAGTTTGTCTAACGATTCCTCAGTAGTGTCAGGGTGACAGATATCCGCATAATCAATGGTAGACAACAACAACGCATTAAGCAGGATAATTTTTGTTTAAAGTGTTAGGAAGTTTCACAAACGTTTCAATGCGTATAATGTTTCAATGTTCTCGCACCACCGATCATGCGGGGAGGTCTGTTCACGATTTTGCCTTGGCGTATGGTCAAACACAATTGGTAACTTCGCCTACGCATGTTCCCGATGTGGATGGCCATACACCTACTGTTGGATCTCCTGCTGACCTCTGACCCGGATCGTTATCAGGCATCGGTGGACGCTCCACTTGGCGCGTCGGACCACTGCCTGATCTGGAGCAAAGTGCTGGTCACGCGCCCATCACGGCCTCCCTTTGCAGCCTGTCGTCGCGTTTGGCACTATAGGTCAGCCGATTGGGACGGGATGCGGTCTTTCTTTGCATCCTACCCATGGGGGCGGTTGTGCTTCTCGCTGGATGATCCGAATGCTGTCGCTGACTCTGTCGCTGATGTGGTTCTGCAGGGCATGGAAATTTTCATTCCGTTTTCTGCGGTGCCCATCGGTGGCAAGTCTCAGCCTTGGTTTGGTCGCCACTGCAAAGCGGCTTTACGCCGAAATTAGGAATGCTACCGAGTTTGGGCTGTTGCGTCGGCATCTCGTGATGTAAAAACTAGCGCATTACGAGAGGAGTACAACTCTTCCTCGAGATTCTTCAAAAGAGCTATCGCCAAGGCAAAAGCGGAACACATTGGCAGAATTAGTGAGAAATTAGTTCGCCTTCCTTCTGGCACTCGTGCGTTCTGGTCTCTCGCCAAGACTGTCTTAGGGAATTTCTCCCAGCCTTCATTTCCATCCTTGCACAGAGACGATGACTCTCTGGCCCATACCGCAAAGGAGAAAGCCGATCTTCTGGGCTCGTTCTTTGCGGCCAACTCGACTCTGGATAACCGAGGGAACACACCGCCTACCATCCCGCAGTGTGATAGTTCCATGCCAGAACCGCAGTTTCGGAAGTCAGCTGTGCGTAAAGCACTTCTTTCTTTGGACATCCACAAGTCGAGTGGGCCTGATGGCATCCCTCCTGTTGTGCTTAAATTATGTGCTCCAGAGTTGGCGCCAGTATTGACGCACCTATTCCGGCTCTCCTATTTACTCGGCGTGGTACCGAATTCATGGAAAACAGCTTTAGTGCATCCCATTCCTAAAAAAAGAGATCGCTCTAATCCGTCAAACTATCAGCCAATAGCCATAGCCTCCTTGTTCTCCAAAGTCATGGAGACACTTATAAACTGTCAGCTCCTGAAGTATTTAGAAGAGCACCAGCTGATTAGTGACCGTCAGTACGGTTTCCGTCGTGGCTGCTCAGCTGGTGATCTTCTAGTATACCTGACACATCGTTGGGCGGTGGCAGTTGAGTCCAAGGCGGAGGCACTGGCAGTTAGTTTAGACATAGCGAAGGCCTTCGATCGGGTATGGCATAAAGCGCTTCTCTCAAAGCTGTCTTCCTATGGGCTTCCCGAGAAACTATGCAAATGGATCACCAGTTTTTTGGCTGATCGGAGCATTAAGGTCGTAGTCGACGGTGCATGCTCCGATTTTAAACCTGTCAATGCTGGTGTTCCCCAAGGCTGCGTGCTATCACCGACACTGTTTCTTCTGCATATCAATGATATGTTGCAAATTAGTTACATACATTGCTATGCAGACGACAGTACTGTTGACACGTCGAAGAGGGCCGGATCAAGCTCGTGTCTGAACTCGAGAATCAACTAACTGATGTCTCAGAATGGGGTCGTCAAAACCTTATTACATTTAACCCCAAAAAGACGCAGCTCTGTACGTTCACCGCAAAAAAAAAAAACACCGTTTGTCGTATCACCTCGGTTCGAAAATACTCTCCTGACAGCCTCAGCCAGTATTGGAATTCTGGGAGTCGACATATCGAACAACGTTCAATTCCGCGGTCATTTGGAAGGGAAGGCTAAACTAGCCTCCAAAAAGCTTGGTGTACTCAGTAGAGCAAAGCAGTACTTCATGCCAGCCCATCGCCTCCAACTTTACAAGGCCCAAATTCAACCTCACATGGAGTACTGTTCTCACCTCTGGACCGGAGCTCATCAGTACCAGCTTCTTCCTCTTGATCGCATTCAACGTAGAGCGGTTCGAATCGTCGACGACCAGGCTATTTCTAATCGGCTTGACTCTTTGGCGTTTCGCAGAGATGTAGGCTCGCTCTGCATCTTTTACCTTATTTATTATGGGAAGTGTTCCGACGAGTTGTTCGGACTAATGCCTGTCGCTAAATTCCACCATCGGACATGGACATCGGACACCTCGATGTCTGGAAATCCACAGCCGTGCGCTTTTGTCGACTCTTTTTGCCTCGCATTACTCCTTTGTGGAATCTATTACTCTCGGGGGTGTTTCCGAATGAATACGACTTAGGGACCTTCAAGAAACGAGCTTATTCATTCTTAAAAGGCCGGCAACGCAGCTGCAATACCCCCGGTATTGCGGATGTCCATGGGCGGCGGTGATCACTTACCATCAGGTGCACCATCTGCTCGTTTGCCCCCTCTACTATAAAAAAAATAAAAAATATATATATAATCGTTTTAATATTTAACTTATTTGATTTTGTACTAATTAACTAATTGAATATTAAACTGTTTGTTGCGCACAAAAATATTGATATTTTCTGAGTCCTCCGCGTGTGATTTAGTGAGAAATTGCTCAACCCCCTTTTCGTCATTAAACACCTTACGTAATTTACCGACGTCCATAAAGCCCTCTTGCACCAAATTATTTAATTACTTTTAAATGAATTTAACCATAGTAAAAGTCATTTAAAAAATTTAAGTAATTTGTCGTAAGCAAACCTTAATATTGTGAAATATCACCAGGAGTATACCGTTAAAACCTTAATATGTTTTTCGGAACTTATGAGTTCTACGCTAGACTCGTATTTTATACGGTTAGGCGAGAATCGCTTCCATATGTTTGTTCGGACGATTTAACCCGTTCCATTATCCCCCTTAACTCAATTCTTGCACGCATGCATTTTCCTTCGTTTTAAAATAATACTATTATTCAGTTGAACAAAATACTGGCTGGAGTCCTTAGTACTTACCTTTGCCCCGCTCTTGAAGGTCGCACCGTGACAAAATTTAGTCCATAAATTTCTTTGGTAGACATAAATTTATATATGATAGTCTACCAAGTATAGTAATTTAGTCCAGAACTTTCTTTTGAAGACTTATAATATATATAATAAAACGGTGCAGTGTTTTTGCTATTAGAAATTGTGATCCCACCAAATACACTTTCATATAAAATGTTGCTAATACAAGACCACAATATGACTCGCGCTGTCAAATATCAGATCTCATATACTCACTCTACACAAGCCCTAACTTTAGAACTCTACACTTTAGTCAAAAAATGTGACTTGATCGTTTCGTTATTACAAGAAATATTGTATAATAGGAAAGTAATGAACAGTAAAGTAATCAATGACATAACGCCCGTGGAACTATAGCATGCTCGTATATCATCATCAGGTCAAGATTACCATGTAATTGTAATATTAATGAAGTAAAAAATAACAAATTTTGTATTTACTGCTAGATATATAATTCTTTTCATCAAATGAAAAATAGCTGATTATATTGAAACGGCTGAACAGATTTTATTGAATCATAGCTAAGATAATCTCGACAGACGAAGTTTTATATTAAAAAAATGGCCACTAAACTGATCCATGGTAATTTTGATTTTTTTTAATATCACTAGATAGCAAATCAGCATATTATGGCTCTCCTGATTGACGCCATTGTGGCAGGCATTGGTAAGGCAGTGATGCCATACACCCGGCCGCGATATTGCGGAACTCTACCACCTAGACTTGGTAACGAGTGATGTCAATCGTTCGCCTTTTTCGTTGGGTCCATTCTCAAAGAGGGCGCGGACCAACATCGAGGATAATGTTGTATAAATTTACACACTTAAATAAAGATAATATACATATACATATGTTGAACTTAACACAACTTATTTTTGCGTCAGGAGTTAAATATAAACAACTATGATATATTTGTTCCATTGTACAATATCATAGTGATCACTTATTCAGGTAGCTCGTTAGCATTGTTCTATTTTATATAAAAATATTTAGTAAAGGGTAATGAGAAAAACAATGAACAATGGCCAGGCATCTAGCGGTAACAACGTATTTTAATAACAACATCATTGTTTCTAGCCACTTTTCATTTGCTTTTGGTTGTCGAGGAACGTGACCTGTTTTATGATGAATTTTATATTGCATAAATAATGAATTAATATCGTTGGACAAATTAAGTACATGAAAGAAAGAAAGAAAGAAAATATTTATTTGCAAGAATATGGGTGTTACAAGTTGTTAAAAATAAATTAAGTTACCAACATATTCTACCATTATATGGTGTGCAAATATTTAAAAAAAATGATTGATGAATGATCTAATGAATGATCTAACTTGAACATGAATGATCTAACCTAAAAATAAGGAAATTATTTGCTTGTGATATGGGTGTAAGTCAACGATACTAATATATGAGTAGAGAGTGAAACAGAAAATTAATATTTTTGTAGCATACTAGCTGTAGTGTGCAGTCCGCTGCATTATAAAAGTTATTGGTGAATCCCGCGGGATCACCTAAATTTTCCGGGATAAAAAAGTTTCGGGGTAGCCCATGTGTAATTCCATGTCATTATTTACCTGTGTGAAATGTGCGTAGAGTAATGCTTTAATCTGTAAAATTTACAAACGCATATATATTTACACATTTATAATATTTATATAATACATATGTAAATATATACATATTCTCACGTCAAAAAGTTATCAGATCTCATATCCCTTATGCTGGAGCCGCAGTTGCGGCTATCGTCCCAAGTTATATGCGCGCTAAGGCACACGCAGTCAGGAATATATGTGAAAATCTGCTTTTATCGTGTCATTGCATGAAGCTTTGTGACGATAGACGCAAGTGCAGCTAATATTACGGGGTAAGCACGGAGAATTGAGTGCCATAAGTCACGATTCTTGTAAAGGTTTGCTTCCGCTACATTCAATACACTTTTCAAACAAAATTTTCATAGACTTTTGGCCCTACTTGGCAGCATCCCATCACTCTGACTGTGTCTGATATGTTGGTCACCTCCGATATCTATCGTTTCACATTCGCATTGGATGTCTATTTTGTTAAGCTTTTGTCTGCTATTTTTTCTACATGTCTTCTATAATCACTGTGTAAAATTAATTATGATTTCTGATTGTAGGATTATAATTTTATTTTATCAATTATAATAAATAATAATAAATAAATATTCACGGGACAAATTACACTTACTGATCTAACCCCAAAGTAAGCAAATTATTTGCTTGCGTTATGGGTGTTAGTCAACAATACTAATACATAAAAATACAAATATAAATACTAGAATATATATAATAAACACCCAAACCCGGAAATACAAACATTTATGCTCATCACACAAATGCTTGTCCCCGTCAATGGATCGAACCCGAGCCCCATCGATTGCGTAGTCAGGGTCGCTAACCACTCGACCAACGGGGCGCTCAAAACTTATTATCAACGAAGATCAATTATAAATTGATCTTCGTTGTTATGCAAAATGTTTATGGTATAAATATTGTCGCTAGGAACTAATTGGAAAATAAATTGATTGTGTGTAAGTTACCAATATAATAACTGTACTGTAATAATCTTAATAATAACGTTGTTTCAGGCTACTTTCCATTTCCCTTTGGTTAACGTGGAACGTAAGTTATTTTATGATGGGCTTCACATAGAATCTCATTGAGTCTGCCAAAGACGTCGGCTTATACGGCGATAATCTGCGGCGCAATATCAAAAGCGACTGCAAGCGTGTACGTATTATGCAAATTGGTTCGATAAGGCAGTATCCAAGCTATATGTATTAGATTAAAACCATTCTTTATATTTATATGGTACAGTTAATATGATAGTTTGGCTCAATTGTTGTGAAATTTAAAAAGAGCTTCAGTTTGAATATCTTTATTTAATTTCTTCATATTATTGTAATAAGTAAAGGGTATCAGACAATCTGCACCACCAAAGATCTTAAATTAAATAGCACTAACGTCCATTTTTTGCGAATGCTTTGTAGTTTTTGAGAAATATTTTTTATTTTATTTTACTTTTCTTTGATTATAGGTAGTTTTAGTATACATATATTTTTATTTCGATTTATATCTGATTGAATTATTTTTTGCGAGATTTATTGCTTGATTAAATGTTTGCAAACAGGTGTCAGAATTTTAAAAACATTTTTATGAAAACTTATTAGGGAAATTGATATACGTTCATAAATAATTAACAAAGATATTTATTTCATCTGTCTAAAAAAATGTATGA